>RJVU01048406.1:6086721-6110965 GCA_003731715.1 Anabarilius grahami | reverse complement strand
TTGTATTTCTCTATAAAAACATTATGTCTTTATTACTTATTTGTTCCTTTCTTCCCCAGTATCTTCCGCTGAAGTTGAGAGTGAGGTTGCTCCTGTGATAAACAGCCTGCCTCCAGGGTTAGGAAAGCCTCCACCACTTCTGCCTGCTGGTTCTGGACCACCACCAAGAGAGCAGACAAACCCACCCTCAGGGTCAGGAGATGCACCCCCAGGCCATCACATGGGATTGCAAGGTACAGAATGAAATACAGTGATGCATGAAAAAATAAATATATACTGGATTTTTTAAAAATGTCATACATTAATTTGTGGAACCTGTTTGTGGTACTTGAATACAGTATTCCCTGTGTTTCCAGGCTCATATCCTAAGACGAAACCACCTCCTTTGCTTTCAATGCATAATCTAAAGCCACCTTCCCACAGACCAACTGCCCCCCATAGTCTTTTACCCCCTCGGGCCCCTTCAGTCACTCATGGTCCTTCATTTAGTCCTCAGCCATCTAGAGGGCCAGCACCCACTCACAGTCTTGATAAGCCACAACCTCTCTTAGGCCCAGCACCTACTCACAGGCCATCTCCCACCCGTGCCCCTTTGCTTGACACACCGCCTCTTGGTTTCCAGTCCTCTAGAGGACTATTGCAGCACCCGGGCTCTCATGGATTGCTAAAGACACCACTTATTTGTGGACCCCCACCGCAGAATGGACCCCGTGGTCCTAGAGTACCACCACCTTCACTCAGGAGCCTTCATATGGGAGCCTCAACAGGTCAGCACTTTCTCATGTACTTGAGTCTATTTAGAGCACTATTGGTGTGGAAGGATCTGTCCCTAATTTTTCTGATTTTTCTTTTCTTTTGGTTCCTTTTGAATTTTTCAGGTCCACGGCCGCCACGACGCCTGCTCCCTTGATTTTCTCAGGACACCCGATTAAATCATAGGCCGATATTGTCACGCGGGACAATATCAAAATTACATTTTGGATTTTTTTTTTTTTTTTTTTGAGGAATTTGCCTTTTGTTTCTTTCAGGATTCCATGAGATGTTTAAAGATGTACTGATATGGCAAAAGCCACAGTGGTGTTCTCTTTATTTCCACAAGTGTAAACTAATTTTTTTAGAATAAATCTGAAATGTTTCAGTGACATAAATTGTGTTTTCAGACTGTATTTAACAGCACTATTCTCTGTACAATGATTGGATATATTTCAAATACAATTTTTGGTATGAGGCAATGATATAAGGCTATTTAGAATCTAGATGGATGGTAGATGATTCTTGAACTCCAGGGGCCATATTTACAAAAAGTCTTAATGTTTTTAAGATAATTATGAAAAGAACAAAACATTTTTGAAATGCAATNTTATATATATATATAAAAAAAAAAGTGATTAATTTAGTTTTTTTTTTCCCCCATAAGAAAAGATGAGAACATCTTGTTTTTATGTCAGAATACATAATGTTTTTGTTTTTATTTTCATCTTGATCATGTACATTTTGACTGGTCAAAAACTCCATTCAATTCCATTTCAATTCCAACTGCAAATTCTAATTGGATTGTACCATCTGACTGCAATTTTTCAGGTCATGCAACAAATTTTGGATTGGATTCAAGTTGTTTATTCTTTGGAGCATTGTTCTACTGGAACAAAGGGGTTGCTGCTCTAAACAGGTCTTTGGCTGGCTGATACAGGCACCCCTTATGGATTTTGGCTCAATCTTTTTTCGTTTCTCTTGCTCAAGAAACACCAGTGCAAGATGCTGCCACCACTATGCTTTACAGTTAGGATGATGTTACACAAATCATAAGATTAGTTAGTTACCAAAGTTATTACCAAACATAACACTCAACTTCTAGGCCAGAAAGCTCAATTTGATGATGAGCACTGAAGATGATTTGACCTTAGTCTTTTACTGCACTTTGGCCTTCATAAAATCAGATTTTTTGAAAATCAGGCTGAAATTTATGTCATAATTTGCTGATAATCATCTCCACTGAGCTGTTAAACACTGTGACCAGATCGAATTAGTGAGCTGAACTCTAGAACCAGATCAGTGATGTTCAGGAACAAATCATTCAGACCAAAACTGGATCAATTGATTCATTGAAGAGATCTCTAAAGAATCATTAATTATCATATTGGACATCAATTTTTCTCATATGCACTACATGGCTTCAGATAATGTATAGTGTACATTTATGGTGTTTTTTCTCATTGTGAAGCTTGGATTTTTTTTATTCAAAAATCAACCTTTTGTGTTCCACCGAAGAAAGGAATGTAGGTTTCATAATTTCAAAGGACATGAGGGTGAGTAAATGATGAATAGGTTTTGGGTGAATTATTCCTTTAACAAACCATACACAGAAACAGTCTTGACTTAAATATGGCATTAAAACAACCTGATAATTTCCTCAATATTATGATGGTAAGGTTGAAAATCTCATCACAATCCTTAGGGGTTTGTCTTCAGGTGGCTGATTTAACTAAGAGGACATGTAATTAACTCTTTTATGAAGTCTTTTGAATCAATTGATAGATGCTAATGATAGACTCCCCTTCATCCCAACATTAAGAGTTTTCTACTAGCCTACATGAGACGTAACATAAAAGAATACAACAATTTGAATAAAGTAGGGACAATTTATAAATCTAAATAGGGTGAAGAAAGATTTAGGCTAGTTAAACTATGGAAGACCATTTCTGCCACGTAAGTAAAGAAAGGTCAGATACTTTGGAAGATCATAATTATGACAAAAAATGCGAAATAACGAATACCAAATAAGAAATAACGAGATGACAAATCATAATTTATTAAATAAAATAGAAATTGAGACCAGTATCCATAATTATAACATAAAAAGTTGAAGTTAAGAATAATTAACTCATTATTATGATTTACCAAAAACGTGACTTTTTTCAAATGTATTATTATTTAGCGAAAATGGCTTCCACAGTAAACAAAAATGGACAGAGAGGAAACATTATTTTATTGTAATATTTAAGTTGAACGTCTTCAGGTTATTATTGCATTGTTAAATTGTTTTCTTAAAGAAAAAGTAAATTCCACAAATGATAATTTGCCAACGTGGAACTTAAATAGTCAGAAAGCCTGTCAGCATAAAGATCCAGCGTTAAGTAAACGATAAGTCTGGCAGTCTCCTCATTTTGCCTCAACATCTCATTTTGTGTTTCACGTCAGAACGGAAGTCAATATGAGGGTAAGTAAATTACAACAGAATTTACATTTCTGGGTAAACTATCCTTTTAAATAATGGGAGATAAATCAAATCCTGATGATATTACAATTCAATATTAGTGTTTGCTATTGTGTTTTTGCAGTATTTACGACTGTTTAATCACCACAGAGACAAAACTGAAGCAGTAAAAATACACGAGAAACGACGCTAATTTGAGTGTAAACTCATTTAAACCAATAGATGGCGCTGTAGACCTACAGAACATACATTTAACATAGCAGTTCAATGTTTAATTTATGGTTCTTCTGTTTATCAAACCTCAAAACAGCCCTTGCTTTTCTATTACAGAAATTTTCTTCACAGATTAGATTTGGTTATATTTCATTTGAATATTTCATTTGAAAACAGAAACACTGAAATGCAGCATTTAATACGATTTAAATACAAAATGAACACTACAAATTGATTTCGCTCTCTGGAACACATTGCTAGCGCGAATTTATTTCCTCTCAATAACAGTAAATATCATTTCCTCATGGAAAAATGAACCATTGGGAGATCATTCGAAGGCTTGCTGAGTGTAGCTACTGTTCCTAGTGCAATTTCATAATAATACAAATCTATATTTGTGCATTTCCACTAAATTGGGCGAGGTAATATTGCTTTCAGACGACGTAATGTTTTTATTTGAGGACAAAGATAAACTTAAATTACAAACCAAATATAGAGGTAATACTAGATATTTCAAACATAAAATTCATGATAGAATAGTAGCCTAAATGCTACCCAAATGAGAATTATTTCAAAATAATTATTTTATTAAAGTTTTATTGTCGTTTTTCAGAGCAACTCTTAAACAATAAATGGATGGATGCTTTCCTCAGAATTCTCCATCAAATAGGGCCTACTTGCTAAGATTGCATACAGCCTAAATGTTTCTAAGGCCCTGCGTGAGAACAAAAGTAGTTGTGTAGGAATTGCACACTCATATGTGTGTGTATATACACACTGCATGTATATCCTAATGGCACACAATGTCAGCAAAAGTGTGTATGTCTTTAGTAGGGCATGTTTTACAGCTGTTTGTCTCTCCACTCTCTGATCACAGACACTCAACCGCAGCTGTGAAGTATCCATCACGTCTCAAAGTAATGGAGGCCTGGTTCTGCTTCATTTCACCAGCTGGGAGGTGTTGATTGGGCCTTTTTTGGGTAAGCGAGCAAAAAACGGCTCCACTAAAGCTGATAAATGCAATAGAAGACGGAAGGATTACCAGTCAAACGGAGTGAAACCAGCTTTCGCCCTAACGGAAGCGCAGACATGCCTCATTTGTGTCTCACGACATGCGATTCAGTTACTGTAATTCCGCAATCACACAGAATCACTTTTTCCCCCATAGACACACACACTTGCCATTCCCGCACAACTGGATATCAATCAAAATGTATCACTATGAATATTCTTGGCATTATTGTGTTAGAATTCACAGATACCCAGGTCGTCTCTAAACACAACGTGCTTCTTTGTTAGGACAGCACCACACTGAGCTCCTGTATGCTGCTGTGAGTGAGATCTTCATTAGAAACCTTGAGCCCTTCACCAGGATCTGTGCCAGGTACTTGGTCTAACAGCCAAACATGTTGATAATTAAACCCCTGTAATCGAGAGGTGTTATCACAACAATTAACAGCAAAAATGTGAAGGTATGAGCGATAGAACGTGTGGCTTTGTACGCAGTTCCTTCCCATTTTTATTCTATTACAAATGTTTTACATTCACTTGAATCCTTCAGCTATTTATCTAAGCGCCGAAGTATCCGTGCGTTTTCGTTTCGAGTGTACATTTTGTCTCTCTATCAAACCATCTTGGGAGGGATTTGATGTGGGGGGAACACGCACAAAAACATAATTTCTCTTCCCGTCTTTTTTCTTGAAAGCACATTTGTCTCTCTCCTACTTTCCCTAATTCTCCAGACGTGTTCTCTTTTTTTTCCCCTCTCCCTCCCCAAAGTTGGCTGCTTCTGCCCTCGTTCCTAGGCATCAGCTGAAGACCCAGCAAGGCCCCCATACACAATGAGCTTTAATTGGGTTAAGTTTGTCCGCCACAGATAACATTTCTCTTTCTGTGGAGAATAAAACAAATTGCTGGCACTAATGGCACTGTTTAATGTAGCTCTTTTTATTATGGATGGAGGAAATTAGGAGGAGACTCCCAACAGAGAGCTGATGTCGTGGGAGTGAGTGCATTGTTGCAGCTCATCAGAAAAGCATTTTTGCTGGAGCGCCGGCCTCCTCGCCGTCTCTCTCTCGCTAAGCCCTTTCATGTGCCCTTTTGAAAACACGGCCCACGCACCTACGAATTGGAGCGTTAAACCGTATAGCCTGTGCGATCTGACGAGATCGGGTCCCCGCGTTTGACGCCATGTGTTCCGAACCTGTTCTCCGTCCGCTGTTTTTTATGCTTTAATGCCCTAAGTCCATAAAGCTGGTGTTTCTTTGTGTAAGTCTGGGGCAAGAGCCAGGGAAATGGGGGCTGGAGGGGGGCTTGTTATTGAGGTTTTGGCACAAGACGCAGTAAGCCTAAAAGCCTGAAATTTGTTCTGCATTGCTTTCGTTTTTGAAGAGGGTCCCCTTTTTTTAAGTCAGACGTCTCACTGCAGCAGGCTAATGGGATGCGAGGACAGATGCACTCCCTGGCATTTAACACGCCAACACCTGAGAGTGTTTGGAAGACAATCAGCAGTAAAAATGTAATGTTCAATCTGGATTTTTATGGTGGCTAATCAGGACTGATGAAGTAGAGGGTACATTAAAGTGCAGCCGAGCGGTCAGCCCCAATCTGCGTTCCTGCTCTGCACCTCTCCCTCGTGTGCCCGTGTGCACTCGGCATCAGCATGGCTGTCTGGGTCCGGGGTCACTGTAACAAACAAAACGTGCTGTTTTAAGCGCCACGCTGTCCTTATATGGACAATTAGTGCTGTATGGTGGCATATTTTAGCAATCCTATATTTTGCTGATGTACACGTTGAGACAATTAAAAGCTTCTGGCAATGCTTTCCTGACATTTTTTGCTTCCATAATAGATTCTATCAGGTCAGGTCACAGTAGCTCGGTCCCGAATCGAAGGAAAGCTAATAAAATGCTACCTTTTTTTGGCCCTGATCCATTCGCATTTGTGTTTTAAACCTCCTTGTATGGATTGACATAAATGACACCGCAAGCGTGTGCCTCTCCTGTACTTTGTTAACGAGACAAAAGAGTGTTGGCTTTGCAGTATTTAAATCAGTTATGTCTAATTATTTCATACAAAAATAGCCTATCTAGGGCAAAGCCAATGAGATGTAACATTGTCTGTGGAGGGGGGACCTGGAGGAGTTGGCGTGAGTTCAGCTGAACAGAACAGAACAGAGAGAATACGCTGTAGGCAACATAAATATAACATGAACTCTCCAGGCTTGTGACAGTACAATGGGGGAGTGTTTAAGGGTGCTTTCTGAGGCCGCACTGTCCAATGGATGATAGTCGCATAAGAATAGCAGCATACCTAGGTACGGTGAGAGAGGAGACGGATGAGAGAAAGGACAAAACGCTGTTGAGTTATTGCTAAATTTTGAATAATCGTCACATGAATAATGTAAGGGCATCAATCTACCAGCCTCCCTGCTGCGTGAAGGAAAATACTGGCCAATACTGAGACCATTTGAATTCAGTTAGCGGTGAAATGAAGTGTTGCGAAGGCCTCCGTCCTTATAATATCCAATGTGAGATTTTGAACGTTCAGTATTTTTCAAATCGCATGCAATCATCCAAGCTCAAAAAATGATTTGCCACTCATTAAAATCATCCTAAAATAGCAACGGCGTCTATTCCAAACAGGACCACCGCATTTGCCGTTCACACCTCTTTTTCTCCAGCGTCTTAATTAATTTCATCCACATGTCTTGTAAGTCTTATTCTGAACTGTTCATTGTGGCACAAGAAAAATGCAAATCCGTAAAAAGATGACAGAGGGTGTAATCGTGTGCTGTGTGATTTCACAATGCCACTCTTTCAAACCATTCATGTCTCAGCTGTCCTTGACCCTTAAGGAGCTTGTAATGTGGGCTATTTTCCTCCTTTGAATTTATCCGAGAAAAAGGGACCACTGCGGTGAGCTTTCGCCCCTTCGTGTCAGCGGCCTTTCTCTCTGGGACACCAGAAGCACATTTAAAAGCGGTCTCCAGGCGTGCGCTCAGACGAGACAAGAGGGGCCCCGGTCCTCCACGGGGGGTCAATTTTAAAGGCCGCTCCGTGGCTCCGCGGGGTGCCCGGCTCAATCTGCAGGACATCCCGCTGACCGAGACAGGGTGCCCAACATGTTATCCATGACAACGGCCGAGCAGCTCTGACGCGCCGCGTGTGATTTTGACCATTTCTTAGGTTGATTTTTGCACAAATTATCCTATTACTGCGAATGCACTTCGGCAGCACATGCAGACGGCCAGACAGAGGCAATGATGGCTAACATTGCAGTTGAAAATGCCTAATCCTGCCAATAAGAATGCAACAAGAATCCTAGAAAAAGGGTTTAAAGTTAATCAAAACATATCCATTATAACAAGTAGAAAACACATCTAATAATACCAAACATTATTCTCATATGCAGATCTTTTCCAAAAAATAAAATGCATGCACTTAAATGTTACAAAGGTTAACACTAACAGTTACAAATCTGTCATCATTTACTCACCTTCTTGTTGATTCAAACCTGTATGACTTTATTTTTTCAGTCACCATTCACTTTAATTGTATGGGAAAAAAGTGCACTTAAAGTGAATGGTGACTGTCAGACCTTAACATAGAGCCTAACATCTCCTTTTGTGTTCCACTGAAGAAAGAAAGTCAAACGGGTTTGGAACAACGTGAGGGTGAGTAAATGATGACACTGTTTTTATTTTGGTTGAGCCGAACTATCTCTTTAAATCCTAAATCTTATCCTTTTAAACGCAGATAAACGTTTTGCAAAGACGACGTAGGAATGTTAAATGTTCAAAACAAGCCCCCAAATAGTCAAAATGTCATCGTATCCAATCGACAGTTAAACGCTGGAGTGAACCCGAGACGATGGCACGAGTACAAGGAGCGCAAAAAAGCGAATCCAGTCCGTCTTTTTTCTTGCACGCTGCAGAGTTTCCTCGAAGCTCCGTGTTTTGGCCCCGATCCGTGCTCCAAGTTAAGCTGTAGTTTCCATGGCTGACCATGGTTTGGTGCTGTTGGCTCTCTCTGTCTGCTCAACCCAGGCTGTGCGGAGCTCCCTGCGGGATCAGAGCGCTCCCCCGCCGGGACCCTACTCTCACATCCTCCTGCTGGGACACGGCTACATTTCCAGCCAAGCCTGGCTTTATTATGTGTGTCTGCGCTGCAGCCCCGCCAGCAGTCGGATCGGGAGGCGGAGGGAAGACCAGAGTCAGGACAAAGAAAAAGGGAGAGAGAGGCTAGCGACTAGAAATATTTACGGCTTTTAGGACGATAAACAAAAAGAAGAAGAAAAATCCCCTCAGGTAAAAATGCTGCGTAAAATGCCATTGAGAGTGGCACCTTCGGAAAAATAACAGCGAAGGAGGGCGGTTCGGCGGGATCACAACGAAAAGAGACAGTTGCGACAACTGCTAAAAGGAGGAAAAACATTGCGAATCAATTCCGAAACATCGTCCAAGTGGGTTTACCATATTATCGGCAAGTATTGGCTCCTCTCGCTACTGATCAGGTGTAATTTGGGCACGCTCCGCTTCTTGAAACTCCGAGCGCGCGTGCCCGCTCCACCGTCAGCGTCTGCCGTTACGGAGGAACAAAAGAGCGTCTCGAGCACGGGAAAAGCCGCAAGTTATTCGTTAAATCTACAGGTTGGAGAAGTTTAATCATTGGAATATCCTTTTCCATTGCCGTACTCTCTCTTCCTTTGAACGCTTCTGGACTAGCGAGACTGAAGTTGCCGCATTGCAACAGGCAAAGTGAAGAAATCTCCCAAGTATCAGCGCGTGACCTGTCAATATTTCTTGGAGAGGACAAGACACCCGTTAAAGAAAGTAAAATATTGCTCTTAACACGGAGATGTCTAGACGCAAGCAGGCCAAACCGCGCTCCGTTAAAGGTAAGCGTTTTATGTTGGTATACGAGAGGGAACAACTCACATGGCCAATGAGATTTCATGGGTAAAACTGGCGGGGATTGTGAAATTCATTGATTTAATGTTTTTGCTTTCAATAGTGACATTATCCTCATAGACTTTAAGTATGCTTTTTTGACGTAGAAAGAGAATTAAGAAATTAAACTCTTACATTCTGATGCCAGGTGCCAGCAGGTCTTGTGTTGGCAGTACAAGTTACCTCTTAAGGTGCTTAAGAAATAGTGCTCGAGTTTTAGACTTAATAATGTTAGTAGTAGTAGTATTTTTGAATTGTTTTAATGTTTATTTCATTATATTTATTTTTATAATTAAACAATAAATCTGTATAGTCGTAATCATCACAATTATTTTTAAATAAACACATTATTAATTTTTAAATGTAAAAATCTGTATTTTTTTTTTATTAATACTACTAGTACTAATAATAAAGTAAGCATTTAAACGATTATATTCCTATTTTGTCCTCTCTCTAGAAATTCTACAAAATTTGAGCTGTTTATGCAACTCATTTTAGACCCCCATCTATATCTGTAGTATTGTGAATGGAATCTGATTCTCCATAGATCTCAGTTTGGTGTTCCCCCCCCCTTTGGTGTTTATTGTCTCAAATTTATTCCTGGTTGTGACTTTGACATGGCAGAATCAGTCACACACAGTCTCATCTCATTCACGCCCCTCCTACAAGACTCAACACTCACACGCAGGTGAATTTAGGAGCAATAAGGCCTGCTGCTATTTTGCCTTGTCCATCAGCAATGTGCGGCAGATATTGTGCTGCCGGTCGAGATATCACTTGGCACCCTCACCCCAATAGAAACCAGATGGGCTTTCGGGTGGCCATGTGGCCCATATTAGTACCCCCTCCCCCAAATAATAACCAGTTTTTTGTTTTAATTAACGGCCGCAATCTGCAGAGGTTCATCAGGAAAGAAAAAAACGGTCATAAGTTTACATACAGTATAAGTGGATAATATTCATGGTGGTTAAAGTGAAAATAAAACATGTTAAGAATAAGTTATTGTCATAGATATTTAACATTGGCAGAGCCTGCTGGGTGCAGATCAATCCTAAACAATGCTGTTGAGTTGTTTTGGAGAGAGAGCAGCCTTTTCGACCCTGTAATCAATAACGTATTATTTATTTTGACCATCTTTTATTTTTCACATGCAGAGAGTGATAGAGAAATGTTGTATTTAAATATGCATCATCTTTTCCCCTCAAGCATTAGATAATGTTTTTTTGTTTTGTTTTTTTTTTGGTTGTTTTGTTTTTCCAGAGCAATTTCAAGTCAAATGTTTGGTTGTATTGCAACACATACTATTGCAGTTTTCTATCAAGTATGCATTGGCCTGCTGCAGCACAGAGGTTTGGGGGGTAAACAGTGATTGTATTGACTCAGCGATGCACGTCAATCAGAGGCCAATTAAATATGTAACCAAGGCTCGCTCTGTCCCTATCTCAGCTCAGCACCTTTAGCTTTGATTGCTATGCTCAGAGATTAGAAGGGCACCAACAATATGTCTGAGTGTGGTATGCACATAATCATTCATGTTTTTTATGTCCCGGTGTCTAGTGTATTGGCTCGCTCATCCAGAGGTTAAGCTTGTTTGTCATTAATTTCTGCTTTGATATGTGCAAATCTGCAGGTGTTCGGCTGTAGAAAACATATGCAGGCACGTAGAGAGGGGGTTCCTCAAGAAACCGTTGCCCGTTGTCACGTTAGACCGGAGATTATTTTCCAGTAAAGGAAGTCAAGCTCTCACATCACATCACATTACATTAGAAACCATGATTGCCAGTGTTACTCGCGCACGCAAGAGCGAGAGAGAGATTATTTTGAGAGGAAAAAGACAGCGAGCGTTCGTCAGAGGGGGAGAGGGAGCTGCGCTTATCAAAATATTATTTCTCTCAATTAATCCCTTTTTAATGTGTGTCTATGCACTGTGTTCAGCTGTGGCATTCCTGTTTCATATCTCCACCGTCCCCATGAGTGTTTCATGCATTATGTAGCGATGATTATTACTTAATTACACATTAATAAATCCCCTTCATTTGCAGGACATTAAGAGGGGGATGAATGCACACGACAGGAAGGGAGACCGAGAGGGCACTTATTTCCATTTTTTCACTGTTGTTTACAGTCAATCGAATCAAATTGGACCTTTTATTCTACGAAAGGGAGAAAACATATGCTTGTCTGAAGCTTGCTGAGAATGAAATCTAATGGCATTATTTCCCCCTCTGCCCACTGACATCAGGGTCTTTTTGGGTATGTGGATGGGTTTAGTCTTGTTTTAAATGTTGAAATGACTTTCAGGAATGTATTCAGCTCTTCCTGTAGAATTATGTATCCTTTAGCAAGGGTTTCGTTTGGGAATTGGGTAATTACTCGCTGTTTTGAATGTAAATTTTCAGACGTGCATTTGAACAACTGAGGGACTGTGGGAAGGAAGAGATTTTCATACAGAGATACACAACTGTTTTTGTGCAGGGACAGCTATAGCAAAATTAAATTTTCTAGTCATTTTGTTGTTTTCTTATATGAGATTTTGAAGTTGCGTATTTTTTTGACTTTTGAAGAACACCGCCGAGGTTTTCTGTTGTAATTTCAGTGGTAATATTTGAAACGCTCATCTTCCGGAGGAGCTGTGTTACATGTTAGAGGATAAGAAAAGAGACAATAAAGCTGTAATGTTGATCTTTTTTGGTGTGTGTTTATGTAGCGGTACCGATCTCATCTCTTTGCTTTCCTCCCTTTCTGACACCATCTGGTTTTAACATTAAATGGCTTTTTTATTGTCACCTAGGCTTTTGGCAATGGTGTGGAAGTTTCATTGGTCAGTGGGCTGTTGTAAAATGTTGAAGTGAGTTACCATAGGGTTGCTGAGCCACAAATGAAGAGATCAGGGAACGAGAACCCCCAGCGTTCTTATGCATCCCGCATTTGTTTTTTTTATTTCAGGCTTTGATTTGTGTGCTGTTTCCATTTTTTTCTGCACTTAATCACTCAGTTGCATCTGGTGCACGTTTTCAAATGATGGTTCGTTGAGAATAATAGATTACATTTATTTTTAGTCAGTATTTCCATTCACTTTTCTATTGTAAGTCCTGAAACATTTTTTGTTAAATATTTTCCTAATTCTGTGTTAAGTTTAACTAAACTTTCTTAGTGATTTTGTATTTTTATTTTATTTTACTTATCTTTTTTTTAAAAATATTAAATTGTCTCTAAAGATAAGATAAAAATCTTCTAAAATTTGAGTGTTTGTTTCAGTTCCAGCCAGTTTATGTGAGGATAGAGAGTGAAGTACTTATTTTGTGTGTCTGTGTGTTGACTGTTAGAGGGTGTGATTTTGAGGTAATGGGAGATGAACCACAAAATTGATTTTTATGCTCTTGCTTTTTTGTTTTCATTGACTTCACAGCATGAACAATTAGTTAAACAACTCTAAAAGTATTTCATCAGAACCAGGAAAAAAATGTAATTGCGCACAGTTTGACAGCAGCTGAGGTCTTTTTTAATGGCTGTCTTTGGGTGTTGATGCAACTGGTATCACGATTTTTAGAGACAAAACGTTTTTCTTCTGCTCTGTAGCGTTCTTTTTAAGTCAAATCGTTATACCTTGTTGTATCTTGAAGCAGTGACACCTATTGGTGTGGAGATCATGGCGTAATTCGTCTGGTCTGTGATGGGAGGAAAAGGCGGGTGGGTTTGGATGTGGGTTTCTCCCTGTTGGGCAGTGTGTCTGCCAATGACAACTCCTTATCAGCAGCCTGCCTGCTAGTTTTGTGGGGAAGAATCTGTCTTAATGTAAGAGCTCATTCGTAGGCTCTGCCATTGTACCGGCTTAGCCACACGCTTTATCAGAAGGCCTGGGCTCAGTGGCCCGGAACCGGAGCTCGCTGCGGACCCGCTCCACGCCACGCTTCACTTCTAAAGAGAAGGCGTCGCTCTGACGCTCGCTGTTATTAATTCTGTTTGTGTGGTTGGCATTCCCTGCGCCCCCCTCTTCCTTCCCCACCAAGCCTGCCAGCCAAGGCTCCCCTGTCAGGCCTTCCCGGAGGATCGCGGCCGTTCTAAGATGCTGCGCTCTGGAACCCGGATTGGGCTGCTGCAGAGGGCAGATTAAAACGTGCTGGAACAACGCGCAGAGAAAGAGTCTCTCAAAGCTGCTCGTACCCATGTAGATTAAACATGGCAGCCATTTTCACTTAGTCCGCCGAGAGCGTCGGAGACTTTTGTCTAGAAAGCACGTTGTGTTACATCTTGAAAGTATTGTTTTACATTTAGGAAATTAAGTTTGGTGACCTAGAATAGGAATTTGAGTGACGTTTCACACATACTCTGTTTGCAGTGCGAATGTGGTGCATATTTTATTCCGTGCCCATGTTAACGGGTTAGAGCGTTCACACTGCACGCAGATGCGGTCCGGCAGTGCTTTCCAGGAGCGGTGCGTATACAGCAGTGCAGCGATCGTTTCCGCAGAGAGTCTATTTTTCCTGCGCTGCACCGCGCTGAATTAAAGCGACAGCGCATTGTTCGCATTAAAATAAACATGTATTGATGTGAAAATCTAGTAATTTCACCATAGATGCATATAATTTAAAGTCTACTCTGTTTCAAAGTCAACACATGGCTTTTTGCCTCGGGTAAAGCAAGGAAAATGACACCTTACCTGGCATTTAGGTAAACAAGGAGGCATAATGGATAGCATTCGTCTCTTCGTGGAGGTGGAAAAACAAAGTTCTTTATGACCTGCAGGATTTCTTGTAAAAAGATTTAAAAGCAAAAGAAAAGACGAGAGTCAGCTGTTTTTGTCTATTGTAAGTTTTAATTGAAAATGTTTGTGATTTTAACAAAAATCCTATGTTTAAATGTTTATGCGTGAGCAACGTGTTATTTAAAATTAAAAAGTATTACTTTATATAAATTTAAAGTAATGAATTAAAACGTTCTAGTGCATTTAAACTGACATCTATGAAAGAGTAGCCTACATACAAGCCATGTTCAGTAACAACTTTTGTATTTGAAATAAAAATAAGTAAATGTTGTCTTTGTGATATATAGCGACGGATCAGTTGCCCACTGCAAACGTGGCATATGTAAAAGCACAATAGCGCGTGTTGCTCCTGCGTCGCATACTGCAACACACACCGCATACGCACTGCAAACGGAGTATGTGTGAAACAGGCGTAAGGCTCGATTTATTATTTAGGCCTGTCAAACTGTCAATGTTATAACCCACTCCGGGTTACACTACCATTCAAAAGTTTGAAATCAGTAAGATTAATACTTTTATTCAGCAAGGATGCATTAAATTGGTTAAATGTGACAGTAAAGACATTTATAATGTTACAAAATGTTTCTTTTTCAAATAAATGCTGTTCTTTTAAAGTTTTTTTTATTTCTATCAAAGAATTCTGAAAGAAATGTATCAGCATTTCCAAGAATTTTGAACCGTTTTCAGCATTGACAATAAGTGTTTTTTTGAGCAACAAATCAGCATATTAGAATGATTTCTGAAGGATCATGTGACACTGAAGACTGAAGTAATGGCTGCTGAAAATTCAGTTTTACCATCACAGGAATAGGAAGTTTAAAAAAATGATACAATAAAATTGAAAACAGTTATTTGTTAGTAAAAATCTTTCAGAATGTTACTGTTTTCCTGTATTTTTGAATAAATAAATGCAGCCTGGTTGAGAAAAAGAGACTTCTTTCAAAAACATTAAATGTTAATCTTACCGACTCCAAACATTTGAACGGTAGTCTGTCAAAAGTTAGAAGTGTTTGTCTGTGGGTAATTGACTTTTCCTGATATTCAAAGATGCATTAACGCTCTCCTCTCTTCTCTTTCTCCTCTCCGGGTGGCTGCTCTACGACCCTGCCCCATCTCACTGGGCTGTACATTAAACATAAGGAAAGGGGGCAATTAAGCCCACTCTCTACACCTGGCTGATGCATATATTTATTGGCCTGTCTCCCTGCTGGACAGGCTTCGGGCCCTGGTCTGAGCTTTTTGAGGATGGTGATTGAAGGGCTGCAGAGGTCATTAATGAGGAGTGCTGGTGCTGGTTTGACCCCTGCTGCACCCCCCCAGAGTCCCCTCTGACCCCTCACCAGGTCATCTGGCCTCCCATGGCAGAGCGCTCGGGGAGCCGTCCGAGACCAGTGAAGGACTGGTATAGCTGGAGGTGAAATGTTCCTGTATGTGTGTGTGTACGCATGCATGTGCCCACGCACAGAGAAATCTCTTGAACGCTTGTGGCTCTCTCCAGAGCAGAACCTATTGATTTCAAGGCCTAAAAAAGTTTTCTAGCAGCAAGAACAAAACCGCTAAAACAAAGATATGCTTACAGAGTTGAGCAGCCTTGCCCTTTCAAACATAGATGGAGTTTGACTCTGCAAAACGAAACTTTTGAGTAATTTGCAGAGTTCATCCGAAGTCAAAGCGTCTGGCTGTACCTTGTTTCAGATCTTCCAGACAATTATGTTGGCGAATAAAGAGGCGTAATTGATTTGGCAGAATGATAAAAGACGACTGCGACCCTTCACTTATCAATTAAAGTAACTAGTTTTAAAAATACAGACATGACTAACAATAGCGAAGCGGCGCTTGTCAGTCTGCTGTTTCGTCACGGACAGATTATGTGTGCCAACCACAGGTCTCTGTGTTGGGTTAGTAATGCCTTGATAAATTGATTTTAAGGCGTGAAGCTTCCTCGCTTTATCCTGAGGCTAGTCTGGAACCTAGCATAGAAGCCTTTTTGGCTTAGACAGAATTAGCCCCTCATTGTAAAAGACCCTCAGTTCTGCTAGCCCGCCTGACCCCAGAGAAAGACGAGCCCTTGATCCTGGAGTCAGATGTGTTTTCCTTATTTTTCTTCATTTAATTCCCCGTCAAACAGCAAGCCCCCCCTCCCCTCCCGCAAAGTCGAGGATAATAACCCGTGCAAACAGCGGGGCTATACTGAAGAAACAATTAAAGTCGCTCTTCGTTCGAGCTCACAAAGGGAGAATAAAGGGGAGGAGATACAGGAAAAAAGCGTAATAATGACATTTGCAAAACAGCCGTTCTTCTACGATGTGTTCATTTGTTGGTTAAAAGTCAGGTTTTTCCATTGTGTGCAGTTCAGTTTGCATGTGTGCTTTTTTGGAGGGCTGCTTCTGTATTCAAGAAGTTCCCAGAGGAACTGAATGAGGCAAAGAGTGATTATTACTCTCTCCTTCTCTTTGTTCACCTCATCTCACCTCACTTCTCAACCTTCTGCCAAACTGTACAACAAAACAACACTTGTATATCATGGGATATACTTTTATAACTTTATATTTTAAATATAAGGCCTTTTGTATTATATTGCAAATAAAATAATACTTTGGGGGTTATTGCGTAGCAGTTACCAATAATTGAAAATGGCACTTTGTCAAAAAATAGGTGTAAAGAGACAAGAAGGTGCAGGAAATGGGATGATTTAGACTCAAACCTGCATTCCTGTGTGCATAACGTCTCTTACTTGCCACGTGCACGTGCGTCACCCACTGCACCATAGCTCTGACATGTTTGTTATTCCTAAAAGTAGTAATTTCCCCTAAAAATCTGTGTTTTAGATGGTTTTCTGGTGCTTTTCTAAGTGTTGTGTAGTAGTCGACTGAAATATCACCAAGGCTGATATATCGGCCAATATTTTTCTGTTTTGCCGATGTGTTAGACTTTTATTTTGACTGTGCACCTGACTTTTATTTTGATGGCGCTGAGAATGCCAGCGCCTGAGCACACGGTGCGCATCTTCATTAGTTTACGGACTCTTTTTAACTGTTCTGTCTAATACTTTATTAGATAGAACTGTTAAACAAAGAAAGTAAACGGTATGTGAAAAAGTATTATAGCAAACGCTATAATACTTTCACATTTACTGTCAGCATTCAGCAAATATGCATTTCTATCATTTAAACAATATGTTGAATATGTAATAAACATGTCATTTCACAAACATTGCAGACTTTGTCAAATCCAGCTATTGTGAAGTGTGCATTTGTAGACTGCATGAACGCGTATAAACTGTGCATTACGGTTGGTTTGTGCGAATTTAATGCGTACAGGAGAGTTCAGCTTCACTAAAGATGCACTATCAACAAACTTTAAACCGTTGATTTCAAACTATGCTGCGCTATATCCAGTTACCCATTATGTCATATTCATGTCATTTTTATTTTGTGCTGTACGTAAAATTTGTGTTTCCTTGTCTTTATTTGAAAAAATATGATATAAGTCTAGGTCACCGCTGGTTTCTTCAAGAATTTCCTATGGGTTTTATAATAGGGTTTTTCAATTTATGAGTAAAATAAAGTGGTAAACATTCTACCCAATCTAGTTACTTATTAAAAATGTACGTTTTTAAAAATGAACATAACTGCTTCAAAATTCACGTTTTGGTTATGGGTTTGTGTAATTTAAGTTGTAGAACATAACGTCAAAGTCTAACTTCTAGTTTCTTATTTATTTATGTATTTATTTATAATTGATTAAATATTAAGTTAAATAAATATAAATTATAAATATATTGGCTTTATATCGGCCATCGGCCACCCTGGTCTCTTAAGAGATCGGTCATGAAAAAATCAGCAACGATCGACCTCTAGTGTTGTGTCAGGAGAGATGAGTCGAGTCACATTAAAGAAAGTGTGTAGAAGCAAATCATCCACCTCTGTGGCAGCACATGCACAACGGACCTGCATCTCAATGCGGCTGACGTGTGTGTTTGTGTTAGAGCACTGCCAGAGAGACAGAATTTACTCCAAACTGTGTCAAAATGCTCGCCATATCTAAACCAAATCAGTTAACCTTATGTTATATCTCGTCGGCTTAGTCCCCAGGTAAAGTTCTCCATGCTACAGCCACAGCGTGTATTTAATCATCCATCTGCTGGCACTCAGACGTGTGTGTGTGTGTGTGTGTGTGTACACGATGTGGGCCACTCTGATAGGTGTGTATCTGTGTTGTTGTGGTTGAACATGATGGGAAAGGGAGTCTCTTTCAGCTACTGCAATACAAAAAAAACAAAAAAACAAACCCAGGGCCAAGAGAAGTGCGCAGAAATTATTAACCATCCACACACTCGCACTCCCAATTCTTCTTTATTCTCTCTTTCCTGCTCAGCTTCTCTCGCCTAATAAATGCTTCATGTCACCATCAAACAGGGCCCGACTTGCTCCAGGAGAGGCAGAGAGAGGGAGCGGAAAGAAAGAGAATTGGAGATCGCGGGGCGTGGGGGTTGTATACGGTGGGGCCTTGGTGTTGATGGATGGATAGATGGATGGGCGGATGGACAGATGTTAAAAATGTAAAGTTTGGCCTGTACTGAAGTGATGGACAAGGGACCAGACTGTCCGATTCTTTTTCTTCTATCTGGATCTAGCTCGATCATTAAACTCTGATAAAATACAATATCAGATATTTGCACCATAATACCTTGAGGCAAAGTATAAAAATGCAATACTTTACACATTGGTAGTGAAGTAATCAATCTGTAATTGGTTGGAACACTTTAGGCCAAGTCTGTCACACTCATTCAGTGTTGTTTGATACCTACTGTTATTGACAGTAACAAGTAACCTGAGTTATGTAATCAGAATTAATGGGTTAAGTATTGTGTTATTTTAACACTATAATGTACAGCAAATTTAGACTATTTTTAATTGATTTTAATTTATTTCCTGACAAATTCAATGAATAATGTGTCCCATAAAGTTGTCATGTGCGGTACTCTTTTACACTCTTGGTTTTGATTTCATAAAACGTAATAATTCAAAGTAAATCGACACCTTAGGGAGTAACACAATAATGCAACATGTTAACGTTACTTTACAAAACAAAACTTTTCACGTTAACGTGTTACATTATTGTGATCTCCCTAAAGTGACTAATTAGGCTACTTTACACTATTAATTTATTAAATCACTTTTACATTACTCTGTCACACTGTTACATGATGACGTTATGGGGAATTAAGTGTTTTTCAGTTGCATTTGTTAGTAAATAAATTAAATAGAAAAGGCATAACTTGTGGTCAGTTTTTTCTAAGTATAAGTAATGCTTTTTAAAATTTAATTTAAATTCTAAACAAATACAATTGAAAACGTCTTCCTCATATCCTTCAAGTGATTTTCATTAATAGTAGTATATGTAACACAATGACAATAACTTTTTAGAAGTAAAAAGTAAAATAATTAAATCTCTACTTTGTCTTTGAGCCATCATAATTTGCACTAAATGTATACCATTTATATAAATGTAATGGTTTATATTACAAATTATTGTAATTTGCTGACAGAAAAGACTCTGAAAAAAGTAATAATGTAACTTTAGTTTTAAAAGTAATGTTCGCCAGCACCACTTGTGTGTATTTATCTATGTTTTGAGACAGAGTTCTTTAGAAATTCTCATATACTGGAAAGGAAGACCCCTGAGAGGTCAAAGACTGAGCGCTATCCCCCCCAAACGCACACACTTTCCTTCTATATCTTGTGGTCATGTCCCATAATAAGGGTCGCTGTAAGTGTGGGTAGAGTTCATTTAATAAGAACTCCTCCCACAAAATCCCCAAACACAAACAAACATGCGCTGGCACTGTCTCCGGCGGGCTAAACAAACAGTAGAAGGGTCTCAGAAGGAGCGTGATTGCAGAGTTAATCTGTCCTCTAGTGATGCAGGCCGGCCGCAAAGCTCCTTCAGAGAGGGACACATTGTAATGCCTAATCAAGTCTGTATCAAACTAAATAATGCTGTAGCGTGAAATTGGAAGCCGAAGTCAAAAAGCACTCCCCAGCCTGTACTACAGGATAAGGCAATTAAGACTCTCTCTCTTTTTCTCTCTCTCGCATTCTTCCTGTCTCCCGAGCAGTCAGGCTGTACTCTTACGTCTTTGTGTGTAACAGCCCTGTTCTCTTTCTCCCTCCTGTTCGGTTGATGGTATTGTTGGTGGTGTACTGGGAACATCTATTTCTGGAGGGTCCCGAAGGCGCTGTGATCCAGGGAGGCCGTCCTCCTCCTAGGTCAGGGGCATTCGGCACGGGGCCCTCCACCTGCCAGAGGGTGTAAAGCAGGCATTTTGGTCGTTTTGTCTCCTTGAGTACTCTACAGATAAATCAATGGAGTACTCGGGGATGGGGGTCCATGTGCACAGTTGTGCATTGTTGGTTGTACGAGCAAATGCGTCAGAAGGACATCTTTTGCACTACATGATTCCCCCCCCATGCCATGTCAAGTTAAAAATGCTTCTTTTTAAAATGATCTACTTTAGCAAACATGCAAAAACGCATCTCAAGACCCCATGCATTCTGTTCCATTTAGTGGACTGACTTTAATTCTTGCAGTTTTGCATACTGATGTTGCCCTGACTGAAAGTCAATGTTTACAGCAGGTGCTTCACCTATTTTCTTTTTAAGGCCAAACTGTACAATTGAATTTTGAGGAAGTCCAAAGATTAAAGGGATATTGTACATTTACTCATCCTCATCTCTTTCCAAAACTTTCTTCTGTGGCACATGAAAGAAGATATTTGAAGAAATGTCTCAGAATGATAATTTTTTTACTAAAATATATATTTCTCTATGTGGCTGTTCAGCATTTTGGTCAGCCTTGCTTTTAAATGTGCTCTGTACATTAAATCATTAAATAAACTTGAATAAACTTGAAATTTTTGTCCATACAATGGAAGTCAGTGGGGTCCCTTGGTGTTTGGTTTCAATGTTCTTCAAAAAAATGTTCTTTTGTGTGGAGCAGAAGAAAGTTAGTCATATAGGTTTGGAACGACATGAGGTTGATTAATTTTTTTTTTCTTTGGGTCAACTATCCCTTTTAAAGGGTTAGTTTGCCCAAAAATGAAAATTCTGTCATCATTTACCCTCCCTCATGTTGTTCCAAACCAGTAAGACTTTCGTTCATCTTGGGAACACAATTGAAGATATTTTTAATGAAATCTGAGCAATTTCTGTCCCTCCATTGACAGCTACGCAACTACCACTTTGACGCTTCAAAAAGTTCATAAAGTGATCATAAAACTAATTCATATGAATCAAGCGGTTTAGTCCAGTTTTTCTGAAGAGACACAAACACTTTATATGATGAAGAATTTAGGCTTTTATTCACATATAAAAGATTGGTGTGATGTAAAAGATTGGATAAGTTGTGATCACATGTACACCTAAACTGCTGATTTATGCACTTTTGTGTACAAGGCAGCACAGCAATTTCATCTTAATCAATAGGAGGGTCATATAAAAATAATAGACGTGCAGGATTTGGCCTGTGGGTGTACAGCGTTGACACAAATTGCTGTCTGATGAACTGCTGAAAATAACACAGGAACCAGTCAAAATGGAAAGTTTGATAGTCCTTCATGACACATTTGCAAATGCCATAGAATTTCAATGAAAAGTTTTTGAGTTAAAAGTTTTGAAATTCAAAGTGTCCAGTCGTGCAATTATTGTGTTTACAAATTATTAATCGCTGTCATTTTTGTGTACTAATGCCTATTCCTAGTGTAAAAGGTGATTTTGGACAAGGTGGGACATGCGTCTGCCGGTTTTGGGTTCTGCTGTTGTGTCCCCTTCACAGCCGCCCCCCTGTTCCGTTCCCGTTTGATGGCATCACGGCGGGAAGAACGTGATTATGGTGCTCTCCCTAGTGAGCAGCGATCTGAACCTTGTGTCACAGTCGCTGACAGCCCCACACAGCCGACGGGATTTAATCACGTCTGCTCTCCCTCCATGTTCTCTCTTTTCCTCTTTCGCTTTATATCGCTCAGACTCGGCTTTTCTCTGCCTTCCTCCTCTCTCTCTGCACAGGTATATTGGAAACATTTTTCCTCTTGTCTTTGACAGGCGAGACAGATGAAAAACAAATTTCAGATCTGATCTGAGCACCCCTTTAATCTTTGACTATGTTTTCTTCTAGTGAACACCGTAGCTCCACCGTGTACTTACGTGTGTGTGTGTGTGGTGCCAGTGTGGTTTACGTTTTTCTCAAATCTTTGTGTTGGAGAATGTGCCTGGGTGCGTTTTTTAAGCACATTTGTGCCTCTGAGTGTGTGTTTATGAGAGTGACTGTGTTTAGAGTCAAAGAGTGTCAAGATAAATATATAAACTTCAATGTTGTGCACTGTGTTGAAAGGCAGAATTGTGGTAAACTGATAAGGCCCTGACTGCATCTTTCACTGTATGTGTGTGTGAGAGACGGGAATGCAGAGGAAGAAGGAGAGTTGACACTGCACCCAGGGCTTTCCTCAGGAAACGGCTGCTGACGGCCTTTAGCCAGAACCTCGCATCGCACGGCCAGGAATGTGCCATGTGTGCGGCGAGGAGGGAGGAGTGTGAGAGACAAAGAATGTGTCTACGTGTGTGACTTTGTCTTTTTTTTATATATTTGTGTCTTCATGCTGGTATATACTGTGATTTAGACTGGCATCATGGTGCAGCGTGTAATTTCTGGTCCACTAGCAGTAACAGACAGAATTGCAAATATAATGATTATCTTCAAACATGTCTCCCAAACACATTTGCCCTTCTGCCACACTGTATGTCAGTGATTATTTATTATATTACATTATATTATGCTTTTTGTTTTTTTTTGCCAGCATTTTACAAATTATGAAATATTTAATTCTATTATTGTAGGTGTTTAGTCAGTGACATTTTATTTTATTTTATTTTATTTTATTTTATTTTATTTTATTTTATTTTATTTTATTTTATTCTGCCTACCGCTATTGAGGTGTATGGGATTGCTTATGGATAGCCTTTCCTCAGGCATTTCAGATTGAATTGCTTTGGACAAGCATAGTCCTGCCCCAAACTCACACCATTTGTTGAGGTAATGTTGCTGTGTTCGGTTGTTCAAACAGAGCAGTGTTTCGAGAGTACTGTACCTGAGTTCACACTATGTAAATCAACCATAGTCATCTCTGTTCATTAAACTGTAATTCATTTTAACATCAGAAAAATTACACAAATCATTTTTAAACTAAATATACTTTGCTTTCAAGACTTTGACTGAATAGATATTGTCAGATTACGCTAGAACATGTTGTATTTGTGCTTCTGTGTGCAGCGTGTCTGTCTCATCTCCATCTTCCGTCACATCAGAGGTGTTGTGGATCTCTAGTTGGCTCTTGTAAAAACATCAAAGTAACCCTCACTTCAAGCATTCTCACAAACATGCAGCACACCTTAACTTACATGAAATAGAGAGAAAGAAAGAAAAAGAAAGAAAGCGTAGAGAAATAAAAAGCACAACACTAAGAGTCTCTTTTGACCCGAGCCGTCCTAGTTATCCCAAGAGCACAAAACCTCAGGAAGACAACACAAGTGCTCTTGCCATCCTCCCACTCTTATATCTGCTCTTTTTTTCCTCCACACCATTTCCTTCTTTTACAGTGTTGACTTCCTGTCCCTCATTTCTCTAGCTCTGTCCATTCCTGAGATTCTCTGGTTAGTGTCATATGAGGTAAATAGATGTGTATTAAACACAAAAATGGCAAGCTCTGTCTAAATCACCAGTTTTTTTTTTATGTCTTGCTAAATAGTTTTTACTAGTTTTTAAGTTTTTGGTAATTTTATTAATGTTTCTGAACCAATCCATCCACCCATTTTCCAAACCGCTTGTCCAATCCCAGCATCTCAAACCATAGGCATGTTTTTTGAACCGTTCTTTATTGTGGTATAATTTATTTCAAATAACATTGTCTTTAAACAGCATGTGAACATAGAACTGTGTTATATTGATTTAAATGTTGTGTGCCTAGTGTCGCTGTATGTGTTTTTAGAGGGAGACACTGGACTCCATCGTTTTGACTGATGTAGTGGTGAGCCTGCGGTCTGGGTCC
>RJVU01048406.1:6067377-6085554 GCA_003731715.1 Anabarilius grahami | reverse complement strand
ATTTTCATACAGGGTTTGTCACAACTGTAATCTAATACAGTATCATGAGGTAAAATATCGTCTTGCTTAAAATTGATACTATGAAATATAAATTTTTATAGTCCCCCCCCCACCTCCAATATGACCCTTAGACTTGATGACCCTTAGTCTTATGGTGCAGTAATTCTGCTGCAATGATGGCTACTACTTGCAGCCATTGCTGAAGTCCAGCGGGCTGTATTGCGCTTATCGCTGTAGTAAACACACACTAATATCGTATACTATACAGAATGAGCAATACATTTCAACTCAAGGTATTTGTGTGTTTATGTGCTGCAGTCACCATTTGTGTGTACGTGTGTTCGTTCTCCATGTAGTTGAGTCCCCTCTTTTGAATGGCTTCATACCGCTGTGTCCGGGTATTGATCTTCTGTGGTTGCTTGTGATGTGTGTAGTGCTTACGGGAAAGAGCGTATGTATTTTTATATGCGTGTTGGCAGGAGTGAATTGCACCATTCAGAGAGCAGACCTACGAATGGCGCTCTCTTGGGTGTGTTTGTGCCCGCGTGTGTTTGAGTAAGTGCATGGGTTTCTTTTAGCGTGCTTGCCTCCTTCCGAGTGTGTGTATATGTGTGTGTGTGTGTGTGTGGGTCTGTTCTGGCTCAGGTACGCCTCCCCCTCTGTGCTGCAGCAAGATGACGGTGTCTCTGGAGGTCTGCAGGCCAGTGTCTAGAGACACAGCCGTGCGTGTTCCCGTCATTCTTCCTGCTATTAAAAGCTATTAAGCCATGCAGAACAAGTCAGGCTTTTATCTATTATTAATTATCTGGAAATGAAAGACACTCTGCCTCTACTTCTCCCTCTCTCCTCTCTCCTTCATGGCGAGACTGTGCGTCAGTATAGAATGACCGTTAAGGCGTCATTAACCCAGAAACATGGCAGTGATGGACAGCATGCTGGATCTCTTCATTTATAATGTGTTTTTCTCTGTCCTGGAGAACACGGGCGATGTGAAGCCACACATAGCGGCCATTAAATCAGCCCTAATGCAGGACTTACGGGATGCCTCTGATTTCCTTTATTAAATGTTGATTGCCTAGCCTTATGCTTTTTAAACGCCGAGTTCAATGGTTGAAGGGGTCCTATTGACTTGGGTTGAGATTCAGTACACCCAGGTGGATTCTGCAGTTTTCTATCTATCTATCTCTATCTATATCTATATCTATATCTATATCTATATCTATATCTATCTATATCTATCTAAAAATTACATTTATGAATAGTCATAGTAGACAAACTGTTTGTTAACAGTTAAAGGGTTAGTTCACCCAAAAATGGAAATTCTGTCATTAATTACTCACCCTCATGTCGTTCCACACCCGTAAAACCTTCGTTCATCTTCGGAACACAAATTAAGATATTTTTGATAAAATCCGATGGCTCGTGAGGCCTGCATTAAGAGCAAGTTAATTTAGACTTTCAAATACCCAGAAAGGTACTAAAGAGATGTTACACCATCGTTACATCCTAAGTGTTTTAAAATTTCAATGGTTCACGTGACTTTAGCAGTGCTCCGCACCACTCAAAATCTCCCTTCGCTAGATATTGTTGAATAAAGTCGTTATTTTGTTTTTTGGGCGCTCAAAAAGTATTCTCGTCGCTTCATAACATTAAGGTTGAACCACTGTAGTCACATGAACTGTTTTACATATGTTTTTAGTACCTTTCTGGGCGTTTGAATGTGTAAATTAACTTGCTGGCTATGCAGGCCTCACGAGACATCGGATTTGATCAAAAGTATCTTAATTTGTGTTCCGAAGATGAACGAAGGTCTTACGGGTGTGGAACGACATGAAGGTGAGTAATTGAGTAATTAAAGACAGAATTTTCATTTTTGGGTGAACTAACCCTTTAATACTGCTAACTGTGTGCTGTTAACTTGCCACTTTAGGTGTGCGTATATCAGCTTATCCAATCCTATTTTTGTCGCTATCACAGCTATTTTTCCATATTGCCACCATTTGTAGCCCAACAAGGTTTTTCTTTTGTACATTTTTATTAATTATACATGGCAAAATCCCAGAATTCACCACTACTCTGTGTGTGTGTCACACATGTTTTTTGCGATGATGTTTGTGCCACATGTTGGACAGGAGGAGATCAAACGCCCCTCCCTCCGAGCCGCGGACTCCGACATGATTAATCCAGCGCAAGCGTGCATGTGCGACAGTCTGGGGCCCGGGCTTCCGATTCCATCATGAACGGGTCTTAGGGACACGCAACAGGACCCCAATCGTGATTCGTGATGTTGCGTTGGCAGCCATTGGCCCTGCGTGGGCCCATTCTAATGAGGGGGCCGGACCGCAGTGCACTCTGGGCCCAAACAGCTCGCCGCTGGACACTAATCCCAGGGTGCCGTGGAGCTGTTTTGTACTGACAAAATCACACACGCTTTGCTCAGGAAGCAGCACACACACTCGTACACAAACAAGGCAGGAGCACAAAGACACAGGGGTATGAACCCATTCAAATGCATAGGCTCAAACACGCACAGGGCGCACACACATACACACACACTGAGCTGCAAATGGGGGACTGCTAATGGCTTCCAGTGGGAGAGAAGGAGAGCAAGGCTTTATCCCTTAAGTGTAGAAGACTTAATCATACAGAATGGCCCGGGGCCAGTAACAGGGCTGTACGGCACGCCCCTCCACACACGCATTAGGTATTCTGCAGCTGAATCTCCTGCAGACGGCTGCAGCAGAGCCGGGCCCAGGTGAGACTCCCTCTGAGCGCTCGCTCACTCACTTCCATCTCTCTCTCTTTCTATCTTTCTCTCCATGTCAAACACGCATACCAACAGTGGTCCACAAGAGCTTTTCATTGTAATGTCATTTGAGGTGCGACTGCATAATATTCTCGGCCTCCCTCCGCCCATCTATTAGTCTTTTTGTCTCTCTCTCAAAATTTATATTCATACAATCCCTACTAGCACGACTGTTTAAATAACAATCTCTCTTTTCGTTTTCTTTTTTTTTTCTTCTTCTTCTCCATATTCTTCCCTCCCCTCTCTTTTCTGGCATGGCGCTGCAGTGCGAAGCCGATCTTTGAAGCTGTACCTGCAGTGTGTGAGGCCCTTACTGGGAGAAGCAGGGGGCCGGCGTGCGCGCGTGTGAGGGTCCGCATATGCGCGTGTGCTCGTTAAGGGCCCTCGCAGCATCATGTCTGAGGGCGAGAGCATTTCTTCTCACTGGGTTAAGAGATGCAATCTCGTTTTTTGTATGCGCAGCATCTCCTCATTGTCGGAATCTCTCACTTGTGGTGAAACGCATCCCTGATTTGATAACGCAGCGGATCCTGACGGAATTCCTCTCCGGTTCAGGAGGAGTGTGTTCTGGTAATCCTGCCAGTCACAACGACAAGGGTTATATAAACAGATGCTAACAGGATTCATCCTCCAGTTTCCCATTTTTCTCGCCGTGGTTATGTCCGGGGGGGAATTTAAGGCAAGTTTCATGCTTGTCGAGCCTCTTACGGACAGCTATCCACACCTGCTTTCTTTTTGTATAGCTCTACGTTATATAAACTCCTGTTGTAACAATTGCCGTTTTGTTTTTTCTTTTTCTTTTTTGAAGACTTTTTTGATGCTTTTTTCTTGCAGTGGTAGATAAGACAGGAAATTGTGAGAGGAAAAGGGAATCAGGAAATATATTGTGAGCTAGATTTGAACCCTTGTGACCACAATGCCTCAATAAGTGTTTTTATTCACTTCTTGAGGCATGAAATGGAATTTCAACCTATCTATTTTCCACATGCATCTTATCAACTTATTCAGTGACGTATTCCAGACTTCTCCAATCATTTAGTTCACTTAAACCTAGTCCCTTTCTTACAATTAACTTCAAGCTCACATTCAGATCTGCCTGCTTCCAACAACCGATGGATAGAACCAAGTAACTGCCCTACTTTTTTATTCTTTTTTTTTTTTTTCTCAATAGTCCGTTTCACTCGGATGTATGTCACAATAAGGAAGATCTGACACTACTTCTGTTAAATCACGTTAAAGGATTATTTCACTTCAGAATTAAAATTTCATGATCAATTTTCTCACCCCCATGTAATCCAAGATGTTCATATCTTTCTTTCTTCAGTCGAAAAGAAATAAAGCTTTTTGAGGAAATTTCCAGAATTTTTCTCCATTTAGTGGACTTCACCGGGGTCCAACCGGATGAAGGTCTAAATTGTTTCAATTTCAATAAGTTTCAATGCAGCTTCAAAGGGCTTTACACGGTCCCAGCCGAGGAATAAGGGTCTGAGGAATATATATATATATATATTATACTTTTTAACCACAAATGCTCGTCTCGCTCTAGCTCTGCGATGCGCATAACGTAATCACGTTGGAAAAGTCAGGTGTGACTTAGGCGGTAGTACCTGGGATTGTGTAGAGCCCTTTGAAGCTACATTGAAACTGCAAATTGGACCTTCAAAATTTATTTTCGACTGAAGAAAGAAAGACATGAACATCTTGGGTGACATGGGGGGGGGAGTAAATTATAATGAAATTTTTTATTCTGAAGTGAACTAATCCTTTAAAGTTACAATAATTACATATCTTAAATCAATAATAAAAAAAAACCCATTAAGTCCTTTTTTGAAATATATTTTTTGTGAAATTCGAGCACCATTGTGTGCATGCCTCAAAAGACTAGTGTTTTCCTCTGAAAAGTATAAACATTGTGTCTCTGTAGCACTATCAAAACATTGCTCTGTTTGTTTGAGAATTACAACCAGCAAGTCTGGCTCAACCAGTAGCGTGAGTTTGGGACAGGGTTATCTATTTGGCCAAACAATGGCAGACTTGACAGATTTGGAAACCTGTTTGAAAACAGTCTTTTTTTTTTTGTTGCTGTTGCAGTTCCATTTGGTGACACTGGTGACACAGATATTAGACAAGCCAGATCTTTTACAAGTTCAAATAGAAACGACGCATGTTCATTTGTGCATACTTATTGTGATTTCCCCATACCCTTGTTATTTTGGTAGATAAGCATCGCCCGTTGTTAATTTAAAGTGCTCATTTTGAAAACAATTAAAGGCTGTGTCATTCTCCCACCGGCTGGCAAGCGTTTTGGCGTCTAAATGTGAGCGTTGTGTTTGCCATGTTGTTACGACGCGCTTGTTTGATCTCTACCCTCGTCCTATTCTCCGCTCTGCTACGCTGATCACTGTATTGCCGTCAGCTACACTCACATATATTTGTCTGTGTGTGTGTGTGTGTGTGTGTGTGGTGATGGTGCTGTTTAACACTGCTTAACAGGACCCAGAAATGCAAATAACGCTGCATGCTCACTCCAACACAGCAGTAATTAACTGAGGAGGAATTTCAATAATATAGAAATAAATTGTGTCAAGGATTTGTGTGTGTGTGTGAGTGAGATGTAGTGAGGGAGTTTGAAGATGGCCCTTGGGGGAAATGTGTTTTTTCCTCTTTCTTTCTTCTTTTAAATAATAGTTTAAATGGAAAAAGAAACAGCAGTCCACCCCTGCAATGGTGCTAAAAAGGGGGAGATTTCCCCAGGATGCTGATTATTTATTAACCCCTTCTTACCTGTTAGATTAATACACACACATATATACAGTTATTTATAAAATGACAGAATATGATTACATATTACATATATTATTTCATTTACTTAGACTGACCAGACAGTGGAGCTTTATTTGTATTTATTTATTTGTAAGCTTTAAAAAATATATTAGTTAATAATTGTTAATCCGATCATTTCTTTATTTTCGGTTTTAGAAAGTTTGGTCTGTCAATTGGCTGTGCCAGTGGACACACAAAGTGTGGGCACAAAACTGAATTGTCTTCCTTTTTTCATAATAATTCAATGATATATTGACAGCGGAATTAAAAATGTCACCAGTTTTCTGAAATCTGCTCACCTTATAGAATGATAAGGTCCCGTTTTTTGTACAGTTAAGTCCTGGGTATACTTCGTTTTTTTACACGTACGCTAGTGTACGGGCACAGTCGAACGCACAGCCTTGCAAAGTATGCTTCATTTGATTCGTATGCATACACAGGCGTTCGATACATGCGCAGTTTTGAGCAATCTCTCGCCACGAGTTACAACCCATGTAAACATCTTTGTATTCTTTCATGCTAGAGCAAATTTCTAACCTCTTCACACAATCTCTCGTCTATATAGGCCTCCATTGTCCCTGTAGCTTGCATGTGTTCCGGTCTGTTCTGTTTATGTAGGTTTTCTTCGACTACCTTGTGAATCGACGCCCCCAGGACACGGTTGCCACCTTGTGGATAAACTAATTACTGCAAAAGAAATTAAATGCATGTGTGCGACAAGTACGCGTGGTTACAAAAATCCGGCTCTTCTGATGACGAAATTTGCCTCACGCGCACTACGCTGACCCTCGCGTACATGTAAAAAGTGAAGTATACTTTGGGCTTTACAGACATGAGAGGTCACAGTATGTAAAAGCATGCAAATGCTCTGGTCAGCAGTGTCCATTTTGTAACTTGAAATGGAGGCGCAGAATCAATCTCTACTTCTCCATCCAGCTCCTGTGCAGCGAGCATGTTAAGGAAACTGAGAGTATCCAAGGTAACATTTAAAACGTGCTGTTATCATTAGAACGTGCACCCCACTGTATAAAGCTTTTACAAGCAGGAGCTGTTCTAGAGGAAGGAAGCAGTGTCAGTGCTTGCAATGTGGAGCTTTCCTTTCTCTAGTGCACAACACAAATGAGTTATGCACTAGTTCATAGTGGTAGACCGATATTGTCGGTATAATACTACTGTTCAAAAGATTTTTTTTTTTTTTAAAGAAATTAGTACTTTTATTCAGCAAGGATGCATTCAGTTGATCAAAAGTGACAGTAAAGACATTTATAATGTTACAAAAAAAAAGATTTATATTAAAAAAAATGTAATGCTGTTCTTTTGAACTTTCTATTCACCAAAGAATCCTGAGAAAAAAAGAAAAAAAAAAAATGTATTGTGGTTTCCAGAAAATTATTAAGGATCACAATTGTTTTCAGCATATTAGAATGATTTCTGAAGGATCATGTGACACTGAAGACTGGAGTAATGATGCTGAAAATTCAGCTTTACATCACAGGAAAAAATTACATTTTAAAATATATTCAATATTCTATATATATTCAATAACTGCGGCCTTGGTGAGCATTAAAAATCTTACTGACCCCAAACTTTTGAATGGTAGTGTAGCATACATTTTAATTTTAGCAAGTAAGTCATATACATTTAAAATTTAGGACTTGTTTAGTCAATATTTAGTCAAAATTAACACATTTTTTAGGGATGCTAGGGATATTAGAGAGTTTTTAGTTTATTGTTTGATATTGGGTATTTAATTGTGCAAGCTCATTTCCTCTATTTTTATTTTTAGATTACCTTTGCTGTCATCTAATGTTCATTTCAAGTTATTCTTTAAAAACGCTGTTAAATGTAATTTTCACCAAATCTCAAAATTATTATCCATGTTTTATAATGAACTATTTATTTTGACAAAATAGTATAGAATTTTAATCTCACCATTTATCAGCAATCTTTAAAAAAGAATCATCCCTGCTAATTTTGCCAAAATTTTGCACTAGTAGAAGTATTTACTAATTTATGTCTTTGGAAGTTGGTGATTGGTGGATAGTGGACCATTTTTCAATCACATGACACGCCCGTTATATCTCACATTCTCCCTCATTTCACACTTCCTATGGCTGAAGCCCCCCTGCCGTGTCGCAGTTCACAACAGCAGCGCTTTTCGCACACAGTGCGCCAGGGGATGAAGACAAGATACACAGAAATAAATATGCTCAGCTAATGAGGGAGAGCAGGAAGAGGCTTTTAATAGAATGCTGCTTTTAAAACTCCTTCTAATGACTTTTTTTTCCTCCTTCTCCCAATCGCCCTCTTCTTTTGTTTCTTTCCATGCGGGGTTGTGTTTGGCTGTGCGGATCCTGGTGTGAGGTCTTAATATCCTCTTGGGTTTTATGTTTAATTTTTTTTTTTTGGAGGGTTGGAGAGTTTGAGTCACTCAGGACTGGAAGTGTGTACTGAGGCCCATCTGTAGTCCAGTGGTCCGCAGCTGTACGGCCCATCCCTGTAGATGAACGCTAACCACACCTTAATGTGTTTGGGTTTTTATAACAGTGATAATTTATATTCTGTAGCATCTGCAATCACTTTCATATATCTGCTCATTCAGTGATATTTCTGACCATTGACTTCACAGTGGGTCTGGAGTTGTAGCTCTTTCTCTCTGTGTGTGAGACAGAGAGCAAGTTAGTATGTCTTACTTGGCTCGAGCCCAGTGCAGTGCAGTAGTGTGTAGGAGGCAGAGGTCTGCCAGTGCCGCCGGCAGCTTTGTTTTTAGACAGGGATCGGGGCTCAACTGTGTGTGGTGCTGTTGTGCTGAAGCCTGGGGCTGAAAGGAGCTGTCTCTGTGTGTGTGTGTGTGTGTGTTTGAGAAGACGTAGGGCATTTGTCTACCGTAACCCTCTTCCTCCTCCGCACTCCCGCGCTCTTTCTCTCTGCCTGACTACACTCCAATATCCTTCCTCTAATGAAGCGGGAAATGGGGGATGAGTGGCGCTCTGATTGGGAGTAATTTAGCGTTTTTCCCTCCTCCGTTGGGAAGACGTGTCTTCAGGAATGTGACGTCCCTCATCTGGTCCAGCAGTCTTAAGTGTTCACTGTGGTGCAACTGAGATTTAGGTGATGCTTCGCTTTCAGTACTAGGAATTCTGGTATTGCACCTAGATAGGGTGTTCTGGATGGTTGCTGGGGTGTTGATGGGGTAGTGCGTAGCCACAAGTTAAATGAGCTCACCTTGATGTCTCTGATATTCAGGTCTCTAGGTATAACATGGGTACCTTCTTCAAAATAAGTTCATGTTTTTTCCCCCCCACATAGCTTTAAAAGTCAGATAATTTCGTTAAAGTAATAAATGATTTTAAAGTAGTAAATAAGTGAGTATATTAAAGTAAATACTTATTAACAATAATAATAATAAATAAGGTCTAATTTGTTAACATTAATACTAACATGAACTAACAATGAACAAACTATTTTTACAGCATTTATTAACCTTTGTTAAAGGGTTAGTTCACACAAAAATGAAATTCCTGTCATTAATTACTTACCCTCATGTCGTTCCAAACTCGTAAGACCTTTGTTCATCTTCAGAACACAAAGTAAGAAAATTACCATGTTCAAGGTCTAGAAAAGTAGTAAAGACATCTTTAAAATAGTCAGCGTGACTACAGTGGTTCAACCTTTATGTTATGAAGCGACGAGAATACTTTTTGTGCACAAAAACAAAACAAAAATAACTTTATTCAACAATTTCCTCTCTACCCTGTCATTCTCCTACGCTGTTTACGTTGAAGACAGATTGCAGAGCTTCCGTGTTCTATATCTGAACGGCAGCTCAGTATTGGCTGGCTGCTGTGTCAGCATCACATGTATGCGTTGTGGTGCTCACGTGAACAACGTCGGCCAATACTGAGCAGGCGTTCTGACGTAGAACCAGGAAGTGCTGCAGTGCGTCAGCTGCATATGAGACTGACAGGGTAGAGAAGAAATTGTTGAATAAAGTCGTTATTTTTTATTTATACTACTGCGGGGCTATTGAATGCTCGAATCTGATTGGTATATCAGCGTTCTAAGGTGTGCAATTATTTTCAGGGAAACGCATGGCTAAAGTAGTTCTAGGCAGGTCTTGACTGCATTTACAGTTCCCTATCACTTCGCCAAATGATTTCAGTTATTTCAGAAGGTCCTATAACAGTAAAAGAAACAAAACCCACAATAACACTGACCAAGCAAATAAATATAGTAAACTATAGGATGAAAACGACAAATTAGTGTCATGGTTTTTGCCACAAAATACATTTTATTGTGTCCTGAATACGCATACTCTCTCGCGCTCTCTCTCTTTCGAACATACACATGTACTGGACATACACTCGCACAGAAATGTTTTGTCAGCGCTGCTCTGAGAAATTAATCAGTAAAATGACTCACCAGCGAGGTAATAACTGTGCGATTCTTGAAGTAGATAAACTTATAGTTTCGTTTTCGCTATTAGTAGAGACAGCGCTGCCGTGAGAGAGGCACAGACACTCAGGTAGGCTAATTCACAAATGCTCTTTCTCTCTCTCTCTCTCTCTCTCTCTCTCTCTAGTGCGTTAATAACTGTATCATCGGTATTACTCTGCTATCAAGGCTCAAGCCTTTGTTACTAGTTCTGAAATAATGTTTTATAATTAGCAACGGAGGCATGGGATGAGATGAGTAAGAAATAGATTCCGCTAAATTCAGCTTCACGTCGTGACCGCATTACCACCTCGGGTGTGCATTATTTATTAAGAATTCAATGGCCCATCATCAATTATTCCTTACNTCTCTCTCTCTCTCTCTCTCTCTCTCTCTCTAGTGCGTTAATAACTGTATCATCGGTATTACTCTGCTTTCAAGGCTCAAGCCTTTGTTACTAGTTCTGAAATAATGTTTTGTAATTAGCAACGGAGGCATGGGATGAGATGAGTAAGAAATAGATTCCGCTAAATTCAGCTTCACGTCGTGACCGCATTACCACCTCGGGTGTGCATTATTTATTAAGAATTCAATGGCCCATCATCAATTATTCCTTACTTGTTTGCACAAAAAGTATTCTCATTGCTTCATAACATTAAGGTTAAACCACTGTAAACACGTTGACTATTTTAATACTTCTTTGGAACTTGTATGTGGTAATTTCGTTACCACAAAAAACCTCTCAGATTTCATCAAAAATATCTTGATTTCTGTTTTGAAGATGAACGAAGGTCTTGCGGGTTTGGAATCACATAAGGGTGAGTAATTAATGACAGAAATTTCATTTTTGGGTGAACTAACCCTTTAATGTTAGTTAATAAAACTATTAATGTTCAGAGTGCATTAACTAATGTTAACAGATACAACTTTTTGTCTTAAAAATGTATTAGTAAATGTTGAGATTAACATTAACTAAGATTAGTAAAAGCTGTAAGTATTGTTCATTGCTAGATCATGTTAACTAATGTAATTTAGTTAGCAAATGTTAACAAATGAAACCTTATTGTAAAGTGTTACCACTACTACTACTACTACTAATACTACTAATACTACTACTACTAATAATAATAATAATTATAATTATTATTATAGTCATATCGATGTGTAATACAACATTGTTGGCCAAATTGTAGCACAGCAAACCTGGAGTTAAATCACAAATTTTATCAGAAAATGCGCAATTTGAATTGTGCAGCTGTACAAACAAGCACAGCAAATTTTATTTTTATTTTTTATTAAATCACAAAAACTCAATTAGATTTATTCCCCCAATTCGTTCAGCATTAACACCTGTCTTCAACAAGCCACATAGTTTGATGTATCTTTCATTGTTTCTTTCATGATGTATCTTTCAAGTTGATTAAGTTAGGTAGCTGTATAAAAAAAAGTCTCTCATCATATTACTTGTGTCGTTCAAAACCTTTGACTCTCTTTATTCTGTGGAACACAAAAGAAGATATTTTGAAGATATAGTCAGAGGGACCTAAAACAAATCTGAAACCCCATTGACTTGCAATGTGTGGACAAAAACAGTTTTTCAAAATATTGTCTTTTGTTTTCTGCAGAAGAAAGAAATGCACAAAGATGCACTATCACTTTAATACTTAGGGTTAAGTTCCTGTATAAATTCCTAACCATGAGTATGAGCAATAGTAATCGCCACTAATTATCTTTTCTTAAGGAAGGTTGAGGTGTTCTGTGAGTGTGGGTGTTTGAGTGTACCTAACACCTGCAGTGTAGGCTGGATTTCTGGAGAGATACTGTGCTTTCTGTGTGTGTGTTTGTAAGTGTGTGCGTTTTTTTGAATGACTAGCAGCACTCATAGTGGATCTTACAGACTACCGGGAGCATACCATAAAGCCAGGGGGAGAGAAGCCCAGCCCTGCACTGTGGAGAACAAGAGAGCAAGATCTGACTAGAAAAAGCAGCATGATATCTCCCCTGATAAACAGTACAGCACGGCATCGGAGTGGCTCAGGCCGCGAGACAAACTTATTCTGTGAACAGAGAAAGAACAGTACACATAAATACAAACCTACAGTGAAGGGAAGGGATGGTCAGAGAGGAGTGAGAGAGCAAATCTAAGCAGATTCATCCTAATCGAGCCACAGTAAGCAATTGTTGGGCCTGGTACGTTCATCACAGGCCCCCACACAATCACATTCTGGTTGAAACACCCTGGTTCTGATTATGAATAATGACACATGATGTGCAAGGTAAGATGATATCTGGCTGCGATTATGTTCATTTGTAAATTGCAAACCGATTTATTGCTGTTGCCTCGTATGTAATCAATATTTAATCAAATAATCCATAACAAAAGGAAGTATAGGCTGATAATGTGATTTTTAAAATCCAATATACTCAATGGATGATTACAAATAGGTCATTCTCGAAACTAATTTAGACTTTCTCATTTACAGTTTTGAATTTAGTTCAGTTCAGTTTTTTGCATAATTTCTATTATATTTTATTTAATTTTAGTCAAAACGTTATTGCATTAATTATACAAATAAATATATATTTTAAAATATTTATATGATTATTTTGTGTTTGCTTTGTTTGCAAAACTTGAACTTGATCTAATGTTTATCCTGGGAAAATAAAGAGAGAAATAAATAAATAAATAAAATAAAGTGATATCAATGATTTTTTTCAGACAACTGGCTAATAATAATATAATAAAATCTATAATAATAATACTAATAATAATAGCTACAATATTTTATTTTGGGTTACACAATGATGACTTTTTTCATGACAGAAAACTCGAGGGACATGTTTGTCACCATATTTTGAGGATGACCCAAGCACATGATTTTTGAAATCTGTTTATGAATTAAATGTATTCCAGTTCTAGCCAACACTGCCTCCAAGTCTGGAACAAGAATAAACAGATCCAAAATTCCAGCCAAACGTCATTTAAGAACTGGGAAATTGAGTAACAGAGAGGAAAAATGTGCGAGACTAGAAACAAAGGACAAGAGAAAGGGAAAGAGAGGTGTGACGTATCCCTTGACTTTGAAAGGAGTGGAAGAGAAGACCTCAGTGTCCTGTTAGCAAAGGCCTTCTGTTGTTTCTGGGCTCTAGCGTTTGGCGTCCGGTAACAGGCCAGTCATCCTGACCTGGCTTGGCTCCTCGGGCCTTGACGGCAGGCTTTGCTCTGGAACTCCTGGCTGGAGTGTCTGCGGTCCTGATATTCCACAGCTCTGAGAGGGAAAACAGGGGCCTGTTGGCCTTGGCTTGGGAGTAGAATATGGAATAGGGAGGGTGGTAGTGGAGTCGAGTTCACACCGACCACCCTGCTGGGAGCAGCCTCGACGAGAGCAGTGTACAGTGGCTCAGACAGCACTTTCTACAGTGGCGTGTGCATATTTGAGAGAGAAAGAGAGTCTGTGTGTAATTAAGGAACTGATAATGTGGAAGGAATGCAGTATGGCTGTCAGGGATAGTGCAGTTCGTGCCTCTCTCTCTCTCTTTCCCTCTTTCTCTTCTTTTGTCTCTAATTTTTCCCCTCTTTCTCTGAGAGTCTTTTCCTGAGAGGAAGTGGGTTTAGTGAGACTGCAGTGATGCCCAATGCCAGTGGGAGCATATCTAACCACAATTTCCTTTATACATAGCAGATTCAGTCTCTCTCTCGTGCTTTCTCTGGCTCTTTCTGTCTTTCTTGTTCCCACTTTTGTTTCTTTTCTCAGATAAATGCTATTTAAAGAAAAAGCTCTCTCAAAAATTAAACGTCTGTCATCATTTACTCACACTGATAATAGTCTAAACTTGTATGACTTTCATTCTTCCATGAAAGATTTTACAAGTTTATTTAGCAGACACTGAAAGGGAAAGCAACTTTCAAATGCTATTATGCACACTGTGCTTCCCCCCCCCACACACACATATAATGAAAGTGAAATGAGAACTGGGGCTAGTCCATTCGACGAAAAGATGGTCCATACGACAGTACGTTCTATATATTAATTGAGGAATATTCCAAAATTTTGTTTTCATCCATTAAAATCTTCCTGAAGCTCATTATGTCAATATTTTGATATAAAATATTAATCAATATATTTAATTTTTTTAATTTTTTAATTTAATTTTTTTTATTCATTTAATTTTAGCTCTTTTTTTTTTTTAAGCCTGACTGCTCCAGTCCCAATTTACCTTCATAGAATTAAAAAAGAGCTGCATGAACAATCGCTCTAATGCCTCCTTTTGTGTTACACAGAAAAAAGGAAGTCATAAGGGTTAGAATCAATATAAGGGTGAGTAAATAATGACAGACATTTCACTTTTGTCTTAATTAATGCTCTAAATCTTCATGCGGTTAGTTTGATAACGTAATTAGTGTCTTAGCCTCTTTTGAACCTCATCATTGATGTTTATCTTTCCTGCTTTTTGTTCCTTATATTCATGGACATTGTTCGCTGAGTGTGAAGACTTAGCACTTTTTCAGCATGAATGGACTATTAAGTGTAGGTTAGAAATTATTTGACATATTCCTTTATGCACTGATGCCTCTATCATCTAATGTGGAGGAGTTACGCAAATTACAGACTGTGTTTGTTGTTGAAAAGTTACAGTGTATGTTTCCATTCTAGACTGTGTGCCAAAGTGCTTTCAGGCTACAAGGAGTTTTGTAGAGACCGGTAATGTGTGTGTTTGTGTGTGTGTGTGTTTATGGTGGTGAGGCTGTGGGGGGTGGTCCAAGTTCTTATTGTGTCATGAACACTGCTGCTTCCTGTTTGTGTGCCAGTGGGGCTTCCTTCCTTGACTATGCCCAGGAAAACCTTTATCACACATTCCTCCTCTCATCTCACTGCCTCCTGTTACCTGTTTTTGCACCTCCAAAATTAGCACATACACAAACAAAGAGCACTTGCACACAACAAAGCCCTTTGATGTGGATCCAACAATCAGATCGAACGCATCATAGACTCATGATGGGCCGCCGTTTATGTGGCACGCTTCTGAGAAGAATGCCGTAAATGTTTGTGTGCCTAAAATGTGTGATTTGCCTACACAAGCACTCTAATACGCTCTCTCTCTCTTTTTCGGTAGCAGTGGAAGAGGCCGAATCTACGGAGTGCGGCAGTGGTTGGGACTCCTCTGTTCAGACAGGTATGATTTCGCTAGCGTGGCGTCCTGCACGATACATCCAACCCCCTGCTCCCTCGGAGACGACCTGCTGCATCACAATCTCTAATATCAATTCCACATGGCCTGCAGCCCTGCGCACAGAGGGAGGGAGGAAGGGAGGGAAGGAGGGAGAGTTTTTTTATAAGACACAAGAGGTTGGCGTCCAGGTGCATGCTGGACTGGAAGCTTAGCGGTGCTTCCTGTCTGAATGTAAAGGCACTTTGCCGCACTCCGAAAGTAATATCGCACGACTTGACGAGTTTGATTACACCTCATCTCTGGAGAGGAACATTTCTATCCGGCAAAATCCAAGCGCGCTGTTTTAGATCATGCATCTTTCTGAATATTATATTTTGCTTTTCACCCTGTTACCTCAGAAGCCCTTTTCACTCGAGTGTTTTCAAACCAGGAGACTCAAGCTGCATTTTTTTTGACTGGACGTTATCCAATAAGAACACAGCTATTAATTTTTTTGGATTATGTATCAATTAGTCCTTGCTTGTATAAGTCAGCACTGTATTTCTGAATGATACAGGATATTCAGCCAGGGGAAAAAAATGTAAGGCGGGATGTGATTTCACCCTTTGAGATTTTAATTGGTTTGTGAAAAGTTGTTTCTATATGACAGGTTAGTGGCAAGAGGGGGTTTGAGAAATAAAAGGGCTTGGCGATGATGACAGTCAAAAAGGAAGCAAGTTATTTTGATAAAATGTTAAGGACAAATGATCACAATAAAAGCAGGAAAGTGTGTTCAAAACGTAAATAGTCAATTGTGATTTCATGTTAATTTTAAAGTCATGATGTAATGAAAGTTGCGACTGATCTTTTCTTCCATATTGTGATGTACATTCAAGTGAAAGGGATTATTGAAAAAGAAAAAATGTTGGGAGGGGATGGTTCAGCCCATCAGTTGTTGGTTGGATGGAGGCAGATCTGAATGCAAGCTTGCAGTTGATTGTAAGAAAGGGGATGGGTTTAAGCAGAGTAAATGATTGGAGAAGCTTGGCATACAACACCATAGTCTCGCATAGCCAGACCTTCAGATTGACTCAGAAGGTCTGGACTCTATCGCAGCTTTCATTGGCCAAGGACCGCCCAGAGGCCGTTTGACTGACATGTAATGCAGCCAATCACAGTTTGCTTTGTTCTGCGTCATATTTAGGGACATGAAAATGTAAAGCCTACAATAACAGGCCGGCGTGCATCTAATAAATTATATATTCAAGAATGTTGTGCAAGTTTACTGCAACAATGGAGCCACGAACTTCACATACTTTTGAAAATCCAGCATTTTAGTTGATCCTGGTAAGCGCTTGTACGTCACAGTTGTAAACACGACAGCTTTCTTCTTCCACGAGCTGGTTTGGCGTCACAGCATTTGTTTCCAGGCGGACCGTTAAAGAATGTGACACACGCGTCTCCCGGACATCCTGTAGAATTCAGATGAAACTTCAAAACTCCTGAAGTGTTTCCAGATAAATGTGCCATTTGCATCAGACGTTCAGGCAACGGTCCGTGGGCATGACGTCTGAGGCTGAGACTAACAACACCACAGAGAATGATGACTTTTTAAAAATAAATAAATAAATAAATAAATTGCAGGTATGCATGGATGAATTGTTCACAAAAATATCAATAACATGTGCCAGGCTCACTAGCGAAATTTTGGTGAAATTTTGCGGTCAAAAAAAAAGGTCCATTGTTCATTGTCAATAGTGTAGCAATGTATGAAGCACAGCTCACAGAGAAGTCACTTTTAAACCAGATTTCTTTTGGTCAACGCTGAAAATTTGCATGAGTTATTTGAACATGAGCAAAATCTGTGTGAGGACTCCTGATCTTGCGGATTACAATTGAAATTACTGGAATTCCCCAGGAAATTTTGCTTTGCAACAGTAAATGTGACCTTAGCTTAAGACTGCAGCATCAATGCAACTGGCCAATAACTTTTGATAATTATTATTTTTAATATACTGACTTAGTCTATGTGGGATCTGTAGCCTAGCGTCGAGGATTTGTGCTAATGTTGTCGATATGCATTTGGGGCTATTTCCTGGACCTGTTCCCTCTTTTTCCCATCATTTCCTGTCATCTCACTTATATCCCTGTCAATTAACGTTTTCAAAAGGGCCTAAGTAAAATAATATATAGCCTATATTGGAATCTCATTAGGGCATTAAAATCACTAAAGTCAGATATTAAGAGTGTGTTAGTTGTGTTTGTGCATTTCTAAGTGTGTGCATGTGCGTGTTGGATCTTGGTGAGCTCAGCAGAGTAAAAGGAGTGAGAGAGAGAGGCCTCCGGGGGCCCGAGGGGATGACGTGGGCCCCTCCTAACCGGCCCTGAGGGAGTGCTGCAGGGGTGCTGACTGAGGTCCTGGGTGGCTGCAAAGTGCTGCGTGTGTGAGATACAGCAGGAAGGGGAGTCCCAGGGCTCTCGCTAAAACCCTCTGCTCTTCCTCCCTGCCTCTTCTCCTCGACTCCTCCCTCCATCCCTCTCTTCTTCATTTCTCGTGCTGTAACCCCATTTGCTTGTGCTAATCAGCCTTTTTTTCCACCACCGTTCCGGGTGGACTTGGTCGCATTCCGCATCACCTCCTCTTTCTTCTTTTCTTTTTCCTCTTTGTCTCCCTTTTTTTTCCTTCTTTCTCTCAATCCCTTCCCCCTATCCATACTCTCTCCTGTGTTTGTTTGTGCTGCTGTGCTGGGGCTCAGGGGGCCGCTCGCCATCTCTTATTTAAAAAGATAAAAAAACCTTCCTTCCCTTTATTCCCTAGGAGATGATGTCGACAAGGACACTGGCAGGCTTTTCCTGGTATTAAATTCACTTCGTTCCCCCCCCCACCCCTCTCCTTGGTGGAAAATGTGTACTGAGTTTGGAGCGAGTGCAGCGGGGGGGTTGGAGTTAAGGGGTGGAGAGGT
>RJVU01048406.1:6013979-6036695 GCA_003731715.1 Anabarilius grahami | reverse complement strand
TAATCTGTTCCTCACATAAAGCTATTGTTGGCACACCAGATTTGACATCACCACAAAATGCCACTGGTTCTCACACATCTCACAACCCATTATTTAGCACCAACATTTTAATATGCACAAGTGTGAATGTGAGTTCAGACCTATGATTTTCAGTGACTAAATAACAAAATATACAGTCAAACTAAAATGTATTCAGACACCTTGAACATTTCATTCATTAATACAGTTTATTCGTTTATTCACTATAGTTTAATAAATGGTAATAAAATATGACAAGATCTCAGAGTTAAACTGTCAGAAAAAAATAATCTTAATTATGTCAGATAACTTAAGTGTTATGATGATTCTCTATGAATGGTCACAAACAAACATGGTCAGGTCAAAGTGTCTGAATAATTTTTGGTTCCAAATTTTTATCAATTTTACTGGTAGTCCACTGTATGAAGAATTTTTGGGTATAATATGGTTTACTTTATTTTGCTATCCTCACTTACATAAATTAACTATAGTGTCCTGCACCCACTAGTAAAAATATATCAAAAATAAAAAAAATGTCTGAATAATTTTTGGTTTGACTGTATAAATAATGACTGATATTGACTTATTTATGATTTATTTATTTATTTATTTATTTAAATTTTTTTTGAGCTCAACACCATCGTTTATGGTAAAAGAAAGAGCAGTGTGAATGTTCATCTCTTTTTGCGTTCCTTGGATGAAATTACGGGTACGGGTTTGGAACAACATGACATGAAAGTGAGTAATCCATGGCATCATTTTCCATTTGTGTGAACTGTCTCTTTAAGGGCAGCTGTTTGAGTTTATATGTGTTGTAAGTGATTGTGTGTGAGAGAAGCGCGAGAGAGAGAGAGAGAGACAGTGCATGCTGCAGTAATGACAGTGGTGAGGTGCAGCTGTTTGTGTTTATATGTGTCCTATTCGAGTGTGTGAGAGAGACAGAAAGAGAGGTTGAGCAGCAGACAGGCAGAGAGAGACTGTGCGTGCTGCTGTAATGACAGTGGTGAGGTGCAGCTCTCTCTGCGTCCTTGAACCCCGGCTGGGTGCTCTGGTGTCACCCTGGGGAGTGCACCGTTTAATACCACAGTAATTATCCTGTCCTTATTCACCACATTGCCGTCCAGGTGTCTCCTTCACCCTGCCTCGCAGCGTGTGTGTATCTGAGTGCATGAACTTGTGTTTTAGTGTTTTTTTTATAGTGCCGCTGCCCTGTATTTTTATGCCTCTTAATATTCATGACACCTTTTCATTAACTCATGTGGGTGTGTGTGTCTGTCAAGTTTTTTGTTTGTTTGCTGTTTGTGTGTTCATGATATAGGAACAGTTCTGCGTGTGCTAGTTCCTGTTTACTCAACTGTTTGTGCATTAATGTCAAAGCATGTGTTTGTGTGTGTAGTTTTTGTGTGTGTATGGGTATATGCATATGTGTATGTGATGTCTTTCTCTCCGGATCTCCAGCTTACCGTCTGTCTGCTCTCACAGTCTGTGTGACTAATGGCAGGTCCAGGTGTTCCTCTCAGTTCTGGCGGTCCCTTGAGGGGCCGATGGCTCCCACTGTGGCAGCGTGGGCAGGAGGTACCCGCCTCTCTCTGTCTGTGTGGAAGGTCCCCTGGGCCCAGCAGCCTCTTGAGGACCCCAGCTTAACCCCCCACTCTCAGCTCCATGGTCCTCTTATAGCTTAGATATTGAAGTGCAATATTATGCATTAGCTCATGTTGGAATTTTGATATCTGAATGAAATGTGATGAGATAAAGAGAGAGTGTACTGCAAAATAATGCCAAGAAAACACACCTTTCTATTGCGTTGACTTTGCTTGCTGCACTTAAAAACAAACGGCACTACTAGTGTACTCAGATTCAAGAACTGTTGACTCATATGAGCCAGTTCTTTTAATAAATCTTTCACAAACTCAGTTTGAATCAGTCAAATGAATCTTTAAGTTAATGATCTCACCGCATTCCTGTACTTAAATGACCCCAAAGTTTCTTATGCTCACTCAGAGGCTTCATTTACATCACAAATAAGTAAAAACTACAATCTTGTGAAATATTATTACAGTTTAAAATAACTGTTTTCTATTTTAATATATCTTGAAATGTTATTTATTCCTGTGATGGCAAAGCTGAATTTTCAGCAGCCATTACTCCAGTTTTCAGTGTTGCATGATCCTTCAGAAATCATTCTAATATGCTGATTTCACACGTAGGAAACATTTATTATTATTCAGATTCAGAAGAACTGCTTTTATTTGAAATAGATTTTTTTTTTTTTTTAATTACATAAGTCTTTACTATCACCTTTGATCAATTTAATGCATCCTAGCTGAATAAAAGTATTAATTTCTTTCTTTCAAAAGAAAAAAATTCAGTTACACTTTATTTTAAGGTGTCTTTGTTACACTGTAATTATACATTTAAGTATTGAGTAATATTAAGTAACTGCATTTATTTATATAGGATTAGGATTAGGGTTTGGTATAGGGTTAGTTGCATGTCATTTTGCATAATTTATAGTTATTACTATAGTTACTACATGTAACATATGTAACAATGGCACTGTAAAAAAAATAAAGTGTTACCAATAAGCCTTAGTGATCCTAAACTTTGGTAGTGCAAGATAAAATCAGCATCGTTACTGACTAGTTGTTCATATCAGAACATGTAGTTAAATATGCATGCATGTTTATTCCTAATATGCATTAGGAATCATTAAAATGTAACTCACCAGCATACCTGTTTTCTCCTCACCTGACTGTAGGGGGCGATACACATGCCCTACACCAGGTCCTGACCCTAGTCCTGGTCCAATATTGTACATGTTGTGTCTCTTCCTAATCAAATACACCTGATTCAGCTCACCAGTGAAAAACGCTGCTCTAAATAAATGCATTTCCTGGTTATAGTCATGGCATAGTGAGCAGTGCTCATGACACATAGAGCTGTCAGCTCATGGAGTCCCAGGTTCCTCTCCAGTCTGCGATCCTGTTCCCTCCTTTTCTCCTTTAACTTTTCTGTCTCTTTTGGCCTATGAATAAAAAAGGCTTTGGATTCTCTCAGATTTAGCCCTAGCTCTTTAGTGCCCTACACTGCTTCAGTGGTCATTTCTTGCACTGCGAGTTCGTGCAGGTGTAAGTGGATTACTGTAGCATCAACTTGTCAGCTGGGAGCACTTGTTTGAAGGCTTGAGGTGGATTAAACACTCATCAGAAATAAGGTGCTTAGCCTGTCATGCCCCAGAGACAGTTATATGCTAAGCTAAGAGTGATGGCTATTACTGTCACACCCATTTTTACACTGAATTTGGCCTGTGTGCCAACAGCTAATTATTCAAACACCTTTAGCATAAGTAATGCTTAGTTTAGTGGTTTGGATGGCAGTGTGTGCTCTTATTGTAGTTATCATGAAGCATTCTCCATTAGCCTCCTCCTGTAGCGCAGGAGCCTGCAGGCACATCGACTATTTTTAACAATGAGGTTTGGCTGATTGAGTTCAGGGAAAAGAGGGGTGGTCAGAGATAGACATGGTAGACTGCAGAACCTCTTCATATACTATTTTTGGTGTCGGTGACTGGATCCGGCAGATTTTATTTATTTATTTATTTTGAATAACTTTGACTTCTTTCAGATCAAATAGATAAATTATTACCACGTCTTGTTTGTATCAAGCATGTTCACAAGAGCACAATTTTTAAGGCAGTTCATGATTTTTTGGGCACATAGTGTTTTGTAAAGACACACACTCCCTAAGATTTTTGAGCCAAGTAGACTTTAACCCTATTCAGATGGGACTAGTTTTCTAAACCATGTTTGAGTTACAGTTTTTAATCACCTGAAGTGTGTGATTTCATATACTGATTCTGATAGGACTAACATCTCTGTTTATTACAGAGGTGGAAGTGTGTTTTTCTAGACAGGGGTGTTACAGAAGGTCATCAGCAGTACTTGCGTGCATCACATATGCACGCAATATATATATATATTTTTTTAATTCATTACTTATTGATATTGATAACTTTAATTTATTATTAAAACCATAATATAACCATTTTAAATAAATTTAAGTTAAATAAAATATTTTTTTTTCATTTATTTCAAGTATAGCACAAAGTGGACTAGGACTTCCTCTAGTACCCCTACAAAAATATAGGAGCATTGTGCCTATACTTGTCGTGAGGTTAAAGGGTCACTTTCTGTTAACAAAGGGGGCAGGTGAGCCTTAACCAAAACCTTTTACACCATCGGTTTGATCAAAGAGAGCCAAGAGGCAGAATACAGTGTGTGATCAGTTTAGAGGCCTGCCTGCCTCCGAGCACAGATCATAGAGAAAAAGACATAGACAGACGGGTACAGTAAGTGATGGGAGAAACGATCAGGGACACTTTTAAACACATTCACCTTCTCTCTCTCCTCTCTCCCATCTGTTATGCACATGATCTCTCGCTCTCACACACAAAAACACACACAAATGTGTGCATCCCAGTGACGAAGGGTCATGTTCCAGGTTATGTGAGGTAGAAGGGAACAAAGTGCTTGTTTAGCACCGCTTTCCTGCATGGCTAGGCAGGCAGCTGCTTCCCATTGACTCGGTGCACAGTGGGAACCTGACTGCACTCACTTTACACTCCCAACCAGTAAAACTTGTGACATACATGACTACCAGACAGAAGACAAAATGAGCGATTGAGAGAGACATCAAATGAGTGTTGACATTAAAATGGTTTTACAGTTTTTTTTCATAATTTGAGACACAGTGTACATGTAAAGTGCACAGATTGTCTGGAACTGCATCCAAATATACTTTTTTTCCCCTTCAAATAATGAACTACACTACCGTTTGAAAGTTTAGTCAGAAAGATTCTAAATTAAGATTTAAATAACACTTTTATTCAGCGAGGATACATTAAATCAATCAAAAGTAACGTGTAATGTTACAAAAGATTTCTGTTTTAAATAAATGAACTTGCTGTTCAAAGAATATCTTTGTGGAAGCATTGTGTTTTCATGATTAAGCAGCAACATTGATAATAATTAGAAATGTTTCGCAACCACAAAATTATCAGTGTAAATGATTTCTGAAGGATCATGTGACACTGAAGACTGGAGTAATGGTTGCTGAAAATTCAGCTTTGCCATCACAGGAATAAATTACATTACCAAAAAAAAAAAAAAATTTTTTTATATATATATATATAACATAGAAACTGTACATACAACTGTACAAACATAAATTGTAATAATATTTCACAATATTGCTGTTTTACTTTTTTTTTGATCAAATAAATGCGGCCTTGGTTAGAATGAAAGACTTCTTTCAAAAACAAATTAAATTTCTTACAAAAAATCTTAGTAACCTCAAACTTTTGAAAGGTAGTGTATTTGGTATTCATTATATAATGAATGAGTGAGCAAGTTAGCAGTTTGTGTATGAATTTGTAACATGAGTTTATCACTGTAATGGATATGAACAGAGGTAAAATTTTTCATTGTGTTCCCACACTTAGAGCTACTCTTGTTGCATGAAAAGTCAGGCAATGTTCGTCATTTGCAAAATGACAAGCCAGATAGAGCATACTTTCTCGTACATTCAGTGACATCATAAGGGTTTATGTTTACCCAAATGTGGCAAGTATAGCAAAGGGAGCCAAACTTTGAAGAAAAAAAGCAAAAGCGAGAAAAGAAAGCGGCAGAAGCCAAACGTCTCATCTCTGATGCTGGAGTTGTGAAGAGGCTTGTTTTGGTACACTTCACATGTAATTAATCTGCAGCTGTTTAACAGTGCGGGCCCCCGCCGCTCGCGCAGACTGAGCAACACAAGAGTCAAACGGAGCTTAACCACTGCCAGTGCCCCTGTCGTCACGCAACCTCTACCTCAGTCTTTATCTCTCCTCCATCTCACCTTCTCTCTCTCCATCAGACACACACAGAGTACTTACGTTTCACCTTTGCGCCCCTAAAAATGCTTAGTGTGTAAATCATCCTCGCTAAAAACGCCATTGGCTTTTCTGCATCTAAACATTATTAATGGCTGAAGGCTTTTAATTGGGTTTACAGCAACTTTATCTACTGTGGAAAGGGTTTGTTTAGAAGTGATTTCATCTGTGTCTGGTTAGTGTTTAAAGGAGTGTTTCAGGTTAAATAGAAGGCAAGCTTTATCGTCAACATCTGTGGCATACTCTCAATTACCATTGAAAATAATTTTGCCCCTCAGTTTGTAAAGACAAACAAAGTGCTTACTGAAATTTACTTACAATAGAAGTCAATATGGGGCAGAACAATATGGCATGGACTTCTGTTGTGAACCGTCCCACAGAACAAGATTTTGTAAATTTATTACCAAAACTCAAAGGCCCTTTCCCAAATGATGTGCTTGATGTGTACTTGCGTCCATAGACTATAGGGTATATGATTTGTCATGATTTGGATTCATAAGGGTGCTCATGGTCACCCCCTTTATGGATATAATGTGCCTTTGATGCACATTTTTGGGGGTTTACGACCTGACTAGTGCTTTTTTATCGGCATAGAGTTCCTGATTTGATTCATGTCAAATTTCAATCTTGACATCTTATTTAGATTTTGATTAGATTGAGATTATTTGATTTGATTTGAATCAATTGATCTTTAACAGTAACTATTTTCAGCAATTTCTCAATCAGTTTGATTTTTGATTAAGATTTGAATTTAGATTCTGAATTATTTGGGTGTATTTGTATTATATCTATTTTTCTTACACAAATTTTCTTTTACATAGAATAAAAGATTTTTAGATTTTAAGAATTGATATCAAGATTGTTCCAATGAAGTTCACCATTAATTGGAAAATCCTCAATATTTTTTCCAAAGCCTGTGGTGTCACATTGGTGTCAAGAGTTCTGCTCTTGTCTTCTGCCCATCATTTCCTGTCCACTCTCCAGTCTCTTGTCGTCATGTTAGCACTGCACCCATCTGTACAGCACTCAGTGGTCTCTAGAGGTGAGTGAGTGGTCAGCCTCCAGAAGGTGTTCCATTTCTCTTCCTCACCTGGGGGTCGCTAGAGGGGAGATGGGGAGCAGGCTGTCAGCTGTCCTTGCCTTCCCAACCCCCTGCTCCTCACCTTCTGCCCTGGGAATGAGTCCGGCTGCTCGGACGCTTATGGGCGCCAACAACTCCATATGGGCTGTGGGCAGCAAGAGTGTGTGTCCTCCAGGATTCCGGCCCCTGACAGACAGTCCGTCCTGTGACATCACTGCAGTACGCATATGTGTGTGTGTGCGCAAGGGTACATATGAGTGCAAATACATGGTTTTCCTCCAGGATTATGGTCCCTGACAGACTGGCTACACGATGACATCACCTTGGCATGTGTTTGCGTGTTTGTGTCCTTTAGGAAAAGACCCCTAACAGACTGTGTCCCTGGAGCCCCCTGTAGGGTACCGAGAGCAATGCCAGGGGTCCTACGAGCACAGACTGGAGAGTGTCAGCTTGATGGAGCAGAGACCGTTAGGGACGGCAAACATGAGTTTGTGTGTATGTGCTTGTTTGTGTGTCCACTAGGACCAGGCCCCTGACAGACTGTCTCCCTTGAGCGGCGGTGGGGTACGGCAGAGGCAGAGAGTGTGTCAGCATAGAAACCCAAAGGAACCTTGCAGAACAGTTGGAGGGAGAAATACAGGAGTCGGTTTGCTTGTGTGTGAATGTGTGTGTGTATTTTAGTATCGATAAACAGGTGTTTGGTCTCAGAGACTGTGCTCCCAGAGGACTGCTGACCATGTGGTCAGTTCCTGCGTGCCGTCCCCCTCCCTTCTTCTCTTTCCTCTCTTGTCCTCGCTCTTCCACTCTTTCTTACCCTCTTAGCAACATAGCTTTGTCCTCTGTTGTGTTTGGTTATGACGGCCCTGTTGCCTAGGGGAGAGAGGAAGGAAGGAAGATAGGGAAGAGGGAGGTCTCTGCGAGAAGCACAGAAAAAGAAACAGGAGAGATGATCGAAGAGAATTAAGATGAACCGCTAGTAAAAAGTCCTATAGTCCTATACTTCAGGTTTTTCTGGAAGTTGTTTTCCCCTGGCTCTTGCTTCAGGCCTGTCTGGCCGGCATGCTGGGTTGCCCAGTGGGAGCACGGGGTGGAAGTTGTTTTTCTGCCCCCTACAGTGTGTCTCTCCTGCCCCAGGCTGTGGGCAGAGGGCCAGGGGGAAGGGGCTGTGAGGTGGGCAGGGGGGCTGCTGGGAAAGGTGGAGGTTTTGGGCAGGGGGCCAGGCTCAAAGGTGGAGGGGGTAGAGGAGGGGTGAGAGGTCAGGGATGTGGAATGTGACTAGGTAAAGTGATAAGACACAGGTTTAGTTAGACCACCATTCCACCATTTTGCTTTTCCCTGTGTTCCATCATGTTGGAATGATCATATTTACAAGTGCTCATAAAAATAGGGAATTGGTTACTTTTTTAGGCTCTTGTGGGATGGCAGTTAAAGATTTAGTGTGGAAGTGAAGTGGGATTGATCATAAGAAGTTGTAATTGGGTGTTTCTTCAATTGCATGCACTTTTGTGCTTAACATACATTGAAATGGATGGAAAATTTTATTGTAAATCATTTTCACACAAATATTGAGATGGTTTATGTTTATTTAATCGTTTGTTTACATTATTATAGTTTGTGTAATGTACTGTTAATGACAAATAGTGATAATACTTGTTGTAAATAGGAACTTGATTGCAGAATTTGGATCTTAGTCATGGTAGGCACCATATTTAATTTGACATGAATAAAATCTCTGCTGTGAGACTTAAATGTAAAGTCTGTTCAATGGGTTGTAATGTCTTAAGGTCCTAAGTCATGTCTAATATTCACAACCTATGTTTTTGGAGTTTTTGGTTTGTTTGGAAACGGGTAATTTTTATCAGCTGAACAACTTTATATAGACTCTACATCTTGCCTTGTTTTTTATGTCAAATTAAATATGGTGCCTACCCTTACTAAGGTCCTTAATTAGCATTGCTTGAGGGTATCAGCATTAGCATGTTGATGTCTGTGGTCACTGATAACATTTTCCCCACATTTCCCCACAGAATACATTTTAGGTGTAGTTCTGAAGTTAAACCTTTGTGAGAAAATATTAAGGTTCTCCGGCAATAATACACAACATTTTGATGGTAAAAATTTACTGTAAACTTTCTGGCTTTCCAAGACTGGACTTGGAAGAATATTTGTTTTTGATGACAGGCACTTTCTGAGTTTTTCTGAAGCAAAAGTATGATTTAATAGTTAAAAAGTGCTTTAGAACAAAGCGAGATCTTAGTAGTGGCATCTAACCTAGATGGATGATGAGATTAATCAGGCCAAAACCAGAATGTTTGCCTTCCTTTCTCAAGTTTGAATAGAATATGTTTGAATGAATGTTAAACTGGTTTAGTGTTAGTGTGGTTGTTGTCGAAGTGGGCATATTTAACCTTGTCTCCCATGTATTATAAATTTCAGTGGGCTAATCATTGTGGAACGGCTGTATTGTTTTTGGATGGTGTGTTGTTCCAGAAGGGGAACAGCAGTGCTGTATGTCATAAGTGTGGATCTGCTGTATGCCTCCAAGCGCTAATGAACACACTAGCCTGTTTTGGCTCTGACGATTGGCTCGTGTCGGTAGGGGCATTCACAAAATCCACAGCTTTGGTGTTGGGAGAGATGGAGGGGATCTCTTTTTTTCCTTCTCTATCTGGCTTACTCCCCCCCTCCTCTATCTGTCCTTGTATCTGATAAAGAGGAGGGAGGACAGACATCAGACTGAGCACGTCTTCATTACCGTCTTCCACCACGCTTCCGGCCCGGCATGCCAGTGCTTTGGCTAGCCCATTAACTGGCCTGATGTGGTTCAGCCCAGCCCGGTCCAGTGGAGGCATGGGGGTCTGCACAGAGTGGGGGGGTCTGCTCTTGAATCTCCTAGAATTATCTGCAGATTAGATGCTGGGGTGGCTGCAGCCATCACCATGTGTTTCTGTTATCATGCTCCCAATTACCAGACCCTGTTCGAGGCAGGGTGGCAGGCCCATCCCTGGACATCAGAATGTGTCCTTCTGCCAGTCCTGTCTTCCCATTCTTCCCTCCCTCGCTACACCCTTCCATCCTGTGCTCCACCCCTCCACATGGGACAGGCTGGCGAGGAGAAGGCCAGCGCCAGGGGCAACCACCAGAGCAGCCTGTTAATTCGGTAATGAGTCACAACATGAAAGAAAGTTTGGGGACGGAATGTTGAACAAGTGAGGAACAAACTGTCCGAGAGGGAGAAAGAGGAATCTGAAAAGAAAAGGAAGGTCGATTGAGCCTGTAAATGTATAAGAACAGGAGCGTTGAAGGAGCCCCATGTTTTCATGCCCATTCCAGGCGCCGGTTCTTTTCTCTCTCTCGCTCTCTCTCTCTCATCCCCTCACTTTTTTCTTTCTGTTTCTTTTCTAATTTAACTTTTCATTGAAATTTCTTACCCTGTTTAGTGCTCTTGCCAAGTCCCCCGGCGGACAGATGACAAAAGCCCCCTAAAAGCCATGTGATCTTCCATTTTCCGACAGCCACACTTCTGAGGATTAAAGCTATTTAATGACTATAATCTCCCTCTTTCTCAAAAGTGATTTCTCACATTCTGTCGCAGTCAGAGGGATTGCATTAGCATTAATAGATTTATAATTCGCCAGAATGACCACATGTGCCAGGAGGTTTTTTTTTTCTTTAGGCTCCATTCTTTTCCTCTCCTCTGCCTTTTTTCCCCCTCCTTTTTTTCTGGCTCTGAACTCAAGCAAGTGTTTCTTTGTATCTCTTGCACTGTGGTACATGTCTGTGTCTCAGCAGGACAGCCTACCTGTCAGTCGGCACCCCCACCGTCACCACTATACCCGCCCCCTCTCACCTCCACAGTGGCTGGATCAGAGAATGGCCTGTCAGGGGCCACAGTCTCATTGTGCAGCCAAAGAATTCACCACGGTTAAGTCCCTTATGGGCTTTTCATCTGAGCTCTTTCATTGGGCCACTGCAACACTTTCTCTCCCGTGTTGCAAGGGTTTTAAGTTGTGTTGGGACGGCTCTTATCCTGACACGGGCACAAAAGCATGAGAACAGAACAGGGGGAGGGCACTGTACTTGAAGGAAGGAGGTGAAAGAGGCAGGAGGTGTGTGAGAGGTGGGCCGGTCTGTCTTACGCTAAATGTAATCTGAGAAAGAGATGTTAAAACTAAAAATGAAAGGGGAACAAAGAGGATGCACATGGACACAAACTTGAGTACTNCTTTTTTTTTTTTTTTTTTTTCTTTTTTTTTACAATACATTCTTTGTATTTTGTAATTTTTCTTTATTCTCTCTCTATTTTTTAAATTTTAGTTGATAGATTAATTAAGACAACATATTTATTTATTTTTAAAGCATTAAAAATGCCATAAACCAAAAAACTTTGTTATAGTGACATCATCATACTTTCAAGATGCCCTTTCAGCTTTTCAAAGACAATTCAGAATGTCCTTTTTTAAAATCACCATTCCCTTTTATTATGTTTAACAGTAGGGGAATTAAATACCATTTTATATTAAATGTATTAATTAAGCTTGAGATGCCACAATGCAATTTATTAGCACTTAAATTGTAAATCTGAATCTTACAAGTGTACTTTAAAAAATGGGAAAGGCACCAATTTCATAGAATGACCTCTTTATTTAGAAAGGCTTCCTTGCTCCTATTTTCAAAACAATGTCACACTTTCTTCTCTTATTTTACTCCTTTACTGATATCTCTATTTTTAACTTTTTCTTTACTCCTGCTCTGAATTCATTTCTCGCTTAGAGCTAAATTCATAATTCATGGTTTTACAAATTTCTACCCACAAACCCCCATGGAGATTTATTTGTTCTGCACAGCACCTACATTTTAAAGTGGATCGATTCATCACTTGAATTTATTTTCTACAAATTCTGCTGTGCTCACCTTTGTGTAATGGGAGAGTAGTGGGTGGAAGTAAAATCCTACAACTGCCATATGGAGTTGAAGTTATTAGTTTATACAATACACGCTGAGGTGATGCACTTTCTTTGTTCTTTTTTTCCTTTTCCCATTGCATTAGGTCGTAGATTGTGACTCTGTTTCAGTGGGTTTTTCATTTCTAATTAGAATACTGAGCATAGGGGGCCATTGTTACATTTGGCTTGTGAGTACGGATGAAGCTTTTAGAGGATGTGGGGCGTTATCCTCTGTAAACATACATTTTTTTTGGATCTGTTATACCAGAGGCTTTTTCAACGCATTAAGAGTGAACATACAACTTAGAGAAAATAAAGCAAACAAACAGTGCACTGATAGAAAATTCTGTGTTTGTCTGAGCCGCAGTGGGACTTTGTGCTTGCAGCATCCCTGCTCAATAAGTCATGAGCTCTCTCCCTTGCTTTCCTTCAGAGTCTGCTGGTTGAGATGCTAAATAGATGACGTGTGGACTGTGTCAGGCCCCATCAGATTGCACAAAGCAGGAGAATTAAGAGCAACTCTCTTTGTATATCTTTGTATAATGTATGCCTGCATTAATCTAGACTGGCCGTGTGTTTGCACAAACAGCGAAAAAACATAAATAATCCAGTGCTATGATTTTGTATGCATTGTCCAGTAAGAGGGCCTTCCTTTCTGAATGTGCTCTAATCACTTTTGAGAAGCTTTTCAATCTAGTGACCATAATGAAAATATGATAAAGCAGATTCAAATCTGGGGGATATGGGTATGAGCTTGTTTGCTGAGGGAGGATAAGAGGATAAAAAAAAATACATCTTTGTCCTTATTTCTCTATTCTTGTGGGGTTTGCTGTCTTTAGTTCTTTGCTTCTATTTTGATATTTTCTCTGCCTCTTTAACATTTTAATTCTGTCTGTGTTTTGCATTGCAGATGGTGATGATGACCCGGGGCTCTCCTGGGTGGCGTCCTCTCCCTCTAGCAAAGACGTGGCATCGCCGTCACAGATGCTAGGGGATGGCTGCTGCGATATGGGCATGGGCACAGGGGAGGAAGAAGGGGGCTCTGGCCTGCCTTATCCCTGCCAGTTCTGCGACAAGTCCTTCAGTCGCCTCAGCTACCTGAAACGCCACGAGCAGATCCACAGTGACAAGCTGCCCTTCAAATGCACCTTCTGCAGTCGTTTGTTCAAACACAAGCGCAGTCGTGATCGTCACGTCAAGCTGCACACCGGTGACAAGAAGTACAGTTGCCAGGAGTGCGAGGCAGCATTTTCTCGCAGCGATCATCTCAAGATCCACCTCAAGACACACAGTTCCAGCAAACCATTCAAGTGCAGCATTTGTAAGCGTGGCTTCTCTTCCACCTCCTCTCTACAAAGTCACATGCAAGCCCATCGGAAGAACAAGGAACACCTGGCAAAGAAAGACCAGGGTAAGCGTGATGGATCTAGCAGTGACGTAGCTGACCAGGACCAGGACCTATATATGTGTGATTACTGCGAGGAGACGTTCAGTCAGACAGATGAACTTGAGAAACATGTGCTGACACAGCATCCCCAGCTCTCAGACCGTGCAGAGCTGCAATGCATCCACTGCCCTGAAATCTTCAGCGATGAAGGCACTCTACTTACCCATATTGATAGAACGCATGCCAACAAGAAACACAAGTGTCCCATGTGCGCTGAGCAGTTCCCATCTGTAGAGGATGTCTATTGCCATCTTGACAGCCACCGGCAGCCAGACTCCAGCAACCACAGTGCCAGTCCTGATCCGGTCTTGGGCAGTGTGGCATCAATGAGCAGTGCTACGCCTGATTCCAGTGCCTCCCTGGAGAGAGGATCAACCCCAGACTCTACTCTCAAACCTGTACAGAGCAGACGCAAACTTGCACCTTCTTCTGACCATGATGATGGAAGCTGGTCAGGAAAAGTGACCTACAGTTGTCCATATTGCTCCAAGAGAGATTTCAACAGCCTGGCTGTCCTGGAGATTCATCTGAAGACTATCCATGCAGACAAACCTCAGCAGAGCCACACTTGCCAGTTGTGTCTGGAAACCCTGCCTACGCTCTATAATCTTAATGAGCATGTGCGCAAAGCACATAGATCCAGTGGGAGCTCTGCCTCAAACTTTCCCCTTCTGCAGTTCAGTAATGTTTCAGCCTTTCATTGCAACTACTGTCCTGACATGTTTGCAGACATCAACAGCCTGCAAGAGCACATCCGTGTTTCTCACTGCTTATCCGGTGGTGTTGTTGCTGGATCCACCACTTTGGAGGGCAACCATGCTTTCTTCTGCAACCAGTGCTCCATGGGCTTCCTTACAGAGTCCTCACTCACAGAGCATATTCAACAGACCCATTGCAGCAGTGGGGGTGGTGTGACCAAGATGGAGTCTCCAGTCTTGCAGCCCTCGCAGTCCTTCATGGAAGTGTATTCTTGCCCTTACTGCACCAACTCTCCCATCTTTGGTTCCCTCCTCAAACTCACTAAACACATTAAGGAGAATCACAAGAACATCCCACTTGCCAACAACAAGCGCAAGGTCAAAGTGGCAGACTTGAGCCCAGCCTCATCTGATGTGGAGATATCCTCCCCTAAACGCCATAGGGTAACTGGTGACAGCACTCCAGCAGTTGCTAATGGAGACTATCCCTGCAATCAGTGTGACCTTCGATTTACCAGCTTTGAGGGCTTTCAAGCCCATCTCAAGTCCCACCTGGAACTGCTGCTGAGGAGGCAGTCTTGCCCACAATGCAACAAAGAGGACTTTGATTCTCAAGAGGCACTGCTTCAGCACTTGACCATTCACTACACCACCACATCCACCCAGTATGTCTGTGAGAGCTGCGACAAACAGTTCTCTTCTGTAGATGATCTGCAAAAGCACTTGCTAGACATGCATACCTTTGTGCTGTACCACTGCACACTGTGTCAGGAAGTCTTTGATTCAAAGGTCTCCATACAAGTCCACCTGGCCGTCAAGCACAGCAATGAGAAGAAAATGTATCGTTGTACGGCCTGTGCTTGGGACTTCCGCAAAGAAAGTGACCTGCAATTACACGTGAAGCACAGTCATTTGGGTCATCCTACCAGTACAGGGGCAACTGGGAAAGCACGCAAATGCATATTCTGTGGGGAGACATTTGGCACAGAAGTAGAGCTCCAGTGTCACATCACTACCCACAGTAAAAAGTATAACTGCCGGCTCTGTGGGAAGGCTTTCCATGCCATTGTCTTGTTGGAAAGACATCTCAGAGAGAAGCACTGCATTTTTGATGGAGGAAATGGCAACGGAAATGGAGGCAGCCAAAATGGAACGCCTAACGGGGTAACTCAAAGCTCTAAGCGTTCCACAGCAGGATCGACTGCAGCTGCTGAGCAAGCAGATTTGCAGAACATGCTGTTAAAAGGAGGAAGTCAGGAAACGGCAAACAGCCATGAAGCCAGCGGTGGTGAAGAGGAGCTGGATGCCTCAGAGCCAATGTATGCCTGTGACATCTGTGGTGCAGCATATACCATGGAGTCTCTTCTCCAAAATCACCGCCTTCGAGACCACAATATCAGGCCTGGTGAGGACGATGCAAACTCAAGAAAAAAGAAAGCTGACTTCATCAAGGGTAACCACAAGTGCAATGTTTGCTCGCGGACATTCTTTTCTGAGAACGGCTTGAGGGAACATGCCCAGACGCACCGTGGCCCGGCAAAGCACTACATGTGTCCCATCTGTGGTGAACGCTTCCCTTCACTCCTTACTCTCACTGAGCACAAGGTCACCCACAGCAAGAGCCTGGACACGGGCACCTGCCGTATCTGCAAGATGCCCCTGCAGAGCGAGGAAGAGTTTATCGAGCACTGCCAGATGCACCCTGATCTGAGAAACTCCCTCACAGGCTTCCGCTGTGTTGTTTGCATGCAAACTGTCACCTCGACACTCGAACTGAAGATCCATGGAACTTTTCACATGCAGAAGCTCTCGTCCTCTGGGGTCAGCGGCGGAGGAGGAGGATCAGCCTCATCATCTCCAAATGGCCAGCTGCAGGCTCACAAACTCTATAAATGTGCCCTTTGTCTCAAAGACTTCAAGAATAAACAAGAGCTGGTCAAGATAGATGTCAACGGCCTGCCTTATGGTCTTTGTGCTGGCTGCATGAGTCGGGGCACAAATGGCCAGTCCCCAACTGTTGTTGTCACCCCCCAAGAAGGGGAGAAGGGCACCAATGGACTGCGCTGCCCAGAGTGTGCTGTTAAATTTGAGACCCTGGAAGACCTGGAAAGCCATGTTCAAGTGGACCATCCTGAGATGAGTCCTGAGACCAGTGGAGCTAAGAAAGTTACGGATGCTTCACCTGTCCCCAAAGTAAGTGTCAAATCCTAACCCCTATGAAAACCTGATATTCTTTATGCTAAAACTGTCTCAATTATATTTTCTTTTGTCTGAAAGGATATTAAAAGTATTTGATAGTTCTACATTAAACCAGAAGATCAAAGATGAATCTTAGCCATTGTCCACAAGCACTGGGCCTTTTGACAGAAATGTTTTATTACAAAACGGTTTTGTATTTGCTTAGGGTGTTTTTTAGGTCATTTGAGGTTTTCCTCTAGTTCTCAAATTTGTGTTCTTTCTCTACCTTTTCTCTTTTTGTGTTTCTTTTCCTATTATCTCTATTCTTTTGGCAGTTCAAAAAAGAATTTTATGCAATTTCTTTTGAAAAGGGGAGTCATTGCCAGCAACCATTTTCTGGCAGTATTTTTAGTGTATAAGTTCCCTGTGTTCCCAAAGTGTTCTGAGTCAAAGAGAGATGTGTGAATTCATGGCTACATTACTACTGGCCCCAGAGGGTTCAGCAGCCTCATCCTGCGGGGCTATTGTACAGCCTGTTCGCTTCACTAGATATTGACAGTGAACTTCCAGGGACGTTCAATCTTTACCTGTGCTTTTGTCTCAGCTCAGTGTAACAGATAGGAGAATCACTGCCTTTTCCCCTCTCGTTGCAGCAGGATAGGTTGGGTTTGTGAATGTGTGGAGAATTTAAAAAGCCTGTTCAATGTGAATTCCAATCCTGTATCTTTCCTTGTAGAAGAAGACGTATCAGTGCATCAAATGCCAAATGACCTTTGAGACAGAACGAGAGATCCAGATCCATGTTGCCAATCATATGATCGGTAAGTTGACCCCATAGTTTCCTATGCTAGTTAGCGTGCGTTCGTGTGTGTGTGTGTATGTGTGTGAGCGCACGCGTGCGTGTGTTTGGATGCTTGCCATTCGCTCTTCTTGCTTTCCTACCCTTATTTGCTGCCTTAGTCTTGCCCCAGCACTCTCTCTCACTCCCTGCACACAGGTGTGAGACAGACAGGTGAAATGAACAGCTCTATTTCTGGAAGTGCAGACATCGCTCTCAACAGCTGTTCCATTGTTTAACACTTGACTACGCAGCTGAGGCCTCGGCTGCAGGTCTGATTGCTCTGTTAACTCTTCACCATGCAGCCGAGACCAGGACTGCAGGTCTCGCTCCTTCAGCAAAGGCCAACAAACAATTAGATTCTATTTTATTCCACTTCATTTAATTCCTGTAGTCTGTCGTGGACAATTACACAGATTTTGCTCTTTGTTGCAGATATTTTACAAATAGAGTAACTACATGTGCAGGTGGAGGGGGTGTTATTTACCGATGTTGGAATTCTAATTATGTTAGGTTAGCTGAATTAATAAAGGGCTCTATGACATATATAATTATGTTATAGGAATGTTTTGAATATGTTTCCTCAAACGCTATAATGCTATAGAGCGCTGGGTGGCACTTTTTAATGTTGGCTCCTGGTGGATGATATTTTCCATCCTATGTTTCATGTTTCTTTGGCTAGTGGCCCTGGCTGCAGTATATTAGCTTAACCAAACAGTTCCTTTGTAGTTGTTTTATATGCCTCCTCCCTTGGTGTTGTTATTCTTTAAGTAATAATTGCTGCTGCAGCACACTGTAGTGTAGATTAACGAGCTGGGCCTGTGAGTAATTTCACAGAACAAACGGTGCAATGCTCTGAGCCTCAGCAACTTCCCGGCCTTCTCCGATCCTGACAGCCGATTCTAAAGCGGAGCCACCTAATATATTCTTAGAGTCCTTCTGAGCATGCTGCATCTGTCTTTAAAAAGGACATTGTGCCTAACCACATAGACTTATGTGTGTGTGTGAGTGTTTGCAATCTACACTTTTCTTTTTGTCTGTCCTTATTTTATGTGGGTGGAATTTTGAGTTTAATTCTAGGGCCCTTTGGTTCCATGTTCATTTTCTCCTTCATTAAATGAGCATGGAAGTGCTTAGCACCCAATTATTCCCATATTAACCGCCCTGTCTTTAACCTCCCACCCTGTTTCTATCCATACACCTATCTCTCTTCCATTCCTCTTTCCCATCTCACCTGACCCTTCACCATTCAATCACAACCTAACTGCATCCAACCTGCCCAATCTCAGACCAACACAATCCAATTTGGACCACGCTGAGAGCTCTCTTCTTTCATCCCTCCATCCTTTCTCACTTTTCCTCTCTGAAGATACTGATGGTAGAGATAGAGACTGCGTGTGAGACAGCAAGGCGGATCGTATGTCTCTCCCCATCGCCATGAAGGGAATTTTGGGTTAATTAACATCATAATTGTCAGAAAAGCTGGAGGAGATTAATTATGGAATTGAGGCAGATTATTTTAAGTGCCGTTGTTATTTTATTATTTTTTCCACCCCTCTTCAAAGATTGATGACGTCTTTGAATAATGAAAAGGGAGTCGTGTATTAACCTTTATCAGACTCTGCGTTAGGCACCAGAAAATTGAAGCGAGATCACAAAGGAGTTCTAGTTTTAGCGCTTTTGCTCTCTGTCTTCCTCTTTCTTTTTGAGATTACGAAGCAATCATTAAAAAGCTACACTATCTGTCAGCTTTGATATATGAATAGTGAGGCTATTATAAGTCTTTGATATTTTAGTCCGCCTTTTACTCTGGAATTTGCAAGCATGCACAGTGCTTTTTTTTGTAACTAAAATAATAAAAAATATGTACAACAGGGATACTTACATTATGCAGCTCTGTGACCACTTAAAAAAAAAATGGAGTGAACATGGTCCAGATAATAGTAATGATACTTCATTTTTATTTGACTGTATGTAGATCTATAGATGTTAGATGGGTGCAACAGTTGTCTGTTAACCATACCATTCTCCATCTACAGTTCAGTTGGACCTTGGTTGCTTGAGTCATTTACACCATCATCACCCGTGTATTGATAGCGCGTGAGCGCAGGTGAGACTGAAACAGCACACATTGCCTTCTCTGTTTAAACAGGCACTCAGTGCTTATTCTGACAGACACAAAGCAATAACGAAAGCGACAGTTGACAGAACAGTCACTGTCTTCATAGTGCCAGTGCTGCATCGTCACAAAAGTTTATCCGTTGCACATGTTTTTAAGCCTCGCCAATTTAAACATTCAAGCACGCGAAAGAGAACTTGCGTGCGCTGTGTGTTTTTTGTGCACACACATCTGAAGCACACACACAGAAAGTCGCATCTCAGACAGCGTGCGAATACTAAATTGAGTTCTCTTTAATTTATTCTTGCACTTGGGTTGACAAATTCACACAAAATTGTCAACATACCCGTCTTGGAGAGTATCCTTGTAAACAGACGGTTATGTCTTAAGTAAATGTAAACAGTTGAGAAATAAATGCATGATTCAGTATATTGGATCTGTGCATTAGGTCTTAAAGTGACAGCAGCCTAATATAACTGTTGAAGTCTGTGTTTTTAATGTTAATCAAACAACAAGACAAAAAAAGGATTTATCTATATTTAATTTATACAGTGAAGACTGAGTTATTTTAAATTCGAATATTTTATTCAGTTTCTGTACCTGAAAACTACTGTTAGACCATGTTGAAACATACATTTAAAATTTATCTTTGCTCTATTGTATTTATTTGTGCTATTACTTGTATTTTGATTATTTGTTCTTATTTACATACATTTACATTACACACATTAGATTTACATATCGAACCGTATCAAAACCGAACAATGAGTATTTTGAACCATTACACCCCTAATAGTTTCCGACGACCACAACCAACCTCATACTTTAATCACAGTCATAAGGGCTGGTCAGATTTTTAAAGCCTTTTTTCGTTTTCCACGACAATGTCAATTTAAGCATGTTATGTATGCACAAATGCATTCATAAAAATGTAAATATCTTACTTTATATTAAAGCAATGAAATTCACTGTAATTCATGTGTTAAGTCAAGAATGGTCCTTTCTCGTCATAATTGTATGCAGCAATTTAGGAATCATTCATTTTGTAGACAGCCTCATTTATATTACGTGTGCTTTCTGATTGGTTGTGTCAATATAAAACAATTACTGAAATAGCTGATTTTGACAGCAAATGGACTCAATGCAGTTTCACTGTGACATATATTTAATAGTCACTAATTGTTTGGCTTGAACTTACTAACTGAGTGAGCATTTAGTAGGTTACATGTTCTTCTCCTGCCGTGTTAAATAGAACAATTTAGCTTTGTGCTTTTTGCTCACCGTTTGGCAGCTGTGGAAATGCATGAATTTGATCTCTCCGCCTCCTGTGTTTCATCAGTGCTTTCACTATGCATATTCATGCGTGCTCCTCTGCCAAAACCAACTGTGTGTGTGTGAGTGTGGTTGTTGCATATATGTTGAAGATGTGAATTTAGTAGATGTGAAGTCCCTGTGCATTCCTACCCACACATACCTGCACTTATATGTGATTGACACATCAGAGCTTGCATACACAGACAGACACAAAATCCTGCCTGCTTGTGGATACACAGACACTCGGTTCCCTGGTTCAGTCTACCTTTTTGTCGAGGTGTGAACATACCTCACCTAGCCTCCCCCCCACCCTTCCCTTCCTCTCAATCTTTCCAGCTTTGTCCCCCTCCCCTCTCTCACTCTCACAGTCACCAGTAGGCTGAGGTGACACCTCATCTCAGTCAGTTTACCTCCTCAAACTTGCAACATCTGCTCCCCTCTCTTCTTCCCCTCTCCTCTTTTCTCTCGTGTCCTTCCTGTGAGCGCCCCACCACTGCGTGAGCACGCTGCCTGTGTCATTTTCTGTACCGTCACATTGCTCTGCCAACAGCCCAAGAGGAATGTGCACCAATCACAAGAGACATTCCTCCCACAAATTAAAAAAAGAAAAATCCACACACACCTTTAACATTCGTTTTACACACCTGAAGGCTTCCTAAGGCATGCTTCAGGTGGTTAGGGCACCTTGAGGTTTTGTGACTTGATCTTTAATTTAGGTTTAGATTATGTTGGTGTCGTTTCAAATGTTCGCCGCCTGCGTTTGCATGTAAGCGGCATTGAGCATAGGTGAGGGAATCGATAAAGATTCGGGCTGTTGCGGTTTGCTGCAAAAGAGCTTGATTACACCAAGATGGGAGGGGTGGAAAAAGCCTAGTGTTTTAATTAATCCGACTGGTGAGGCAGGCGAATGCGATCAGAGCTCCGTTCTCCAGGAGGCGGTGAGCCTGGAGGAATGTGGGTTTATTTTTCCCTGCCTGTTGATTGAAGCCGTGTGATTATTTAATGTAGACGTTTGTCTCTGTGCAGAGAGACCGCGTAACGATTTTCCTTAGCACGGAGGCGGCAATCCGCGTGTACGGGAAAAATGAATTTCATTAGCGCTGCCCTGATTTCATCAAACAACCGACGGCTCCAGACTGCACAGGGTCATGCAGACTTTTATTTACTGTGTGGTTTTTATACAGCATTATTATTAGTTTCATGTTGCAGTAATAGTCTGTTCAGCTTCTGTTTAGGGTCGTCTGATCTCATTGGCTAGTCACCTTTTAAAGTGGAGGCATCCCATTGGTCTGTTAGTGCTTGACAATTTTTTATGAAACGAAATGATGATCTTTTCTGAATTAGAGACTTTTTACTGAACACTCTGATCCAGATATATGAAAAATTAACACAACAAATGCATGTTCGTTGTTTATCTGTGTAGTTGACATGACGTCATTCTGTGACAGTAGTATACAGCAGTGTGATGTGCTATACTTCATCTAAAACTACTTTTATAATTATTATACATTATGACCTCATATTAATTGGCAGACTACATTAAGTGTTTGTAATTTAATTTGTCACACTACAGGACTATTTGTAGGAAGTACTTTAGTGAAGGACTTTTTCTGACTTACCAGGGAAACAAAATCCTGGCAATAACAGTAATATTTTCTCAACACATCTGGAAGCACACACTCCATAATGTGAGAGCCGGTGTAAACTCTCTCATTTCCCCTGTGAGGAGACAGACACTACTCTACACATTTCACTGCCCCACACCAAGACCTGTCTCAGACATGACACAGGCTGACTGGACTGAAGTGAAGAAAGAAGCAATAGAGCTGAGAATTGTGGTGCGTTGTGGCATTTAGTTGAGTGACTGGTGGTGTGATGCAAAGAGGGTGCCTAAATAGAATATGTAATGTGTGTTGATGTTATGTTTCAACCAGTTTACCAAAAAAAAAAAAATTGTCATTATTTGCTTTTGTGTTACTTTGTCTCATATTATATATATTTACATAACATATTGTACTTGTTCTGTCTAACACAGAAATATAATTTTTTTGAGCAGTTGTTGTTACACAGTTCACATGGCTGAACTATAAGGTCATAAGAACGAGAATTCTGTTCATTTAAATAAAAGCTGTCACCAAGTAAATATAT
>RJVU01048406.1:5974691-6003361 GCA_003731715.1 Anabarilius grahami | reverse complement strand
GTAATATCACATATAATAAAATATATGTATTTATTATTATAATTTTTTATTGTACATGCTTATTTCTGCTATTTTACGTTTAGGTAACATTCGCCATCTAACGCTCACTTAAAGTTAATCTAGTTAATAATTTAAAACAGTAATAATGTAATAACACTCTTAAATGTAATATTTAGCTAATCCGAAAATGAATAGCTATTTTCTTGCTGTACATTATAACGGTGTGAATATTGTAGTTCAGTGTAGTGTTTAATTTTGGTTTTCCCACATTTTCATTTTATTTGTATGGAAGTTTTTCCTATGTTAGCTAGTTAGGATTAACGACCATATCATAATAAATTAAAAAGAATAATGTCAGACAAAATTAATATTGTCCATCATTAGTTTGAAATTGTGCTTTTCGCCTGGTGCACAAGTAAACACGACTCAGAAGACTTTGTTTAGTTTAGTTTTTTATGTGTATAGACAACCTAATCCAGAAGTTTGGGATGGCAAAGGAGCTCTGTGATTGGCTAATTTTTTTATCATGCTGTGCCCTTATTGGCTGTTCATCATCACTAAAATATCCAAATATCACCTTGAACTCATACAACGATTTCAGATGGCGAACCGATGGAGAGATAAAGAGAATGAAGTTAGAAGAAGATTACTGAGCATCAAAAAGATTGAAGGATGCGACAAATGTCCGAAATGGGGAGGGGTCCGTGGGACAGAGGGGAAGTGGGGGAGATTTGGCAAGGAACTAGGGATGAGATGAGAGGAATGCATGATCAGTGCCTTTCCCTCCCTTCTTGGTACAGAGATGTTGCAGGAGGAATAGATACAGAGGGAGGGAGAAAGAGAGAGAGATGAACTGACCGGGTGCTGATGAGGGAGGTTGACCTTCGGAAGTGAGTGAGAGCGAGCGAGGAGGATGAGGCTGGCTGACAGGGGCTCTCCTGGTTTTTGGCAGCCTCTCAGTCTGCGCGGTGAGCAGCTGGACTTCATTAGGCGCTGGTGTTAATTACTGGGTCCAGGCTGCAGCCGCCCGCCCGCCCGCACACACACAAAACACTCACCGTAATTCAGCCAGGGTCACCTTGAAATTGATCATTTACCATCAGAGCGATGAAGAGGGACTGAGTAGAGTGAATGAACCAATGAATGAGTGACACTAACTATTTGCTCTGTTCCAAAACCTAGTGAGGCACATTTCCGACACAAAGACTGTTATATGCATCTTTTTTTGGCCAAATTCTAGGCAATTTGAATCCTTTGCATTACGATAAGCTAAGTGGAAAAAATAAAACTTTCACTCAGAGAAAAAAATTAAATTTCATTAGGTACTGTAAGATATAAACATTGTGCTATGCACTATGTTTGTTTTCTGTTAGCAAACTCTATTGAAATCCATTGCAAAACACCAGGTGAAGTTCTATTTGTGTGGCATACATTGCTGCCTGTGTAGAATTTTCAAAGATCTGCAGAAATTTAAGGAATTCTTCCAGAGAAGATTCCATGTGGGCCTACCTGAGGTTCCACGATGGTTAGGTTGCTGTCTTGGAAAGGTCGGCAGTGAGGCAGCTCACTAGATTTTGAAACACAGGTTGTGTCTACTAAAAGAGCTGCGAAACAAAAGCAGCTGTTCTTTAGCTAGCGACAGAAATGGCGAGTGTTAAATGCTACAGCTGTAGCAGATGCCGCGTACCATCAGATACGGGGTTACATCGCAGTCAAGGCAGCAAGCGCTGCGGCTTGGTTTCCTGTGACAGCGGCCTGCAAGGTCAACTTCCCTGCGGCGGATGACTCAGCTGACCAAACCTGGGAAAAGGACCGTTAAGGACTTGAAATGTGTGGGAGAGAAAGCTGGCAGAAAGCACAACATTTGGAGATTATTTTCCATCCACTGCTGTGGGACTTCTTCACACTTATGATAGCTCTGTCACACACATACACGCACAGTTATACAATTACTTTAAGTTATTCTTTGGAGTGAAGCACACGGTCCTACCTTGGTGACACTATGGTAATTACAGTACAAGAGGACAAAGAGAGACAAATGGAAGTCGAGGAGGTACGAGAGAGAGAGGAAGATGTAATAGTTGGCCTGACGCGAACGCGGTCCCTGCGTACCAGAGGCGTACAATAGAGCGCTTTTATTCCGCATCCTCACAAAACAAAAGTCTACCACTCTCTGCTCTCAATAATACAAAGGTCTGATACAATCTCCTTCTTAATTCTCAACCATGTCAGTTTTTCAGGAATGTTTTTGCCTCCTCCCTGAAGAAAATCAATGCATTCTGATTTGGTAATTTCCCATGGTGCCACGCTCTGCGCTCCCTGCGCTGAGAGAGGTGACAAATCCGGTCATGGCGGTGTGAACCTTTCCCCCCCTCCCTTCCCATCTTCCTCTGTTTCCACCCTGCTTTTGTTTGTGTTTCTCTCTCTCGATCTCTCTCTCGCCGTCTCTGGGTGTTGCGACAGAGTGCGAGCTTAGAATTTGTTGGAATTTCGCAGCCCTTCCCGGTGCTCTGGTGAAAAACACTCATTTGTGACGGTGCCAAGCTGCTAATGGCGGATGGCGGGGTCCGTGCCGAATCCCACCTCCGCTCCCCCGCGCTCGTTATTCCGTGCTCGGCGCCGCTCGCACCCCTCCCCTACATCTGCCAAACTCAGCTGCGAGGGAGCGGCATAATTATCCCGCCGGAGCCTCAGACGCCTCCATGCCGTCACAACTGGGGCTTCATTAGAGACCCGCAAGAATGCCCCTGTGTGTGTATGTGTGTGCGCGAGAGAATGTGTTACGTTTATTTGAAGATATTTGCGCGCATCCCTTTGTGTGTTTGCGTGTTGTGCGAGTGTGTAGCGAAGCGTGGATAGTTGCTCCGAGAGTTTTATGTCCATGGCTTGCAGCACGAGTGTTTCTTTGGTGCCGTTCGCGTGCGTGTTTGCGAGTCCTGTCTGTGCTAATATTCTGGTGAGTACACCATTAATGAGTGTGTGGCGTGTGGGTGTACGAGGAGCTGATGAGTCGGGCTCAGAGGTAATTTGACTTCTTAGAGCTACAGACCCCTGTGCCAACCCCCCCAGCCCCCTTCACCAGCTGAGCAGTCCCCAAGGAAGGCCGGGTTTAACAGGGCCTAGATTCCCCCTCTTACAACACACACACACACACACATTTATATACTGTCAAAGTCGCGCACACTTCAAATGCACATTAATAATGAGACATTGGCCTCTTCTAAAGGCGCCAGTCCATCTGTACATCTCTCTGAGACTTATTTGTCATGTGTGAGAGTTTGCTTGCAGGCTTAAGTGCGAATAGCAAGCACAAATGTCAATGTGTGAATAAAAAGTCAATAAAACATAAGTTTAAACTCATGTGTTACAGAAGTATCACAACATTTTGATTGACTTCTGCTATTAGTTTTTGATGGAACACATCATTTTAAGACTAAATCTCATCAGAATCCTTTCTCATTTTTTAGAATGTAGTAGCCTCAGACAGCTTGTCCATGGACCACCTGCAGTCTGATCACTGACCGACTGATGCACTTCTCTCTAATTGGCTGACTTTTGGCAACTTCCATGGCTTTTAGCAGTCTGTTTAGAAATTAAGTTACCAAATCTTCGTCTTGAAAAAAAATAATCATGGTTTCCACAGAAATGTAAAGCAGTCCAACTGTTTTCAACATTGATAACAAGAAATATTTCTTTAGTACCAAATCAGTGTATTAAAATGATTTCTGAAGGATCATGTGACACTGAAGACTGGATTTTCATGGCTGCTGAAAATTCGTCTTTGCCATTATAGGAATAAATTACATTTTAAAATGGAAAATAGTTATTTTAAATTGTAATGTTTCACAATATTTCAATGTTTTTACTGTATTTATGTCTTTCAAAAACATTGAAAAGTCTTGCGTACCCCAAACTTAAGAATAGAAATGTATAAATATATATAATTTTTTATCAGAAGAACTGTAGTCATATATGTCAGGAAGACAGTGTCTCTAAGTGCACAGTTATTGGCCAGAATAAGCTGCAAATAGACTAGAGTCTAGACTAAGACTGTAGTGACCTGATTTGAGTATTGAGCCGAAGTTATCTGAAAATGCTAGCTTTGAATCAGAGGATTTGTTGTTGTAGGTTTTCCCTCTCATTAAGTCTCTCTTTTCTTTCTCATTTCTCTTTATATGTCTCTTTTACCTCCTCTCTCCTCTCTGAAGAGTCTGTAGACTGTAATTGTAATGATGTTTTCGGTTCTTTTTGTCTCTGCCACACATTGATGTTGTAATTGTAGGTCTGTGTGTGTGTGTGAAAGAGGGGAAAGAGGAGGGTTATTAGTGTTCTCTGTTCTCTCAGGCCACCGACTGCGCTGTCGTAGACGGCCGTTAGCGTGCCACACATACCAGTGCATGTGCACGAACTGCGAGGTTGAAACTCAAACATATTCCTTTTCTGCACTTAGAGAAATAACTTTGAGATCTGGATGTTGTGGTGGCACAGTTTGGAATTGCATTGTGTACTTTTTATACATTTACTCATTTCTTGCCCTTATGTGATCCAGAATAGTTTCACACAAACACTGAGACGTTCGCGTGAGGAAGAGAGCTTCAGATTTTCCATTTGAAACTCGGCAGGGACATCAGACCACCTTGGAGGAACCACAAGACTCCTCTGCGTACCCTACACCCCATAGGAAAGCCAGAACTTCTCAGTTCCAGGCCAAAGCAAGCTTCCTCTCCCCTCCTGGGCCAGATCCTACGGCACAGATACACACCAGTGTTCGCCCAAGGACAGAGAGAAAGTTGAGCATGAAAGCTACTTGATACTCGCCTCACTTTTATGCACCAGACTAACCGTTTTTAACTAGATCTCAGTGTTGAGAATAAGACAGGCATGTTTTCACTCTTTGGTGACCTTTAGATGTGGGGTCAGAGGTCAAAGAGTAACCATTGCGGTGACTTGCTGCATTTCCTGCAGGCGTTAATTGTGCTGCTGGCACCTTATTGACAGTGTTTCTTGCTCTCCATACTGTGCACATTTTGTCTCGCTCACACCCCTGCCCCCTCCTTCCTCTGTCAGTAAATCCCCTTTATACTAGAGGGACGTGAGGGAATGGTAGAGATGGATGAAGAGGGAGGGAGGGATGGATGGATGGATGGATGAATAGATGGATAGATGGGGAGGGAGGAGGGCGAACTGTGAGTTGGGCTTCTACGTAAGTGTCAGTCATATTAAAAGCCGCTGACAGCTTTCGCTTCCAGACCAAACTCTGGACAAATAGCTCTCCAATCGATAGTTTCCCAACAGCAATATTTGGTATCAATGCGTGTCCTTCTCATTACACGATGAGGCCAGAGTCTCCCTGGGCTCTGAATAATTTATCCCCCTGACGTGGAGAGAATTGCAAAGAAGGAAAAGCTGCCCTATCTCTCTCGTACTCCACTGCTCCGCTCCAAAACCTAGTGAGCTGCCTCCGTAGGCAGCTTTTTAAAGCATTATAGCCGTGAAGTCTGTTCCAAAAGGTAGGCAGGGTAATTATGCTGCCTCTTAAGATACATAATTTTTGCTAAATTCTAAGGCAACATTGCATTTGCAGAGAAAGTAATCCCAGAATGCATTGCAACAACTTCACACTGTAAAAAGTTATTTTCATGATTTTTTATCACATTTTTTCTTTTGTCAAAGCAACTTCAGTAGTTAATGTGGTTCAGATAACATAATATTTCGAGTTTCTGTTGATTAAACCAATCGCCTTTATTGTATTAACTCAAATTTTTAATTTCAAGGAACTCAAAATTTTAGGGCAACAAGGTAACTTATTTTTTAAGTTAAACCAACAATTCTTTTTTACAGTGCAGTGTAAAAAAAAAATGTCTGACAAAGCAGGAGTAATAAGAGAAATGTTAAATAGTATTGAGAAAATATTTTCAAAATGATTAATTAATATTATTTTAAATGGCAATTTAATCTCAAATATATTTTCCTCAAGTATTAATAATTTAATTAATAAAGCTTTTTAAATTCCAATTCCTGAACTTGAATGAGGTTGCAAATAGGATATGGATGTGGAATTGCGATTTAATTTTTCTATTTATTATTTAATATTTTAGTTATTAAATAAATGTAAGAATAAAATTAATTAACATTTAATGAAACTCATAGAACAATTTTCAACAGCTTTGATCAGGACAAACTGTGAATATCTGAAAGTTTTGATGATCAATCAATAGATCGATAGATAGATTGTTTATTATATATATTTGAGTATTACATTTTTAGCTTAGCAGCTTAACAACTCACCATTGTTGGTGCCTATGTAAAGCGTTTCAAATCACTTATAAGTTTTCATTTATAGGCAGCTGCCTATAGATAGTACATGGCAAGTCAGCTTACTAGGTTTTGAAGCAGAGCCCACCACACTTACCTCCCGTTGCACCATGCGCTCACCTCATTCCCTAGCCTGTCCCCTTCTCTTCCTTATTGAAACAAATCTTCCCCTCTCTTTCTCATGCTTTTCTCATCATCATATTTTTAGTTTTCCTCCAGCAGCCCCTCTTTTCTCTTTTAAGTAGCTTTGCATACATTAATCGCTCGCAATGTCAGGTGCTGCTGGGTAGTATTTGCCTAGACTCAGCAGTATGTATGCGTTTATGAGGTGAGCAGGGTCTATGAGGGTCCTCCACAAGAATAGGATCAACATCCATAGGCGTTACGCATCTCGCTGTTGCCTCTCCGGGGAAAGGGCGCTCGAAGAGCAAACTCATTTTAAACACACTTACTCTATTCCGACCGCATCTCTCGCTCATTATGGTGGCAGCCAATAGCGTGGGATCCGTGTGGAGGTGAGCCATCTTGAATAAGTGGTAGAGAACATTAGCGAAGAAGAAGATAATGGAGGTCTGGAAGGCTGGCTAATGAGTGCTATCCTCTCAGGAACAGACCCTCAGCCTTATCCCTCTCTCTCCCTGATCAAATGCGCCGAGGAGAAAGCAGGAGGAAAAGGTTCCCGCTCCATCTTCCGTTATCTTTCGTGACCCTTCCCCCCTCTCCCGCCCTCGCCTCCTAATCATCGCTAAGTATTATAAATGTTAGCTTAAACCAGGCAATCATCGCTACACCATAATAATAAACTTTTATTGCCGTGTTCCTATTAGTGAGTTAATGTTGTCTGCTGATGGCGTGTAATTGTGCTCTTTTCTCGGCTTTGCGAGTCCCACATTTCCCTCATGCCCAATCAGCTACGCACGGGGAGAGAAAATAAATAGCCTAATGCTGTTTTAATTACTGAAAACATAAAGCATGAAGCCTACGCCTTCCCTCCTCTCCTCTCCTTTAGCTACCTGCAGCTCTCAACACCGCACTCGCAACCAGCGGCACTGACCGGCAGAGCGAGCGGGGCCACGGCTCGCGCCCGCCCACTCTGTGGAGGAGTCGTAGATACCTTTAGGGACATCCACAAGAGTTTGGACGCATTTGTGCTTCCATCATTAGCAAAGTATGCTCTTACAAGTACGTTCTTGGGGGGGGGGGAAACTCACTAAACAATTGCAGCATGAAAACCTGGATCAGATTCCTGCGTTTTCCAGATTTTGTGAACCCATTTGCACCGTTATCTGATTTACATACTTGCAGGCCCTGAAACAGCACATGCAAATAGAACAGACGCCGGCCTCAATCATTCATGGGGAGTTCATAGTGTTCTTAGTGTTGATTTGTAGTCTTAACTAGTCATTATGTTCACTATCTCTTCTTAGTATGCACACACACACCGAAGCACAAACATACACAAACCCTCGTAATCTACCCTGAGAACTCGGCATTGGTAATCTAGTATGTTCTTTGACAATGCTTACTACAATGCAATTAGTCGCATATCACACACATTCTCAAACACAACAGCCTCCTGCAGTGTTTACAGCGCGCTAATATCCCGCCCATACCATCACACACTCAATCATCGACACACACACTCTGCACTTCTATGGTGTGGCGGTGTTTCTAAGGAAACGGAGCGTTCTACGTGTCTTTGTGGCTCCCAGTCAGCCACCTTCCCAGACGCCACTGTTCTTATTTTAACTCGCACCCTTCACACTTCCGTCGAGGCCAGAGAACACACTCGCCCCACTAGACATGACACTGAAGCAGATGTTAAAAGCGCTCCTGCAGTAATTAATCTGATACCTATGCTGTAACTGTTGATTTAAAAAAGAGGGGCTCCAAACTATGTTGGAGTTAAAAATAGATCAGGGTAAAAACCTGACTTGCATTAAGAAGTGTAAAAATACTGACAAAATGGCTCACATTTATTTTTAGACATTAAGTAAATCCAAGCTGCATCTGCAGTGGTTCATAAAGAAGTTTAAGCTGTGTTGGATTGCGTGTCCCTTATGTTCTCCAGGACCATTTTATATCTTGAAAAACATTTCAATATTGAAGTATCAATTTGATTTGATAAACACAATTTCAACTGCCCTCCATGAAATATGTTTCACAAGTTTGGAATCTTAGATAACCCTGGTGTAAAATGCTATATAATGCAATGAATTCTTACATGTTAAAGTTCTCTGACTGGTGTACACTTCTACCAGTTGTTTATTTTATTTAAAATTATTTTATTGCGTTTCTCTACAGTTTGTATTTGCCAGTGTTATTTTAGTATTATTTATATACTGTTAAATTATTTATTAATATTTTGAATTTTCTTTCATTTTTATATTTTCAGGTTTCATTTTAATTGTAGTTTAAGTTTTAGTAATATTTTATGTGATTTTTTTCTAAACTTTAATTACTTTTTCAGTTTTAGATTTAGATATTTTAGTAGTTTTTTTATGTTTTAGTTTTATTTCTAATATTTATATTTTATTTCAGCTTTATTTCAATGACTGAAAATGCTTTAGTTTTAACTATTGCGACTCTTGTATTTGCCGGGGTCACATTTCTTTAAAAAAAAAAAAAGTGCATGAATACTTTGTGGTAAAACAGAGGGATGGATTATGTCCCATAATATTTTTACACAAATATCATTGGTATCTCTCATGCTCCAAACATAAAAACAATTAAGTCAATCTCAACAGAACATAAAGGTTGAAAAGGGGGACCATTTACTTTCCAACTTACATGTGAAGATGAAGCCCGCAGAGATGGACACAGATTTGTTATGGAGTGGAGATGCAGTAGACCGCCCTGAGGATGTCATTGTGACTTGAGGTTTCGGTAGACATCGGATGACAGGCAGAGGAGTGGAATAATTATGGGAGATTTTCTTCCTTCATCTCATATTCTCTTCATTTTCAATTCCACATAATGTGTCCTTCCCTGTAGCGAAGTAATCATATTACAGTTTGTATCTATTTAAATGTGTATGTATGTGTGTGTGTAAGACTGAAAAAGAGAGTTAGATGTGTTAACTTTTAACAGATGTTGTCTTCGCACGTATGTGCTTGCGCATAAGGACTCGGTTTTGCTCTTTTCTGAGTGTATATGGATGAGGGCTGGAGGGGCAGATTAAAGGTGTGGGGTTTGTGCCCTGAGGCCTGCTTTAGTCTGCCACAATCTCTTATCCAGCCTCGACCCAGACAGCATTGATCCACGCGAATGTGTGCGTGTACGGAGCTTATCAACCCTTGTAAAAACGACCTGGTCTCTGGCTGGTCAACTATATTACACATAAGGAGAGTCTTTTTGGAATCATTTTTAAGGCCATATGACGTCGGCTAGTGGAATTTATTTCTGTGACTTTCGATTGTTGTTCCAAGTAGGTTAGGGATGCACAGTCATTGCTGGCAGAATTTGTTGTACCAATTTTTATTTAGTCATCCAAACACTGAAAGAGCAGTCCAACTGTGTAATGGGTTCATGTATGGGCAAACTTAGACACATTCTCACTATAGTCTCTTTGTGTCAGGTCTTCAATGTCACAGACGGTTTTACGAAGTTGCTAGGTAGCAAGAAAAATGTACACCGTAACCATGAAAACAGTGAAAGCACACTAAAAGTAGCTTATAACAGAAATAAAAGTCCTGGTGTTTGCTTTGATATATCACACAAAGAATTAGAAGGTCTATTTGTCCTCTACTCATATATGCACAGGCTCAGTCTCACTTTTATCTTGTTTCGTTTTTCCAGCGCTGATGTGCAAAAGGCTGTCCTCTAGGTAACTGTTTGTAATGTTTCGAAAACAGTTAGCACTTTTTGCTAACCGTTAGCATTATGCTAAGCTAGTAAACTAAGCAAATTAGCTTGTTAAATGGTTAGTTCACTCAAAAATGATTTCAAAATTCAGTGTTTGTCTGAACGCGGGCTCAGTATTGGCCGGCTCCTGTGTCAGCATCACACGCATGCGTCGTGCTGCTCACGTGGCCAGATCCGGCCAATACTGAGCCGCTGTTCGGACGTAAACAAGGTTGAACCACTGTAGTCACGTTGACTATTTTATCGATGTCTTTAATACCTTTCTGGACCTCAAAAGGTGCAAATGTCGTTGCTACCTATGTGTGGATTTTTTAATAAATAAATAAATATAAAAAAAAATATATATATATATATCTTAATTTGTGTTCCAAAGACAAACGAAGGTCTTACGGGTTTGGGACGACATGAGGGTGAGAAATTTCATTTTTGGGTGAACTAACTCTTTAATAAAAACAGGAAATGTGTAATTTTATATTTTTTAGCTTCAGTAATATAATGTGATATGTAAGCAATTACATATTATTTAATCAGGCCCAAGATAAATCCATAAAAAAGTTGCTGAGGAAGGGACAAGTGATAATTGGCTAGCAGTATACCAGGGGTAAGACTCTAGCTCTAGCCGTAAAACGTTGACAAACGTTGATGTGAGTCTTGTGTAAGGGCTTTAACGCACTGCAAGTACATTGATCATAGCAATATTGTTTTGTCGCACAAAGTAGTATTTTTGACGTACTGTGGTGAGGAACGTTTTACAAAGAGGAAATAGACATCTGCTGAGTGAGGGGTCGAAATATAATGGCAAAAATGAAAGCAAAGTGCTGTGGTTACTACATAGGCCATGCACGTTACCCTTTGTCTTCCTTTTCTTTCTTTTCCTCTCTCACACCCACACGTACATACCCACAGTTACGAATAAAAGTATGCAAATATCGCAGCATGTTTGATTCTCTGACTCTGTGTGAGGTCCCCACAGACTCATCAAGACTTTAGCACCTCCATCAAGTCAGAGCAGAGAGAAAGAGGAGGTCTCAGCTACACCTTACATCACACACCCCGGTGGGTGTGAGTGAGTGTGTGTGTGTGTGTGTCTCACTGAGCTGCTGATGTGGAAGGTTGGTTTGTTAAAAAAGGGAGAAAATGATAAAAAGAAAAAAAAATATTGGGTCCAGGGGTGTGAAAATGGACCTATATCACTGTCAAGGACACCTTTAATTACAACAGCAGGGGTTCTGTGTGAGGGTGTGCCTGGAGATGGAGGAGTTGACAGGGCAGAAGGAATTCTGGGTAGAACTCAGTGTAGAACTTTCTGTTCAGATTCGGTCAGTTTGTCTGAGTCACATTCTTTTTATGTAGTTTTTTAAACTACAATTATTATTTTTTATCATTTTATTTGATTTTTTTAACGTTTTATTTATTAATTATTTTTATTTTGTATATATTTATTAAAAATACCATCGTCCCTGAATGAATATGTCCATGTGACCACTCCACACATGCTCCCCAACCCATACATAAGTTTATGAAAGAACTAAAAGCACTTTACATACAAAAGTTACAGTTCAAAAGGGAAAATGAAAAAAATGAAAAATAGAAATTGAAAATAGTTTCTCCAGTGCAAAGTGCTCACAACGGCTGCATTTATTTAATCAAAAACAGTAATATTATGAAATATTATTACAATATAAAATAACTGTTTTAATATATTTTAAATATATTGTTTATTTAATTGTTTGATAAATGGAAAATTCAAAAGAATTCCATTTATATGAAAACAAATGTTTTTTGTAACAATGTAAAGTCTTTACTGTCACTTTTGATCAAGTTGATGCATCCTAGCTGAATAAAAGTATTAATTTTCTTTCAAAAAATATAACTTTTGAACAGTAGTGTAAATAAAATGAATTATTATAAAAAGTTTTAGATCATTTGAAAAAAAAAAACCCTAATGAAAACAATTGGGAAATGGGTAGAATAGGAGACAAAATGCTCATTCAAGTGTGATGTTGATGATGAGTGTGTACATGGACATTTTAGCACCTGTCTGTCGGCTCTGTTAAGACCTCTTAAGACTAATACCTTTTAATTCAGCCGTGTTAAGGTGCTGAACGCTAACTACCTCTTACACATCATAAGTAGGTGTGTCGCATTAGTGTGATTAAAGGTGATTAAAGTTATAACTTCCATGTTAATCTGAAGTTTTTCTGGTTACATAGTTGTTTTTGTTTTTGAGTAACAACTTCAGCGGCATAAAGCTAGATAGCCCAAAAAGAAATCTCATATTAAACAGCATATATGTTCTGATGATGAGTTTTTTCGCTTTCAGTTTTGAATTTTTTGTCACTGGGAACTTGTTGCAAACCTGCTAATTAAACCTCAGCGTTTAAGTGTATAGATATGTCATTTCATTTTTGTGTGCATGTTAGTAAATATGTTTGAACTCTTGAGATCTGGGTTTTGTCAGAATGCCTGTCTTGTTAGAAGCTCCTCCATTCTCGTGCGCTTACATCTCCTTTCCTCAAAGTGTACAAATATATGCAAACGAGAACATTCTTCTGAAAAGACACTCTTTAGTTCTTCATTAGTGGAGGGTGAAGCTACAAAGAGCACAAACAATATGGGGAAAAAAATGCGACGGAATGAATCAAAGGGCTGAGAGCTTTGTCAGACGAGCAGAAGCAGATACGCTGCCTGCCGCCCCATTTCCTCGGCAGAGCGGCTGAATTAGCATGATAATCATTCTCATCGTTTACAAGGGCGAAATGTTTCAGTTTAATGCCTTGCTTGTGTTACAAGCCATGCACTTAATTAGACAGTAATGACTCCGGCGAGGCGAGCGGAGAGAGGAAGAGAGGGGAAGACAGGAGTTGAGGGTATGAGGAGTGAGAGCCCTTCACATCCAAGAGCCCTGACACATTCACCCACTCCACCTGTCAGCTCCACACACACACACACACACACACACTGCACGCTGTGTCCTGTAGCCATGGAGACAGTTTACTCAGGTAAATTGTGAGGCACAGTCTAGTGTCATTGTGACCCTAGGTCACTATCTTTTTTTTTCCTCCAAAAAATGTAGCAGTGGTGCTCATACAGGTGATGCATGTTCGCCATAATCATGTTTGGATTTTTTATTTATTTATTTATTTTTAGGTTTTGTTTTATTATATTTTTTGTTGTTGTCTTTTATTTTATATTATATTATATATATATATTTTTTTATTATATTAACATATTACATTAATAATACACCCTTGTGACTCTACATATCATCTCCAACCCATGCATAATGACTAGAACCACTTTACCCATATAAATCCAATAAGATTTTAGAAGGACGCAGACACTCTTAGATCCATGTGACCTTCTCTCCTGTCCCATATTGGTCTTTCTCTTCTTCCTCCTCCCTCTAACAGGATGGCAGGGATCATGTTCTCCCTTTTTGCTGGGGAAGACAAAGACTGTTTGGTTAGAAGTGACTGAGAACTTTTACCATTAGAGAATGCAGGCTGGTATCCAACATTGGAGCAGGCCTTTGGGTACTGCCTGGCTCGCCGCGTTAAGCCTAGAGCCTGTCGTCTCGCTAGCTGTCGGATTGAAGCGATACGCAGGTCCATATCTCACCCCCATGCCCTGGCTCTGAGCTCTCTGTCCTGGGCCAAGAGGTCTATCCTCCCCTGCCCACGACTCCTGACGGCCGTACGATAGAGGACGTGAGTTTAGAGCATGTCATTCTGGATAGATTGCTGTACTGTGTGAGAGTGTCTGCAGAAGTATAAAAGCCTGGTTGGGAGCAGGGCTGTTTCGTCTCCGCCGTTGATCCTGCTCATGCTGTTCTTTGAAACGGCTGATAAATGCGGATCTTCAGTCACACTCTAATTACAGCAGCTTAAGTGCTTTAACCACTGTTATCGCAAACTGTTCTATTCTCTGAACCCTGTCAAAATACACACACACTCGCATACGTGCACGCCAGAGTGTTTGTTTGTGTGTTTATGCGTCACATTTGTGTGTGCAGGACTGTTCGTTTACACAGGCCGCGGGTACGAGAGTGCCTCAGCGTTCTCGCGGGCGAGAGACTTATCTCCACGTGTGTGCGAGCAGAAGTAGGATGTGATGGCACTTGATGTTCCGTCGAACGCATTTTTCACAGCGCATAATTTAAAAGTTTCCTCCTGTTTGCATCTCCCGTTGCTTCTGTCGACTCCCCTCCCTCTCTGGCTCCTTCCATCAGAGGGTTGTACCTCAGTGACAGCCCCCTGCGCCCTCGGACTGCCTGCGGTCTGCCTATTAGCGGCAGCGGCATCCTATTCGGCCATAACGCTTCATTTGCGATATGGATTTAATGTGCGACACAGAGAGGAGGTATCGATGGACTAATGTCTCATCCTTTCATCATACTCTCTTCCTGTGTTTGGTCTCTGGAGTGTAATTGGTTTCTGTCCCGGGTTGCATCGCTAGCTCTGAGTGCAATGTGAGGCGAAGGCAGACAGTGCGCAGTGGTTGGCGATGCCTGGGAGAGTTAGGTGTGTGTGTGTGGTATGGGTGAATCAGGAGAGGTGTGTTTCCAGAGTGGAGGTGATTCTTAATGGGGTGTGGAGTGTGTGTTTATCAGCTCCCTGATCGCTGTTTATTGCCCAGTCGTGTGGAACTAATTTACTAATTGAGTTTGAGGCTGGGAAAGATGTGGCAGGAGGGTTTGTGAAGGAGACGTGGAAACATGTCATACCCCCACGTGTTTGTTTGTATGTAGAAGGTAGAGAGGGAATGATCGAGTGTTTACATGTCAAGATTGTGTATACATGGGTGTGATTAAGTAATTTTTGCTGTGCTTTCTGAAAGCGAAAAGACTGTGATGTAACAAAATCACAGCCAATCAGGATATGTTTTATGTTCAATATATTGCTATGTGAAGAATGGTCGGTTACTTCAACTTTGTGTTGTGTGTGATGACAGATGACAGTTCACCCGAAAATGTTTTTTTTTTTTTTTATCATTAACTCAAACTCATGATTTTCCAAACCTGTATGGTTTACTTTCTTCTGTGGCACACAAAAAACACACATTAATTTTGAAGTTTTTTTTTTCTTTTTTTTTTCTTCTTACAATCAAAGTCAGTGGGGTCTAATGCGGTTTTGGGAAAACGGTCAAAAACATTCTTCAAAATATCTTATTCTGTGCTCCATAAAAGGCGGCATACAGGTTTTGAAATGACATGATGGTGAGTAAATGACATCATTTTCATTCTTTGATTAAATTCCACTTTAACATGATTGGTATGAAACCAATCTGCCTGCGTGATGTGCCCAACATTGCCATTTTTGGTTAAGAGGGCCAGGGCTCTGAACCGGTTCAAGGAACTAAATCAAAATGAATGGAAATGAATGATAACACATTCATAGGAACATAAGCAAAAATGAAAACAAAATCAAGTTTAATCATTCCGAACAGAAATGCTTATTTGAAATTACCATTAACCAGTTAATAACATTACTTTATCATTCTGTATAAGATTTAAATTTGCCAGTCAACCAATCATGAATTAAAATAGTACGACCTATGCAAATGTGATGTTCATGCATCCATCTTAAGTGAAATGCCCATGCTCAACTGTCAAGTCATCATAGGTAAGTCGCAATGCAATGTACTGGCATTAGCTGTTGGAACTCCTTTATCCGAGGATATATGGCAGGTTATATCCAGCGTGGTGTTGGTTTTGAAACCAGCAAAAATTGTAGGTTAGTGTAGAACCGCTACTGTTCAGAAATTGTTTTCTTTAAAAAAATATATATTTTTTAAACGATTAAACACCTTGTTGTCAAAGTTAATATTGTGGCTTTTTGTATGGTCAGATACTTGCATGTGTCGTAATATTATTAGCATTACCAAAATCAAGCTCAAATGGAGTTATGAGGTATTTCTCCAGCGAATGTTGGAGTCAGATTTGTGTTTTGTCCGTCATTCGAACGTCCGCATCTGAGACAGTAAGTTCATCAACTTACAGGTTACAAAGGTTATTGTAGCTATATGTGGGCACTCAGTTTTTACTGTAGTTTAATATATTTGGCCAAAAGCTTGTGTTATAAAAGATAAAGTGTTACGCAAAGGCTGTATTGGCTATGACTAGACAGCAAATACCAAACTAAGACATTCTTCTCTGCTCCTCAAATACGTAAAACATTAGCCTTTACACATATCGTCTTTTTAATAAAGAAAACGCTAAACTTATTCAAAGAACCCGTTTTTTTAATTTTTTTTTATTTACCCTTGTACTCCAAACAAGCAGAGATGGCCTCCAAAATGCAAGCAGGACTTCATTTATGATTGAGTCGAGTGTATTAACCGTTTTTTTTTTTTATCAAACCGTTTTCAGAACGATGTTACAGAAGGAATGCAGAACAGAAACGTTAAAGTACTGTTTCTGCACTAAGTGAACGGATTTATTTTTTTTTCCCTTTTTTAAGCTAAAGATGGCACAACAGGTGAAATATGTTGGCTCGCTCTCATTCTCTTTCTCTCCTCCTTTTTTCCCCTGACTTTCCCTCTGTCTCTCTCGTGCTCTTGCCCTTGTTGGTGGGAGATTTGACCTGGAATGTTAATAGGGGAGTGAGGCTGGAGTCCTCTGCAGATCTCTGGCTCTCTTCACTCTCTGAATAAGACAGGAAGAGAACATCCAAGAGGAAAGAGCGTAACTTAAACTCAACCTTACACTTACTCTCTCCCTCACTGTCAGTTTTAGTGTAGTGTGCATCAGTGGCATGACAAAAACGGTCCATTTGTGCATTCAATGACAATAGTGGTAAAGAGTATAATTTAAAGTAAAGTAAGCTTAGATGAGTAAACAAATAATATTAATTTAAATTAAAAGTAAAATAAAATTAGACCAGAATAAATTAGAACAAAATAGAATGTAATTTATTATGCATTAAATTATTTTAACTTAGTTGTTAAATTGTGAAGTTAGGCTAATTATGAAGTAAAAAGATGAAATAATAATCATAATGATTATTAGTCGTATGAACATAAATGTAGCATAGTTTCTTTTTGGTAAAGTTTATAACAAGGGCTTCTAATGCATCTTTCTGTACTAGTTGTGCAAGAGAGGAAGTTTTTGTTTTTATCTCCTCTGGCGTGGTTGGATCACCCTGTATTGACTGACAGCGTGAATCTAGAATGAAGGAGAGGGAGTAAGAGAGAGGAGAAGATAAGAGAGAAAGACTCAGTTGTGTAAGGGTTACAGAGAATGGGGGAGCGTGGGTTTTTTAGACAAGCAGACGTTTTTGGGCTAGCTTACAGCAGCTGTGGAGCCCCGCTGGTAGATTAAAAGAGGCTCCCGTCCGCAGAGTGAAGTACAGCAGAACCCCCAGCGGGTGCAGGCGAGGAGGGGCTTACGCAGCTGTCACCCTCCACATACTTTCTCACCCAACTCCAGGAGCTCCGACCCAGCAACCCCACCGTTCACCCACACACCCCACCATGACAGCGGCACGGACATTAATGGAGAGGAGCTGCAGGGCTAGAGAGATGGTCTGCTAGCAAATGTTTACTGGGGTTGTGTGTGTATGTCATCAAAGAATGGAAGAGTTTGAGATGGTAACCCTCATGTTGTGAAACACTCTAACCTCCATCTAAGGGTTAGTTCTCCTAGAGTACCAAATATTTTATCATAATATGAGTAATTGTTGTATATCACAATAATGGTACAGTACTATTAAAAAGTTTGTGGTCAGTAAGTTTTTTTTTTTTATATATTATAATTTTTTTTTCAGAGAGGATGAGATTAAAATTTGATTAAATTTGAGCAAATGTCACATTAGAGACATTTATAATGTTACAAATGATTTATATTTCAGTTAAATGCTGTACTTTTGAACTTTTCTATTCGTCTAAGAATCTTGAAAAAAGTTTCGCAGTTTTCACAAAAATATTAAGCGGCAAATCTGTTTTCAACAGTGATTAAAAATGTTTCTTAAGCTCCAAATCAGCAAAATTGGAATGAATTCTGAAGGATAATGTGGCACTGAAAATTCAGCTTTGCCATTACAGGAATAAACTACTTTTTCAAATATATTAAAATTAGTGCTGTCAAATGATTAATTGTGATTAATCGCATCCAAAATAAAAGTTTGTGTATACATAATATATGTGTGTGTACTGTGTATATTTATTATATATATATAAATACACACATGCATGTATATATTTAACACAAATATATTTATACATAAAATATGTATATTTATATATAATATAAATTATATACTATATATATATACACATGTAAATATTTCTGAAATATATACATGTATGTGTGTGTATTTATATATACATAATAAATATACACAGTACACATATTATGTAAACAAACTTTATTTGAATGCGATTAATCAAGATTAGCACTAATTAAAATAGAAAACAATTATTTTAAATTATAATATAAAGTATATACAGCACTAATTAAAATAGAAAACAATTATTTATAATTATAATAATATATAGTATTTCACAATATTACTGTTTTTACTGTGTTTAGATCAAATATACACAATAAGAGATGTACGTCATCTCATTTGATTGTTTCCAAATCACAAACCAAAAAACAAATATTATATACAATACAGTAAATACTGTCACACTGCCCAGTCCTACCCTGTATAAGCAGCACTAGGGTTACCATCTAGACATTTTCGAATAGATGATCAGTGAATTCCTTTGAGAAGTCAAAGTTTTTTCACTTGTGAGATGCTTTTAAGCAGATTTATTGTGTCTGAGATGGGCCCAGATCCGTTTTTAAGGTCACAGAGCACATTACAGCAGCGGGAGTGCCGTCAGTGTTTGTTTCATGATAGCAGTAGTTCAATATTTTGAATTCAAATGCTACGCTGTTAACATAAGCTGATAAGTAGGCTTTTTTTTCTTCGAGTGGAAGGGAGTCTGCACAGCTGCAGCCAGGTCTGAAGTGAAAACACACGCTCTCAGTCTGTCACACACATACATATAGTGAGGATTACAGAAGGGAAAAAGAACGATTTGACACTCCTCTCAATGTTCTGACATATTTAGTTGGTTTGCCGGAATTTCGGATTTTCACACACGCACAGTCACAGGAGGCCTTGGGTTTGCTGAGAAGGCTGAAGTCAGTGGGTCTCTGTGGTAAAGCCAACTAGGGAGGCTTTGTCACGCAGACGCCCTCACCAACAAGCATTGAACAATGACAGTTGTTCAGAAAACACAACAAAACACACACACTCCCTCGCACAAACATGTCCTCGCTCCCCTTAGTCCACTCCACACTGCATTTCAACACAGACAGCTCAGCCTACCCTAGGGATATGGGTTCCTTTGTTTTAGATTTGTGGGTGTTTTTTATGTCTGCATGTCTTTTTCTTTCAAAGGTCTGTGTTGATGTCGTCGTGTTTATGTAACTCTTTGGCATCTCTCATCAAGTCATTGGTATGTGCGCATGTGTGTGTTTTCGTTAGAATTTTGAAGGGTGAGGGGGGTAAACGGGGCTTTCGGTAGGTCCTGGGTGAGATGGGGTCAGGGGTGTCAGATCTGGCTGAACCGGGTTGGCTCGGCCGGCAACATGGCCTCCCCCCCTCAAGGCTCCCGGCGCACTGCCTGCTGGGAAGCCAAGACCAATCAAACGCCTGACAACACGCACTGTACACAAGCCTTTCTTTTGATTTGTGGAGAAAGACTCGATCCAGCTGGGCTGTGGAGCTCCTGAGGTGGAAGGGGGATGATAGGGCAGGAAAAAAACGGGTTAGTCGGGAGAAGAAGTGTTTGCTAAAGGCAGGTGTTTGGCTTTGATGGATGGCGTGGGCTGCAGGTGCTCCCTGCACCTGTGTTGGATCTCAGGTCTTGTTTCTGCGGACTTGAGGTGCTTCTGTTTCCCATCCAGCCTTGAGTGGCGTGCTCGCTCACTAAAAGGCTCCGCAGAGTTTAACATTTGTAGTGAGGTGCGGCGTAATTAGATATAACCAGACTAGGAATCTGTTCATACTAATGGAGACAGACCCAGACAGGAACGCTCTCAACCCCAGTCAAGGATGGGGGACTTCTGCTCCTCTCTGATAACCATTAATGATTCTCTCTGCTTCTGGACCTCTGCTTTCCTGCTATAATATCATCTGTCTCTGTCTCTCTTACAACCATGGGAGTGTAAATTCCGCTCCTTGGAGTCACAAGTAGCAGAGTGTGGTGGCTCAGATCTGACATCCAGCCACTGGTTCCCATTTTTCCAGCTTTCCCTCCTCCTCCTCGTCCTGCTCCTTTCTTTCAGATGGACGTGAGGAGAGGAGGGGCCGACTTATAGGATTCATTTCTCCTGGCTCCTTCTCTCCCCTGCTTCTCCATTCATTTTCGGCCCTGGTCTTCTGCAGAGTCCTGACTTGTGCTGCAAATGAGCATTGTCTTTCACTGATAGGCCTCTGACATGCTCAGGGGCCACTCTTATGCTCCCTCTTTGCTTTCTCTCTTTCTACTGCTCTCTTTTCTTGTCTCTTCTTCTTCCCCCATCCCTCTCTCGCTCTCTGCAAAGTGACAAAATTGAAGCCAAACAGAACATTTTTGATGTTTAATGCTTAACTGTACACTGTTAACCTGAACAAGTTTGGCTAACTCAAACAAATTGAGGTAATCAGTTGCATAATTTTTCTGAGTTATGATGTTGTCAATTTTAAGTAAGCAGAACTATCAAGTTTTGAGTTTTTAGTACTCATGCATGTTAATTGCTGAGTTAGCAAACTTTTTTATTTTGAGTTCTTAAAAATCAAATGAGTTATTGTGATGGTACAAAAAAGAAATGAGTAACCAACAATGTCTCATCATGTCACTTGTTGCAGTTGCAGTTGCAGCGGTTTAGGGCAAACTTTTCCTTTAAAAGAGTTTATCTTTTGTCACTTTAACATATTGCACCTCGTTTGGACATTGTTTTACAAAAAAAGTATGGGATTTTGAATGCAGTAAGTGTTTTGTTGGGTTTTTTTTAAGGAGTGATGTAGATAGGATCTTCGTTCATGTGTTTGAAAAGAATACAAGAACTCATTGCACTTGTAAACATAAATAGACAGAAATATGAAGTAGCCATTGTCTGTACGTGTTGACTTTCCATTTTTCCAGTGACTTTCCATTTCCTCGCAGTTAAAGAGAAACTTTTGACGTTTGCATACGTGTTTGCATATGTATGCACGTGGTGTGCGAGCATGTGCGAGTTGAGAAAGGCTCATCAGCATGCAGCGGGAGGTGTGTTGTGTATCAGGGACTGGGGGGGATTAGAGAGACTTTACTGTCACCAACCCCAGGAGAGAAAGCTGAGAGCACACACTGACACCAGCATCCAGGAGCCAGATTAGAGCTTCGCATCACACACACACACACACATATATTAATACAGAGAATTTAGCCTCAGCCCTTACACTTCAACACAAGACAACACCCAGTGGTACATGAATGCCACAACATGTAATCTTTATAGTCTAGGAGATTTTAGTTTCATAGATTATCGGACACACACACACACACACATTGAGTTTCCATGTTTTATAGGGGCTTTCCATAGACATAATAATTTGATATTGCACAAACTGTATATTCAATTCTCTATCCCTAAACCTACCCATCACAGAAAATGTTCTGCATTTTTATGTTTTCAAAAAACATAATTTGAAATGATTTTTTAAGCTGTTTGATTTGAAATGATTTTTCCCCATAACATGAGGAATACCTGAACCACACACATACAATGACATACCATAGACTGTTTATTTTTGATTAATAATATTTAGTATTTTCATATGTATTTATATTTTATTATATTTTTTCTTATGTTTAGCTCACTTTTCCTATGTATACATACAAATAATAAATTACATATACTATATAAAACCTATGAATTGTATAATTATTGGATATAAAATAATTTATTCCAAAAGAGACAAAAATTCAAAAATTTGTCAGATTTAGTTCACTTTTATAGTCAATTTTGTCCCCAACCTATACACACACAGCACACACACATACTCCCTTAAGCTGTAATATTTGCACTTTCATAAACACACTCAAAAATTCATTCAAAAGCACAAATAGATGAACATTCTTTCTCTCACTCAAAACAATGTGAACAGACCCCCAGATTGCCGCTAGTCCCCTGCAAACACAAAAGGATAAACAGGCATGAAAAACCTAAACCCCGCTCCAACACACACACACACACACACGTTCACACACACACATGACAATGTGTCGGCAATGATCGTGTGTCTCTGCACCCCCCACCCTGAGCCAGGTCCCAGATGCCCCAGTGATTGGCCCAGCTCTGCACAGCAGACTGTGGTATTAGCAGGGAGGGGGAAGAGGTGCCAGGGGAGAAGAAGAGAGAGAGAGAAAAGGAAGAGAAGGAGAAAGACAGAGTGGGGGAGGATGGAGAGAGGAGAGGAAAGAATGCACCCTTCACTGTGGGGAGCACCAGCCTGCCCCAGACCCCCAGAGGGTTCCTCTCTCTCTCTCTCTCTCTCGCCCTCTCTCTCTCTCTCTCTCTCTCTGTGGTGTTTGGACAGCTGTGAGTGGAGATCAGGTTACGGGTGGCGCTGGCACTTCCTCTGTGCTGCCAGGCGTGTGTGTGTGAGTTTGTGCCGAACGTCTGGATGCCATTACCACCATTACACTGCTGGAAGCTAAGCTACGCCACTCTTGACTCAATACGCATAGTGTCCTGCCACGTAGTATGCAAAATGCATGTCAAATGAGTAAGATGTACGTAGTATTCATGAAACAGGAGCTGGATAATACTGGAATGGTCATCTATATCCAATGAGATGCTGATGTGTACAGCCAGTGGACGCTTTGGCATCCTGTAAAAGAGGGGTGCTCAATCCTGTTCCTGGAGATCTACCTACCTGCAGAGTTCAGATTCAACACACCTGTCTCCTGAAGATCTTAATTAGCTGGTTCAGTTGTGTTTGATCAGGGTTGGAGCGGAACTTTGCAGGAACAGAATTGGTCCCCCCCTGCCATAAAAGCTAAGTAGCAGTCAGATTCAGAAAATTATTTTAGAAAATGGTGGAAAATTGTATGGCTGGCTGCTCTTTTCAAGTGAAGGCACTGTAGGCACTTATAAAGTTATTTTCACAGATGTTAGAATGTTGTAGGCCAACATTCAGCATGGCCAATAATGTCTGGGAATATAGTTATAATAAACACCTACATATCTACTTCAATATTAATCGAAAACTACATTCAAATTCAGTACATACCATATCTCTCAGTGTTGTTTTTCAGATAGCAATCTAAAACATGTTAATAGTTTTAATAACTTGCTGAGCAAGATTGTCTTAAAGAGATAGTTCATCCAAAAATGATGATTCTGCCATCATTTATTTAACTGTATGAATCACTTACTGCTGAAATTTCTGCTGAGCGCAAAAGAAGATATTTGGAAGAATGTCGGTAACCAAACAGTTGATGGGCCCCATTGACTTCCATAGTATTTTTTCAGCGAAAGAAAGAAATTCATACAGGTTTGGAACAACTTGAGGGTAAGTAAATGATGACAGAATTTTCATTTTTGGGTGAACTATTCCTTTAAATCCGTTGCTCCGCCATGACAATAGTTGAACCTTTGATTCTATGATAAATGACTATATGCAAAAATTCTGCACTTATAACATGTAATGTAAATGCATTGTGATCAACAAGCTAGAAACATTTGCATTTACATACTAGCGTAGAATATATTGAGGGCCTTACAGTGCAGTAAACTGGCACACTTAATAGCTTTCATCTATAGTAACTTTATATATCAGGCTCTGAATACATTATACTCTTCTAGTCGTTATGAGATACAGTATTGCATCTTGACATAGCAGATAATAAAAGTCGTCTTCTATTTCTAAATTCCCCAAGTCCTTCTGCTTTGCTCCTTTCCCTAGACACTGAGCCTCGCACTACAAGACTTTATGACTTTTGTGTTTATGCTGTTCTCTTTCTGCATGTGTTTGTGTGTGTGTATGTGTGTGTTATCTCTCTGCCTGTGAGCCATACCTGCTAACGAGGTCCATATTCAGATGAGCTCTCCAGCCAGGCCAGCTCTGAGGCTAGACGCACTCTAGAGTCTCTCCTCTCTCTCTTTTCGCTCGCTCTCTCTCGCTTTTCCCCTCCCCTCACTGGTTTATTAATTCATTCCCTCCTGTAATGGGCTGCAGCTGGGGAGAGGCAAATCGTTGCTCAAATGCTGATGGAACCTTCAGCTGCTGTCTAATCGCCCTGTTTGTGCGCCACACTCATAAAAGGGGGAAGTCAATGCAGGGAAGAATGTTTTAGTGTCATTTAGAGGTGACTACCACGGGAAATGGATCGTATTAAGGTGCAAGTGTTTGACTGATACCAGGCATGCCTTCAAAAGTAAGAAGTTGAGGAAGTTAGTGACTTGTTCTTGCCCTGCCATAATTTTCACTTGCCCAACAAAAATGTATACATTTTACCAATATTTTTGTGTATCATAGAAATTTTGTGTGTGTGTGTGTCTATTTAATATATTATTATCATATTTATAGTGATATTATTTCACTTTTGTATTTTATTTTATTATAGTTTGTGTATATATTATATTTGTATATAATATATATATATATATATAATGTATATAATATATATAAATATATTTACTCAAAAACCTAAAAAATGATTGCACATTGTTGTCAAGGTAAAATAATTATTAGATCATTAGATTTTAATAAATATTAATAACGACAATAATAATAAATAAAAGTTATACAGCTATAATATAAAGCATAAACATCACAAATCAGTCCCTGGATTTTGAGACATTTGGTGATGGATTAAAATTCTCTGCTTTAAATATGACCAAACAAATATTTAATGGCTACATCACTTATTTCTTATTTATGTTGGGGGGAAAATGGACAGTATCTTAGTAGAAAGGATGTTATGCCAACATGGCAACATTTCATGATGTATTTTATCAAAAGAAATCATATGGGTTCACAAGAAAATTATTTGTTTTCCAAAAAAGATTTTTAATTATAGCAATATAATTTATATCAGGATCAGAGGGATGTGGGTAGGCAAGCCATGTAATGCCAGAGTAAAGTAATGCCACAACTTACATAATGCCACAACTTACACAACGGTGTTCATATCATCTTTTCTCATGACAAAATCAATGCAATGGCAATATTTTCATCCGCTGAATGTAAGCTTTTCCATATTCCAAGCTTGCCTGCTGCACTGGTGACTTCATGTTCCTGTGTGAGTCATGAAAATTATGAAAATAAATCTAGGAATTATTGGATTGTTATATTTCGAAGCAGTAGGGGTTGAGGCATCAAAAGTAACTAAGTAACAAGCTGTTTTATGGATGGTAACTGTAATATTATTACTGAAATCTTATTAGTAATTAGTTACACTACTAGTTACTGCAAAAAGTAATATTATTACTGTAACTAGTAGTAACTAGTTACTGCCCAACACTGATTATGACACACATTTGATGACTTATTTAAAGATATACGTCGGAATTCACAACAACCTTGTGACAAAGGAGCCTCTCATCCTATAAGGCAGAACGTTTGTGTCCTACATGATAACCGGCAATGCAAATGCGAATCCGCTCCAGCCCAGTCAGAGGTGAGACAGTGTTGGATTTTATTCACAGAGCCGTAGGGAAGAGCACACAGTACATGCTTATAAAACGCTCTGCAACAGGCGAGGGGACTATCGTAAACAACAACCTGACCCAGGCACCGGCAACAGTTGCTAAACTCAGCTCAACAGTCTCAACTCGGCTCATTATCTAACACAAACTGGCCAAAACAGACTTGGCGCACTCAGTATGCTCCACGCATGCACATACACAATAGAAACAGAAATGCATTTGCCACGACAGACACAACAGTGTGAGGCGGGCGGACGGGCAGGCCCCCGGGAAGCAGCAGCGTTACTGTTTGATGTTGGGAGCTGATTAATGAGATGTGAGGAGTGAGTGTTTGACGGCTACTCTCTGGGCGCCTGTTTGAGGGGCCCACTGCGTTCATGTGTGTGTCTGTGTGTGTATACGTGTGTGCGAGAGAGGGAGAGAGATAGAGTAGGGGGGTGGTAGACCCCTGCTGGTTACCCTTGAACACTCTGTGGAGGTGTTGAGGCGGCCCTAGCTCCAGCCGCTCATGAGGGTGCTGTCGCAATTAAACCAGCACAGCAGAGCTGCCGTCGGAGAGAGAGGCCTCACTTCACTCCACGCCACCTCGCCAGAGAGAGAGAGAGGTGAGGAGCGGGCGAGGATGAGACAGGAAATCGTGAGACTTGAGAGGTAAACGATAAGAATCCGTGAAGGAAGGAGAAATCGAAAACATGAGCGGGAAATGCGACTTGAGAATTCGCTGACAGGCTGTTTCTAGAGCATTACAGGAGTGAATGGATGTGGATGATGGGATGGAAGGACAGATAGATGGGATAGAGGCTGAAACCAAGGTCTTAAAGGGATAGTTCACCCAAAAATTAATCCACCCTCATGTTGTTTCAAACCTTTATGAAAACAAGGTACATTTTTGAAGAATATCCTGTCTACTCTTTTTCATGTAATGAAAGTGAATGAGGATTGGGACTCAACTTAAAAGTATCGTAAAGTGGTCTGTAAGACTTGAGTGCTGTATTTCAAGTCTTCTTCAGCCATATGATAAATCCCAACCCATTATTCGCTAATAATTTTGACATTCGCAAGTGTTCTCCTTGGAGCATTTATGACACAAATAGTGATATCTGATTCATGAATGATTCATTCTTTTGACTCTAATTCATTCTGAATGATTTGTTCATGAATAAGACTGATTTGGTTCTCAAGTACAACTCCCAAATGACTCAATGAATCCAGCAAGTGAACAATGTCAATTTTGCTGTTTCTCAACCCAAAAATATCAAATGGCTCCATAAGACTTGGTATAAAGTATATACAAGTTACTTAAGATACTTTAACGGTGCCTTTGCCTCCTTTTTTTCTGAAACAACAGTGTTGAATAATCGGGTGAACTATTAATTTAACAGACTGGCTGTATACTTAAAGTGTGCTTTCGAGCAGGGACCTTCAATTATTTTTAAGGCCAAGTACACCTCAATAGTACCATATTTATATATTTGCATGGTTTTTAATGATGCTTACATTGCAAAGCCATTAAAAATAATCACAGAGATATATATTTATACATTTAACTCATTCAACTCAACTTCTTGACAATGAAACAACTTAAATTCATTTTTGGTAGAAGTTACCTTAATATTACATTTTTGTTTAATGCAAATTAAAAAATTTTCACAAATCAAACAATAATTGCAGACCCCCTGCAATACCACCATGGACCACCTAGGGGCTGCAGACCTCCTGCTGAAGACCTCTGGTTTAGATTTAACCAAACCAATATTTAATGACTATAACACTTATTTCACTGTAGAAACAGAAGCATATACTGAAAAAAATGTATTTTAATAGAAACGATGTTATGCAAACATTGCATTCAAAAGTTCCTTGATGCCTCCTTACATCTATATACTATAAAATTTTTTTAGATTTTGAACACAACCAGAAAGCTACATATTCAGATAAGATCAGCAGGAGGTTGGCGAGACGAGCGGGATGTGGGTGCTTGGAGTTTACTCTTTCTTTACTGAGTTCTCAGCCCTCTGACGTAGCACCGGTCGGACTCGCGCTGGGAGCGGCTCTTTAATTAGCTTCTGATGAGGACCTTGAGGAAAAGAGGCAGGTGATTGGACTTCTTATCCAAATAATTACCTCAATTAAGTCATTAAGACCCTGGGCATAGCCAAGCCCAGAACTGCCTCCCCTGTGCCACAGCATGCATTCATCCCTGATCTCACTCTTCAACTGCTGCGGTGTGTGTGCGCACTCATGTTTTTGTCTCAAATGATGTGTTTCTTTAGGCTAGTGCACATTCGTGACCATCGTGCCTTTTTCTTTTGTCGTCTTATAATGGCACCGATTCTATCGCGTGCACAAAGTCTGTCTCTCATACTTTTACACACTCACTCGCTCACAGAGGTAGGTTAATTACCCATAGCATCTGGATGGCCGTATGTGTGTGAGCCCTCGGCGCCAGTGTGGGTCTCGGTGGCTCTGAAAGTGCCCCGGTGCATCATGGGGGATTAAGCATGGGCAGCCATGGGGGGTTTGAGGGAGACAGCCGTTTGTGAGACTTTCACACTCCTTTTTTCTTCTTCAGTTATAGAATTAGCCCACGAATAAGCTAATTTCACGCATTCGATTTGTAGGTGACAGTGGCCACCATACATGGACATGACAATTCCATGCACGCTTTTGAATTTGGTTGAAGAGAAAAGGCAAATGAGAGAGAGATTGGATGAGAATAGATAGTCTGGAGCAGGGGGGCTGTTTTCCCCCTTTCCCTTTGTTTTGCTGCTGTATGCGTCCAGGTGTGTTTTTTCGCCTGCAGAGCTCAGCAGCCCAC
>RJVU01048406.1:5901195-5944478 GCA_003731715.1 Anabarilius grahami | reverse complement strand
TTCTGTATGATTTATAAGCCTTTTGAAAAGTGGGGACATGGGTAATGTCCTCATAAGTCACCTCTTTTTGTAATACCTATGTCATACCCATGTCATTATACACATTTGTGTCCTGATATGTCACAAAAACGCGCACACACACACACACACATTTTTGATATATTTCTACTAGTGGGTGCAGGACACTATAGTTCATTTATGTAAGTGAGGATAGCAAAATTAAGTAAACTGTGACATATTATACCCCAAATTCTTCATACAGTGGTGGAATACCAGTAAAATTTATAAAAATTTGGGACCAAAAATTATTCAGACACTTTGACCTGACCATGTTTTGCTTATGTGTTATCTGACATAATTAAGATTAATTTTTTCTGACACAGTTTAACTCTGAGATCTTGTCATATTTTATTACCATTTTTTTAACTATAGATAATAAACTATAATAATGAATGAAATGTTCAAGGTGTCTAAATAAATTTTGGTTTGACTGTGTGTATATATATAATATATATATATATTATGTAATTTCGGTTCTTAATCATGTAGCACAGGACTCATATGCTTTTGTGTGCGTTTCACTGGGTAGCGGCTGCTTTGCACTGTTCTGAGGTCAGCTCATAGACGTTAGTAATTCCAAAGAATCCTGTTACGAAAAACAGTTTACTGACAGAACGGCCACACTCTCCAACAACACTTTCTCTCTCTCGCTCTGTTCGCTCTTGCAGAACGAGCCAACACATTAGAGTTTCACTGACACTGCACCGTCCCCAGGGGGCACCACAGAGCCGGGAGCCAGGGGCCCTGCGGCACACACACGCTCACACACACGAACAGCCCTGATTGAAAGTGACATGACAGCCGCTCGGTCCGGCTGTATGTGCATGCTCTGTGTGTGAAAAGAGGCTGTGTAGGGAAACGTAGATTTGATTTTCCTTTATCTTTATCTCCCCACCGCCTCCCCCTTCTCTCTCCCCCTCCTCACCCCCCCTCGGTGAGTGCAGCAGTCTCGCAGTCACTGCATCAGTAATGTGACTGGGCCATATTTCCCAGGAGTGCACAGCTCCGCAGGATTTAGCCTCTCTTTTATAACCAGTTTAGGAAAACAATGACAGCGTAGATATTGACTGAGCTCGCTGGGGCTGTTCTGCCCACCGAACAGCCTCCCCCCGCTCCGTCGCCAAGCCAAGGGGGGAAAGAGATAGGATGCTGTTCCGTGCATTACGCCATGCCCTCTTCACATTGCAGCGATTGTGGGTCCGCTCGGTGGAGCAGCGTTCAGGTGCGTGTCACGAACTTACAGTGAGCTCCTAAATCTCTGCTTGAAATCGAGAGGAAGTTGTCTTATTTCCGTTTGGACAACAAAGGCGCATGACCCGTGAGCGAGCCTTTAGCATGTTTGCGAGCTCTTTAAGTTCTCATATACAAAAGTATGGCGGTATGCAACTGATACCGACACTACAGCGTTTGTGTCCGTGCATGTATTTTTTTGGCGCATTCAGTCACAGCTCTTCCATGACTGTTTAAACAGCATCCATCTGTGTTGCCCACCTCTCTCGCTCTAACTTCCACCCCTTCAAGAATATATCAATTACAGCTGCATTGCACTGATGTCATATTGCGAGTCATTATCAGATTCAGAGACACACACCATTCTGGCGATCGATCGCCTGCGGCTTAATCAATAGCGCTGCCCCCGACGACGCGCTCGGATGAAGAGAACAAACTGCGACCGGCCTGAAAATGTGTTTGTTCCAACACACTGATTAACTAATTTAAACAAGTGTTGCTGGTTTGATCGCCCACACATCAGCTGCCATCTTTCAAGAGAGATATCGGAGCGATGGAAATAGATGTGTTGGGGTGTGTGTGTTCGCTCGCGCTGGGCAGCTGAAGTGCGACAGTGTGTTGCATTTATAAGGGTGTGTGTGATTAGACAGAGCAGATGTATGATACCACAGTGGCTCTTATATGCCAGAGATAATGAAATAAGCTGAGCGATGGATGTTGATTGTGGCTAGTGGCTGTGTGTGTTACGTACAAAGGCATGTGTGCGCTGGGGAGTCTGAGCACGTCTTTTGTTTTAGTGAAGTGAGGGATCTGTGTGTGTGTATATGAAGGAGGTTGTGTACTGTATGTTAGGTCGGGTTCCCCGCACCCCTCCAGTCCTACTGTGCCATTTCCATCAGGCCACTGCAGTGCTGGTGTAACCCTAGACCCCAGGGAACAACACTGCCTCTCTGTCCCTCCACCTCCAAATCAATACAGCTCCACACAGTCCTGACAACCTGGGGGAGACCATACACACACACTCAATCACACGCTCCGCTCTTTCTCTGTCACAAATGCGTATACTCCAGTCCAAACTTGGTCTTTTTACCATATATAGATATATACACAGATCAGGCATAACATTATGACCACTGACAGGTGAAGTGAATAACACTGATTATCTCTTCATCACGGCACCTGTTAGTGGGTGGGATATATTAGGCAAGTGAACATTTTGTCCTCAAAGTTGATGTGTTAGAAGCAGGAAAAATGGGCAAGTGTAAGGATTTGAGCGAGTTTATCAAGGGCCAAATTGTGATGGCTAGACGACTGAGTCAGAGCATCTCCAAAACTGCAGCTCTTGTTGGGTGTTCCCGGTCTGCAGTGGTCAGTATCTATCAAAAGTGGTCCAAAGAAGCAACAGTGGTGAACCGGCGACAGCGTCATGGGCAGCCAAGGTTTACTGATGCACGTGGGGAGCGTAGGCTGGTCCATGTGGTCCGATCCAACAGACAAGCTACTGTAGCTCAAATTGCCCAAGAAGTTAATGCTGGTTCTGATAGAAAGGTGTCACAATACACAATGCATCGCAGTTTGTTGCGTATGGGGCTGCATAGCCGCAGACCAGTCAGGGTACCCATGCTGACCACTGTCCACCACCGAAAGTGCCAACAATGGGCATGTGAGCATCAGAACTGGACCATGGAGCAATGGAAGAAGGTGGTTTAGTCTGATGAATCACGTTTTCTTTTATATCATGTGGATGGCCGGGTGCGTGTTCGTCGTTTACCTGGGGAACATGTGGCACCAGGATGCACTATGTAAAGAAGGCAAGCCGGCGGATGTTCTGCCGTGTGTGATGCTTTGGGCAATGTTCTGCTGGGAAACCTTGGGTCCTGCCATCCATGTGGATGTTACTTTGACACGTATCACCTACCAAAGCATTGTTGCAGACCATGTACAATAAAAAAATAAAAAATAAAAAAATATATATATATTAGGGGTGTAATGGTACACAGAAATCACGGTTTGGTATGTACCTCGGTTTTGGGGTCACGGTATGGTACGATTTCGGTACAATAGGAAAAATGGTCACACTTTAGTTTAGGGTCCAATTCTCACTATTAACTAACTATTAACTATGACCTTTGCCTCAGTAAACCCCTAATTACTGCTTATTAATAGTTAATAAGGTAGTTGTTAAGTTTAGGTATTGGGTAGGATTATGGGATGTAGAATATTGTCATGCAGAATAAGGCATTAATATCTGCTTTATAAGTACAAATAAACAGCCAATATCCTAGTAATATGCATGCTAATAAGCAACTAGTTAATACTGAGAATTGGACCCTAAATTAATGTGTTATTGGACAAAGAAACAAATCCACAATACTAGATTTTTTATTTTTTATTTTCAACACAGTAGTGCAAATCACAGTTTGTTCCACCTAGCGGCATTTAGTCCCCTAATTGGTGCAGTACAGCCTCCTATAGTGTAATAAAGCTCTAAGCAGTAAACAGAATGCACTCTTTCATAGGTCATATTTTTTTGCAGGGCAAAGGTATTTGTTCACAATCAGCTACAAAACTGAAAAGCATCTTGTGTTATAAAAGTACAAAATAGAATAAAGAAAAATAAAACTTGTGCATTAGGGGTGTTACAATTTGCTCCACTTAAGTAGGGGCAGGGGCAGTCGTGGCCTAATGGATAGAGAGTCGGACTTGTAACCCAAAGGTCATGGGTTCGAATCTCAGGTCCGGCAGGGATTGTCGGTGAGGGGAGTGAATATCCAGCGCTCTCCCCACCCTCAATACCATGACTGAGGTGAGACCCTTGAGCAAGGCACCGTACCCCCAACTGCTCCCCGGGCGCCGCAGCAATGGCTGCCCACTGCTCCGGGTGTGTGTTCACGGTGTGTGTGTTCACTGCTGTGTTTGTGCACTTGGATGGGTTAAATGCAGAGCACAAATTCCAAGTATGGGTCACCATACTTGGCCACATGTCACTTCACTTCACTTCACTTCACTTCACTTCACTTAAACTATATTTAAACATTCAAAGCTTAAGCCCAACTCTCCTATACTTAATTTTCCACCTTCCGCTCCGTTTCGTGCACATTTGAGAGCACAAGCCTTTCAAAGTATTCTCCTTTGTCCATGAGAGCAGAAAAAAGCATTTGACGTGTGCGCCCTACCTAGTGGAGTTTGTTTTCAAGCGGTCAAGTCATTCACAACGTGTTGTTCTTCTGATCTTGTTCCTGTTGTGGAGGTTAGCACACAGTGTTGTATTAATGCACGCGCCCCCTTCTGGATTGGAGTGTGGATCGCCTGTGACTGACTGCATTCGTCGTCTAACTGCATGAACCCAACCGTGACGTCCATACCGTATGGTTCGGGACGAATACATGTACCGTTACCCCCCTAAAAAATTATATATATTTATGAATCATACAAATAAATTTTATTTATTTATATATTATTTATATATATATCAATAATATAAATTAAATTATATTTAGTTCATAGATTTATATATATATTTTTGGGCTTTGGGCTTTATTTTAGGCAGGAAATTAAGGGTGAGAGAGTGAGAATGGTATCGGGACATGACTGAGGTTAGACTTAAGCAAAGCTGAAACATTGTATTGAACAATCAGAAAGTATGACCGAAGTTATGGGTTTTACAACATGAAATGCTTTATTATTAATTTAAGACATCAAAAACAAGTCACGAAGGCTTGAACAGTGAGAGTATTGAAAGAATTGAGATTAAATGACATGAGATTATTACTACTATTATTAGTGTTATTGTTTTTGTTGTTAAGATCATCAGCATAAATGAAAAGATAGGCGACCCAGATGTTAATTCGGTCTCATGTTGTGATGTGGTATCAGGTATATTATGACAATGGCTGAGTAGCGTTTGGCTCTGCAGCAGGTGAAGATTGCGATTGGAGGGGGATTGGCTTTGTGGGGAATAACTGATAATTGATTGAGCAGCAGCATATTCTTGGGGACTCAGCTAAGGCAGGTTTGGGTAAATTGGGTCGTTAGTTGCTCTTGACATGTGCACATGTGACAATGCAGGCAGGTACGCTGTATTGACTCATTGCTCATTGTCATGTGAGTCCCAGGATTATTTTCAGTCGTGTTTCACCGTGCTGTCGCTTTTTCCCCTTCCGTTTTGTTGTAATTCCGATATGTGAAACAGGTGCTTGGTGATGAGGACAAATGATTTGCAATATGTTGGGGTTTTGTCCGATATGCACCTCCATCTCGTTCTCCTCTCCGCCAGCACTCAGAGCGAGACATAGACAAGGCTGGCCTCTGCTGGAAAAGGGGCGGCAGTGCAGGCAGTGTAATGCAAAAGGAGAAGTGCTTTGCTCTCATAATGGGGTCAGTGGCTCCCAGAGAGATGCGTCTCCTCGCTCAAGAGCCCTCCTCGTGCGCGTCTCCTCTCTGTTCCACGCAGAAGGGGCGGGAAAGGAGAGAGAGTAAGAGACAGGCCGGGATGGAAAGAGAAGGAGGACGCGAGATGCGCATCCCCTGACAGGCTGCCATTGATTCGGTCTGGGGTTTTAAGACCCAGTGGTTTGGCCTTCCTCAGATGGAACTGCCCATCCCCTTTCGCCAGCAATCATTTGCAAAATATGTGCACTAAGATAAGAGGCTGAAGAATAAGAATAAGTATTTATCAACGAAAAACCATGTTTAATCCTTCAGATTTGTCTCCCCCTTTCCTTTTTTTTTATATCGGGGCATAAAAACAGCCTATCTCTCTTGGAGAGATTAATCTGGGAAAGGAGCTTTGAGAGGGAAAGTGGGATGATTGCCGGCTCTTCTCTGGGAATTGGGTTTATGGTCCAGGGAAAAGCATGCGGAAAAGCAGAGCTGCCGGGAGACCGTGGCAACACAATAACCATTTAGCCTGTGCATATCTGCTTCTGTTTAACCCTCATGCAATGGTTGATTGATCTGTTTACGTGATCATAGTTTTAGGTCATTCTTCTGTCCCCTTTCCACTATTATACTGTCCTTGTGGTGCGTACACCATACACTCTTAAAAATAAATGTTTTTTAATGGCGTCTGTGGTTCAATGAAGAACCTTCAACATCCATTGAAATGAATAAAAGGTTTTTTATAGTGGAAAAAGGTTCTTTAGATTATAGACTTTGACGATGCATTTCCACATTTATTAAGATTGTAAATGTTGCATAGTTTTCATTTAAAAAATGTACATTATAACACTATACTTTGTGTTAAAGGATTAGTTCACTTTCAATGAAAATTAGCCCAAGCTTTACTCACCCTCAAGCCATCCTAGGTGTATATGACTTTCTTCTTTCTGATGAACACAGTCGGAGATATATTAATAAATATCCTGATGCATCCGAGCTTTACAATGGCAGGGAGTGATACCAACGAGTATGAGCTGAAGAAAGTGCCTCCATCCACATCCATCCATCATAAACGTGTACTCCACACGGCTCCAGGGGGTTAATAAAGGCCTTCTGAAGCAAATTGAATGAAAAAATCATATTTAACAAGTTATGAAGTAAAATATCTAGCTTCCGCCAGACTGCCTTCCATATTCAACTTAGGAAGAAAGCGCAACACCTATCACAGTTCAAAAAGCTTACGCTACGTCCTACACCTTCCCTATTCAACTTATGGAAAAAGCTGAACTGGCGCAACGCCAGTTCCGTTTTTGTTTTTTTTGTTGTTGTTGTTTTTTTTTTCGTAACTTGAATACGGAAGGCGGTCTGGCGGAAGCTAGATATTTAACGTTTTTTTTTTTTTTACACAAACGCATCGCTTCACTTCAGAAGGCCTTTTTTAACCCCCCCTTTATTAACCCTTTATTAACTCCGTGTGGAATATGTTTATGATGGATGGATGCAGTTTCTTGAGCTTCATACTCATTGGTATCGCTCACTGCCATTATAAAGCTCGGATGCGTCAGGATATTTATTAATATTTCTCCGATTGTGTTCATCTGAAAGAAGAAAGTCATATAGGATGGCTTGAGGGTGAGTAAATCTTGGGGTCATTTTAATTTGAAAGTGAACTAATCCTTTAATGTATATACTGTAATTTACTGTATATTATCTTAACTCTATAACTAGTTAACACTGCTGCGAGGGTGTTTCTAATACAATGGCTGAGGGAGTGATGGCAAATTTCTTTTTTTTTTTCTTTCTTTTTTTTTTGGAAAGTCATGGATTGTTTCTTCTGCTGTTTGAGCAAATCGGAACCCAAAAATGTAATTTGCTGAAGTCTCTTGTTTACAGCTATAAAAGTGAGAACCCTAGAAATGTCAAAAGGGTCCATTCAAATGTTCTTCACACTAAGAAAAAAAATGTTTCTTTTAAGAACAGTTCACTAAAAGGTTCTTTGGGGAACCCAAAATGGTTGTTCTGTGGCATCTCTGTGAAAAATCTTTCACAGTTTTCGGCTGCTATACTACTTCACTTCAATACGGAGAGATTTGATATGTGATTATAAATGTGCGCTCTGTTCTCAGGAGTCCAAAGAAGGAAGGCATCATAAGGCATTGTGCTGATTTAAATGTATGTATCGAAGACTCCAGAATAAACAAATCAGGGTTTTTGCATTAGAAACGGAGAATAAAACGGAGGATGAACGTCGTGTTTTTCTGCCGGTACGGAAGCGTGTGGGTGGATGAATGGGATCGCAAGTGCACATGTGCCCAATATTTAATGGGAGGGTGTGGAGAAGAAAGAAAATGGGAAGAAAGGAAGGTGTTCGCTCGCTCATGGCTGCAGAGCTTGAACTCCTCTGTCAAAGTGGGGCTGCTAGCCTTGAGATGGACGGACAGGCCTGGTGGGTAAATGGAACGAGAGATGGATAGAGGGAGAGAGCGAAGGAGACGGGTGGAGGTGTGGGCACGTAGCTTATTATTTCTCTCCTCATGTGTTCTCTTCTGTTCCCCTGCAGAACCACACACTGAGCCAGCACGCACAGTGAGACCGGGCCCCGCAGGACTCCCGGTTCAGCCTAGAACCCCGACCCAGGCCCGGTGGGGGAGGAACATTTCAACATCACAGCCAATCAAAGTGTCATTTGCTACTCACATGTAAAACTCTAACGATTCCGCCACCAGGCGCAGCTATTACGAACGGTGGGGAATGAATATTAATGGGATATGCTATTAAAAAAGAAAAGGAGAGAAAAAAAAGGAGATGGAGAGAAAAAGGTATTCTACGTGCAGTATTTTTTATCGTCCCTTCTTCCTGGTTGTGTGTTCTTTATTTTCTCCCCATTTCTTTTTGGTTTTTCTTGATTTTTTTGGGGACAAAGGATGAAAAAACGGAAGGAAAAGACACCCTCTGCCTGATTTTAATCTCTAGAAATACATATCTTGTCCTCTGTTGCTTCATGTATCAAACTTCATACGTGCCAATTTTGTTCTTTTTAAGGCATATATTCTCAGCCCTTTGATTTGTTGATTTATTTGTACCATTTATTTCTTGCAGTAAATAGGTACTTGTGCTGTGCTGTGATTGCTTGCCAGTCGTAATATTTTTCCTTTCTATTATTATTGTTATATATTTTCTTTTTTCTAATTACAGTAAAAAGACAAAAAACATATAAAGAAAAAAATAAAAAACATAATGGTTTTGATTGGATTTTCCAGTACATGGGCCTTATGGATGTTGTAAAAATGAATATCATTGATTTCAGTGCAACTGGATGATGTCTGCTTTTTAAATGTGAATTAACCAGATTGCAATAAACTAGTACAGTTGAAAATAAACAAATAAATAAATCATGAATAAAGGGAATCTGTGCATCTGAAGTGAGTGTTCTTTCAAAGCGCAGATAAAGCGTATTGAAGCAGCTGAACTCCTTCGAGTGGCTCTGTTCCCCTGATGCTGTGTGAGCTCTATTCTTCTTGTCATGCTTTCTATTTAACAATAAATATCAGTGAGCTACAGTAATGCTGCTCATAAAACATACAGATAATGTGAATGAAAAAAAACCTTCTAATGACATTGATGAAAACTCTTGGACGGGTGTGAACACAGGCTTATTCGTTTATTTTTACATTAAGAGATGCCGTGCGCAATGTCAATAAATAATCATGCTGTTAAATATGTTTCTAGATGTTTAAGTGGTAACAATTCATATAATAACTATGATTCATCAGCAGGAGAGAAGATCATTGAGTCCGTATTGTATCACTAATCACCATTTTACTCGAACCCTGATTCGTGCCGCTTTCATAGTGTTCAACTCAATGTCTGCAGTGGGATCAGAATCAAAGATTAGAGTCTTTGCCAATTTTATATAATGTTTAAGAGGACAATAAGCAGAAGCAGCCACACTGTTATCCAGAGCAGACAGTATATTATGAAATTACTATTGCACGGAATGTGACGTTTTATGACCTGCTGATACCAATACTGTTCTCAGAGATATATGATATGATCTGTCATTTCTACGCTGCATCACCTGTATTCATCAGATTTTAAAGTAAAAGATTTCTCATCTTGTATAATATATTTAAAAAATGGAAAACCAGTTTCATAATGCAGAACTATATATGATTATTGCAAATGTGTTATGATTAATGTAAATAAGAAAAAACCCCAGCAGTGATCATCAGATGACTCACTGAATAAGGGAAGAAACGTCTATTTAAAGTAGTGTTTCTTCTTTTACCAGCACAGTTTCTGCTTTAATTGCATCCATGTGTTTAAGCAGCTGGTTCGGCCGCTGAGTCTCATAACTTGAGCCGGACAGAAGGTCGGTGCTGTTCCCAGAAATCAGCCATCGGAACGCATTGATACACTGCAGGCCTCTGGGGGCCTCCGAAACGGTCCGCTTGGGAAACCGGGTTCAGCACACCATCTGAGTAACTCCTAAATACTTGGAAACTGGCATCTGATTTCACCCACAAATATCCAATAGTATTGAAAGATGCCCTTAATAGGCTACTAGTGTTTCTTACTTGTATTTCAATGTACTTGTATTTTTATTAAATCTGTGCTGTATTAAGAGCGTGTGGATTTTAAATGGTAAATGGAGATGTCCAAATGGGGCAAAAGGAAACTGTTTACTGTTTGAAACTGTACATTTGTATTTTGTGGTAGAATTATTTAAAAAATTTGAAGATATGGTCAAGTTAGCCAATCTTGCCAGTCTTTACAGCCTCAGAGGGCTTTACAGACCCGCACAGATTTTCTCTAAAACACTTTATAATTACTTTCATTTAGAAAATTAATAAACATTACCAAATTATATAATGCTTAACAGATCATTAGCTAGCATGTCAAAAAAAAAAGGTCTTCTCAATAACGTAAGCAGTGTAGGTGGTGTATAAAACGTATATTTTTGTGGCATACATTATATTAATATTATATTATATTATAGCCAACCAATCAAACAGAAAAAAAATCAATGAATATACAGTAATATTATAATATAGTTTATATTATTACTTAATTTTTATTATTATTCATAAGCATATTGAACATCAACAAAAAAGGCAATCATAATTGAAAGATTTACAATATTATTACTTTATTATATCGCCGAGTGTTTCACTACCACATAAACAAACACATTAACATAAACATGAGATAACATGATTATCTTATCTGTTTCTTATCAACAGGTAGTACAGTAGTCGTGTGCTCAACACTCAAACAATTTAGCTTCAAGATGCTTGTTTCCCTTATCAGCGTCCCAAAGTCTTGTGATAGACTCGCATGAGCTGCTAGGGACCATCAATAAATTACCAAACGTTGATGTATTTTTATAACATATAAGAGACACTGGCTGCGTCCGAAAACCTAGGTAGCTGTCTTGCTGCCTCGCTGCCTTGTAAGAAAATGACTTGTACGGCAGCGTTTGTGCATGAAGGCACCTCACGAAACTGATTTCGGACAGACTTCTGAGGCAGCGTAACAGTTTAATGATCTACAGCAAAATAGCGCAAGCTTTGGTGAGAACTAAACAAATAATTAATTACTACAGTAGTAATTTCTCGATAGAAATGATATCAAAATTGAAATATGTTGGTCAAAATCGTACATTTATACACAAACTGAGCAGCAAACGCAACTTTCGGACGCCATCTTTATTTTTCTAGCTCAACTGTCACAGAATGGAAAGCACAGGATTGTGGGATATCAAAGGCAGCTAAGGATACATCTATGCTTCCTTCAAAACTCGATCAGATGAAGGTATCTCATGAGACAGGAAGTGAAGCTAACATTGGTTTCGGACGTGCCTTCATGCCTTCCTACCTTGAAATGTGTCCTCAGAAGGCAGCATTTTCCAGTTTTCGGACGCAGCCAATGTGTGTATAAGCATATACATATTTTAATAAACATCTGAAATATTATGTAGCTTTGTTAATCAAACAAATCCTCCGACATTAGCAGCCAGTGATTGTAACAATTGTTTCGCGCCACATCACAAACACATATTTTACGACTATCCCTAAGAACACCACAACAGTGAGCACAAGAAAAGTTTTCCAAATATTCACTTTATTCGGGCTATCGGACAGTTTAAAACCTGGCTCAGATGCCCTGTGGGAAGCAATATTTATCAATCATTTATCTCATGAGATGAAACAAGGTAAATAATACTTATTATAATATGTCTGTTTATTATAGCGAAGTATCAGACACGGCAGTTCGTGCGTATTTTAGTTCCGGGTATGTTTCTCTAAAGTAGGAACCTCAGTTTACCAGAAAAGGTGTGTCATTCACCGCTAAACCCAAACCCATGTGTATTAGTTACTAAATGCACGATACAACGTCATTATTAATGCAAGTTTTCTGAAAACTGGCCATCAGAAGGGAGCATGGCTGCGGCGTTACTGTCGGAGACGGAGATCAGGCACCGGTCTATGGCGGAGGAGGATCCGAACGGGAATGAACATGGGGCGGCTGCGCGCAGCGCCTTGCCTCGCTGGGGACCGCAGCATGCCGGGGCCCGACAGCTCGCTAAGCTTTACTCTCCGGGTAAGACAAACACATTGTGTGTCATTAAACAGATATTTTTCTATATGAACTATTCTCATACTGTTTCACGCTGCAGCACTATCGGGCCAAACTAAGGCCGGGAAAGCGCGCACACACACAAAGTTGCGTGTAGCCTTGTGTTATAGAGGTCAGCTTGAGATCAATAGCATGTGACAGCACTGCATGAATGGCATAAACGTAATATACTGAATATTGGTGCTTGTATAACACCCCCTGCATATATATATATATATATAAGACTAAGGTATTGGTTGCATGTGTCATGTTTGTGCTACTTTGTAAAACTTGTAACACCGTGCATTCAAATCTATAGATGTAAATTACCTTGTAATTGCACCTGTCAGGGCAAAGTGTTGAGAATAAGAGAATAATTTGCAACTTTTAAAGAAACTGTTTACCCAGAATTGAACATTCTGTCATTATTTTCTCACCCTTTTTCTAGACCTGTTTTACTTTTTTATTTCTTGGAACATAAAAGGAGAAGTGGGGCAGAAGGACAGTTATCTTTTTTTCCATAAAATAAAAGTGAACAGTGATCTCCCTTGAGTAAATTATGACATTGTTAGTTTTGGTTGAACTGTTTCTTTTGTTTATGATTCACTGTTTAAAAGATACCATAATTGGTGCATATGAATCATAGCTTTTTGAGTTGCTGTTTTGATAAATGTGCGTGCATTGCATATGTACATGTTATAAGGTTTCTATGGTCATGGAAAACCTGAAAATATTAGGGTTTTTTAATGTTACATTTTTATATATTTTTAAGATCAGGGAAATAGTTATTGTCTAAGCCATGGTCATTTATAGACATTTTTTGGAGACTTTTTACACAAATATAAAAAAGTGCAATTATTTATATCTTTAAGGATCGGTACCTGATATACAGATAGAAATGTTCTCCAGGAATTCTATAAAATGATTTTGGTAAAACTTTGCAGTGAGGCCCCCATCGGTTAACAATGAGCAATGCAATTGTTACAGTATTTATTAATCTTTGTATTAATTTATTAATAAAAATACAACTATTCATTGTCAGTTCATGTTAGCTCAGGTCCATTAAATAATATTAACAGATATAACAACATTAACTGAGATTAATAAATACTTTAATATTTTTCATTTTTTGCTCATGTTAAATAATGTTAACAAACGGAAGCTTACTCTAAAGGGTTGATAAAGTGTGATTTTAAAAATAAAGCTTTCATTAATCTGGAATCACGGAAAATGAATCCATTGTGATAGAGCTTCACGATTCTCCCATGATTCTGAACAGACAACTAAACAAAATAATATGTAATTTACTAGTGGTTCTGACAAAATATTAATTGCTGGAGTTTATTTAATCTGAATGAATTATTAAAAAAATTAACAGGTTGAATGAATGATTCAATGACTCACTCATAAAGACTTCCCTTGCTTCATTACTGGATTACTGGACATTTTTGAACCAATTTCTTGAATGAATGATTCAATGACAAATATATTTTTAACAGTCACTTGTCGCCACCTACTGGTGTAATGATGTAATCAATACAATCGTTATTTGAAGTGCCATGCTACTTTAAAAAGCTGATTTGCTCTATTTTGATCACTACCATATACATCAGTGTTTATATCAAACTATAAACTTTTATTCCAGTACTTCTGTGATAACATGAATATTTGCAATACTGTGTGTTCCATACCTATACATGACAACGCTCTGCTCTCTCTGGGTCAGTGGCAGCGGCAAACCAGATCTGAATGTTCGCTGTGATCATACTTGTCAAATGTTTTTATAGACACAGGCGAAGCATTGTCATTTAGGAATTAGATCGCCTGGGTGTTTGAATCGAGATTGTGACCTTTTAACGATTAAATGTGCAGCTCTACATTGTGATGTTCCTTGATGTTCCCAGTTATTCAACATCTTCGACAAGCTGTGCTCTCCCTGATATTTTTTTATTTGACCTGAGTCTGCTGCGGGGAGTCCGATATGAAACACCAAATAAACAAATTAATGTGTGTTTCAGATTTGACTTAATTCCACTTTTGGCTTAATGGAAAACAGCTCCATCTCTGCACATCATGAGCCGGAGATCAGCAATGTTAGGAAAAAGCCTTTAACCCCCAACCCCACCACCCCANCCCCAACTAAAACAAGATTTAGCAGGGAACGCCCCCCTCCACTGTCCTCTAGCTCATTGTGTCATCATGGGATGCTTGTAGTTTGCAGCTGCAATTAAAACTACATCGATTTAACTCAAAATGCTATTAAGAATGATAATGACCACTCCATTTTCTTTGGCAACGCACCCAGCGCGTTAAGCATATGCTACCACTGGCACGTCCAGCATGTAAATTACTTGGCCATGTTGAGAATGTTTGAGAGAAGTTTTGCGAGGTTAATAAGATAATGTTGTGATGCATCTCTCTGTGAATGGGGGGTTGGGTGGGATTGTGGATGGGATTTTTGGATGAGCTCAGTCGAGTTTAGTATCCACCAGCTGTGAGGTGCATGTCAGAGAGGCTTAACTGTGGGATTCTCAAGGAAAGTATGCTGGGATTGTTGTTTTGCTTGTGCAGAGGTTTGCATGCTGTTTGCAGTTGTAATTACCACACTTTCAAAGTTTATTATCCATGACATACAGGATTGTGGTTGGGGGAAAAACAATATTTCATAGTATTGCAATATTTCGCCTCAAAGTGCGTACTGATATTCTCAAGGCAAGAATATATATTTTAGATAGACACTACAGTTCAAAAGGTTTTTCGTAATGTTTTTGAAAGAAGGCTCTTATGCTCATCCTGGCTGCATTTATTTGATCAAAAATGTTATGCTGCTCACAAAACATTATTATTACTATGTCTCCATCCGAAGGAATATCATATTAAAACATTTGCGAATAAAGCATCATTTCCATCCATTGAGTCAAAGACCCAAAATCGTAACTTCCTGATAAACTGGTGCCAAATATCACTGAGAAAAATGGAAGTTGCTGCAGTAGGAGAGGCCACTGGAGGTCTTTTTGTATATAATAAATAACTTGTGCCTCAGAGCGCAGACGAAACGCAATAAACACGGTCATGTTATCTTGCTTTCGGAGGCGGATGCCTGCTGTTTGGGAACGCAGTTGTGTAAGACAGTTCTGGAAGGTAATTTTACCAAACCACTTTGACAACAGATTTTGGCTCAGGCATTTCAAAATGACCAAAACAACATTTCAGATGCTGTGCAACGAGATCGGTCTGCTGGTTAGCCCCATCTCGCAAAGTCACATGACTTTTTTTGATGCGCATCTATGAATTAATTCAGTAATTTTTGAATGCAGTATCCCAAAATTCACATAAAAATAGGTGGATGGAAGCATGGCTAATGTTGAAAACAGTGGTGCTGCTTAATATTTTTGTTAAAACAGTGATACTTCTTTTTTTTTTTTTTCAGGATACTTTGATGAAAAGAACAGCATTTAATTTTTTGTAATATTATACAGTAAATGTCTTTATGGTCACATTTAATGCAACCTTGCTGAATAAAAGTATAAAAAAAATTTTTTTTTTAAATGTCCACCAGTCAGAGCTAGTCTTTAAGAAGAAGAAGAAGAAGAAGAAGAAAAGCCTTGAATTATTTCAAATTCCTATCTGAATTGAATTTGAATTTATGTAGCAAACAGGTTGTACAACCAGTGTAGGGGAAAGTTACTTTTAAAAGTAATGCATTACAATATTGCGTTACTCCCTTAAAAAAAAAAAAAGATAATTAATTGTTACATAGTTACTTTTTACAAAAAGTAATGCTTTACATTACTTTTGCGTTACTGTTTCTCACCTGGGCTGGGCTTGCTTGTTTGTTTTTAATAACAACAAAATAAAAGTTAAAAAAACATTTGCGCCGTTTTTTTGGCCCTTTCACACCAAAAGTGAAATGAATAAGCCTAAAGCGGAAGGAAATGCATATTTACGCCAGTACAGTAGAGGGCGCAGCTCAAACAAACCTTTCAGCTTTTCTGCCATTCTGGATTAAAGAATAATAGAATACAGAAAGAAGTTCAACACTCTTATTTCTAAGTCTAATCTAAAGTTATTTTTGCTTATTAGTGTTTACACAGCACACACACCTCTGCACTTTATTTCCCTCAACATGGGGATCAAGAGAGCTGTCAGTCAAATGTGAAGAAGTAACTTGCGTTACTTATTTGAAAAAGTAACTTAGATATTTTGTTGTAAATTGAAAAAGTAATGCGTTACTTTACTAGTTACTTGAAAAAGTAATCTGATTACATAACTCGAAATACTTGTGTTACCCTCAACACTGTGTACAACTGCATTTTCAAGTAAATACATGCAACTGTAATTTGTAGACCTGGAAAAGCAAGTTTGTTGAAAGAATTTTTGATTGTATTAAAGAAAAGTAAAAAAATTCTTAAAGTTTGGTGTAGGGCTACACGATTATTCGCGATTAAATCGAACGTGATTTGGCGATGGCTGCAATTATTTAATGCGCGGCTTGTCAGAGCTGTACGGCTCTGTGATCAGTAGTAAATGCTTCTCCATCTGAAAGCCAGAGGGTGCTCTCACGCAGAAACTCCAAATATGCCCTGCCGCTGAAGAAGATAACATGCATCATTTCGCTGTAGCTGAATAAACAGATTTAAATGCTTTTATTAAACATGACTAATAAACACACGACTGCCTATTTCTGTGTAAGAAGCCACATCATCTCACAGAAGTTAGTAAAAACATGTTATTAAATGTTGTCTTTTGTTGGACAAGATGTTTATAAATGCTTCTCATGTCTGGAAAAATGTTTGACACATGTTACTTTTTCAAATGTACATTATAAGCGACTGAAACTCGCAGTGCTTTCAGATGGATTAGCGTTTGGAGCCATACTTCATTGATAAGCTGTGCATAAAAAAAAAAATCGCAGCCTTTGCGATTTCATAATTGCACTAAGAATCGCGTTTAAGTTCAATGTTATTTTCTGTATCGTGCGATAAATCGTGCAGCCCTAGTTTGGATCTTTGTAGTATTTACAGACAGAGAGCTTGGTAGATGGATAAATTCAATGTGGGTTGTGGCCAATATAATTCAAACTCCAATTCAGTGCATTTGGACCAAGACTTGGAACTCTAGTTTAAATTGGATTATTTGTTTCCATATGGGGCCGCAAGAATATGTTTCCGTGCCTTTCACACCATAGAATGGCGCCATGTGGTTCCAAAATGGTGATGACTCATGCGGGGATCGAACCATCAACCTTGTGGTTACCATTCCTGAGCCTTTAAGTACACCACAGCATCCCCAAATGGTCTTGTCCACCTCAAGACCTTGTATTTTTCTTTTAATTCGATCCTTTATCCACAAAAAGTGCCATAGTCTTGGAATCCAATGGTTCGGTTACCCAAGAGACTCCTGACGGAATTCAACCGACTTGAGCTGATGCTGAACTGCGGTCCATCTGGAGAGGCCATGGAGAGCAGAGAGTTGAGCCATAGAATATAATGTCAAGGATGCTAAAAGCAGACGCTCCGGAGCCTTGTCTGGGGGTGGTTTGTGCTTGTGCGTGTCTGAGATGAGGTGATCGGGAATGGCGTGTGGAAGTGTTGAGGCTTACTGGTGAAAAGGGATTGATGAGGCTTCAGTCTGCTCAATGAAGCCTCCGGCTCATTACTGTAACCCCAGGACAGCGAAACAGCTGGACGCCTCTCCCCGCCATATGTCTGCGTGTCATGCACCACTGACTGCTCTTTGTGCTTCTTATCCCACTTTACAGATTCGCCGCAAAGTAAACAGGATTTACAGGCTACTTTCTGTTTCCCCATCGCCTCTGCCAGCCGCCATGCTCTGGTTACCGGTGCGCTTGCTGTGTGTGTGTCTGTGTGTGTGAGAGAAAAAGAGATCAATATATTATTACATTGCAAGATCTAGTTTCCTATGCAGTCAGCGATCTTGACTCCAATCGGTAAAGTCTGCTCCTTATTTGTGGCAGGTAGATGTCTTGACTACAGAAAAGCTTGAACCATGCGGAAAGGGAAATGATACAGGGTGTAAACGGCTGGACTGCACTGCACTATAGACACACTGACCCATGTGCGAATGCGATTTTAGCTTATCAGCTGTCAAACACCGCTATATTTATTTATGGTAGCAATCCTGCAGATAAGCCAACAATGTGTCAACACTGCACACCAGGAGCGTTACTTTTCTGAATCCGTTCTGCCATAACAATCCACACTACAATACGTTTCTGTTGTATATGTATCTTTGTTTGATGGTTTTTATGCATAAATTGATTTGTCCACCTGCAGGCTTTGAAGTTAACATGAAACTTTATGCAATTTAAGGGCACATGCTTCTTTTTTTTTTTTTTTCTTTTTTTTCTGCATGGAAACATAGTTGTATTTTCAAGGCATAGGGTTGATAGAGTGAAAGATCGGTGACCTCAAATAAAAAAAAACAAACACTAAAAGTTATTTATACTTTTGTATGGGCAGAACTTCTGATCACAGAATGTTGTGTGTTTTCCGTATCTGTTTGTAGAGTCAGACTTTTTTTCACACCGTTCTGCTATTGTGATATGATCTATATCAGATCAATTTCACAATATCCCACTGCTAAACCACATGAAAAAAAATCAAAAATAACTGGGGTTGATTGTTTTATTTTGGTCAGATCGTTTCTTCCAGTCTAAGTGTGTAGTTCTGGGCAAGAATAAACTCCAATATGTGGACCACTTGCAACAAACCACTTAAGTTATAAAAACCCTGAGTGATAATATGCCTACAAATTATAACTATAAGAGTTTTCTTAACTTGAAGGGTTTGTTGCAAATGAGCACAGAACTTCTGTGAAAGGCTACACTAAGTCTGACCTCTTGAAATCCAGCTGTTTGCCTTTCATGTCATTTTAAGTGGTGACATGTTGACCTTGATCAGTTTGAGGGCATCTGGTGGCCTTGGAGATGGAAATTTACTAAAGAAATTCACACTGAGTGCCTTTAGGTCGCGGCTGCTGTGTCCACCTCTAGCCCTGTGATCTTAGGTTCACTCCCCTATCACTCTCTCTTGTTAATCTAATCTCTGACTGACTCTGAATGCCGTCGTTGTTTCAAGTGAAAGTGTCTCTAATTAGTATTTGGACACTTGTTTTTTTTATAATTATTGAAACCAAGTGGCATCTGCAAACAAAAAAATGCTAGAGCTTTTATAAATTCTCTTGGTTTGACATTTGTTGTCTAACAGCATTAATGTAACTATGTAGCTGTTAAATTGTGACCTTTTTGGCAGCTGGAGTCTCTCCTTATCTGATTTTTAGATCTATTTCCTGGAGAGTGGTAGCCACGGTGAAGTTTATTTCCATTGTTTCTCACCCGTTATCCATGTTAGTGAGTTAGCAACAGAGGTGTTGAAACATTTCCATGTAAGACATAAAAGTTAGAAATAAGGGTGAGCCAAAAGGAAGCAGTTGATCTTTCAGCTTGCTGCCTTGTAGGCAAATCCTCCGGTCTGTGGCGCAGGGCCAGGGGTGTGTGTTACAGTACAAAGAGGAGCCCGGGCCACGGAGTAGAATGAGACACCAGATACTCATGCTTGACACTGTGCATAACCCTGCCTTCAGTCCTGCTGCTGCACCACATACTGTACACATCCAAACACACCCACAATCCTTCTTCTGTTCGCCTCAACAGATATTTCTTTGCACAGTACCAGCATGTGATTTTAATAGATTGTAAATCCATTGGTTAAATTTGAGTCATTTTTAGAATATACTTAATTTAAATATATATATATATTCTTAAAATATACTTAAATACTGGGAACTGAAATCTGAATTAGAAGTATTTATCAACAGTTAATGTATAAATGAATTAATGAATATACTCTAATAGTTTAACATTTTTGGGTCGGTGAGTTTTTTTCTTTTAAAGAAACTAAAACTTTTTGTCAATAAGGACTCAAAATCAAAAGTGACAATAGAGACATTTATAATGTTACAAAAGATCTCCCTTTTAAAAAAATGCTGCTTTTTTAATTTCTACTAAGCAAAGAAATGTATCACGATTTTCACAAATATATTAAGCAGCACAACTATTTTCAACATTAATAAAAATAATAATAATGAGAAGAATTGTTTGTTGAGCAACGAATCGGCATTTAAGAATGATTTCTGAAGGATCATGTGACACTGAAGACTGGAGTAATGATGCTGAAAATTCAGCTTTGCATCACAGAAATAAATTACATTTTAAAATATATTAAAATAGGAAAGTAGTTTTAAATTGTAATAATATGCCACAAAATTACTGTTTTTGTTTTTTATTAAATAAATGCAACCTTTACATAAGATGCTTCTATAAAACTTTTCAAAGGTAATGTATGACTAAAACAAAAGTTTCAGACTTGAATTTGTAGAATTTTGGCTCATTTTAAAAGCACACCTACTAACGTCACTGTAATGTGGTTCGTAAATGTGGGAAGAAGGAGGCGGGAACCGGCGAACGTTCAACACAAACTTTAATATAAAATAAACAAAGAACAAAACGAAAGTAATGCCGGCAGACCCTCGCGGACGTCTGCCAGCCACACAAACATAATAAAACATAAAATAATATCCAGGCCTGGTCCTCTCTCGTCCTTCCCTGTCGTCGCTCCTCCTTTTATGCTTCCGGAGCTCCTCCGTGAGGGACTCAAGGCTCTCGCCCGCCCTGGTCGCCACAGTCACATTTCAGGAATATTATGGGTCAAATATAAGGTAAAGATTTAGTTTTCAGAAATTAGGGGGTGGGTTGAAATGATTTGTATTGTGGTGAGTGACATCATTCCGTCTATTTGTGATATATTTGAAGTTGTTTTGAACATGAAGACTGTACAGAAGCCAAAAGAGAGAGTTCAGCCAAAAATGAAACCTCTGTTCATATTTTCATTCTCATGTTGTTGCAAACATGTGACTTTCTTTCTTCTGTGAAACTCATAAGGACATCTTACTTTTTGCTGTACAATAAAATAATATGGTGACTTAAAAAAAGTGTTTGTTTGGATTTATTGCAGTTTGCCACAGAGAAGGTTCGATTGCAAATTTAGTAGCAGCAAGACGCGGCCTCATGAAAGAACACAAACTGGCTGTATGACACTTCCATTCAAGCAGAATTTCACAATGAACATCGCTAAATGTTGTCAGGTCATCAGTGCTTTTTTGCAGCCCATAGAGAGCGTGTGCGCATGGTTGCTGCTTGCCAGGTTGGGAAGACAAAAGTAAAGTAAATCCAAAGGCTATTGATATAGAAAGACGGTTCACTCCTATTACTTATGAATGGGAGAAACTGCTATGCGCATCACGCAATATGGTAAAAGAGCCAATCGCTGATTGGTAAAGTGATTACGTCACTGCAGCTGCCTTTAGTAGGTCCGGTTCCCAAAGAAACCTGTGACTCGCGCTTAGGACTGCACATGCGCATTGACTCGTCTAACCTGAAAAATTATCCTTTTTAACGCTATTTGAGCATAAGAAACAACATTTATGGGACAGTTCATTTGAGATTTTGTTGCTGATTTGAAATATGTTATTTAATTGTGAGTTCGGCAAGCAGTTGTTGAGATTTCAGGTTTCCCCCATTCAGATAGATTGGACTTGGTCTTAGATGCCCGAAATAGTTGCCCGGAGGCTTTGCAAAAATGGCCGTTGAGTGAACAGACTTTCCTTGAAAGGTACTTTGGTAAAAAAAACTGGACAGAAAAAAAGAGAAAAGCTCAGTTTGGGGGATTTATGCTCTTGACATCTGGCAACCTCAAGCAGGAAAGATATTGGAGGCTTATTACCAATGCAAGGTAACAGAAATGTCAAATTGTCAAAACGTTTTCAGGACAAATAACCAGCCGGCCAATGTTGCAAATTAATCAAGAGAAGCACATATCGTTATCGCTATTAAAATATGATTAATCATGCAGCCCTATCATAGACCAAAATTTCTCTCTCTGTCACAGCTCTGAAAGTTCATTTGTGCTTTTGAATATTCAAATATGGTTTGTTGTGATCTTCACAGACTACTTTCATGGTGCAAACCTCTTGTCATGATTCATTTTCACTGAATGATAAAGAGCACCTTTGCAGTCTGCTAAACTTCTTTCCACTCAAAAAAATAATAAATACCATACGTATTTGAAACAATAGGGTGATTAAATAGTCCCTTTAGTTACTGGAATCAAGGTATAATAAATTTAGAAGGGTCAGATGTGTTGAATGTTTGCTAAAGCAATTGCCTGTAAATCTATTGCAGATCTTGATTTTGGACATTTACATGTCAAGACAAAAAGAGTGTAACTCCTTTTTTCCAAGAAGTAGCAAAATATTTTAGACTAGTGTTGGTTCTTAAATTACATCCTGGTTCTTGCAGATTCTGTCCTCTCTGTGGCAAACTGCAGACTCTGGCTAATGGTCTGTGCAGTCTGATGACCGCAGTTTTTCTTGCTAAAGCTGCTGGATGCAGCTTTCACTGATTTAGAGAGCTGAACACCTCTGGGTGCACAGCTACTCTAATCTTATAGTCACTTTCTGCCTGCAGAACTATTGCATTTCTAACTCCATTCCTCTAGAAGTTCATTCATACTGGCCCAATCAAACAATTAAAATTGCCTAGCCATGTAATCTTATTAGCCTCGACCCACTGCCAGGCCAACACTGCCCCCTGGCAACACCAGAATCCAATCTTTAATGGTTCTTCTTTTCTTTTTACATGTGCTTTTTGAGTCCCCTTACTCAGTGGAGTCTGACCTGCTGTATAATTTATCCCACCTTCCCGTCGAAGTCATGCCACATTGACCCCCGGCGTGCCCACCGAGTGCTCTTGGCTCTTGAACGCTGACCATGTGGTCAAAAGGTCACGGGTTAAAGGTTCTGAACGGCTAACTTATGGCCGTACACCTGAGCTGGTCTTGTGACCTCTGTGACCGGGGCTGCAGCAGGATCAGGCAGTCGCTCAACTGCTGTATGTGACGTAAAACATATAGTGTTGCTTTGGCTTTCACTGCGCCACTCTGTCCAGCATGAACTGCTCACTGGCAGCGTAAACAAAAGCCAAGTCTGCTCTCAAGGGGAAAGAGAGAGAAAAGAAAAGAGAGGGAGACGGAGAGACAAGGAGGAGGGGAACCTGGCTACCTGCAACCTCTCCTGCTGGGCTTCTCAATTATACACACACCAGGGCAGCTAAATGCATTAGGACCTCAGCTGTATACATGATACAAAACCGGATTCGCTCACTCAAACGCGCACACAGATACATTCGCATACTTTGGGGATGGGGGGGTAAAATGCGGCAGGATGTTAACGGCACTTACGGAAAATAGTCTCTTTTGCATGCCTACACACACATAGAAGCGTGCCAGGGCGCCTAAATAAGTTTGGACTGGAACCACACTGCCTGTTATTAATATTTGATGGAGTTCTCCATCAGCTTTCTGTGTGAATTCAGGTGGTTTGTGGCAGTTGGGGACAGGGACAGTGGGTGAGCCGTATAATTACTATTATCTAAATTCCATTTCTGAACGCGGCCCTTCCCGCGCCGTCCTCAATCAGCGCTGTATTTAGTATGGAGTTCTCGGTGAAGTGGCTCCGCTGTGAATTTTCAATATTTAAAATCCACTCTCTGCATTTTAATCCCTCGCTCCCTTATTAATGAATTTCAATCTAAAGGTCATAAACCTGCTTAACTCTTTACGTTCCCGAGGTCAACCTTCCAGATTGTAGTCCATACCATAAAAATCTAGTCCATACATGAAGTGTTCTCGTTCAATCTGTCTGTCCTGACTGATTGCATACAACCTCTTGCCGTGACCTTCAGCGCTCGTCAGTCTGGAGATTTGTAGATATTAAAAGGTAGTGGTGTGTGTGTGTGTGTGTGTGTGTGTGTGTGTGTGTGTGGTCTCAGGGGTCGCTCTTTCCTGAGTCTGTCATCTGTGGCCCTTATATCAGGTTCGGTCTGACTGGATACATAGACAGAAACATAAATATGTCTACCTATTTCTCTTTAAAAAAATGGAGGTAACCAGTAAGAATGGAAACTAGGACTAGTTCTTTTAAAAAAAAAAAGGAATATTTAAAAAAAAAAAAAAAAAAANNATGACATCACACAAAGATTCTTTGATAAATAGAAAGTTCAAAAGAACAGCATTTATTTAAAATATAAATTTTTGTAACCTTATAAATGTATATTGTATCTTAAAATCTTACTGACCCCAAACTTTCACCACAAAAGAAGTGTTACTTTGTTAGCTTACAATCTAAATTTAATGCAACAAGATAGAAAACCGGTCACAGTGATACAAAGTCATACAAAGACAATAAATAGACTACTACTTTCTATTGCTTTGTCTTTTCTAGTTGCACTCAACAAAACTGTACTAGTGTAGTCTCATTTGTCTTCAAGGAATCTGAGGCCCTGTTTATACCTGGTATTAAGATCCGTTTTGGTCTATCGGATCACAAGAAGACAAGAGAGACAAAGTCCCGTTTACACCTGGTGTTTAAATCCGTCTTTTTTGTCCACTTTCAACCACTTCTGTCCTGATTTCTTTGAATGTATGTGGGTTTTTTCCAGATCTTTCGATCTAATGGACATATGTACAAGCACGGAGACTGTGGAAAAACATACGGAGAGCAGCAGCTTTCGTTTCTGCTCTGACAGCCGTAAGACCACGCCGAACGCGGTGTGTGCATGTTAGCACACACATAGCTTTCCTGTAGCTCAGTGGTTAGAGCATGGCACTAGCAATGCCAAAGTCATGGGTTCGATCCCAGGGATTGCACATACTCAGATACAAAATGTATAGTATAATGCGTAAGTAAGTCGCTTTCGATAAAGACGTCTGCCAAATGCGTAAATGTAAATGTAAATGTTAGAAATCGGGAATGGTGAGAGAACATTGTGCTTGGTTCGTTTTTCTTTTCAAACCAAACTTGGGTCTTCAGCTGACAAAGTTTAAATCCCGTCTGTCTAGCGTGTTTTCCATAATGTTTGCGCACAAGGTCAGTAGGCGGAGAATAGGTGGTCTTTTTGTGGCTGCTCGAATGCATTTGACCACATGAGCTTCTACACTACGAAAGCAATCCGGTCGAATGCGTTTTTGGATACCTCTAGAAGTGGTCAAAAGAGGACAAGCTCAAAAGTTTTAGACTCCGTTTACACCTGTATTTAGCGTCGTCCACTTGTGATCCGTTGACCAAAATGCATCCTAATACCAGGTGTAAACAGGGCCTGAGCTGCAATTGTTACATTGTGATTCACGCTCCTAGAAATGAACTTTTGTCGCTAGTGGTTTACTCCCAGTCCACTATGTTTTTGTGTCTCAGTTTTTNTTTTGTTTATCTGCTTTATCCAAAAAAAAAAAAAAAACTGTCAGTCCTCACATACTTGTTTTTTTTGTTGTTTTTTTTTAAATAACAGAGTATTATATGGCACGAAGTGTGTGTGTGTGTGTGTGTCTGGGTACATGTGTTAGCGTGTGTGTCCCAGGTTGAGTTGTCCACTGAGAACAGATGAAAGCAACAAGGCCTGTGACTGATCCATTTGTCCTGATCAGGGGAATTCTACCTCCCTCTCTCTCACTCTCTTTCTCTTCCTCTCGCCATGCATGACCCAGTTTTCCTGTCTCTCCCTTCTTTCCCAAAGTCCCCTCTGAAGACAGGCCTACAGAGAGCTGGCAAGGGGACAATGAGTGTGTGCGCCTGTGCCATTAAGTGTCCCGCTAAATATAATTGTGTGTGCTAATATGAGGTTCATTTTCCTGGCCAGCATTTGATGTTCCTAAATCAATACAGTTTCCTTTTTGCCCACATGTAGATGCCCTTGGCATTGTTGGGGGGGAGGTGAAGTGGGGTAGAGAATGGCTCAGTCATGGCATGTTGGCAGGACTTTGTGGCGTGGCCGGCCCTCTGAAAGGCTGCTATTCTGAGTCTGTGAGTTGCTTTTTGTCTGCCTCTCCGGAGGAGGTGAGAGCCGTTCTTTCAGTGCCGCGGCTGCGCTGAGAACAGAGGGGCCCGCGCACCACCGCAGCCCCATCAGGAGAGCCTGCCGAAGAAAAGAGCCCTTTGTTCGTTGAGGATAGAGACAGAAAAAAACACCCATCTCTCCACAGCACAAACAACACGTACTGTTCACACTCTCTGACTTCTGCTAGCGTGACAGGTGATAAACCGCTACCACGCCCTCCACACCCCACCCCTTTTCATCTGAACTCAGCACGGGAACTTAGCACCCTATCAGATGTCCCATCAGCCTGTAAAAGTTTTTCTGTCCTCATTTATTACAGGATTAGTTCATCCGAAAATGAAAATGTCATTTGCTAACCCTCATATCATTGCAAAGCTGGTTTGACTTTCAGAAGGACACAAAAGGGGACGTTTTCAATAATGTGACTTTTACAGTCAATGGGGTAGAGAGATTTTAAGCATCAAAACGATCATAAAAGTGATCTTAAACAACTTGTGCACTTTATATTTGTGTGATTGAACTTTAAGTAGTTATTTACTGATGATCTTGCTGCAACCAGATTATTGAATCTGTGAGCTTAAGAACCGAATCAGTCTGATTCAAAAACTAATCAGTTTTTTGATCAGCTGATTTGTTAAAATTTAACTGAAAAAAAAAAATCTGATTCATTCGTTACTTTTTTTTTTAACTAACAAATTTTGGTCTGTTCGTCACACAAAGCTATTCGATTTCTTCAGAAGACATGCACGTATTATTTTATGACTTTTATGATCCTTGAATGGTTGTTTTTGTCATTTTTTTTTTAGCGTGACAGTCCCTTTCAAAGTCATACAGGTTTAGAACGACATGAGGGTGAGTAAATGACCATATTTTGGTGAACGGTCTCTTTTAAACAGCATTTTGTAATTTACAGAAGTGTGACGTTGAACAAATTGGCTTAAACAGGAAAGATTCACTACGTTTTTCTAGAGATGTTCCGATACCCCTTTTCCATTCCCGATACCGATTCCGATACCTGAGCTCAGGNTTCCGAGTTAAGCAAAGATAGCGGGCACAACTAGGTATTGTTTAAGAAAATGGTATCGGATCGGTACGTGAGTTTAATTACTCGCCGATACCGATGCCAGAATTTTTTGTGGTATCGGTGGTATTTCCGATCGGAATCGGAACAACCCTACGTTTTTCACCTTAAGCTATGTAACCGTGCTTGCATGCATCAGCATGTGAAACGCGGTGAAACTCGAGGATGGACGACGGCATATTACAACCTGCCGCAGAAAATTGCGCACATTTTGACAGAGTGAGAGAGCAAGAACACCATTAGCATTCATGGACGTTGTTTGGCACTCCAGCCGCCCCTCTGCGTCGAATCAGGCGTCGTTGATTAATTTCAGCCTATTAGCACCCCCTACCCTCCCCCCGCCCCTCCCAGGTTAATTCCCCACGCCAGCGAGCAGGAAAGGGGGCTGCGGGTGTGAGCGATGGTGCAGGGGGTTGCAAGGGAGCACGTTGTTGTCAGGACTGTATTAATGAGTGTGCCGCTCAGGTCCTGTGGACAGGGGGACGGTGTTCCTGGCTGCGTACGGCGACGGCGGCTCTGTCGAGGCCTGGCCTAGATTCTGCCCTCACCGGGGAGCAGGAGGATCCAAGGACTGACGCTGATCACCTGACAGCGGCCCCACTGCTGCGAGAGTGTGTGTACGCATATGTCTGTGTGTGAGAAAGAAAAAAGGCAGGAAAGAGGGGACACAAGTGCTGGAGTGGGTAAATGTTGTTGTTTTTTTATGTTGTTTTTTAACTTAAGGTTTTTGTCTCTGAATAATTTTGGAAGATCTCAGAGATGGTGTCATGTGAAGTGTTGAACAGCGGTAGATTTTCACACTTTTCCTTTCCGTGATATTCCAAAATAAAATCTGTAATATTGTTCCTCTACAAAAATCAATACTGTAACAGCGCTTGCATGCAAACCTCGTTCAGATTTCGACACCACATCCGAGACCACTGTGATATTGCTTTAATGAAAGTGGTACAATGTCTAGTTTTGATCTCTCAGGGTCACACACCTGGATGTGCTGCACCTGGACTCCCTCCACTTCCTGTTGAGCTACCACATTAAGTCCAACTACACAATCCATTGTGCCATCAGAAAGGAGTATGGGCTTTATAAAAACATCAGATGACCCTGGATCATCTGTTCTCTTAGATATTCATTGGTATATTGAAACACGTGCCTTTTATGTTCAGTGCATGGACATGAGTCAGAAGTTTTATGAGTTTTATTGTCTTCCTTCCCCTGATGGTCTATTTAGAGTGTTACAGTATATTGGTCACGGTATGTTTGTACAGTAAAATGACCATGCCACTGAATCTACAGCGCCACAGCAAAATAAATCATATTTTACCCGATTTGTGAGCTTCAAATGTGATGTTTATAACACTTTACAATAAGGTTCAATTTGTATGTTTGAGATTCCAAGATGATACAAAAATAATGTCAAACATTTAGATATCAAACATATTTATTGTCTTTTTGCAAAACATTGTTCCAGCTGAATACCATGAATAAAAAAACTGCTGCATAAAGAACAGCTAACTAGTAAACTTGGCTTACTAATATAAATTTCAAACATCAAAGAGAAGTATACATTATAGTTGGTAAAACAATAAGATCAAATTAGAAATATCACAAATAAATACAACTGAAAAAGCTGAGTCAAATGTAAAGTAACACTTTTCTTTTTATAAATAAAATAATTAACCCTTATTAAAGATACAAAAGTTATTCAGTCAAGATCGAGTGATTTAACTTTTCTTTTGTTTGTTTAACCGTAATGAAACAGATGGCAGCAGCTTTATTATACTGCTGTCACTTTAAGACCTAATGCATGGATCCAATGTACTGGTACACATGCATATTCTTTCTCGACTGTTTACGTTCACTTAAAGGTGTGTTCACACCTGAGCATTTGTTTTGGAACCTGATGCGTTTTCTCCCTTGGTTCAGTTCGTTTAGGTATATGTGAACACGGCAATCACGCTCAGACCCGCTCCAAAACCATCGCTCCAAGACCGCCTGAACGAGGTGATCTCGGCCCGATTGCAAACAAACTCTGGGGCAGTTCGCTTGAGATGTGAAAGGAATCCAACCCAATTGACCAACGAACCAAACGATATCATAATTCATAACGGGAAATGTGTTATATAAAATGCAGCAGTTTTTGATTCTGTGAGTGAGCACATTAGTTACTGCAGTTGAAAACCAAAGAGCGCTTCTTCATCCTAAAATGTTGTGTAATCTTACTTCTCCGTGCAAGAATTGTCAATCATCTTGATGGATGACGCAGGGGAAACTGACCAATAAGAGGACAGTTTTACTTGCATATGATTAGCATAAACACATTTTGGTGCACTTTGAAATGTTGCCTTATGAAAGCTAACCGAACAAAGAAGAAAGTGCAACATTGTAACATTAAGTCCCTGTTTCGGAACAAAACAAATGATCTATAGCAAATGATCTAATGAAAATTCCCTAAGACATATAACCGACTGTGTTTACGAGGATATTTTGAGATAACTTTGTTTGTATTTGTCCGTTCAAGCACAAGAAGAAAGAGAAACTCAATTCAGTATTCATGTATATAATTCAGTATACTAAATGAGAGGTGGCTTTTTCTCCGCACGCTCTGGATGTGCCCAGAACAGAAAACAGCATGTGAGTGCCGAATTGAGTTCTCTTTCGCCTCTTCTTGTGCTTGAATAGCTTAAAACCACATTAAAATGCGCACACAGGAATCGATTAGCTTTATAACAAGTATCCGATTCCTGAACTTGTATCCGATTCCAAGATTAGAATTGATTTTCGTTTCCCAACCCTGCTCTTTAGGATCACTTGAAAACCACATTGGTGTGAAATTCAGGTCTGCTGAAGCAGGTTGGATATAAAGTTTGCAGGCCAGTAGGTCTCCAGGAGCAGGGTTAAAGGCCTCTGTATTAACATTATTTAATGTATTGTGAATGAACATGAGTTAACAACTCATAAACTAACATAGATTAATGCTGTAAAAAGGGTTGTTTATTGACTAGACCTAATGCATTAACTATTGTAAATGATTTGAATGCAATTGTAAAGTGTATCCAAGGGTATGTATTATTAAATAAAGGCAAAACAAAACATATTTTATTGCATTGTCCTTACTAAAACATGCAAAAACTTGTCCCATTAGGGCAACAAAGCATAATATATGTAATCAATGGCAGTTGACTTCAGCCACAGATTGTACAATGGTTCGTTTTATTTTATTTTAGTCCCAGCATTTGGTTTTTTGGTGTACAACCAACAGCTTTCAAACTAATCCAGCAATCAACTTTACAGTCAATTGAACTGAAGTCTGCACCAAAACCTGGATTGATCACAGGGGGCATTGTGGGATACAATCTGTTCGGTTAAGGTTGCCATAGGTTGGTGCTCTCGTAAGCACTTATAAGAACGCATTATAAGAACTGTGGTCCATCGTTCAGGCACACGGTGTTGGCTGGCCCACTGAGGTGCTATAAATAGCTGTCATCAATATCTTCTTCTCAACCTCCTCACGTTCCCAATCCACTCAGGACGGCTCCTCTAATGGCATTAAATTTTCAAAAGAGCTGAGTCCACTGCGCCTCTCCATGCCCACATCCGCCCAACAGGAGAGCGAAGGAGAGAGCGATGGAATGAGAAGAAAGAGTCACAGTAAGAGAACGAAAGACTCAGATGTGGTAGAATGCAGTTAGACACTGAATATGCAAGCTTTTAAAAATGGAGATTGAATGTAGGCTGTGGAGAGATGGGGACATGTAGATGTGGCCGATGTCCATATAGACTAATTCTCTACTCTGTTGTGAATAATGCATTAGCACTTTAATCATCCTCCACGGCCGCCCGCCGTGCCACGCCGCTGTTATGGTGGTCCGAACAGTGCCCGTTGTGGCCCCTCCATCAGTGCCCTCTGCCCTGACCTGGGACGTTTAGCTGTGTCAGGCAAACGCACCATCGCAAGAGATCCTGACCCTCGCCTCTGCCTACAACTTGTCCTAGTCTAATCGATTACTCCTGAGCATGCAAGATAATGGGACACACACACACGGTTACACACGTTCAGCTTGTCTCCTGTCCGCCGACCCCAATGACCTTTTCTACTTTTGAGAGATGTCGGTTCCCTGCCATCTGTGACCTCGCAGTGGACACTAGTTAAATATACTGTTACTAAGGAGAATTAATAACATTCAAGAGAAGATAGCTTTTTGAGTTATCTTTTTTAGTTAAATTTTTTGCCCTTAAAGGGAGAGTTCACCCTAAAATGAAAATTCTGTCTTCATTTACTCCCCCTCAAATGGTTCCAAACCTGTATGAATTTCTTTGTTCTGCTGTACACAAAGGAAGATATTTGGAAGAATGTTTGTAACCAAGCAGATCTCTCCCCCATTGACTACCAGAGTATTTTTTCCCCCCTACTATGCTAGCCAATGAGGGGCAAGATCTGCTTGGTTACAAACATTTTTCCAAATATCTTCCTTTGTGTTCAGCAGAACAAAGACATTTATACAAGTTTGGAACAAATTGAGAGGGTGATGATGATTTTTGGGTGAACTATCCCTTTTACTCCTGATGTGAGGGCTCATTATGGTCGACTACTTGAACAAATATTTCAGAAGGATGACTTTTTGCTCTCTGTTGTATCTCATACTCCTTTTATTACTTTTTAGAATTCTTTTAACTTTTTCATTGACTACTTTTTTAGTGCTGTTGGTATTAAGTAAATTAGGCCAACAATATTTAAAGGATTAGTTCAAATCTGAATGAAAATGTCCTGATAATTTACTCACCCCCATGTCATCCAAGATGTTCATTCATTCTTTCTTTCTTCAGTCTAAAAGCAATTAAGGTTTTTGAGGAAAACATTCCAGGATTTTTTTCCATATAGTGGACTTCAGTGGGGTTCAATGGGTTGAAGGTCCAAATTGCAGTTTCAGTGCAGCTTCAAAGGGCACTACATGATCCCAGATGAGGAATAAGGGTCATGTCTAGTGAAACGATCAGTCATTTTCTAAAAAGAAAACAGATAAAAATGTATATACTTTTTTTTAACCACAAATGCTCATCTTGCACTAGCTCTGCGATCTGCACGCATGACGTAATCACGTTACAAAGGTCATGCGTGACATAGGTGGAAGTACTGATCCAGTGTCTACAAAGCGAACATGGAAAGATTAAGCCAAACGGTCTTTACAAAAAAAGGTAAAACAACAATATCGGACGATTTTGAAGTTGGAGAAAATTTGATTACGTTTTTCGCCCTACCACGGTACTTCTGCTTGACCTTTCACCGTAATGCGTGCCGTGGCTCATCACAGAGCAGTGCAAGGCAAGCATTTGTGGTTAAAGAATATACTTTTCTTTTCTTTTTTTTTTTTAAATGACAGTTTCACTAAACAAAGCCCTTATTCCTCGCATGGGATCACGCAGAGCCCTTTGAAGCTGCACTGAAACAGGAAGTCCCACTGAAGTCCTCTATGTGGAGAAGAATCCTGGAATGTTTTCCTCAAAAACCTTTATTTCTTTTCGACTGAAGAAAGAAAGACATGAACATCTTGAATGACATGGGTGAGTAAATTATCAGGAAATTTTCATTCAGAAGTGAACTAATCCTTTAAGCCAAAACATTAAATTAAAGATAAATTATTGTCTTAATATTAATATTAGTTATCCTACCTATGTTGTTGGAATTAAAATAAAACTTGATTTATTGATGTCACATATGCATTGTCTCTTTTTTTTTTTTTTTTTCATTATACTAATCAAAAGAAAAGATGCGCTCATGTACCTTTATGTGTTTGTTATCCCTGTAGGAAAGCGGCTGCAGGAGTGGATCTGTGTGATTCTGTGCCTCTCACTCTTCATTGTAAACCTTTCCTTCCTCCTCCTCAACTTCTCCACAGTGCACATCTACAAAATCATCTTTGGCATCGGTAATTCTTACATTCTTTGTGACCTTTCTGTACATGCGTTTCCTTTGTTTTCTAATAAAGTTCTGCTGTCATTATCTGTAGAGAAACCCATTAGTTGTAGTGAATGTTGTTTTGGACGTTTTGCCATGTCATGGTCACCTTTATTTCACTACTCAATAAATTCAACCCCATTCTTTCTTTTTTTGCTTTCTCTCAAAGTGACTGGTATTGTGACAGCAGACTTTGCGTCTGGGATGGTGCATTGGGGAGCTGATACATGGGGTTCGGTGGACATCCTAATAATTGGAAAGGTAAGAACCAAGACCTGTGCATAGATCAGTACTTCAGATGTACCGGTATGTACTGTCCCTATACTGCCCTGCCATATCAATGTGATTGGCTGTGGGCATGTGGGCACGTTTAGGTACAATGGCACCATGTTTCTGGCACACTCATGCATTCATATGCACAGTGTGGTCTCTAAGCGTAGTATCTTGTTTGATTTTAACAAATTACCCTGTTTAATTTTCATATCAGCTTTTGCTCTATTGGCCTGTTGTGGTTTACCAGGCTCAAAAACCACGAGTGTGAAATGCCATCTCCACCCTGGGGATTTCAGCCCTTCCTGCTTTCCTGGAGCGCCACATCTTAACCCCACCCACTCTTAACCCCAAAGGGTGCTGGAGATACTCAGGAGGGTTGCATTAATGCGTAGTACGGTCGCACTCTCCTTGCCCAATCAGAGAAAAGGTCACCCCCTCGCTGTCCAATTAAAAAGCAGCCGACACTTGCTTTCACTGTCGGACAAGTAGGGGCCATGAATCTGGGAGCATTTATGTGTTTTTGTGCTGACAGGGGTCATTGTGCTATTATGTGGAAGGGGGCAGTAGACTGGCAGTGGAAAAATGGCTAACCTAAGCTAAATCTGGTCCCGTGTGCCAATTATTAGGCTACTTCTGAAAAAATGTGTGTTAAATTTGATTACTGTGAAAGGAAATGACAAGTATACAGGTTTAGCAATGATCAGTATACACCTGACAATGAGTGTGACCATGAAATTTTCACAGTTTGAGGCCTGTCCTTTGAGTAACACCAATTTTTCCTATTGTTCTCTGGCTGATGTGTGCTGCATAGAGATTGTGTCATAGAGGTCTGGGTGGGTGCTATGATGCTTTATACTGTGCAACGCCAAATTGTCTACTATAGAATATTACAATTCTTTATTGTTGTTTAAATAAAACTATAAAACGGTTAGTTCCTGTCCTTGATTCTGATTGATCAATAGCTGTGTTTTATTCACGATAAAACACGGCTACGACCGCTTCACCCAACGGTTCTATGTATCACTACACAACACCCTTAGCAACCACTCGTTTGTTCTTATTGATATTGTTCATTGAAGCTTACTGTATTATGTAGAACTAGAAGAGTATTGTGAGAAAGAGATCGATTGAGCGAGTTTATTACCTGCATTCAGATTTAGCATTATCCTTCAGGTCAGTCCTATGTTCATAATAAAAAAATCAGTTTAAATGTCCGATGTATTATCTTGTCCTTTTAACAGTTAAGGGGTTTTCCTGTGACTGACAGCACTAGTAAAAGCATTTGTCAGTTGTGTCTTGTTCCATGTTCACAACAATTCAGTCTTTTCAATGTAAAAGTCTTAGCAACTGACTGACTCATAAAGACAGTCTTTGCCGCCATCTAATGGCGTAATAATTGTTGCTGTTCAAGGTCAGGGACTATTTTTTCTGGTGGAAGAAAGGCTTTTAGTGATTTTACTTCATGAAAGTGGCATTGATACATATTTTTGGCTTTAATATTTGTATTGTGTGGTAACCATTTTATAAAAGCAATAAGGTACTTGAGGCTAGTGCTTACATTAAACACTAAAATCAAGTCATAATATATAGTGTTAAAAAATGGATCATATTGAGATTTGCTAAAGATTACATTTAACAGTTTTATAAAAGTATTAGTGTTTTTAAAGATTAGCTTTAAAGGGTTAGTTCACCCAAAAATGAAGTTTCTGTCATTAATTACCCTCATGTTCCAAACCTGTAATACTGAGCCGGCGTTCGGAGGTAAACACAGAAGCACAGAACTGCGTTCACTCCGTCAACTGTGAACATGTCTGACAGGGTAGAGAAGAAATTGTTTTTTTGTTTTGTTTTTGCACACAAAAAGTATTCTCGTCGCTTCATAACATTAAGGTTGAACCACTGTAGTCACATTGACTATTTTAACGATGTCTTTACTTTTCTGGACCTTGAATGATGGTAATTACATTGCTTTCTAAGGGGGATCAAAAATATATCTTTGGTTTTCATCAAAAAATATCTTAATTTCCGAAGATCTTACTGGAACAACATGAGGGTGAGTAATTAATGACAGAAATTAAATTTTGTGTGAACTAACCCTTTAACCCTTTGTTAGATGATGAAAAAATGGTAATCTAAATGTAAAAGTAGCGTAAATGAGTATGTACAATTAAATATTCAATATTGACTGATACTGATAATTGAAAAATCTATAATATTTTCCATTATAGTACCATTATTTTTGCTTCTATAAAGGGGGCTGTGTTTACATGCTGGTCATTGAGGTCCTGATTTGTCCTACATGGTCAAGACTTTAAGGCCAAGAGCAGGTCATCTGAACGGCCCCGTCCGGCTACCGCAGAGGGGCCCGCGTTCTCTCGCTTTCATCATTGTCCGTCTGTGCAGTAAAACGGCTCGGCCACACCTCCCCACCGTGAAGGGGTTTCCACTCGGCTCCGCAGCCACAGCCGATCCTTCTGCTGTCGAGGATAATTAGGATCCGCCACCTGGGAGTGATCGAACTTCAAAAAAAGCGAGGGAATTTACAGACATCCAGAACGCAGCGCTTTAAGACCCTTAACCAGCAGATTAAAGGCGGCACTTAGCAGACCGATATATATGGCTTTTTGTCCACATGTTCAAACAAGAAGCACCAACTTGAGGGAGAATCATTAATGACCGTGATTAAACAGGCACTTAAGAGCAAAGAGCGTAGGGAGGAGGAAAAAAGGCAAGAGAAATGAAATGGATCTCTAATGTGCGCTCTAGGTTAAGGGTGGGGGAGGACGGGCTCCGGTCTTTGGCTGGGTTGCTAGGGCAATCCGAAGATGTGAGTCGTGATTAGGCAGAAGGCGGGCGAGGCGAGGCGAGGCAGGCCGTTAAACGGTGTGGGATTAGCGGCGGCGAGGCACAGGTTTGCCGCAGCGTGCCGGTGAGTCGACATGCACACTGTGTGCTGTCTGGGGCTTAGCGCTCTTTTAATCTCGCGCACAGAGAGACGGAAAGGAAACGAGGAGAACAGGAGGGAACATAATTGTCGAAATATCAACAGATAGTTTTCTCCGCTCCAGCAGAGTGTCGCCACGTTCTCTCAGATATAGGTGTGATTGAGTTCAGCCCACAAACACGCGATAATGACATTTTTCCCCCCGCGCTCTGTCTCTGAAACGCTATGGTAATGTGGCTCCAAACGATTCCTCCTTTTTATGTGGAAAATAAATTACCTTCATTCTTGTATTTTCCTTTGTGCTTATACCATCCTTTCTCTTACTCCCTTTCATTTTGCGGCACCCGCGCGGTCGCAGACGGGCGCCCGTCTCAAAGCAGCGCTCCTGGGCGTGAGTGACAGGTGCTGCTGGGTTATGGTTTTTCATGATGCTGGATCTGAGCCGTGGGGAAGTGCTGTTTAATGCTAGGTTATCTCTCCGCTCCGTAACATGTAGCTCGTGCCGCATGCGTCATCTTTCATTTAGGCCCTAGTACCGCCAACGCGCCAATTTGCGTCTTATCAGTCAACATCTAACCCCACCCAACCCTGTCTTACCATCAGACCTGGGTGAAATCTGCTTTTTCGCATTTTCAATGCTGATTTTGGTGGAAAATCTGTGGAATGGATGTAAACATGGTAAAAGGGGTTTTAACACTTTTATTGGTATGGATGTGCAAAAGGGCATATTTTTTTAAATGGACTAGTCGACGGGTTACCTGAACAACCAGTTGACTTAATTCTTAACTTGACGTACTGTATAATAAATAATGAGGCTGGATTGGGTTCACCTAAATCTGTTCGGACATGTTTTTCTTAGGGAGACTTACACAAGGCACATTCTTGTGTTTGCAAACCTCTAGATGAGTTCAATGAAATGGAACAGAATGCACTTGGTTTTAAAAGGATGGGTTATTTTTTACTTGACATGCTGTCCTAAGATTGCAACTCTTGTGGCAAAATGCTCAAAGATGCATTTGGCTGCAACAGTGTTGCTTTTGATGGGACTACACTTAAAGAGATAACTTTTCCTGAAGAGTTTTACAATGCAAACATTTTAAGGAGGGGAGGGGGGGGATCGCACACAGTTTCTGCCAATCTCATGTTAATCTTGAGTACCTATAAAGCAGAGGTGTTCAACCCTGGTCCTGGAGGGCTACCGCCCTGTAGATTTTAGCTCCAACCCGAATCAAACACACCTGAACCAGCTAATCATGGTGTTCAGGGCTGCTTGATAATTGCAGACAGGTGTGTTGGAGCAGGGTTGGAACTGAAATCTGCAGGATGGTAGCCCTCCAGGAGCAGGGTTGGACACCCCTGCTATAGAGTAATATTGCATCCTTCATATCTCCAAAAAGTCTTTAGTTTTATCATATTTCTAAAAGGTAGATAAACTGTACCGAGTCTTTCCGAAAAAAGCAGAGGTGTGCCTGCCGTGGGTAGAGCTAAAGAGTCACGAGCGCGCGCAGCTTTTGCGTAGAGATCGTCTGCAAGCTGTGACATCGTTATAAATAAAAAGGTAACAAAAACGTTCGTGTTGTTTACATTTTATGCACTTGCACTCCGATTGCCAACAAAACACAGACATCTGACGGAGTTTTACTCACCGCCTGTGATCTGCAAATCCAGAGCCGAACTGGGACTTGTTTACGAAGCATTCATCGCCGAAATTCCGGGAACAAACAAACATACGTGTGCAACTCCGTTGCTGCCCCGGAAAAACAAACTTTATCCACTGGTCCCTTAACGCTGGGTTCTTTGGGAAGCTGAAAAAGGTAATCTTTCCTTCACAACCAAAAATACACTCCTTTGGTGACAGGAGCTCATTTCGGAGGTTGCGTCCTCTGGAGGTCGCATTTGAAGGCTGAATACGTCATCAAGGATGTCATACTTAAGAAAAGTAACAGTAATATAAAATTGACTGATATTCATTGTGAGGTGTAAAAAACTGTAATTTCTTTCTTACTTTGCAATCTAACGGTTATTTTTCTTAAGTGAGACTGCCTCGATGATGTATGCAGCCTTCGAAGGGTGCAGCCCCTGAATTGGGACACAGCCATTGTTGAAAAATCTCTCGGCTTCCGTATCCCAAACGAAGTTGATGGCCGTGCTCTTGCTCTGGGTTGGGTGGTGTGTGTGTGTGCACTCTTATCAGGGAGAAGTGCCTATACAAGTAATTCCGGCCTTTATTACGTGATAAAGGCCATACTCAAAAAAAATTCGGCGAAACATATCCACAACCGGAAGTAGTATATTTGGCACAGAGATACTCCGTCATACGTCCAACTCGTGTTTTGAAACGTTGGCCATGTTTAGCATGAGAATGCAACTCTTAAAAGTGTAAATAAGTCAGAATGCATGAAATAGCATTACCCCCCCTTAACAGCTAAAGTACAACATGTAAATTAAATATATAATGAAATGAAGATATACAAATGAAAATTATAAACTAGTCAAGCTAACTAATCAACTAGTCAGTTGTTGCAGTTGACCATTCTGACCTATTCTAACTGGTAGCTAAAAGATGATTAAATTAAATTAACTCAGCTCATATTTAATAAAAAAGCATGCAAGGATGTCAAATGTGTAGAACTGAAGAGTTCTGCACACAGATTTTCTGTGGGTTTATGGCTCATTATCAGTGAGGAAGCTTGAAGCAGAGGATGTTTCTGTAATGAATATTTTAGTTTAAACTCATATCTTAACTCTAAGAACACTGGATGTGCATTTTAGGGTGAGTTAAAATGCACATCCAGTGTTCTTAAAGTTGTTTAGTGTCTCTGTAGTCTGTAATACAACAGTAGCTTCTAACTTGACCCTCCAGTGTCTATATCATAGACGTACCCATTCATTACCACAGGGTAATGGATCTAAATCACAGTCCTAGACATCTCTTCCCATTTTTCAATTGAACCTTAACCTCCCTTCCCCCTGCTCCCCCTATCTCTCTTTACCTCTCTCTTTCCATTCAGGCATTTATTCGCCCGTTCCGGGAGCACCACATTGATCCGACGGCTATCACACGGCATGACTTCATAGAGACTAATGGAGACAACTGCATGATCACCATCCTGCCTCTGGCCCACATGGCCTATAAATTCCTCTCCTACCCACCAGGTACACACACACATCCACTCCCTTTTCCAGTGTGCCGTGAGAGTGAGTCAGCGTGACTATTTTAGAACCAATGAGTGTGACCCGAGTGCGGCTCCTTGTCCTGGAGCCGTCAGTGTGTCCCACATTCATCTTAAAATACCTAAAAATTGGGAAATCGACAAATGAGAATATGGTTTGAAAAGGGTAAAATGTTCTCAGTTCCATTTTTGCTCTGCATGGGTTCCAGGAACAACTCAGCCAAAAAATGAAAATTGTCTTCCTACTCTTCATGCTTATGTTATTCCAAACCTATATGACTTTCTTTTCTCTAGGAAGAGAAGTTTAGCGGAATGTCATGAGTGATTTATTTTTTCATTCAATTTAAAGGGGCTCTATGTAAGATTTTTACTTTAATAAAGCATAAAAATACCCCGATATGTTTGCAGATATTTAGGAAACATGCTGAGTTCACCTACTTGTTTCTCTGAAAAACAATGCTACAGCCAGATATTCTACTTTGAAATGTGTGTTCCGTGTCGGAACGTCTGTCTTTGTTTTGGTCTGTGCGAAACCTCGTGCTGTCAGTTTATCCAATAGTATTTCGACATCACAGGTTGCCAGTTGGCGGAAAACAGCGCGTATTGCAACCATGGAAACCAGCAAACAAACTGGGTCAGAGAATGGCAGATTCTACTTGACCAAAAAAGCCTCTGAATCCTCTTCAGCTTTCTTATTGTTGCTGGCAACCCGCGTCTTTGAACGAGGGGGCGGGGCAAACAATATTTTGAATTTGGATTGCAGTACCTATTTTGAACACTGGGTGTCATTATTACATAGAGCCCCTTTAAGTAAATATACACTGAGCAGGCATAACATTATGACCACTGACAGGTGAAGTGAATAACACTGATTATCTCTTCATCACGGCACCTGTTAGTATGTGGGATATATTAGGCAGCAAGTGAAAATTTTTTCCTCAAAGTTGATGTGTTAGAAGCAGGAAAAATGAGCAAGCGTAAGGATTTGAGCGAGTTTGACAAGGTCCAAATTGTGATGGCTAGACGACTGGGTCAGAGCATCTCCAAATGCTACAAATCCAAAAGCAGACCAGTCAGGGTGTCCATGCTGACCCCTGTCCACCACCGAAAGCACCAACGGTGGGCATGGCCCAACAGTGGATGGCCGGGTGCGTGTGTGTCGCTTACCTGGGGAACACATGGCACCAGGATGCACTATGGGAAGAAGGCAAGCCGGCGGCGGCAGTGTGATGCTTTGGGCAATGTTCTGCTGGTAAACCTTGGGTCCTTCCATCCATGTGGATGTTACTTTGATGCGTACCTGTGGCCTCTTTCAACAGGATAATGTTCCCTGCCACAAAGCAAAAATGGTTCAGGAGCACAACAACGAGTTTGAGGTGTTGGCTTGGCCTCCAAATTCCCCAGATCTTAATCCAATCGAGCATCTGTGGGATGTTCTGATTCAAAGTCCGATCCATGAAGGCCCCTCCTCGCAACTTAAAGGATCTGCTTCTAACATCTTGGTGCCAGATACCACAGCACACCTTCAGGGGTCTAGTGGAGTCCATGCCTCAATGGGTCAGGGCTGTTTTGGCAGCAAAAGGGGGACCAACACAATATTAGGAAGGTGGTCATAATGTTATGCCTGATCGGTGTAAATTCCGTTTTGTTTCTTACAGACTTGGAATATCACTCACAAGCCTTAATGGCCCCTTTTTTTCTTTTTTGAAGCTTGACAGCATTCATCCCATTCCCATTCGTGGTTTTAGTCATTCAGGTTTAGAAAAACATAATGATGACAGAATTTCCATTGGATAAAAAGTTTTTTTTTTTCAACTAACATTGTGTTGCTGATGATCTGCTCAATACTAAGAAAGTTGAAAGGTCAATTTGATTGATGTTTCACACGCTAAAAGGTTAGGCTTGTACTTAATTATAAAGTTTAGGGCATGTCACTTTAAGGCATTTTGTGTTCATTTGCATATAATATTATCTCTCTCAATTCACCTTTTGCCATTGTTCCTCTATCTCTCCCTCCACCTCCCTCTTACGCTATCTCTCTTTCCCAGATGCCCTTGCAGAGTCCTACCCCTGGGAATGTTTTGTTTTTGCGTTGGCAGTCTTTGTAACCATGACTAATCAGATCCACAAGTGGTCCCACTCCTACTTCGGCCTGCCACGCTGGGTCACACTACTGCAGGACTGCCACCTAGTGCTGCCACGGAAGCACCACCGGATCCATCATGTGTCGCCACATGAGACGTACTACTGCATCACTACAGGTACACACGCATGCTTCGTTCGATGAGGTGGAAGCCTTGCATTAGCGCTGTCTTAAAGGGATAGTTCAATCAAAATAGAGTTTTGTCATCATTTACTCGCCCTCATGTCATGACTTTCTTTCTTCAGTAGAGCACAGAAGAAGATATTTTGAAAAATGTCTATACAATGAAATTCAGTGGGATCCAAAACAGCTATGAATGCCGTCATTGACTTTTATTGTATGGACAAAAACAGTGGAAGCATTCTTCAAAGTCACAGAGGTTTGGAACAACATGATGGTGAGAAAAAGATGACAGAATTTTCATTTTTAGGTGAACTATCATTTAGTCCCGTAGGCATCTTTACAACAACAATACGTACAGGATCAGATTCACGTGAGGAAGGTTTAGTTCCTCTGAGAGTCTTTTATGTAGTTGATCACGCTAACCTACAGTATCTGGCAAGGATTCTTCCACGGAGCGTGGCCTGCATCGCCAGTAGCTGTAAAGAGTGGGTTAAAATAACTTTTTTAAAGTCAGCTGTGTGTGTTTGCACATAAGTGTGTATGTGTGTGTGTGAAGGCATTAAACTCCCATGATAGCTCGAGCACTCAGTATGCGACTTGCGTCTCTGGGAGAGAGGGGAGCGCGGATGCTTGTGCGTCACCCTGCGCCCCAGTGGACGACAGATGTGTGTGTGCACGCATGCTCCAGAGCACAGACCGGTCCTTTTGACCCTCCCTCTTTCCTTTCCACTGCTGCTCCCTGATCCCACTGGGAGACGCTGATGAAGGGAGAGGAAAGGGTCTCTCTCTCTTTCTCTCTCTCGCGCGCATACACATACGCGCACGCTTGGGAGTCTCTCTCTGCGTGAGCCCTGCTCCTCCACCCTCCCTGCCCAAGTCCCCGGGGACCGGGGCCTGCCTTTGTGTGTGCCAGTGGCTGACAACCTCCATGTATATTTAATGCTAACCTGCTGTCAGTGCTAACAAATAGGCTTGGGCAGGGGGGGGGCGGTGGGTTTGACAAAGATGAAAAATCAAACAAACATGATGAGCTGTTCTGCTCTCCTCCTGCACCAAAGGGGTCACTGTAGAGAAAGGGTACAAACACACGGAGCTGTGACCAAGGAACAGTGTGGTGCTTATATACAAAGATACTAGGGCAATGGATGACCATGTGATGTCATAATTGGGGATCGCTGGAAAAAGTACTGTGGTGGTACCATGGTACAATAACGGTGTCAGGTAGTAATACCATGGTACTTTCAATTGGTTCTGAAGGATTACCTTATTCATATACCATTGTACTTCAAAGAATACCATTCTATTTGTGATGTATCAAAATTGTGAATATCGGGTT
>RJVU01048406.1:5885262-5898774 GCA_003731715.1 Anabarilius grahami | reverse complement strand
TTCAATGTCTGATGAGGGCCTTGAACGGCCAAAACGTCACATTTTTTTAAACCACTAAATTTGGAGTTTTTTTTAAGAGTGAGTGTTTTTCCAATTCACATGCATTTTTGATTTTGCATCTCACAATTCTGAAGTTGAATTACCAACTTTTGTTGGTAGAGCACCTCTTTTTAACATTTATCATTTACATAAAAAATATATATTTATAATGTGTGAAGTAGTGTTGTCAAAAGTACCGACTTCGATTCCAAGTCGGTACTGAAATTTTAAAAATGTGACACTTTGAGCGCGGTTGAGCGGATTCGTAAACACCTCTGATTGGCCATTGTGTTCACGCGCTCAACATATCTGTGATTGGCTACAATGATCAACGCTTGGGAGCGTTTGAAAGCACATGGAAGTGTTTGAATTTGAAAGCGGGAGAATTTGTAAGCAGGCGTCTATCAGCGGAAAGGTCTGCGGATAGACGCCTGCTTGCAAACTCTCACGTGTGTATCTGTGTAAGCGCTTGGTGGAGAGCGTCATTGATGTCTATTTACAACATGTTTTTGAAGCGTTGATCATTGTAGCCAACCACAGACATTTCTGATGAGCACGTGAACACAATGGCCAATCAGAGGTGTTTACGAATCCACGTAACAGTGCTCTAAGCATCACATTTTTAACATTTCAGTTGATACCGAAGTCGATACTTTTGCCAACACTAGTGTGAAGTCCAATTTTAAAACCCTTTTCTGCTTATAATGTGTACCACTTGACTATCTAGTCTTACACTTATATAAAAAACTACTTAGAAGTCAAAAAGTGTTTTCCCTCCATTTTGGTAACGTCTTAACTCGCCTAAGGCACTAAGTGAGCCCCTGCAATTGATGTCCCTTTATAAACATTGGTGCGTGATACCCCTGCTTCTCTTTCTCTGTCATTCTCTCCCTCAGGGTGGTTGAACTACCCGCTGGACAGAGTGGGTTTTTGGCGGACAATGGAGTGGTTGATCGAGAGATTGACGGGTCAGAAGCCACGCAGTGATGACATGGCCTGGGCCAAGAAAACTGAGTGACCAGGATAACAGGACTGTACCCCTCCCTCATGCATCTCTTCCCCTGTTGAGGGGAAGCAGAAAACGAATATGGGCCTTACCTCTGTACCCCAGAAACTGTCTCCCATTATGTTTCTGTGTCCCTCCATCTCCCCTAAACCTTTTTCTCCACAGCACAGAACCACAGATCCCTCTTTATGCAGAGGCCTTTTCCTGTCACTGAGGTCTGCTACACACAAGCCATCACCTGTTCTGTTTTGTAGATGTCCACACAAAGAAATGGAAGAAAGACAAGATGAAGTTCAAAACAGTGGGTTCAGACTGTTGAGATGATGAGAGACACTGTTTCTCTCACAATCCTTTGCTTCCTCTCCATGTGCAGACAGGCACCACTGCTTTCTCGTTTTGGTGTGTAAAATGTATGTTTTCTGGAGGTTGGGCTCTCCAGAGGACCGAAACCACGTTGTGATTTCCCCAGCATGGTTTTCATAGCAGTGCATGCCATGGAGTGAGAGAAGCAATTAAATGTGGATTTGATTTCAGAAACGGCGAGAAGATTAATCGCCGTCGCAAACACTTTTTCCAGATTCACAAAACCCTCCCTTAGTTTGGACCGAAGGATGCACTGAGGATGCATTTCTCAAAACGCAGGGAAAGGGTTTTGTTGGCCAACCAGCGTGGTCAGTGCTCAGTTGACCCAACTGAATGTTTTCCCTGAATGTTTCTTACTAAGCTCGTGTTGGCCTTAAGTACAAACCCATTACACTTATTTCTAATCAGCTTACCAGGGCTTAGCGGTGATGAACATTGATTGCGTCTCTGGTGTGTTAGCGTGACGTTATTGATATTTGTAGTATTAGCAGTCTAGCTAGTGATGTCCTCCTGCTGTTACCTGTAGTACAACAGTTTAGCAAAGGTTGTACTAGCAAAAGGTCACTTTAGAAAAGGTCAATTTGAGTTTTCAGTTACCAAGCTTCTTTTTTTTCTTTTTTTTTTTTCTCGTATGGAATGATATTTGCACTTTTGACCAATGATACTTTTTCATGCAAAACTGATGTGGAAAACCGCCAAATACACTCCCTGTTTTCTCTCTCACATACACTTTTACAAATGCACACTTAGAGATTTTCATCATGAACCCAAAAAAACATGCTGTGTATTTATCTCTCTCCATTTGTGCTGAACTGATAAATGGAGAGAATGAAAGTTTTTATAGAGTGTTTGTTTCAGTTTGGATTGTCTCACATTCTAGTACAACAGCTGCAGCGCCACAATTTGGGTTTCATTGTCTGGCTTTTTGATTATTATTTTTCATTATACTTCAGTATAACAATCAGCCTTTGTATTTGTTCTTACTTTACATCTTGCAGCTAATGCTCGCTGCTAGTCTGCCTTAAACCAATGTTTTTATTAGCTGTATGATTTAAATATCAAATAAATAACATTTGATTATTCATTGTTTGTTTTTGTTTTGTTTTTTTGTAACTTGAGTGATTTTTAAATGTTGCTCATTAAATGTAAAAGTTAGAAGCAATAATTTAGTTCTCTTCGTTAAAATGAGACGGTAAAACAATTACTGAGCTTTGCAAAGATAATTGCGCCGGAAATCTGCAGGGTACTTTGAGGTGATTTAACAATGACTCACAAACGTCTTAACGGTCTGTTCTACTCAAGTAGAAAATAGAAATTCGGGGGGTTCATTCAGCAAAGCACGAAACTGCCACCTCAATTTAATAATTTGTAACAAAAATAATAATAATAGATTGGAATTAGCAATTTATGTAAAATGGACTGTCAGGACCGTAAATGAACTAAGAGCTCCCTCTGGTGGCTGAACAACGTCCACACAGCTATACTGCACTCCGTTTCAGACAGTCCTGCTAACTGCGCTAACAAAAATGATTAAAGTATTGCCATGGGTTTTATACTGATGCCATGGCAATACATTGGTGTGGAGTGTCACGTAAAAACCACGGTAAATGAAAAAGGTCAGTACGAAGAAATATTAGGCCTACCATCTGAAATCATCACCATTGAACGCTTGAATTGCATGAGTTTGAGGCAGGACTGCTTGTTTTTTATAATGGAAGAAGTGTTTTTTTCATTTGCAGTTGGTGGCACAAAAAATTATTTGCAAAAGTTCTTAGATAAAAAGAACTTGGTAAACTGTAGGGCACAATGCCACTGACACAGTTTTTTTCACAGTGCTGCATTGTTTGTCCTGTCAGCTTCCTGCAGCAGTGATGTTGCTCTGGATTTGCATGAGAACTAGTGTTAAATTGTTATTCTTTCAAGCGCTTCAGAAACACTTTGAAATGGTCTGAAATGATAAATGAACAGAACCCCTGAAGTCCAGATGGATGTCTGACCTCTGTGACCTGTTGATGGGGACAGCAGTAGGATTGGGCTTTTCTACCTGGTGTCAGTGGGCAAGGTGGCAAATGCTTCTCACTTTCTTCTTTTATAATGGTCTTAAAATGTGAAAAACGTAATGTCTACAGTATATAGGACAGGGCTGGAACAGGGAATATTTTCTTACCCTTGAGTCTCTGAATGTAGTGGAGGTTATATAACTACAAAACAAACCCTGATTGCAATAACATACTATCAAATTACCCATAATTTTACCCCAGAAAGTCACTAAGCTTTGGAAATTACTGATTGTACTCTAAAGCAGCACTGTTCTGGGAAGTCTCTCATGAATTTTGGAGTCAGTTCAGGTTTATTTACATGTGCATAAATCAATACTTTTATTCAACAAGGATGCATTAAATTAATCAAACATGACAGTAAAGACATTTTTTAATGTTACAAAAGATTTATGTTTCAAATACATGCTGTTCTATTGAATATTTTGTTAATCAAAGAATATTCTATAAGGGTTTCTTCAAAAATATTAAGCAGCACAGCTGTTTTTAATGTTGTTGATAATAATAAGAAATATTTCTTGAGCACCAAATCAGCTTATTATAATTATTTCTGAAGAATCATGTGACATAAATTGTAATAATATTCACAAATGTGAGCATAATAGACTTTCAAAAACATTTACAAATTTTACAGAACCTATGAGCAGTAGTGTATGGTCTTGCAAATGTGCTGTAATTGATCATTTTGATTCATTTTTTAGAGAAATTAGTTTGTGTTCGATACCTGGAAAAATACCAGGTTAGTGGTGAGCGGTCGCTTTAAGTCCACTTTATGCCATTTATGCTGACTCAAAAAAAAAAAAAAACTTACAAAAAAAGTCACATATCATATGATGATGGTATTTTTATCAGGATGCTGTACCTTCATAAATTATCTGTCTAAGCCCCATACATAATATACTGATGCCATCTGCTGTGGCTAACAGTCTACTGACTTTCTGTGGTTGGCTGTGTCTGTGTGTAATAGTTTGACAGTTAGCTACCGATCAGGTCCCGAATGACAGAGCCTGATCTCTGGTGCTCAATTTCTGTGAAGGTATGCTGACAAATGATGGACAGACATCTGATTTGCACACTTGGTAGAAACAAGTCCCCCTTTTTAATTCATCCAAGAGTACAGAGTGGACTGGAAATGATTGGGAAAGTGGGAAACGCTGTTGTTTTTGAATTCACATCACTCTTATGGTCACCACAGCTCAATATGTTGGAGCATGTGTGTTAATCACTAGGACACAGATGGTTTTACTAAATTAAAACTACAGAGTGATGACACAGTTTCCTCTTAATTTATTCTGAGATCAGTCTTATATATAACATTATGTGATGATCACCTCAATAAAGGCCATCAGTGCTTCCTGGGCAGTGATGTTTAGAGCAGAGAATGAAGATGAGAGTTGACGATGAAGATATGGCATAATTCAAGATCTTTTATTGTTGATTATCTTCAAATATTTGCTCACATTTTTTAAAAGCAAGAGTGTAATTGATCAAAAGGGAAGTGGTACCAAAACACAACTGAAAAGCAACATTATTCATTACTGTGCATTTAACCATGTTCTGAATTCAACAATGTATTTTTGAGAACAGTATTTTTACACATTCCTGTGTTTGTCCTTTGGCTTAAGGTTGTAGGCAGAGTGACATAACTGCTGGTTCAGGCCACTAGAGACTGTCAACCTGTCAAATCACACACAACTGTCACTACAGCCCTGTTCACACACTTGTATAGCTGCTGTAGTTTAAACTAAGCTTTCCTGCTGAAGTCAGCACATTTATGCAGGTCATTCTCCTCCAGGCCTTTAGATGGCCCCCTTGTACCTCCTCTGTGAAACATGCAGGATTGTTGCATTACTGACAGAGAGGAATGTGAAGTTAATTAGCGAAAGACATGAGTTCTGTTCTTGAACTACAGTTAAATGTGTAATTGTGTCTTAACTTTCTTGTCAGTTGCTTGTACAGAAGTGATTGTGTATGGGTGAGGATTTCTGGAAATGTCCTCACAGTTGTTCTAAAACATCATTAAACTGACTTTAATGTCTTTTGGATAAATCATATTAGCCTTAATTGAAGTCTAAAAATGCCATAAGATGTCTGTAATGATCTGTGACTGGTAATTAGCTTAATTTAAGAACAACAGAAGTCAACTGGAGGTTTATAAAAGTATAGGTGAACAAGTTTATGTGTATCTGTGTTCCCATAGTAAAGACAGCACAAATGAGATCTCTTAAATCTCAGTTGTTTCTCTTATATGGCAAATGGAGACCTTAGTTTGTTTCCTACTTCTCAGATGTTTTCCCTGAAAAATAGACCCTAGTTTTCCATATTTGTCTCCTCTAGAGTGTCTCAGAAGAGTTCACGATGTCTCAAATTTTGCTCAGATTTCTCAGGATACTGAAGTCTACAATCAAAAGTCAGAGATTTCAGTGTGAACTCAAACTTTTCTCATCAAATTCTTACAAAATCAAGAATTTATCTTGGTTAAGCTATCATGCTATCAATCTGTGTAATACACCATTCTTTCATGCTGTTGCTATACTCCAACAATTATTTTGTTTGTTTCTATTTCTGCAGTATGTATCCTATAAAGAATTTTAGGAGAAACATCTGAGAAAAATGTATGAAGCTCCATTCTGGTATGTATCACCTACTTCACAATAAATATCCTGTTTATGGAAGTAAACTGCAATTTGAGTTGATTTCAAGCTTTCAAGTAGCCTACAAGAGCATAACCTTTGAGCAATTAAATTTTCCTTTGGGTTTGTGTGTTTTTGTGGGCATATGCTAGAGAGCAAAAGACAGAAAACATATGAACTGTGAGTCAGAAGAACAAATCTGGGTTTACAAGAAATATCAGTGAGTGGTAGTATACACCTCAGTAGCGTTGCAGGAAGTATAATTACACTTATAGCATCCCTGCTGTACATTAGCCAATGCTCTGATTGCCACTCTAATCAGTGACTGATTAAGTCCTCTGTTCAAATCTCCAGGTCTGTGTGAGTCACTGGCCTTGCTGTACTCTCTCCTGGGCCCCTTGGGGCCTCTCTGATTGGGTTTTAATTTGCCGGTCAGGGGTTGGAACTGGTGTTTATTAGCTCAGCGACTGGTTGAGTTATGTTCAGCGCCACTTCGTGCTATTGATCTGTAATTTCTGCAACAAGGTCATTGTAAGAAGAGACAAGGGAATGGATTAATCAACAACCAATAATGCCATCACTGCACCAAGAGTTACCTGCAGACATTAAACATTTCCATCAAAGATCCTGTTTAATTGCTTCACTAATGACATCTGGGAGGCGCTGTATGTACACGTTGAAAGTGTCAAAAAGAATTGGTGACAGAATTCATTCTTTTAATTAAAAATCATGAAAAATTAGCACATTCAATAATGTGAAAACTCAAACAATTAATTTACACCTCAAAATTTGTAGCCTTTAGCATATCTGTAACTGTAAAGTTTGTCATATATGGTTTATACTCATATACAGAAAATGGGCAAAAGACTGGAAAGCCAAGGAGGTCCGTTTCACATCTAAAGGGATCGTTCAACCAAAAATTAATTACTCACCCTCATGTCGTTCCAAAACCGTAAGACTTTCGTTGATCTTCGGAACATAAATGAAGATCTTTTTGATGAAATCTGAGATCTTTCTGTCCCTCCATTCAACAAGATCACTTTATATGATGAACAGATTTAATTTAGGCTTTTATTCACATATAAACATTCATCAACTCACACATCAGATGTGGTAAACGGAAGCTCAAACTATGCAACTACCACTTTGACGCAGGGCCGTAACCACCATAGACATTGGGGGGGACATGTCCCCCCCCAATAATTAGAAATGGCAAAATCATCCCTCCCAATCTCTGTATTGTTGTTAGGATGACAAAAACGTTTAAAAGTTACATTTTTAGTCTGGTCTGCCTCAGCGGTTTAAGAGCGCTCGTCAATGTCAAAATGATTGAGATGGCCAATCAAAAGCTTGATGTATATATGTATGCTATAATGTTTTACAAAACTATCACATTAAACATCAGTTCTCAATGTACAATTGAATTTGATTTCTGGACATCATTATTTTTTTTCTACAATATTGTACATATCTGATATAGGATTGTACTAGCAACAATTTCCTTCACTGTTTTGTTTCTTTATGCTTTATTAAAAAAAAAAAGTCCCACCCCAATGTTCAAGACATGGTTGCGGCCTTGCTTTGACGCTTCAAAAAGTTCATAAAGAGATCGTAAAAGAGAGATCATATGGATTGAGCAGTTTAGTCCAAATTTTCTGAAGAGACAAGATCACTTTATATGATGAACAGATTTAATTTAGGCTTTTATTCACATATAAACATTCATCAACTCACACATCAGATATGGTAAACGGAAGCTCAAGCATGTTTGCTTGATGTGTGAGAACCAATGAGGTTCATTCTCATGTTATGCAGCAAATTTGAGCTTCTGCAAGAACCAATAAGGTTTGTTCTCACGTGTGAAGCAAGTTTCTGCTTATGTTCACTGATCAATGTTTATATGTGGATAAAAGCCTAAATTCAATCTGTTCACAATATAATGTGATCGAGTATCTTCAGAAAATTTGGCCTAAACCGCTCAATTCATATGGATTAGTTTTACGATCTCTTTATAAACTTTTTGAAGCGTCAAAATGTCAGTTGCATAGCTGTCAATGGAGGGACAAAAATCGCTCAGATTTAATCAAAAATATCTTAATTTGTGTTTCGAAGATGAAAGAAAGTCTTACGGGTTTGGAACGACATGAAGGTGAGTAAATGATGACAATTTTCATTTTTGGGTGAACTATCCCTTTAAGAGACGAGAGATGTGAATATATAATATAATATAATAGCTTTTTTGTCAGAACAAACTACTAAATGTCTGATTCTGGCACATCTGCAGGCCTTTAACATTAAAGAACATTCAGGTGCATTGCAAATTGTATATTTAATGATCCATATATGAGGCAAAATATTGATGATATGTCAGAGAGATTGGGTGTTTGGTGGAGACTCAGGAGCAGTGCTTTTGCCCTGGAGGTCTTTCTCTTATCTGTGTGGTCTCAGCCTGAGATGGACCAGCTCTAATCCAAATTTACGTACTTCCAGGGATTTACCATACAGCCAGATGATCATCACTATGAGCACATGGTCTGAGAACTCTGTCTTCATCTCGTCCCAAGGCCTGATGGGATTTTACAGTGTGTGTTTGAGAAAGAGAAGGGCACAAGTACGTGTCTTTTCTAATACAGCTTGTTATAAGCACAATGTAAAGGTGTGAGTGTGTGTGTAATGTTAAAATCTGTTGCTCAGTGAGGGTATAAAGACAGATGATGGGCCCTGAGTGAGGTGACAACACATTCCTCCTGTCATTCCTCTTTCCCCTCATCACCTTCTCCACTCACTGCTCTTCTCCTCACCAGAATGCACAGATGCCCTCCACCTGTGTCGTCAAGGTCCCGTATACTCCTCCCTCTGCTCTCTCTCACACCTCTACCTGCTCCTCTCCACTTTCTTTATACCCTTCCTCCCCAATTCTCTACTTCCCTCATATTTCCTAATTTCTCCACTCTCATACATCCCAATTAGCTGCGTGTTCGCATCTCTCTATTTTCTCCTGGGCCGTATCTCCTAGCAATTGGCTTTCTCTCTTGCTTCCCTGATTCTCTCCAAAGTGATCCTTCATGATGATCATGTGGCATATTCATACGAACGATTCAAGGGAAATGCACCATGCCTCTTAAAGAGTGCAAAAAAGGAAATATTATGTGCGTAGGCCACAAAAATTAAGGACGAGGTTTGCAAGCTATATTGAAGAAAAATACACAGGCCACTTTGGTTGTATATGAACTCTACTTCACACAGGGTAAACATATCAAATCCTCATATAAAGTAAATGAACAAAAACTAAGAAAGTGTTTTAGTGTCAGGTCTGTGTATATGAGGCAAGGAACTCTCACGCTGCATTTGAAATAAAATTATTTCCTACTATATAGTATGCGAAAATAGGTGTATGTCCGAATACATAGTATTTGAAAAACAGTTGGTGAAAATTCACCGTATGACCTTCTACTTCCGCCAAGATTCTAAAGTGCCCATTCGATGGACACTTTACTATCCCGTTATGGCGCGGGAGGGGATTTATGAATGGAAGTGAAGCGGCGCAACTGACGCTAGTAGGTCTCGTGACATGACGGATGTAGTACATCCAAATTTCATTCATATACCATATTCACACTATATAGAGTGTACTTTTTTAACAGTCAAATAATTAAATTAAAGCAATAAGCCCCAAGAAGGCGTAGTTTACAGTAAATTCATAACAGCTAAGAGGCGTTGTTAGGCACGATGCAGAGCTGTTATAAAATCCCTGTAAACCACGGCTTCATGGGGCTTATTGCTTTTACAAAACGGTTACCACACAATACAAATATTAAAGCCAAAAATTATGTATCAATGCAACTTTTATGAAGTCAAATCATTAAAAGCCTTCCCTCCACTGGAAAAAAATTTGTCCCTGACCGTGAACAGCAACAGAAGTTACATTTATCATGCCATTAGATGGCGCCAAAGATTGTCTTTATGAGTGAGTCACTCAGTCAAAAATACTTTTGTATTGAAACTTGTTGTGAACATGGAACGACGCAAATGACAAATGCTTTGACTAGTGCTGTCAGTGTCAGCAGGGCACGGGAAAACACATTAAATGTTAAAAGGACAAGATCGAGGGAAAAGACATTCAAATGTTTTTTTTATTATGAACAGGACTGACTTGATGGAAAATGCAGGTAATACACTCAGTCACTCGATATCTCTCTCACAATATTCTTCTACATAATGCAGTAAGCTTTAATGAACAAAATCAATAGGGAACAAACATGTTTACGTTGCTAAGAGTGGTTGCTAAGACACTCAGTGACGCAGCGATACATGTAATGCGGTCAGCTGTATGTTTTCGGAAATTTTACAACTGCTTCGAACACGGCTCAACCAATCAGAATCAAGGGGACTTTTACACAAGACATTTGCGTGCGTTCAAAAACAGTGATGTTTTTGTACTTTTTATAAAAAAGTTACATTTTTAACATGAAACGCAGTGACAACTAATGGTACTTTAAAGGGAATTAATTTAAAGACAACTTTTCTGAGAGAGTTTTAACCAGTGAACGGTCAGAATGCTAAAAAAACACTGCTTAAAATAGTTATCCAACAATTAGTCGACCATTGTGGCCTATCCCTATCTCAGACTATGACCACAGGCTTTTGAGTGTCTGATCCCATCAGAGTCTTTCCAAGACCTGGGACAGTTGTAGCAGGCTGGATGTGGGCCTGCTGGTCGTGTGACGCTGAGCGAGTGGCTGGAGGGTAGATGAGATGTGATATCACTGACAGAGGACAGTATGATGTAGTGCTGAACCACTGCTTCTCTATAGCCACACAAGCCTTGAGGCTTCATGGACCTAGTGACAGTAAGTGAATGTGATTGAGTGAGCATGTGTGCGTGTGTGTGTAGGCTATATGTGCATCATGTGATGATAGATGCGTGCCACAGAAGGAGACTCATAGTGCCCCATTGCAGACCCTATGAAATCAAAATTGTGTGGCTAGTAGTTCATTCTATTTGCTTTAATATTGATGCAAACATTACATTTTGCATGTAGCAAATCATGTTTCATGGCTGTGGCTACTTAAAAAAGGAGCTCAATGATATGTTGATATGTCTGACCCAAACTTCCTTTTTCAATAGGATAACAGAGGGGAAAATGCGGTTGGAAAGAATAGATTGGATCTTTAAGCCGATTATTCAGTTAATTTCTATTTTGTCCACTAGATGGCAACAATTAAACAAAATGGCTAATAGGGTCTTCATTTCTTCACTAGCATGGAGCGGAACTCTGACTCAAGATGTATTCATTTGTCCATCATTTATCCATCCACCCATTCATTTATCTTTATTTTTGCCCTTTTTTCTTTTGTTCATTTGTCCATTTGTCCTTTATGTCTGTTCATCTGCTTATCCATTTCACTATCTATCATTTGAGTTTATTATGCCTTTTTCTCTGAGCGGCTCAATGCAGGTGGAGGCAGTTGTGTATGTGTGTGAGATATATGTGGGCTACTCTGACAGCCGTGCTGAAGGCCTGTCATTAGTGACCTTTCTCCAGCTGTACTGAGTTGCTCCTCATTCAACTAGCAGGAGGCCATTCTGTTTCTGTTCTCCCACCAGAAAGAATGAGAGAGAGAGAGAGAGAGAGAGAGAGAGAGAGAGAGAGAGGTGTGGTGGTGTATTTAAAAAGAGTGAACAAGAGATTATTGAACAAGACTCTGAATTATGATTTAGGTGCAGGAGAAACTAGTAGACAGACAGAAAAAAACTGACAACAAGACATGGATGGGGGATTGTTTTAATGTTGATGTCTTTCTTTCTCATATCTAGTAGATTGATTGTACACTCCTATTATGCTGGTTACACTTCCTGTGTAACCATCCTGTGATAATCAAGTGTGTGTGCTTGTTTAGCAGGTTTAGGACATATATGTTATGAATCATATGAGGTTAGAGCCACAAATGCCCACAGCACCATAGCGTAATACATCGTGTTCATCCTGCATTTTCAGCATCATTACTCCAGTCTTCTGTGTCACATGATCCTAAGGTTGATACTCTTGAAACATTTCCTGTTATTATCAATCTTGAAAACAGTACAGTAATATTTTTGTGGAAACCGTCATATTTTGTGTGTGTGTGCGTGCGCGTTTTTGTGATGTATCAGGACACAAATGTGTATAATGACATGGGTATAACATTAGTATTACAAAAAGAGGTGACTTATGAGGACATTATTGTCCCCACTTTTCAAAAGGCTTATAAATCATACAAAATGAGTTTTTGTGAGAAAGTAAAACAGTTTCCTGTGATGGTTAGGTTTAGGGGTAGTGTAGGGGGATAGAAAATACAGTTTGTACAGCATAAAAACCATTACGCCTATGGAATGTCCCCACAATTCACAAAAACGAACGTGTGTGTGTGTGTGTGAGAGATGAAAACAGAGTTCAAATAATAGTAAAAGTCTTTGTTTTTGAATGTTTCTGAAAGAAGTCTCTTATGTTCACCAATGCTGCATTTATTTAATCAAAAATACAGAGAAACAGTAATATTGCGAAATAAATGATGATGAACTATGATCAATTTAATGCATTTTTGCTGAATAAAAGTATTAATTACTTAAAAAAACAAAAGTGTATGTCACACCTCATGGTCAAAGGTTGACTATATTCAGTGCTTACTCTGTTTCTTCTTGTCTTTCCAAACCAGAATAACTTTCTTCCTTCGATGGAACACAAATGAAGATGTTTTGCAAAATATTCGAGCTTCTCTGTTCCATACAATGAAAGTGGTGATATGTACTGCCATGCTCCAAATGGACAGAATGTACCATATGTAGTTCATAAATCTCCAGAAGCCATACAACAATGTGAGGAGCAGGGTTTAAGTTAAGTGAAAAAATGTACCTTGAACCACTCAACCATTCAAATCTTATTTGACCTTTCAGGACATTCAAAACTGAGGACCAATTCCTTAGAACTGCTATTATACACTTTATACTGCATTAGAACACTTAGAATAAAGACCACTTCAATGTCAACTTCAAATAAAGAAGTTATATCAAGTACATTTGTGGTACATTTTTGTCTTTTATCTATTTTCGTTGTACAAGTTTCTCCTTCATATGGTTTTGGAATGAATTGAAGATAAGGATTTTAAGAATTTTAATTTGTTTTAGTGAACTATTCATTTAAATGTTTCTGAGCAAAAGTGGGGGGAAAAGCTCCATTTACTCTTAAGTCAGTCTTCTCTGTATTTTCAACTTCAGCCTGTTATTCCTCTCAGCCTTTTAAACAACACTTTTCTGTTACCATGACATCACATCTCTGTCCTTCCTCTTCATCTTTGTCTTTTCCATCCTAGCCTCTCTTTTCACTCATCTACTGTTTTCCTTTTCTTCCTTTTTTTTTTTTTTTTTTTTTTTTTT
>RJVU01048406.1:5872544-5885257 GCA_003731715.1 Anabarilius grahami | reverse complement strand
TCTTACATGGCTAGTGATTCTTTTTTTGAGGTCTGGAAAAGCTAAAGTGTGTCTATTTGGCTGTGCAGCACACTCACTCTCTCACTCTCTCTTTAAATGTGGATAAAGTGTGCACTTTAGGAAGACCTCTCTCAGTGCAGTGTTAACATGGTCAAGTTCACTCATATCTTTGCATACATTTAGATTCATTAGGAAGTATGAACCAGACAGCTTTTTATCTGCAAAATCATATAAGGTACATTTTTAACACACTTAGAATGCAAATTGCTACCTGGGCAATTCATCTCTCTACAGTCTCATTTCAGAATGCCTTTGTACGTAATGTTCCTTTCCTGAAATAGAAGTCAAGAATGATGTTGTACACAAGTGTAAGCCAGGGTTTTTTTTTTTGTTTTTTTTTGTGTGTGTGTGTGTGCTTTTCAAACTCTACAAACATTACACATCGACATTATATCATGATTAATGTTATTCTCACAGTATAAATGATTATTTATATGTGAAAATATTGAGCTGTCCTTGGTAAATTAAGCAGCTCAACTGTTTTCAACATTCATAGTAATAAGAAATGTTTTATGAGCAGCAAATCAGCATATTAGAATGATTTCTGAAGGATCATGTGACACTGAAGACTGTAATGGCTACTAAAATTTAAGCTTTGCCATCGCAGAAATAAATTACATTTTAAAATATATTAAAAATACATAGTTTCACTGTAAGTTTGATCAAATAAATGCAGGGTTGGTAAACATAAGAGACTTCTTTCAGAAGCATTAAAAAAATCTTACCGACCCCAAACATTTGAACTATGTTAGTGCAAAGTGAAACAGTGTTCACAACATATTTTACTTCTGTAATTTGATATATTTCAGAGTGAAACATTCTATATGAAGATAAAAGTGGCTGTTACATAATGAAAAAAAAAGCTTTGTGACAATCTTTGAAAGACATTTGAGTGAAACTTTTATGACTTTATTATGCTTGACAACCAAAAGTACCCATGCAATCTAGCTCTCCCACTCGAATCCGGTCCCTCATGAATTCAGTCAAGTGTACATAGTACTTGTTCACAATTGTTGCCACCAGGAATGAATATAGAGCTTGAGATGTTAGACCCTCATGCTGACTCAAACCCAAAGCAGCCATTGCCCCCATCCCAATGATTCAGACAGGACCCGATGAGCATGTGTTTACGCATGACTGCATTTGAGTTTTAGCCTGTATCTACTCAATTATTCTTTAAAATGTCTGTTAATGCACATGTAATTTAATATCTATGCATGTTCAACAATATTTTTAACAACATCTCATAAATGTTTATTAATGTCCATGTGTCTGTTTGCTGTGTTAATGTGCACACAGATATTGGGAGAGAGATTGTACGATGCTCATCAGGCTGAGTGACAAGCATGTGTGTGTCTGTGACACTGGCGGTGTTATTACCGAGGGATCAGAAGTGAAGATTGTTCCGTTTCCCATCAGCAGTTACCCGAGTATCGATCTTTTCTGTCAACACACCACACCTATACTCTGTTTACTGAGGATACACACCTCATGTGCTGAGTGCTGACTGTATCTGCATGCAACAGGAGCTGTCGAGTGTTTACAGTATTTAAACAAACAGTCTGGGGTGTCTCACATGTGAGACGTACATGCTCATGTACTGTATACAAACAGAAGTACTCACAAACATATTTCTCCTCCGTGTGATCACACGCCACCTGTGCATTTAACATGCTATGCAAACTTCAGTCCTCCCCGAGGAGGCATATAATACCCGGAGAATGCTATCTGTTAATATCTGCATTCATCTGAATTGGATGACCTGGAAATAATTTAAACCTTGCAGTCCTTGCTTTTTTTTTTAGCTGCAGGCTGTTACATCATGACAACCAGTGTTGGGGTAATGCATTACAAATAACGTGAGTTATGTAATCAGATTACTTTTTTCAAGTAACTAGTAAAGCAATGCGTTACTTTTAAATTTACAACAAAATATTACGTATTTTAATATTACAAAATATATAAATGGCTACTTTTTCAAATAAGCAACTAAGTTACTTTGTTTTCCCATTTATTGACTGACACCTCTCCTGTCCCCATGTTGAGAGAAATCAGAAGTAAGGTGCAGATGTGTTGTGTGTTGTAATTCTAGACTAAATGTGAGCATGCATTTCCTCACTTCCACAGAAATGCAATCTCTGAATATTACGCAATCCTAAAATAATTAAATATACTTTGTGTATTTAATCAGAATTTATTAACCAGTGTCTTTGCTGCTGACCTTCGATGATCAAATTCAGCCATACCAGTAAGCAAAAATGACAAGAATAAGCATCAAATTTGTGTTTCTTTTTTGCTGAAGAGTGTTGAACTTTATTCTTCTGCAGTCAAGAATGGCAGAACAGCTGAAAGGTTTGTTTGAGCTGCGCCCTCTACTGTGCAGGTGTAAATTTGCTCCAAATGGACAGCCTGAGGCTTATTCATTTCACTTTTGGTGTGAAAGAGCCTTTCTATTTACAAAAAAAACAACATTTTTTATTAAAAAACAAACAAGCAAGCCCAGCCAAGGTAAGAAAAGGTAATGCAAAAGTTACGTGTAACATTACTTTCCAAAAAAAAGTAACTAAGTAACACAATTAGTTACTTTTTTAGGGAGTAAAACAATATTGTAAAGCATTACTTTTAAAAGTAATTTTTACCGACACTGATGACGATTGATTAAACATGCCCAGTCCCAATACCTTCCCTATTGACTTCACTAGTCCATTGCACACTTTTCAGAGCCTTTCAGAAATAAAACTGTCCAAATATTTGCTTTAATATAATGAAATGTTTGCATTTAGATGTTGCATGCAAAACATTTTATTTGATCAGAATACAGATATTTTGAATGGTCGACAATGGAAAAAGATGTTTTTGTTGCCATATGGTGTAGTTAAACATATGGTGTAGCAAACTTTGTTTGAGCTCTTAAAGAGATAGTTCATCTAAAAATGAAAAATTGCTGTTAATTTACTCACCCTCAGGCCATCCAAGGTGTAGGTGACATTTTTCTCTTCAGTAGAACAGTAAAGAAGTGCTTACCCTGGATGCCGCAACCTACACTCTAAAAAATGCTGGGTTAAAAACAACCCAAGTTGGGTTGAAAATGGACAAACCCAGCGATTGGGTTGTTTTGACCCAGCATTTTTTAGAGTGTATGTATGCATGATCTCAGTTGGGAAGATTGACTTTTCCTAGATTCTCAACGTTTGAGCTTCTGCAATGAATGCGCTCAAGACAGTTTGCAGAGGCTGAGGATTACAGGTAATAATGCTGTAAATAATGTTCAGTTTCTTGCATAGACCAATCATTTTGCTTCTTAAGACCTCAATGTATCTTGGATGGCCTGAGGGTGAGTAAATTAACCGCAAATTTTCATTTTTGGGTGAACTATCCCTTTAAGCCTTACACATAATGCAATCATGGATAAAGAGTCATTACTCTCACCCACATAAAATAAACATGCTCTTTATTATACAGTCCAGTTATTTCCCCCTACTTACTCATTGTCACACTCTAAAAAATGCTGGGTTAAAAAAACCCAAGCTGGGTAAAATATGGACAAACCCAGCAGGTTGGGTTAAAAGGCACCTATTATGCCCTCTTTCACATGATGTAATATAAGTCTCTGGTCTGGTCAAGTTTCAGCTTAAAATACCCCACAAATTTGCCCATATTTGGGGGTTGGCAAAAACACGCCTTTTACTATATTACTATATTGCTGGCTAAAAAAATAAATCCAAAATTGGTTGAAAAAAATGGCTGGGGGAAAACAACCCAATCCCTGGTTTTGTCCATATTTAACCCAGCAGTTTTTAGAGTGCATTAAAACATTTTTGTTTCACTGGGTTTGCAATGAACACTTATTAATAAATACAATGAAACACTTTTAAAATAATGTACTTAAAACTAAAACCAGATTTTACAGTTTTTCAAATTTGACTTTATTATTTTCTTTTTGTAAAAAATGTGAGAGTGGTGCCTTCTCATTTACTTGCAATGATTTTACTTTATTTGTTGCAATAATGCAAGAATATTTAAGGTTGTTATATGGGGCCTCATGAATGGTAACGACAGCCCTGGGTGAGGGACAGTTTTTGGCAGAAATGTAATAATTATCGATTAGGGTTTAGAACAAACCTTTTACTTCATGGTATTAATAATTAAACTACCTCAAAGCATGACCTGTGTACTCAAGCTCTCTATTGCTCTCCTTGGTGTCTCTTCACATCTCATCCAACTATAAGTTCTCTTTCTCACCTTATCTCTCTCTTTACACATCTTTTTGCACATGCTTCTGATTAATTTTCTAGTAAGAAAGCAAGATGACAGGCCCGTTTAGTGGTGCGAGCTACTTCTGTGGAAGAAAATTATGTAAAATAGATCGAATGTGAGAGTAAAACAGGCTCCCCTAGTCAATTTCTCTTCTATATCTTAAATATCTTTTGTTTATGTTTTTATATTCTATTCTAGGCATTTTTACTTATGGTTTCAGTGCCTCTGTAGACACATCAAATGTTTGTATTTGCCGTAGTCAACATCTCAAAAACTTAAAAAAGATCAAAATCTACAGCGACATTAGAGAGCTGTATAATATAACATAGGGAAATGCTGGTTATTTAAAATGTAATCTGGCAGAGCATTTATTGTGTTACAATACCTTGAGCATTATTTACAGCAGGGTTCCTCAAATCCGGTCCTAGAGGGCCACTGCCCTGCAGAGTTTAGTTCCAACCCTAATCAAACACACCTGAACAAACTAATCAAGGTCTTCAGAGTTACTAGAAAATTGCAGATACGTGAGTTTGATCAGGGTCTGAACTAAACTCTGCAAGACAGTGGCCCTCCAGGGCTGGATTTGAGGAACAGTGATTCTTGTATTTGATGTTGATTTGATTTTATGCACAACAGTTATAATTCCTCAGATTGTTAATTGACTAAAGCAAAGTGATTTAAGTAAATGGACTCACACCCTGTGTGTGTTTAAATGTGGCCAGAAAAAAGCCCTCATAATTGTAAATATATTCCAGAAAGCAAATACTTTGTTTAAAAAAGTTTATTTCTGAAACTGCTTTACACACACACTGTTCAAGAGGGAGTCCCATCAGACTATCCATGTTGAGAAAATTATAATAAAATACTTAACTTTTTTGAGAAACAAATTGAGATTTTGCACCGTGTCCAGTGTCCTGGAAGGATTCTGAGATTGAGACAACCCTTAAAATGACCACCTCCCTGATCAGTGCCCTGACTACTGAACTAGGGAGCTGATTGAGACACAACCTTAGTTACTTTTGATGTCTCAACCCCTGATTTGAAATCCAACAATCCAATAATTCCTAGATATATTTTCATAATTTTCAAGACCCACACATGCACATGAAGTCACCAGTGCAGAAGGCAAGATTGAAATATGGAAAAGCTTACATTCAGCAGATGGAAATATTGCCATTACATTGATTTTGTCAGGAGAACAGATGATATGAACACCGTTGTGTAAGTTGTGGCATTATGGAAGTTGTGGCATTACTTTACTCTGGCATTACATGGCTTGCCCACCCACATCCCTCTGATCCTGATATAAATTATATTACTACAAAAATCTTTTTGGAATACTAAACATTTTCTTACAAACTTATGTGATTTCTTTTAATAAAATACATCATGAAATATAATCGTAAATGGGTAACAGAGAAATTAGCAACAATAAGCTTCAAGCTACACATGATAATTAATGAGATTAATACAACACTTTTACTTAAAGGGATTGTTCACCCAAAAATGAAAATTATCCCATGATTTACTCACCCTCAAGCCATTCTAGGTGTATATGACTATCTTCTTTCAGACGAACACAATCGGAGATATATTAGTCCTCCAAGGTTTGTAATGGTTGTGAATGGAAACCCAAATTTTAAAACAAAAAAATGCATCCATCCATAAAAACAAAAAAGTCATCCATACGACTCCAGAGGGTTAATAAAGGCCTTTTGAAGTAAAGGTATGCGTTTTTGTAAGAAAAATATTCATATTTAAAACTTTACAAATAACTAGCTTCAGGCGGACGACCGTTTTAAAATTTGGATTCCCTTTCACAACCATTATAAACCTGTGAGTAAATCATGGGATAATTTTCACTATCCTTTTAAAAGTCACTATCAGTCACCATTGAGTGTTTGTAATAACTTCGGACTGCGATCCAATGTGGCAGAAATATGTTGTTAGTAACATTTCAGAAGATTTTTTGGGGAAGATACACAATTACAACTTCTGTGGGGAGTAAAGAGAAAGTAATATAACTAGTACTGTTGCCAGAAAGTAATAATATTACTTTTGAAAGGAGTAACTAGTAACGAGTAATAAATTACATTTTTTGAGTAACGAGCCCGACACTGCTCAGATATGCATGAGCATCTATGCAGCTGAGTCTCTAATAGCACCATAACAGAGGTAAATACTCCTCATATTACATGACTTGCTCTTCACACATAGTGTCACTTCCTCTTTTCTCTCCCAGTCCCAAACTCTCCCTCTCAGGAGCATCCTTTCTCTCCCGCTTTTGCTTCCTTCTCCCCTATCCTCCATCTGCCTCCTATCAGGCTGTCTCTCTTTATTACAGACCGCCTGCGTCTCTCACCTTGTCCCCTGAAAACCCCGCCTTACGAATTAGACCCAGAGAGAGACGGAGTGAGTGAACAACCGAACCGATAGAGCACCGAGAGAGCAGCCAAAACCAGCGAAAGTGATGACAGGTTATTTTTCACCAGCCCTCCCTAGGCAGCGCAATGTTGTTTTCTCTTCTCCTCTGACACATGGAAGATTTAATCTAGCCATCTCTGGGCGGCCCTTCCGCTCCTGTAACCAAATGAAAGCCATGATTACACACGTTACAGGCGGAGGGGGGTCCGGAGGCCTCGGAGCCAAAAAAGGCCAGAGCAGCAGATTCGCCGGGCTCGGCAGGGTGATTCAGAGTGTTCGTGTCGGTGCACATGTGCGGATGTGTCTGCGTATAAAGCATTGTCTTTATTGTTATAGAGGGTTATTGTTTGTGTGCCAGGTGGGAGACATCTTGAACCATAAAAGTGAATCGCACACAGAGGACTTGCACGCCGCTGCTTTAAATGATTATTCTAATGACCTCCCTCCTCATCTAAATCTCTCCTCCCTTCCTCCCATCCTATTCTGAAGGAGAACCACTTTGACTAATATTAAATGCAGCAGGGCACACACACAGCCTTCTATTTTTATATGCAATGTCATATGAGTCATAACAAGTTTGTGGTGCTGTATGCTTCAAATTTTACCTTGAGTAGCCTTATGTGTAATTGCTGTGACAAAGTACACATCAAGAGAGGTCACAACTTTTTCCATTCATTTAATTAGTTCATAGTTAAAGGGTTTGTTCACCCAAAAATGAAATTTCTGTCATTAATTACTCACCCTCATGTTGTTCCACACCTTCGGTGAACTAACCCTTTAAACATTTGTTGGAGATCAAAGTGATTCAGTGATTTCTGCAGTTTTGCCTTTAAGGAATCTCCTGACTGTCTCTTTAAGAGTCAAGTGAGTCCTATATCACTGCATGCAATATTTATTCTATTGCACTGCAAGTCCTTAATGGTTATTTTCCCAGCCAGCTGAGTGCACCATAACTCCAGCGCAAAGCAGAAGGGAACATGGAAATCAAAGGGATATTTTATGTTTAGATAAGAATGTCTAATCGGAGAATGCTTTTCGGATAAAAGCCTCTCATACTCTTTTTTTATGTTTTATGTTAGCAAACTCTGATTAAGATGCATGATTTTTCTGACTTTGACTGAAAAAGCACAATTTGAATAATTTAATCTTATTGTCACTGGCTTTGAGAGAAAAGAATTCACTATTTTAAGTGTTTAGTGTATGTTTGTCTTGTCATTGACCTGATTAGGATTGTATAAGGGTTGTGCAAAATTCAGAACTAAAGAATATACTATATCTGTACTGTAAAACCGAACAGTGAAATTAAAGGGTTAGTTCACCAAAAAATGAAAATAATGTCATTTATTACTCACCCTCATGTCGTTCTACACCAGTAAGACCTTCGTTCATCTTCGGGAACACAAATGAAGATTTTTTTTTGATGAAATCCAATGGCTCAGTGAGGGCACTATTGCCAGCAATGTCACCATCACCTCTCAAGATCCAGAAAGGTACTAAAAACATATTTAAAACACAGTATACTGGTTCTACCTTAATATTATAAAGTGATGAGAATACTTTTTGTACGTCAAAAAAAATAAAAAAATAATGACTTTTCAACATCTAATGATGGCCAATTTCAAAACACTGCTTCGGAGCTTTACGAATCTTTGTTTCGAATCAGTGATTCGTATCGCGTATCAAACTGCTGAAATCACTTGACTTTGGCGCTCCGAACCACTGATTCAATTTGTAAAGCTCCGAAGCAGTGTTTTGAAATCGGCCATCACTAGATATTGTTGAAAAGTCGTTATTTTTTTATTTTTTTTGGCACACAAAAAGTATTCTCATCGCTTTATAATATTAAGGTAGAACCACTGAACCCACATGAACTGTTTTAAATATGTTTTTAGTATTTTTATGGATCTTGAGAGGTGCCGTGATATTTCTGGCAATGAAGGCCTCACTGAGCCATCGGATTTCATCAGAAATATCTTAAATTTGTGTTCCGAAGATGAACGAAGGTCTTATGGGCGTAGAACGACATGAGGGAGAGTAATAAATGACATTATTTTCATTTTTGGGTGAACTATCCCTTTAATTAAATTAAATGAGTGTGTTTCACTCAAATAACAATGAAAGTTCATTGTACTTAATAGAAAAAAGTTGTGTGAACTCAAAATTTCATTGTAGTAAGCTGAACTTGATTGAGTTGAGTCACAGCAGATTTCTAATTCCCAGCATGCTTTGCATCAGACTGTATAAATATCTGTTGAAATGAAGTGTTATTTTGTGTGTTTTTGCACAAGATTAACATAGGGAGACATAACTTAGTGTTTAATGTTGTGTTATTTTGGGATTTACAAGGGGTTCTGTTATGTTAGTTTTGTAGGGTTACCATTGTAATGAAGAGTAGAGCCTGTGGTTAGGTTGAGGGAGGGCTGCAAAACTTTTAAGACCGTGTATATATACTGCATGTTGTTTGATTATATACATGCAATTATATAATGACATTCTCTTTGATAGTTATAATAGCTTGTGATATTTGCTATGAATGAATGAATGAATGAAGCCCTTTATCTATCTAACATTAACCAAGATCTGAATGTGATGTTTATGTAAATTAACTGTATTTAATTAATTAACAGTAAGATGAGTGGGGCAAGGCTTAGTGGGAGCGAAGGGATGCCGGTGACGTGATTGTTAATGAGAGACACCTGTGCACCATACTGGCCTTGCTCCGCTTCCACGGCTCTCGGCCTCGCCCTACTTGTCACAAAAATGTTAAGTTCTACTAACTTACTTAAAGTTAGTGTACTTAAATGTTTTGAGGTAATAAGTTTCCTATTTCTTAACTTATTCAGTTTTACAGTGTATCTGTCTTATTCTCTCTGTCCTATAAACATTCAGACTTTGTCTTGACAAACTTCGCTTTTCTATTTATATAAATTCATTGTAATTGTACTTCCTTGCGTTCAAAATCGAATTGCAATTCTGCATCCTCTTTGCTACCTCAGTTCAAAATCAAATTGGAATTTAAAATACATACCTTTCCTCTGCTGACACAGAATAAATAGTTTAATGTGTGACACCGATGTTCACCTTGTCCTTGTGTGTCCCTGCTGGAGTGGACTCAAGCCAAACTCTTTTAAAATCATATTATTTAATCGCCTACAGGACAGAAACTGTATTTCTGATGAGCCACCAACAGGCCGCCAATAACAGACTAATGTGATTTGTCAAATTGCATTTACAACGCTTTACATTCTTGATTGGATTACCACCAGCAAAAAATTGGTTTCAGTCCTCTCCTAATCAAGTTAATCATCACTTGCACCTCAAAATGTGTAAAATGAAAAAGGAACAAGGTTCATTAAATATACAGTGCACCAACCTCAAGTTTTAATATGATTAGTATCAATCTTTCATTTTGGAAAAGGAAACACGCTTGCAGCAATATCAGTTATGCTTCTCAATCCTGTTTGGAATCGAAAACAGTTTAGCTCGGAGGATTATTTGCAGTCAATTGAGTCTGCATTTAGTTACCGAACTGCAGAGGCGAGGTACAGAGAAGCTTGCTTTTTTTAGTTCTCCATAAACAAACAATAACTAAGGAATGCTTAGAGTTATGGAGTCTCCTAGGGAAAACATGTCATTTGCAAGGTGATAAATATTTTAGTGTGCTAATTACTTTGGTTGTTAACTTCTCCTTTTGAGATCTGAAGTGTTTGCATGCTAATTGTTCTTTAATGACTGTGTTCTGGGTAGTCTTACTCTGCTGGGAGGGATCTATACTTACCTTGATTGTATTTTTTTCATCTTTTGGACAGACAAGAGTTTTGTTATTATGTACTAGAGGTGTTTTCCCGCACTAGCAGCCAGGCATTGAGAGCCAGCTGGCACCAGCACACACACCGTCACGCCTAGCATGTCACTGACACACCTCTCTTTCTTTCTCTCTCTCTTTATTTCTTTATTTACACCATTCTCGCTTCATGATGCCGGGAGATGGAAGCACCTTAGGCAACAGAATGATGCAACAAGACCTGCGGGATGTGGAGTGTGACAGGACATTCCTCACAGGGAAGCTGTCACAAGACAACATCTGTCCTGACGCTCCACTAACCTGGCTTTCATTGTTCATCTACAGCAGTGGTTCTCAACTCCAGTCCTCGGGACCCACTGCTCTGCACATTTTGTATGTCTCTCTTACCTGACACACTCAGTTCAGGTCATGGAGTCTCTCCTAACGAGCTGATGATCTGAATCAGGTGCGTTAAATAAGGGATACATACAAAATGTGCAGAGCAGTGGGTCCCGAGGACTGGAGTTGAGAAACACTGACCTACAGCATCAGGCGACTGTCATATCTATCTATCTATCTATCTATCTATCTATCTATCTATCTATCTATCTATCTATCTGTATGTCTGTCTCTCTGTCTGTCTGCCTACCTACCTACCTATCTACCTCTATCTTTCTATCTATCTCCACGGTGTATACTGTATGATCTTTTAATGACATGGGTCAGGAGTTTTCAGAGTTTTGGTTCAATTTTCTGAATCATCAATTAAATTCAAAGTGGTCAGAAGTGTGCAATGAATGTATAATTGCGTATTTGAAATTACAACAGTACATTTAAGGCGTTTAAACCAGCAAATAAACTTCATTTTTCAATTTTAGTGGGTTTTTCTTGTTTTCTTTTTTTTTAAACAGCGAACCACTGCAGTCTTGTGGGTGGCTGAGCTTACTAAAGCTGTGCCTACAGCTCATCATCTCTTCTTTTGAACATTTCTTTTGATAAAGTGAATAGGTGACTAGCTGACTCCAGGCCAGCATGCTGTCTGCTCCTGTTGAGATATAGCGGTGAAATACAGGTGGTGAGATACTGTTTATTCTCTTTGCTTTCACCATAACAGCAGGTGTCCATTTGTGTCCACACAAAATATCTGCGACTCAATTATAATGTTTTTTTTTACTATTACTCATCACTTTACCAGCTTCAGGTCTGATGTTACTAACCAAAATGAAACCCCTTCCCCTTCATAGGATGGCATCCAATTTAATGAACTCTTCGGCTCAACTCACGTATTCTCCTACATGCTTTGTTGTCGCTGTTTCTTTCAAATGTCAAGCTCGTCCTCTGTTCTTGTTTAGCTCGCCATGTCTCTTTTCCTGCTAAAACCTGCTCAGTGATCTCATTTATTAAATGTCATGTAGGAACTGCGCTGGCGCAGAATGAGTCCTGTCAGAAAAATGAGAGTCGCGCGGGCCTCAGACGCCACATCCCATCAACATGTTCAAACTCTGAGGTGTGTTTTGAGCAACAGCATAAGTTTCGTGGCGTCAATATCCTAAGCAGAATTTCCCGTGTATTCACGATGCAACATAGGTTTCCTAAAGAAAAAAGGGTAAAGATTAATGGAGTTATTACAGATCATGTCAGTATATTACAGTCAGCTGGAACGGTAATATGCAAGCCAATTGATTTTGACATCGATTTAAATAACTAGACCAGTTCTATTAGTGTGTTATATTTGTCAAAAATCCCGTTAAATTTACGTCAAAAATCAGTGGTTGCCAGAACCTCGTCCTAAAAATCAACTGTTCTATCGCACTATGGTGCCTGTATATTTTAAATTTCATTACTGCAAGCTATATTTGTCATTAACTGGTGTTAATGTACTAGGCTACTTGGACTATTAAAATCTGATTCGTAGAATCTTAAATATAGTCTACTGATAACCGCCATAATTATAGGCATACAGGTGGATAAACAGAATGCCAAATCATGACTTGCGTTAATCAAAACTGGCCTTTTCATGAACCATAGCTAAAAATACATACAGTACACGAAACACCAGGCTTGCAAACATGACACTGAAATAATTCAATAAACAACCTAAAATGTATTTTATGTTTATGTAATTAATTACAAAAACATAAAATTATAAATAAAATATAATGGGCCTATTCATTTTTTTTTTTTTTTT
>RJVU01048406.1:5767134-5872496 GCA_003731715.1 Anabarilius grahami | reverse complement strand
AAAAAAAAAAAAAAAACTTAGGCCCACTAGATTTTTTTATAACAAAGCAAAAATTGTTCCAGACTGTAAACGTACATGTAATTTCTTGTAGAATGTAAATAAAATGTTGATGCAAGTAAATGATATGGTAATTCATACTTGTAGGTTCAAAACCCATTTAAAACCCAAAATCTAACATTTTCCCGCTATATTTCATGAGGTCACTGACAGTTAACCAATTAACACGTAGCCATTTACTGTCGCATGTTAAAATATTTTTCTATTAAAATTTCTTTTTAACACAGTAGTCCTCCTTGCTTAAAGTTGGCTTGTCCATCTAGAAGGCTAAGCATCACTGCTCTCGTGAAGTGTCCTTTTCTCAGCAATAGGTGTCCGTTAGTGAGCAAAAAACAACTATGTGAACTTCTTCCACCCGGCGTTCTTGAAGACAACCTCAGCTGTGTTTCCGCGCGCTCACAATCCATTCATCTTGAGTAGCCTAACATTTTAACACGGAAGAATAAATCGCGTCCTTGTGTCCGGTAAAACGATGACAAAATAACGCGCCCCCATTTTCCGAGGATCGGGGTGTCATCCCCTTCTGTCTGCTGACTAGGGTCCACCTGTAAGATACTTCTTTTGAGGGGTGGGACCCCATCGGCGCTGTCACGGGAGGAGGCGGTCCCGTGCACTGGCTTGGAAAAGGATTGGAAAAGTAAAGACCGTCTCCTGCGCTGATTGGGGGCCCGGAGGGGAGAGTGAGGAGGGCGGGAGGATTGCGCTCACGAGCCTTTGTGTTTCACTTCTAATATCTCACATATCAATAATTGAGCGCGCGAGCAGACGGACCCCACGCGCTATGTATTCTACTGCGCGCGAGCTCGGTAAGGGCCTTGATCCGCTTTCAGTCGGTTCTTCCACTACGGACTGAGAGGGGAACGAGGGGAAAAACTGTTGTAGTCTTGACTTGAACTGTTTGGAAGGACTTCATTTTGCAGTGAGGACAGGTTTTGGAGTGATTTTGGTTTGGGATTTGAGCGAGAAGACTGCTGTTAGGTGCGGAGTGAAGTTGGCATGATGTTGACGTTGGTGCTAGGCGCAGTGTGGTTAGTGTGCCATGCATACGCACAGAACGAGACGGAACCCATCGTACTGGAGGGGAAATGCTTGGTCGTGTGCGACTCAAATCCCACCTCGGACCCCACTGGGACGGCTCTTGGGATATCGGTGCGTTCTGGAAGCGCCAAAGTGGCTTTTTCCGTGGTGAGGAACACGAACCACGAGCCGTCGGAGATGAGCAATCGAACAATGGTGATCTATTTCGATCAGGTAAATTTTCACTATGGAAATAGCCACTTCTTTTGTTTAATGTTACTTTTTACGCGTTAGCCGGTTGTGAATTTCGGGAGGAATTTTGTGTCACGGTTACAAATACAAACTAGGTCACAAAATCAAAGAAATATCACAACAATGAAACAAAATCAAAGAAATATCACAACAATGAAACCTTTAACTGATAGGCTATGTGTAATCTGGGGAGATGTCATATTTCCTTCCACTTCGTTAAAGGTCAATTACAGGCTAATGGCTTTTCAATTATATCTAATAGCCGTGAACTTCTTTTTCTTGTCATAAAACTATCCCCATCTGTTCTTGTATGTATAATGAATGACGAACTGATTTAAACGCTTTGCTACTCTATACCAGCCAGTGTCCATCCTAAAACTTAAAGAGACAGAACTTAGACTAAAAAGCGATATTAGTCTACTTATTATTGCGTGTTTGACTTCCATTTTGATCTCTGCATCATCCCTCAGGTACTTGTGAACGTTGGTAGAAGTTTCGACGAGGAAAGGAGCAATTTCTTCGCCCCGCGCAAAGGGATATACAGTTTTAATTTCCACGTAGTGAAAGTGTATAATCGTCAAACGATCCAGGTAAGTGTTTATAGCTTAATTCTCACCATTCTCTGAAGTGTTCTGTGGTGCGCGTGGGACAGTAAAGTGTGTGTGAGAGAAAATGTGAAAAATTTCAGTTGTCTAGAGAGGAACGCTTTCTTTTATTCCCTCTATTAGCACGAGACTAACAACCAGCCTGAAATTTGGCGCGTAGACAAAACTGGCGCGTGTTCAGGACCTTGGACAGAGAACGCGCGTGACAGATTCGCCTCCTGTCTGCACAGCACAAATATATATACGTATATATATATATATATATATATATGCATGCTGTTTTTGGCTAATTAGAGCGCAGAATTATTACACTGTCGCCGTGTCTCTCAGAGGATTCACAATTACATCCCGTTATTCCGCTCTGATCGGCGACTAAATTAGAAGCAAGTCAAATCACACATTTCCCTATTCATCTCTGAAATGCACTGAAACATTGACTAAATGTGACTAAATGAAGACAATAAGTTGGAGCTGTGTATACGACACAAACAAATATTGAAACCAAAGCTCTCTAATCCAACTATTTAATTAGGAAAAATAATACAAGAGAAAATACGTGCATATAGTCTTGCGTTAGAGGGCCTATTTCAATTTGTCTATTTTTTTAAGTGCTCACAGGAATTACAAGAATTATATTTGTACCTTATACATTTATTTTGTATTTTTTTTCCAATCAGATGCAGTGATTTTTGTGCAAAATCACGTGAGAAGATTGGAAGAGCTTATTGGCTATAGGTTGTGCTGTGCATTAAGTGTGAAAGGCCAGACATTTGAGGACTGAACAGTGTTGTCAACAGATTGCTTTTAATTCCTAGGTAATGTGTCTAGAGCAGACAGAAAGCGTATTTGTAATTTTAAAACATATTAATTTCTATAATTAATTTAATACTGGTTTGAGTATAGACCATAATTTCAGTCAGTTTGAGTGCCACTTTTTAATTGAGCAAAGTTGTGCTCAGATTCTTACATATGTTTGGTTAGAGTAACACAACAGATTATGTGTGAAATCCTTTTTTTTTCAGCTGATAGAATAAATATTTCCTTTGTTCTTTTATATACACTTCACACTTCAAAGAAAATATGAATTCCACTCTGTTGATCTGAGAGGGAGAAGCAGGCCTCTCTATTACCATGCAGAACATATGATAAACACACACACAGAGACTCACACAAACAAACACACAATGATCTGAAAGGCTCCATAAATAATGCAGCAAAACACAAAGTGTCTGTATGGATCTCAATGAGTTGTTTGGAAGGAGAACTGCATGCATTGGGTGTAAATGTAACTCTTATCAAATGTTATTGCAGTTTCTTTCAGCTTATTTCATTGCTCATATTCCCACAGTCAATTTTATATCGTGTCACAGAGTACTGTACTTCAATACTCAAAGGACAAGTTCATCTGAGAACATTTGGGATCTAATGGGGAAAACCTTCCCCCCCCTTTTTAAATTCTGGCCTGGTTTAGGTGTCAATCTAGTAGTCACATTTTGTATTTAAAATTCTAAGTCAGTTGTTTTCATTGTAAGTTAATTTTATCATAAAACTCAGAAACATGATTTAGTTAACACTCATATTTTGTTAGCACTGGGGATACTAACATACACACTGAGTAGTCTAGCACAATGCAGTGTAAATTGTCATAGAAAGTTGTCACGCAACATTTTTCATAAGACAAAGCAGCAGACAGCCATGCATTTGAATATTGATTGCGGATATACTAGCCATATTTTGTGAAGCACAATTCTCTTTGAACCCGCAGATGTGACAGACGTTAATTAAGAAAATTACTCTCTGACCTAAAATAATGACCCTGTGAATAGATATGACAAAGAGGGGAGAAAAACATTTTGTCGTCGCTCGTGTCCAACCATTATGCATGACTGAGACAGGCAAAGGGACTGAGAGAAAGAGGGGGCTGTCCTCCATCACTCCACAGCGTCATTTGGACAGGAAGCTGTCGGTTCCGCTAAATGCAGTATTAAATTGCGTGTTGAGAGATCCGTTCACATTATCTCACATCTCATTTTTGGGTTATTTCATACAATGGTCCATTTGTATGTTCTACATGTATGTGAAGAGCCTCAAAGCTGGAAGTTTGTTTTTTGGAAGGTGAAAAAGGATATAGAGTGCATGATGATATTCTCACTTGTCATCCTGTGAACAAATGCATTTTGAGGGTATGTTAGTTGTGAGTCTTTTGTGGTTTTTATCTGTGAGAGTGCGTTCTCATTGTGTAACAGTGTTTTTGCATATTGATAGCCTCTGATTTTGTGTATCTGATGGTCATGCACAACATTCAAAGGTGCCTTTCCAATAACCACAAGCTCATTCCTCATTGCAGTATCAAATGTCATTTTTGCTCTTCTTTTGGCTCGGTCTGAGAATGATTTTGGCATAGAAAAATAGACACAAATAAAGCAATGTGCCATTTTCATTTCTTCTGGCAAAGGCCCATAAATGCTTTGATCAAGTTTATGATTTCATAGGCAGCTGCCTACTGAATTATCAAGGGGCTTGTCAGCCTGCAAAAGAAAGGGAACAAGAGTGTATAGATTATTATGTTGGTGAGAAGATTAAACGGGCTCTGATTGATGCTAATAACTTTATAGTTTCCCGTTGTCCCATTGGGATTTTTTTATACAAATTTTATTTAGCTTAGTTTTTACTTTTCAGTTCCTTTAAGCAAAATTAGACAGAGAAAAGAAACAGAAACAGCAATAGGGCGCTTCTCGCTAATCAAAATGCTTCCATGTTACAGGTGAGCCTGATGCACAACGGCTGGCCAGTGATCTCCGCCTTTGCCGGGGATCAGGACGTCACACGTGAAGCGGCCAGTAATGGTGTCCTGATTCAAATGGAGAAAGGCGACCGCGCATACCTCAAGCTGGAGCGAGGCAACCTGATGGGCGGCTGGAAGTACTCCACCTTCTCCGGCTTCCTGGTCTTCCCTCTGTAGAGGAGGGGCACGCCACGGAAGGACTATTGCTCTTTAGCTCGCCGGCTTGTGGGAGATAGAAGGGGGCGGATGAGAGATAGAATGATAGCGAGAATGTAAAGAAAACATATAGGAAGAGAATTTAGTGTGGCAGGCTCTCCGTCGCACTCACTTTGCTCTGCTGCTTGACTACAGCTCTGGACAGCCAAAACTTTTTTTTTTATTATCCTTATGATAATTGAAATAAGATGGAAAAAAAGCATACAGAGGATCGTAACCCTTCCTACCCCCCTCTTACTCATCCCATCACCAATCCACCCTCAAAAGTCTTCAGCTGCTTTAAGGATTGTCCTTCAACCGCCCAGACCCCCATTTCACACAGGTCACATCTTTGTATATTCTCTCCATACGTATACATACTGTGAGTTTCAAAATGCCATTGTCATTCCTCTCAGTCCAGTCGCCCCTTCTTTCTTTGGCTTCCTCCAGCTCCCTCTTTCTTGTCTCTGAGAGGGCGTCTTTGCTCTGTCATGACTGAAGGATCTCTGAATCCCCACAAGAAGACTGCATACTGGATATATAAATACATAAAAAAAGTTTCTATATGATTATGATATACTCAATGCCTAAATGAATCTGGTCGACTCTCTGTATTTCTGTATTTCAGTGTTAATACTTAGTGATTGTGTGTGGATTTTCAGGCTGCTGTCCAACTACCAATGCTTCTTGTTTTTGTTTCGGTCAAAAATGTGGCTAAGATGAAACTATATCAGAAATACTATAAAGTACAAAGTTTTATTATCATTGATTGTAAAATATATGTGAATATTTAGCAGACAAAAACCTCCCTTTTAATCAATTAACCATTGTTTTTTTTTTTCTTTGATTCAATAAAAATTAAATGGTACTTTTTATTTTTCTTAATCTGATTCTGTGCTTTGAAATTTTAAGATTGTCGCCTACAGGTTTTAGAGAGGAACAAACACTAATAATTTCACTAAAATGAAATCTGACAACGCTATGTGTGTGTGTGTGTGTGTGTGTGTGTGCGCCATAGAGACACAATGACTCTTAGTGTGTCTCATTGTGCTTTCTCATGATGTAGATATGCTTGGCTGGTCTCTCTCTCCCTATCTCTGTCTCTTTCTCTCTCTACCGGGTGATTGGGGCCTCTCTCTGCTGCACTCAAGGCTCTAATGAGCTCCTGGGGGGAAATTAGCGCTTGCATAATAAGCAAACCCCACTGTTTACACAAAAATCATGTTGCGTACATCTTTCCTGCTCTTTTTTTTCTTTCATTTTTACTTTACTTTTTTTGCATTGTCCTTGAGGTATTTCATACCATGAAAGTGATTTAGTCCATGTGATTCTTGGCTACACTTGATGACAGTCTTCATCATGCCATATTTATTTTAGTTGTAAATTGCTCAAGAGCTGTAACCAAACTAAAAATATTCATAATTGGACAGAAACGTTGAAATGCAGAATAACAAACACAAAAATGGAACCAAAGATGAACCCTCACTCTACCCTTCCAACATAGCAACAGGAGCTCAGCGTTCTGACAGGCGACGCTCACCTCAGCACATTATCTTTTCACAATACGAAATAATGCTACGTTTGAGGGCCCTCTCAAGAAAACTTGCTGCTTCGGTGCTCACCGTTCTGGATATGAAAAGGGTGAATAGACAAGTGTTGAGCTGTGAAATGTTAACACAGCACCATAAGAGCCGTAGTGTCCCTGCTGGCCTGTGCCCAGACAGTACAGGCCCGTTTAAAACCACTCATTAGTGTCTGCACACTTATCATTTGTCTGAGCAGAACTATGGAATGAGAGCTAAGGGGCATGTGGGAAGTGAAGGGGAAAAGAGAGCGAGAAAAGGAAACATTTAACTTCGTTTGAGTGGAAATTATGGCATGTTGATGTTTAAGTGCAATTTTAATTTGTGAAGTTATGATTCAAGATCAGTCTTTACCATTTGTTTGAATATCGCATTAGGCTATATAAAAAATTTCTTAACCCTGGCAAAGCCTGACATATACAATAATTGTCAGAAAACAGTGCAATACAATGACGACAGAGATGTACAAATAAATAGTCCTCAAAAGCCTGTGGTATCATATTTGGATACATTTTTTATTTTTTCTAAAAAATAATGTATGGATAATAATAGTAAAACTAAGTTGCTTCGGTCCTGTAAATGTTCATCTTGAAATATTAATTACAAGTTATTTTTACGTTTACTTATTACTCGTTCAATCATTAAAGATTTCACAGCAAAAAGACACCAAGACCTGAAAGGTGGACATTTTTAGAATTATACTATAAAAGCATTTTACTTTCTAAAATAGTATGATGATAAATTGGAGGGCAGGGGCAAAAAGATTGTGTATACATTTTTCAGCAAAGTTTTGACCATTTAAAGGCCTTAGAAATTAAGATATCAAATATGATACAGTATTGGATTTATAGAGGTAAGACAGTTACTTACTGTCAGTGCAAAAACATGTTCTTTATCTGAGTAAGATGCGCTATATGCTGAACTCATATTACTGACCAACATTTATTACTGTTAAATCAGCCATAAAAGTCATCAGACGGGATATGAAGTCAATCATCTTGATTTATGTCGGCTTGGTGTTAAAGTGTGGGGTAGCCTAAAGGCCGCGCGAAATGCACACAGAATATGGCACGTGCCAGCCAGGTGGCTCTCTGGGCGCGAGCTTGGTTTACTGGAGTAAGGCGCGTCATCCATCTCTCCTGCTCTGACTTGATTACCGGAGACTTCGGCCTTCGCTCACTACGGCGATGAGGGAGCGGCCCATAACGACGAAAAACAGCCATATGGTGTCTCTCCTGCAAGTGAGTTTCTGTTTAAGATTGATTTCGGGGAAGATTGAGGTGGTTACACTTACACGAAGAGAGAAAAAAGATGGTGGAGTTTTGTTCAAGTGCAAGGGTGACAAGAAAAATGATCTGAAGAATGCACTCAAATACACTGTGCGGCACAACGATGGCATTGGTAACGTTAGCCTAAACCATCAGTTCTATTATTACTAATTGGCTAGAAATTAGGTTTGATAAAAATGTTTACGTGTTAAACCTGCTTAAAAGCCATTTGCCATTACTTAAATTATTCTAAAAGAAATGTGATTGTGATTGGCGGCCATTTTGTTTGACTTGTGTTGCAACACAGGACACAATTTTAATTCAAGCCTTGTTTTTTTTTCTGCTGAAACCCGTACACACACACACACACACACTGTTTGTGAATTGTGGAGATATTCCATAGACATAATGGTTTTTATACTGTAAAACCTTATTTTCTATCGCCCTATACCTAAATCTAACCATCACAGGAAATTGTGCACATTTTTACTTTCTCAAAGAAACTCATTCTGTATGATTTATAAGCCTTTTAAAAAATGGGACATGGGGTAATGTCCTCATAAGCCACCCTCTCCTTGTAATACCTATGTCATTATACAAATTTGTGTCCTGATATTTAATACCTATGTCATACCCATGTCATTATACAAATTTGTGTCCTGATATTTACATTTACATTTATGCATTTGGCAGACGCTTTTATCCAAAGCGACTTACATTGCATTATACTATACATTTGTATCTGAGTATGTGCAATCCCTGGGATCGAACCCATGACCTTGGCATTGCTAGTGCCACGCTCTAACCACTGAGCTACAGGAAAGCTGATATGTCACAAAAACACGCGCACACACACACACACACACACACACACAAATTAAAAACACAGTTTTAGTCAAAGTGGAAAAAGTTATTTTAAAAAGTGTAGCCTATGCATGCCTAAATAGTGCTATTAAAACAGTATTCCAGATATTTTACTGTGCTTATGCTTAATGAACATGCATTCTGTTTAAATGAATTACAGTACTGCCTTAATCGCTTGTAAACATAGTCAAGTTTAAAGTTTCCTAACCCTGGTGGCCTGTATCATAATTATTGTACTTTTGTAGAAAACAAATTCATATAGCTCACAAGCTAAGTGAAGGCCATGACAATTGAATAAAGGAGCAGAGCGTAATCTGTATCCTTCTCTGTCAGACACAAAATTATTCTTTATCTGCTCTTGGCAAAGAACAACGTCTTCAGGCCCAATGTTTGTAAACCTTGCCAATTTCAGAATATAGCTCCTAATACCATGCCCAGTGACAAGCAATTAGAGGACAACTCAGTGGTAGTTATTTCTTTAAATGCTATGGCAAAAAGAGAGGTGAGAGAGAGCAGCAATTAAAAGGGAAAGCGATGAGACACTGCAGATTGAATTTTAATTGCCATATCAGGAACCATATTAGGAATGTTTACTTTAACTGATGTTTGCTTTAACTGTGATGCTCGAACAGGAGTGGAGTAATTATAACGGCCTCTGAAATTAAATGAACCGCCTGCTGAATTTGATTTGTGTTTTAGGAGCGAGTGACAGAGATATTGACATCATTTTATCTGCTTTATCGGGGTTATGCGCTCACGTCACACCAACGCTCATAATTATGCAGCATCATCAACATCTGCTGCAGGTGGCTCGCTTTATGAGTGCTTGATGCTGTGCAGGGTATTTTGCTTCTAATTTGATGCTACGGTGTTATTTATCCAGAGAAGTGGTGTTTGAATATTTCAGACCAATAATCGTGCTTGGTTAAAAAAAAGGAGACCCAGTAGGCTTACATCCAATAACAGATAGAGACTGTAGAAATGTACCTTCCTTGTGTGGTGGTAAATCATCCTCAAATCATGAATATATGACTATTTAAGAGACATTTTTGCCTTAGAAGTGTTCTCTTGTGAGCTAAATCACCTTTTAGTTTAATCTCAAATCTACATCTCATCTTGACATTTGTCAAGCTATGTATTCCAGGATTTTCTGTTTCTCCCTGCTTTATTTCACTTGTGTGAAAGATTGAAAGTGTTGCGGGTCGCTTTCTCACTGATAATTTTGGAGTTAATTACTTAATGCAAATTTACTGTTGTGCAAAAAGCAGAAAGCACAATCTTTTGTGTCAGGTTATGATGTTGTAACGCTAACTGTGTTGTATTATGTGTCTTACGATGCAGCGAAACCCATTGTGAGATCCACCAATCAATTGAGGTTCCCAAATCTCAGTAGTTTTTTTTTTGTTTGTTTTTTTGATTGGTTACTTAAAATTAATCGAGATTTTTTCGTGTTTTTTCTCTGGGTGCTCGAGGATCGGCGCCTGTGGAGTCTATTGTTTTTTCTGTTGACTGCCTTGACCCCATGAAATCAAAATGAGAGTTTTGTGGTTTTTAGTCCATGTCAGTTAGCTTTGAGACTATAGTGTACACCTAAATATTGATTAAATTCACTTTGGCAGATAAACACATTTAAAATAAAAAAATTTAGTGATGGCTCTTCCTGAACAACACAGTTTTTTTTTTGTCCAATTAAATGCTCTCTAGAATGACAATGTCCCACGCCTTAATACCCCGTCAACTAGCAAGTTGCAAATCATGGTTTATAACTTTGACTAAAAATGGTTCATAATTATATAACATTCGATATTTTTTACTTAAAGCTGCAGTCTGTAAGTTTTGCCTCTTTGTCGCCATCTCTTTTTGAAACCTGCAATTGCAGTCATTTGCATAACTATTATTTATGTGGGTTGTGCATCGGCACGGCTCCTCAAACTCATATTTCCCACGGAAACCTACCAGTACCACTCAAATTAGAAAACACCGTTGTGAATCGGGCTAAGGTAAGGAGATATGTACGTTATGTACTTGCTCAAATTTATTTTGGATCATTTTTAACCAAAAAAAGTTATGGACTGCAGCTTTTAAGTATGTCCCACCTAAACTTTTAATAGGAAGGAATGCTGTTCCTGTTCAGGTATTGTTATATGTATTGTGAAAAGCACTATACAAATAAATGTATGTGTTCAGGTGAATTCATGGGGGCTTTTAAAGGTTACTTTTTTAAACAAATGCTAGTAAATATATGGATAGCAAGATAACTCTGAGGTTATCTAAAATTTATCTGAAATATTCATTGTCAACAATCTCTAGCTTATTTCTGCATAGGCTACTGAGATTTTGCTCTTTCTTTTATTGGGCATGAATGATCAAAGGCAATTGAGTCATAAAAGATAGACACATTTTCTGGGTTGGATGCATTTGAAATGTTTCATGACGAATTATGTGGTTAATGGCTTGAAGTGAATTTGGAGATTAATTCTTTCTCCAAATATTTCCTTGGGGAAATAAGATTGTGCACTGCGGGGATATTGATGATATTGCCAAATGACCAAACACCAAAACACTTTAAATATTTAAAATGTGGGGAACTGATGTTTCAGCAGATTGTCACCTTTTAAAGCCAGACAATATGTCACCACATGTGTTAACTGCTCTCCATTGTCAGTCAGATGATCAGTTGGAGACCTGTGGTAGAAAATGTGCTTGGGTGTTCGCTTATGTCTTTAATTATTTAGAAAATACGTCCTTTTTTGTCTTGCTGCTGCATACTTTTGAACAGACAGCAATTTTAAATGTTATGTCATGTTATGTTATCTCAGGAGGGATTCGGATTTTCATTTTTTCACTAGTCTTATAGTCTGATGTTTAGTTGCTCAATGTCTCTCAGTGTTTTATTTTTGCCTTCTGCAACTTGTGGGCGAGAAGGCCTATTACGTTAATGGGGAACAATTGAATGTTAGTGTCACAAATTATCTCTGCGAATGATATCATTGTGCAAATTAATCCCCTTCCCATTAACAACGCAGGCGTGCTTAAACTGAGAGAGAGGAAGAAAGGGAGAGGTTTTAATCATGCTCATAATTAGTTTATGTGTGCTTCATTTAGCTACAACATGTTTATACAAGTCCTGTTGTACTCACTTCAGCAGGTTAATGTGTTTTCTGTTTACAAACAAAAAATGCAATTATCTCTTTAATCAAATTAAGCGCTTTTTGAGTGCCTACACCTAGTCTGTTGTCTACCACATTTAAGAAACAAGAGTGTGTTATCATACATCAGCATTTCAGAAAATATATTGTCATTTGCTCTGTGCTGCATTGTGTTTTTTTTCTTCTTTTTTTCTAATTGTCTGTCAATAGATGTCAGAATTAGTTTATGAGAATAAGAAAGGGAGTGGGATTTCAGAGAGCACGATCTGGCTGAGTGGTGCCATAATTGGGAGGAATGACTTGGTTTTGACTGGAGCGAAAACACAATGCATGGAATATTACATTTATTTCCCGACGCTTTTCTAAGAGCTCTTTAGCAGCCCTTAAACTGTCACCAGGCTCAAGTTTGTCATTACTATAAAGGGCTGCAAATCTACAAGTCATCAAATATGGATGCAGGACCATGGAGGGAGGGAAATTTATGTGGAGAGAGGAGAATAATTGTATGACTGCCTAAGTATTTTAGATAAGTCCTAATTATGCCACAGAAAGCAGCAAAGAGGGGCGGATAAGAGGAAAGTGGGGCTCAAACGTAATGTTTCTCGTTGTTTCAAGAGGGTTACGATCTGATGCAGTCATTTGAAGTGAATTTAATTCTCTATTGCTTTAATTGCAGATGAACTGCATTCAAGCAAATTATGCTATTCTGAAAGCTCAATCGTGATGATTAGGGATGCATGGCTATCGACCAATGTGTAGGGATTTGTTTTTTAATTATATTTTGTATTGGAAAATATTTGATTTATTTAAGATATTTAATTTTACTCTTTCATTTTTGCCTAAATTTACATTTAAATTACCTTAGGTATTAACCTACTGCTCACCTAAAGTTAGGGATGCACTGATTTGCCATGCAATTCTGGGTTTTGACAAGCTAGCAGTTATTTTCGTATTATGGACAATTTTTTTAATTCAATTTTTTTTTTCTGATTAAAAAAAAAAAGACTGAATTTTTTTTAATTTGTAATGTGTTTTATTTTTTAAATAAAGGATTAGTTCACTTAAAAATGAAAATTACCCCAGGCTTTACTCAACCTCAAGCCATCCTAAGTGTATTTGGCTTTCTTCTTTCTGATGAACACAGTCGCAGTTATATTAATAAATATCCTGACGCGTACAAGCTTTATAATGGCAGTGCATCCATCCATCATAAACGTACTTCACACGGCTCCGAGGGGTTAATAAAGGCCTTCTGAAGCGAAGCGATGCTTTTGTGTAAGAAAAATAACCATATTTACAGGGTTAGTTCACCCAAAAATTCGAATCAGTGGTTCGGAGTGCCGAAGTCACTTGATTTCAGCAATTTGGCAGTTTGACGCGATCCGAATCACTGATTCGAAACAAAAGATTCGTAAAGCTTTGAAGCAGTGTTTTGAAATCGGCCATTACTAGATATTGTTGAAAAGTTGTTATTTTGTTTTTTTGGTGCACAAAAAGTATTTTCGTCGCTTTATAATACTAAGGTAGAACCACTGTACTCACATGAACTGTTTTAAATATGTTTTTAGTACCTTTCTGGGCACTGAATGTGTTAATTAACTTGCTGGCAATGGAGGCCTCACTGAGCCATCAGATTTTAACAAAAATATCTTAATTTGTGTTCCGAAGCTGAACGAAGGTCTTGCGGGTGTAGAATGACATGAGGGTGAGTAATAAATGACATAATTTTTGGGTGAACTAACCCTTTAACAAGTTATAAAGTAAAATATCTAGCTTCTGCCAGACGACCTTTCATATTCAACTTAGGAAGAAAGTATAACGCCTCTTGCAGTTACACTTTCTTCCTAAGTTGAATACGGAAGACCGTCTGGCGGAAGCTAGATATTTTACTTTATAACTAAATATGGATATTTTTCTTACACAAACCAATCGCTTTGCTTCAGAAGGCCTTTATTAACCCCCCGGAGCCGTGTGGAGTACGTTTATAATGGATGGATGTGAATGGAGGCACTTTCTTGAGCTTCATACTCGTTATTCCCGTTCACTGCCATTATGAAGCTTGGATGCATCAGGATATTTAATAATATAACTTCAAATGTGTTCATCAGAAAGAAAAAATTCTTATACATCTAGGATGGCTTGAGGGTGAGTAAAGCGTGGGGTAATTTTCATTTTAAAGTGAACTAATCCTTTTACAATATTATGGAATTTTATTTTTGGTAATTTATTGGGTGTATAATGAAATTTATCAGCTTAGTAATTGTAATATTTGTGCATCTGATTCTGTAATCATAATGGATGTTGTTTGTTTTAGTGTCCCTATACAAAGCTTGTGTGTGGAGAGACCATGTTCCATTATGAGATCCCAGAGGCCTGGATGTGCTCTTCTTCAGCGGTGCACAGTCTGACCCTCGGATAACTGATTTCTTTCCCCCCCTTGTGCCTGTGAACAGAGGGTCCTGGGCATTAGCTGTCTAGTTGCAGTGACACTGGCTTCTCCATTCTCACACGTGCCAGTACAATCCGTTCCATCTCTCACATACTTTGGTCCCCGCAGCCATTGAAGATGATGAAAACTTCCTTAGTGACATTTAGTAACCTTTTCCACCAAGAGACAGGGGGATGGAGATCTGAAAGACTGAGAGGGGGAGCGAGGGAGGGGCTGACATCTATACGTGGCATTCTTCTTTGTGTCACCTCGCCACATGTCCTCTCTTCCTTACCTTTTTTTTCAGCCCACCTCAGTCCTTGGCACTGGCCATTATGAGCTGTATTGTGCGGAAGCTCCATCCACAGTAATAGCTTGTGTTTGTGAAGCCAGTGGGACCATGAAAGATGTTTCGGGAGGGGTCTCTAAATATGTCACAGTGCATCAGGAACAACAGGAACATCTCTCCTATAGTCTGTTGACTATTATCAAGAATTATCAAGAATTGCTAATAGTTTTGTCAAATAAGGGAGACAACATTGTCCTGGGTCCTGTGATGAGAGGATGTAATATAAGTCTAAGGTTTCCCCTGAATGTGTCTGTGAAGTTTCATCTCAAAATACCCCATAGATTTTTTTTTTATTCATTTTTTTAATTGCCTATTTTGGGGCATCATTAAATATGCGCCGATTCAGGCTGCGGCCCCTTTAAATTCTCGTGCTCCCCGCCCCCCGGGGCTCGCTTGCCTTAAATAGCATAAACAAAGTTCACGCAGTTATTGTCAGTTATTATTGCTCCAGCTGCCATTTTTCGCTATTGTCCTTGCTTGCTTACCTAGTCTGATTACCTAGCATACATATTAATGATCCCGACTGTCACGTAACAGTCGGTGTTATGTTGAGATTCGCCTGTTCTTCTGAGGTCTCTTAAACAAATGAGATTTACATAAGAAGGAGGAAACAATGGTGTTTGAGACTCATTGTATGTCATTTCCATGTACTGAACTCTTGTTATTCAACTATGCCAAGGTAAATTCAATTTTTGATTCTAGGGCACCTTTAAATAAATTACATGTTACTCAGAGACGGACTTAAGGCATTCAATTGCAGTACTATACAAGTCTTTGTTTCGAAGTCACTTTTTTGCTCCCATTGTGTGATACAAGATTAGAATATTTGAGCAATTGGTCACTTGAAATGCAATTTATTTTGTTGCTTAAATAAATTACATGTTACTCAGAGATGGACATGTTTGGCTTGTCAAAAATATTACATTCAGCTGTCATTGACTTATGAAATCAACTTTATTTTTTACCAGGAAGGGGTGGATTTGATGCACAATTTTTTTTTTTTTTTTTTTTTTTTAAAATGCAGATCCTGTTGTAAATAACAGTGCAAAAATCACTTTTTAAAACTGTTGTTCCATTATTACCCCTTAGCCGATTTTTACTTTTGCTGACTTTTGACTTTTGGTGGAATTAATACAAAGTGCAAATTGTGGGGCAGTTTGCAGTGTCAAATATTTTGGCACTTAACACTGGTTAAAAGATCTCCAAAATTATTTTTGGCCCAATTCCTACCAGTAAACTCAGAAATGTTGATTTGGAAGGGAATTAAATTACCAACCGACCACAATTTTTTTTTAATCAATAAAAAAAAAGAGAAAAGAATCCAATCTGATGACTACAAAATCACTGATTAGCACGTAAATGTTGATGATTTTAAATGTTTGTGCAATATCCCCATGTGAAACAATAACCATCCAAATAGACTTGCAGTCTTTTACCCTAACTCAGGAAATGTCACAAATGAGAGTATTACCTATTTTCAACCATTTTTTTCTCTACCTATGATTTTCTCTCTTCAGGCTGCTGTGAGAGTGAGTGTCCTGTGTTTTCTTTTGTAATATATGGAAAAAGATTCTGTGCTCCTGGGACAGAAAGTGAGTAATGGCACGAAGGGCATTGGATTAAATACACAGAACCACAAACTCAAAGAGATGCTCCTCTGTGCCCTCTCGCTGTCTCTTCTTCTCAAACACACGCGCACTCACACACACACACGCTGACTATTAGCAGATTAGTTAGCTGTTAGATCTGATAAAGGAATCCTACCATGGCATGTCAAAGAGAGGAGGAGAGTTGAGCTGTGGAGGGAGCCAATTTCTGCCTTCTTCCTCATTCTACTCTAGATTCTACCATGTACCTTTCTACCTCCTTCCATGGTGGTTTCAGAGCAATGTGATAAGATTTTCCCACTATTCTCCTACCATGTTGCCCTTTTCAGCAATTTTATACAGGTAGTTTGTATAAAGGTTCAAAGTCCCTTTATGGTGGCTCCTGCAGACCTTTCAGCTTTAGCTCAGTGATTTGGTTTTTATGTCATAAATTGTATGGACATGTAAATTCGGTGTCTGTTGGTACCAGCAAGGGATGAAGTGCTGCAACCTAATAAGAGCGGAAAGGATGATCTGGAGATTTTGATGTTAAGGCTTAAAGCATTCAACTGCAGTGCTATGTAAGTCTTTGTTTCAAAGTGCGTGAAAAAAGTTACAGGATTAGAATATTTGAGCAATTGATCACTTGAAATGGCCTAAGATAATTAAATGAGTAAATCAGTGAAAAGTCTTTACAAAATTCTTCTTTAAATTAAAAAAATTGTTTGTTTGATATAGCATTGAACAGCCTGGTCTCACTGTTAATACGTAGATATCAATACATAACATTTTTAGGTGCAAAACGTACATTTTTGTACATTTGGATAGATGCTGAAACGTACAATATGGATTTAAATGTAAACATTATTACGTATTTACAGCTAAAAAAACAAAATATTTACGAATCTTTTATATTGTTACTTTAGATCCCTTAACCCTATCCCCAAAAATAACCATTTTATAGAGGATGTAAAAAGAAAATATAAAACCTAATAGACAGAAATGTGTTGGAAAATTACACTTTTAGTAACAATATAGCATTAAAAAGATATTTTGAGCTGCTAAGCCCACTCCTATCTCTAAACCTACCCATAACCATTTCTTAAAAATATGTTGAGTTATAAAGAAAAACATAACAGACAGACAAGTGGAATCACAATAATTTATTTATTGCAAAAATATCAAAAGTGGTACCAAAAGTAGTTCAAATGACGATGTGTTGCAGTCCTCTCTGGTGGTATATAATAGTTTTGTATGAGGTACAGCGCAGAATTTACGTTATTAATTGCTGAGAATCTTTTCCAGATCCACTCTGTGAAGGCACACATTTCTCATTCAAGCGTACATCACCCAAAACACGGCATGTCGCATCAATCTGTGACAAAACAGGTGAGAGCCAACAATGTCCCTTTCCAGGAGTTTACTCAGCGGCCATATTTGTAACGCCTCTGGGCAGCTATTTTGGCCATCCAAGACCAAGTCCTATCTGTTTGAATGGGGGAAGCCTGAAATCTCAAAAACTGCTTGACGAAATCTCTAACAAAATCTTATGAACTATCCTATACATTTTATTTCTTATGCTCAAAGTGTGTAAAACTTTTCAGGTTAAACAAACCAATGCACGTGCAGCCCTAAACGCGAATCTCAGGTTTCTATGACTTTACCAGTTGGCGATGACTCTTTTATTTAGAAGACGGGATGTATATTTTGTGTTTCAGTTTCTCCCATTCATAAGTAATAGGAGTGCACCGTCTTTGTATATCTAGTCTTTGGACCTGATGAGCATTTGATATCACTGCCGTAAAACATGTTGTAAAGCTTCCTGGGGCCCCAATTTTTGAATTAGTAAAGAGCGCTGTGTTTGCTGTTTGTGGTTGCTGCTGAGAATGGAGATGAAGATTGTAGAATAAAAAGATTCTTGAATTTGAATTTAAGTCTGTGGTAACCTAAGCCCATCTGTCCGAAGATGGGTGCCCACACTTCATACCCCCACCCCCACCCACCACGTGATGAGAAACACACGGATACGTCTTTCATGTTTTATAATACATTATCAAACCAAATACAGGCCAGGTTCCAGAATCAAATAACTGCTTCTGAAATTAGTGAGGGTGCTCTAGTGAAGTGCAGATGTAATGTGTAAGCAATGGCTCCACTTTTACAAGAATAGCAGTGGAGAGTAAGTCATTACTTTTACAAATTATTGGAATAGAATTTCAGAAGTCTGCATTGACATTGCTTACTGTGTATCTGTTTTGATGAGCCATACAGTATCAACTGACTGTGCCTTTCTTTCATTTGAGAACCCCTGTAGAACCGGGCCTGAAACGCATGGACTGCAAATATTACTACATTAAACCAACCAAACAAACACACATATTCTTTCCATTAGTGTTGTCGTGAGTCGCTCTCTCGCTGATATACCTGATCTTTTTTCTCCATCTGTGCTTTTTAATTGTTGGACTGTTTTGTTGCATCTGAGCCAGGTTAACTGCATAGAGTTTATTTTATTTCCTTTACAGTCAATCACATTCAATTTAAAGTGTTAAATTGACTGCCCTATATTTCACACGTAATTTAATTTGCCTTTTATATTGCCACATTTTGTAAATTCTAAAAAAATAAAAATGGAAAATAACAAAACAAAATCTGAGCTAACCCTAGCTTAAAAAAAAGTGAAGGAAATACAAATATGGAAAAAGTCCAGAAAGAAAGATGCTTATTATCTAATTTTGTTTTCTAAAGTATACTTTGTTTGTTTGCTCACGACTAGGGTTCAGTTTACTGTAAATGTGCAAGCACACATACTTTGAAGGCTCACTTCTAGATAAGCAGTGGAAAATATTAACATTCTTGCCAGTTGAACTGAGAAACATGGCAAAAGCTTTATACAACTATAGCAATACAACTAGACATAGCAACAAGTGTCTTTTATTAGCTGGAATATTAAATGTTAACTGAATTTCACTTGAACAGTGAGAAGTTCTCCATTAGTTGCACCATCTGAAAATGAAAATACTTTGAAGCTTTGGCTTCTCTGTATATTTTAGCTTAATTACAATTAAGAATCATTTCTGTCACAGAAGGTTTGCCTAATATACACACTATTTCACAGTTAATTTGACTTGCTGTTTATGTACGTGTCTTTGGACTACCCTGTTCAGTGTGTGACTTTTTGCTCCGTATTTAGTGTAAGTTATGTCCTTGTGGTAGAACGGCACAAGCTGTTTCCCCTCTGTCTGAGTGTTTTGGCCATGCTTGAGCACTGCTGCTCTGCTTGTTTCTTTAATAATCATTTTTAATGAGCTCTTCCTTATGCTATTCCCCTCTGCAGGCAGCTCAATTAATGCCTCGTTCCATATCTCCACATCTCGAGTGCAGAGAGCCCCCCCAGAGTACACCCCTCCCAACACACACACACACACACACACAAACACACACACACTGATCCACAGCATAGACTTCCTGCTTTCCTCTCCCAGGGTCAGATAATATATGGTGTTTTCTGAAATTATGCCCAATCTAATGTGAGCTCTCCAGGTGAAAGCGGTGCGGTTTGTTTTTCAAAGGTGTCAGGAACATGCTGTTTAAGTGCAGGGAAAATGGGAATGAAAATGCCACCAGGTGGGTCACAGTGTTTGCAGTAAACAGTTCAAAAAGAAGATTTGAAATGCACTCTGTGCTGTCAGAGGAGATTTCAAATTCTCTTTAGGACTATATTAACTTTTCCACCCAGGACAAAAAAAAAGGATCTTAGTTCACCTAAAGATGAAAAAATTGTCATCATTTACTCACCCCCATGTTGTTCCAAACCTGTAAGACATATTTTCTGAAGAGACTGGATTGCTTTCTATGATGAACAAATTGAATTTATGCTTTTATTCACATGAACATTGATCAGAACATAAACAGAAGCTTAACCGTACTTGTTTGACGCGTGAGAACAAACCTCATTGGTTCATGCGGAAGCTCAAACGTGCTGCCTTGGTTCTCACACGTCAAGCAAGCGTGCTTGAGCTTCCATTTACAGTATCTGATGAATTAAAATCTAAATTAAATTTGTTCATCATATAAAGCAATGGAGTCTCTTCCGAAAATTAGGACTAAACCGCTCAATTCATATGGATTAGTTTTACGATCTCTTTATGAACTTTTTGAAGCGTCAAAGTGGTAATTGCATCGACTGTTAATGGATGGACAGAAATGTCTCAGATTTCATTAAAATATCTTAATGTGTTTCGAACATGAATGAAAGGGTTATGGGTTTGGAACGACATGAGGGTGAGTAAATGATGACAGAATTTTCATTTTTGGGGTGAACTATCCCTTTAAAGTCTTAAGCCTTTTGTAAAAACTTATTTTACTTTGAAATGCCATTTAATTTGAAAGTGTGTACTTGTTCTGAGATTTTGCAATCAGAATCTCGATCTAATATCCAGCTTTTTCTGGGTTTTTTAGATTTATGGTAAACTGACAATGTTAAAACATTGACATTGAAATAAAAGTTAAATTTTAAGACGGTTCTGTCATCATTTACTCACCCTCAAGTTGTTCCAAACCTGTATACATTTCTTTGATCTGCTCTACACAATGGAAGATATTTGGAAGAATGTTTGTAACCAAGCAGATCTCGCCCTAAATGATGACAGAATCTTCATTTTTTGGTGAACTATCCCTTGAAGTACTAAGTGCAAGTTTATTAAAGTGGATTATTTTTTGTTTGTGTGGATTAAATGCATGCAAATAAAAGTGTTAGACGTCTAATGAAGTCATTTGGATGGAACTGTCCTTCGAGTTAGAGACTCAGTAATGCTTGTTGCCATGGCATCCTTTACCTTCAATCTGTTTGCTTGCATTTCAATGTCAGTTCTATTGATTGGCGCTCTATTGTCTGTGGCCCTGAAAATGGAGGCTGTGCCGTTCTGAGAAAAGCGTAGACGGATTAAGAGATTGTGGGCCCTGGGCACAAAAACTGTTTTGACTTTTCTTTTTTTTCTTTTTTTCACTTTCCTTTTGATTGTCCCACACAGCATGCGTTTATGCCATTTTCAGTTTCTCTGTAGATAATATTATTTAAATCAACAAGCTTCTTTGACATGCAAAATGTTTCCTTCATTCCCAATTTATTGCACAGGAATATCATTTAGTTTTAATAATAATTAAAAATATTATTTTGTTATAGCATAATAAAGTGTAATGGTATTTACTGTATGGTTTGATTTATTTTTATATATTTATTTATTATTTAATTATATGTATTATTTAGTAGTTTTTATTATTCAGCTACATTTATTTTAATATAGTTATTTTCAATTTGGGGATACTTTCCCCAGATAGTTAAAGTATGCTGTAAAAAGTAATTTTTTTTTTTACCTTAAGAAGCCTATTTTACTGCTTAAGAAGCTATTCTGACTGTTAAAACTACTTTTTGATTAGATTACTTTTAACCTACTCGTTTATCACATTGATTTAAATAGGATAATAGTGTATCATATTAATTATAAAAACATACAAAGAGAAAGAAAATATATTCCATTCTTTATCAACAACATGAAGTGCATTAAATATTACATTCCATCAGGGTTTCCCAAACTGGGGTTCGTGAAGAAACTAAGAAACTGCAGGGGGTTTGTGAGCTAATAATTAAATTAAAAATTAAAAATTNGGGTTCGTGAAGAAACTAAGAAACTGCAGGGGGTTTGTGAGCTAATAATTAAATTAAAAATTAAAATAATAAATAATTTTAAAATAAAATAAAAAAATGTGTTTGAAAGACAGATGCCTTCCAAAGACATAGGAATGGTTAAATTAACTACTGAGTGATAATTTAAATAATAATTAATGTGTTCATCAGTATTTGAATTGATATGAAATGTTGCAATGTTGAGAAAACACTCCTTAAAAGTGAATTTTCTGTAAATCCAGTGGTCAAATGCTTTGGCCTCTCAATTTTCCATGTAATTATAGCCACCTGACTACTTTTTTTTTTTTTTATACAAAGGAAAATTTTAAATATGAAAGAAGAATTTTGGTAGAATTAATAAATTATGAATTATTTACGGCCATTGTGTGAATAATGTGTAATCATGTAATCAATAAACTAACTGTAGTCTAATTATAAGTATTTTCAATGTAATATAATCTAATTACAAGTACTTGTAATATTTGGAATCTGATTCAAAATCCAGATTACATTTACAGTAAACAGCATTGTTAATACACATGTACTTCATATACCCACGTATACTGTTCTATTCAATGTCAGATTATCGCAGTTGGATAATGTCACTAACTGATAGTAAGTTGTCTCTCTCCAAGGCTGTGGTATTTCTGTGGTCATGAGTCAATGCACTAACCGTTTTAGTGCACTGTCCTTTTCCCTGCAAAACTCTGATCACAATATCTCTCCACAGGCTTTCTCATTGAGGGCTTGAGATAAGAAACTCGGCAAAGGTTTGCTATAGTTTTTCCCTATGAAAGTTTTACCAATCAATTTCTGAGTATATGCAGGCCTGACAGATCCCACATCATTTCTCCGTTTGACTGACAGCCCTTCTCATTTTCTCACGACGCTTGCAACCTGATCATGGACGGTATGTGTGTGAGAATGCCGGGATGCATTTGTGTGTGTGTGTGTTTGAGTATTCATGTTCCTTTGTAGGTATAAAAAAAAGAAAATCCAATCTTTGAACAGCATATTCCTGTCTGTCTTTGCTGGGCGCTTTCCTTTAAAGTCTATATATTGGGAGGTTGAGCTGTGATATCTTGTCCTCTGTAAATCAGTTCTTATGTCAAGGGGCTGTCAATTTAATTCAATCTAAATATGTTTTCTTTTGTGGGCTGTCACATAGGCGATGCTGCACAGAGCGCAACTCTCCTCCCCTTTTTAAGACAGTAATGTAATGAGAGACACAAGGCAGATCTGAGGGTTTGCGTGTATCGTCAATGTTTTGGTTCACGTGAGTCCAGACTATTGAAGGCTATTGAAAATTACTGCTTAAAGCAGTCTCTCTCCCTCTTATTGTCACTTCACCCCATTCTCATCTCAACACACACTCACAAAACTAAATTGGTCTACACACACAAGCGCTGAGCAATGATTATTTCTAATGGAGGGCGATTTACCGTTGCAGGGGTGCTAACGTTTTTATAATTGACTTCTGATCAGCCGGATGCCGAGCAGCAGAGACAGATGTTGTGGCTCATTTTGGCTTGTTGCGGGGCTTGCCAACCATAATTTGGAACATTCCCTGCACCTGTGCCCTGTCCTCTCCAGTTACAGATGGGTAACGTGTAACCCAACCCATTGAAATCACCATTGTCACCAAACTGTAAACCAACTGTAAAAGTCTTGTTGGTCAGAGTTTTGTGCCATTCACGAGAGAATGCCTTTTAAATTCCAATTCAGAAATCCATGTAACAGTAATTTTTAATTAGAAAAGCAAGATTGCTCCAGGCAACCATTGAATAGTGGTTTGACAAAAATGTATTGCAGATGATATAATATTAATGAAATAAAATGTGCACTTTTTTGTAATAATGTCCAATTGCAAGTCTTACTTTAAAGTACATTTTAAATCATTGTTTTAAAGACCCCCTGTATTGAAAATCAAGTTTTAAATGTTTTTTGTATGTCTGTGTGGTGTTTTTAATATGCTATAAGACAAACCATATGCAAATTCATAAGTCAACACCATTGCTGAGTATTTTCTCCTTAAAACTGCAGTAAACCAAAGACAGTCTCAAACCTGCAGTCTAAAATCGCTGGTGTTTCTGACGTCACAAACCTTGTAATTAATCATGCCAACGTGCCGACGGGCTTTAACATATCATTAACTGACCGTGCAAGGGAGTCTCAAAAGAACGCTATCCCGGTATATTTTTCTGTTGATATGAAAATTCTGGTAGATTTAGCAATATGGTGGGTGTATGATGCATATTACGATGTTATGATGAACTATATGGCTTTCTCCACTGACGTTCTGAGTTGTTCAAAGTGTTTCTAAGGATATTGATTGTTAGAAGGCAGCTGTCTGACTTGTGAATGTGAACATGGTTTGTGTAACATTAGCAACACATTATTAGCTGTTTGATAATGTAGTCAAGCAAAATGCTTATGATATTAATTACCGTTATGTGTCCGACATTGTAAAAAGCGATACCATTGTGCAGCGTTTACCTCAGTAAGTTGAGCGTGTGGATCTCATTTGAGCTAGTGCGAGTGAGTAGAGGCAGGGCTAATTATCATATTCATAGATCCATCATCCATGTATATTAAATGAGGCAAGGGTGTAGAGTTACATTCAAGCTATTTTAAGGCTTTTTTTTTTCCACAGGAAAAAAAAACGTTTAAACGTAATTTTGGTGATCAAAGATGAGTTTTAAATGATAAAATTGACTACAGGGGTATTTTTTGTAATCTGTTGAAATAAACATTGTGATGTGTTGACTAATATACTAAAGTTAAGAACTTGTTTTTTTTTTATTATAACTGCTGTGTTTTATGTAATATTACAAGTAAATATACAGTCCCTCCAGGATTTCGCAGGATTTTTTTCTGATTTCTGCGGCCTAAAATGACTGATTTTGAGGCGGCTTTTCTCAAAATTTGTGGCAATATTTGCGGCATTTCTTGTGTAGTTTTTTTGTGAAAATACACCAGAGTCAATATTCTTCTAACATTTTTATTACTTTTCTGAGCTCAAGAACCATTGGCTCTGTAATTTTAAAAAGGAGAACACTGATAATAACTATAAATATAAATATAATTTCAACATTTTATTTCATATGTAACACCAAATAAAACAAACAAAAAAATAATAAAATGTTGCATTGCAGTGTTTCCCACAGGATTTTGTTAAACTATGGGGGCATGGTTGTCATTCAGAAGGTTTTGTATATTTTATCAATCAATTTTGTATATTTTATGTATCAAATATGATACAACAGGCTTTGAGGAACATTTATTTGTTCATCTATCAATCATCATTGTTTGCATATTGCATTGCATTGTGTTTTGCCTGGTGTGTCAAATATATTACAAAACATAAAACACATGCAAACTTCTTTTATATTTTGTCTAAAGGTTAAAAAAAACCTGTTCTGTTTAAAAAAATAATTATTTTCTGACTATTATATTATTTCAAGCTTTACAAGGTTGATTAGTATTTTTTATAATACAACAAAACAGAACCTTTAATATAACAGTGGCCTACTTTTGAAGAATACACAAAATGTATAAAGCAAACAAATGTTTCAAACAGATTAAAGTGCAAAAGAACATAAGTTTAAAGTTTGAATGTAAACAATCAGTACACCAGCGGTGTCAGAAAGGTAAAGTAGTTGCCTGCTGTTTTTACAGGGGTAACCCTGGAAAATTATCGAATACATTTTCATTCAGCTTCTTCTTCACATGTTCCTTGCTTCTCGTCCATTTTGGGGCTGTTTACAGAGTGCACAAGCTTCTTTTATGCAACATACAGACACTGTTGATAAATTGAACCGATTGATGGAAACGATGTCACTCAGAGCATGCACGTACGTGTGTGTGTGTTTGTGTGTGAGAGAGAGATGCGCGCTTACAGCGGGAGCGGGGTTGTTGCGGTGGTTGACTGACTGACAGATGCATTGCCGAAGCAACGCCCCAAACAGTTGTTTATCGTTCGATTAAAGTTCAACGCACGTAGTCTACTTCGAAGTGGCCTTTTCTTTGGCTGAATGTATGTTGTGATGACGTCACACGATGCGTTTAGGCTCGAAATATGCGGAAAATATGCGGCAATTTAGAAAAATTGCAAGCCCCTCCGAATTTTGCGGAGTTTGCTTGATTTTGCGGTAAATTCTGCGATCGCGGAATCCTGGAGGGACTGAATATATTTTAAATGTATTGAATTGCAGCTTCATCATAACAAATAATTACAAATAAATTTAAAAACATGACATACAAATTTCTATAGAAATGACATTTCATTTTAGTTTACCATAAATGCTTGTCAATACACTAACCATATTTCAAAGGCAACAGAGTTATGATATTAAATATAAAGATTATAAGATAAATATAAATACTTATGTCCTAAAAGCACTTATAACTAATTGCAAGTAATATAAATTTAAACTATAATACATTTTCATTTAATAGCAGTTAGGTGTTCGAAATCATTACATTCAGTTTGCACTTCAGTATATTCTTTTAAGATAAAATAAAAAATACATGTTACTGAAATAATATAAAGTATGCTAAAATATATGTCTTTAAGGGCAGTAAAATAATAAAATTATACATCACAGCTGCTGATATATAAAGCTTCTAAAGATAGTCTTTAGTTGTAAAGATTTAAACTTTCAGGCTCTTGCTTCATCTGTTCATTTTGTTCATTTTAAAAAAATGACAATTCTGCCATCAGTTACTCACCCTCATATCATCCCAAACCTGTATGATTGTCTTTCTTCTATGAATAACAAAAGAAAAGATATTTTGAGAAATGTCTTAGTGTTTTGTTTTGTCCATACAATGGAAGTCAAACATTTTGTAGTGGTGTTCTAGGACATAATTCACCCATAGAAGTCTAACTGTCTTCACGTTTGTAAGCTAACATTATAAATGCATTGCATATATCATCTCTGATTGATTGAATCTCATTTATTTAAAAAACAGTCCTCCAGAGAATGGCATTAATGGAAGAGATGGAGGTTTGGAATAGATTGAAAGGTGTAGAGGGATAATCTGTTCAGAGCGGCATGGTCTTGGCCTTGTGTTCACACTCCTTTAGCACTGCATGATGGCTTTAGAGCCGATTCCTCCCTAGAGAGGTTTTCGTCTTTAATAGCAGCACGATATCCTGTAGAGACCATTAAACAAGTTCATATCTACTGAACCAAAGGTAGGGAGTGAATTACAATGAATGAAGCTAATTTGTAACTTCAGGTGATAATCCCTGTTTGGTATAGTAGTTGGTAAATGGGACAGAGTTGATTTTTTGGTGAGTTTTTCCCCCAGTGTATTAAGGCATTTTGTTTTAATAATTTCGATGCATTTTGATTAATTTATTTTCATTTAAAAGGAAGTATCATTGTATTACTCTCAGTGAAAAGCAAAACTGACCAAGAGCGTAATTTTTTATTTTACAAAAAAATTAAAAATAGTTTGTACTTGTAGTGTTTGTGTGTGTGTAACTGGTCCCTTGGGTGTATAAAAATCCCTCATTTCACCAATTAGGTGACCAAGGCACTGCAGGGAAGTTGGATATAAATAATGTACCCGTGTCATGAAGTCAGCCACTGTAACCTTTTTCTAGCTCTTTAAGACGTCATTTTCAATGAAGCTGCATCTCCATCACTTAGCACAGAGTGAGAGAGAGGTTGGTGGGAGGGATTCGAAAGGAGACAGGCGGAATTGCACAGCCTCTTAGAAGGTCAAACCTGGAGATCAGGTCTATCAACTGCCTGCTTGTCATCTGTTGCCTATGAAGGAATAATGAAGGGAAGAAAAGGGAAAGAGCGGAAAACATTGTAGTCCAACTGAAGCAGATGTTAGAAGGACAAAAGTGACAGATACAAAAGAAGGGAGAGAGGAAAGTTACCAGTGCATTGTTACTCGAGCCATTGACTTTTTGTCAATGGCTTTTTTTTTTTCTTCTCCTGATAATTTTTTTTAGACATGCACAGCCTATTTGAACATGTAACCCACAAATTTAGAACACATGTTTGCCCCTTCACTAGTCAAAAGCTGTGCTTGCAATGGAATGCTTACTGAATAAATCTGGATGAAATGGTAAATTAAACAGTTGGAATTATTCCACAATAAACATTTAAATTAGTAGCCACGATTTTCAAAGTGGTCGGATGGGTGTTTTAATTCAATTCAATTCACATTTATTTGTATAGCGCTTTTCACAATACATATCGTTTACAGAGAATGCATGTCAACATTGCAATTTTATTTTATTGCACAATTTTTGACTCTGTTTGCACCATGAGAGTATAAATAAATACAGAATCTGCTTACATAATTGATTTTAATTATTGTGTAATTGTTGTTGTGTGATGTTTTCAGCACAGTCACTGGAACACAACTTAAACATAACATAATCTGCTATTTTATAGAAGAAAATAATTTATAATATATATATATATATATATATCGTCATTGGTATCGTTATCGCAATAAATACCTGAAATTATCGTGATACATTTTTAGGCCATATCGCCCATCCCTATTATTAAGTCTTAATTTTTAAACAGCACAATACTAATGTTTTAACTAACAGTTTTGAAATTAATATTTGGTGAAATAACTCTGATTTGCACTCACAAATTTTATGCGTCTTTGCATGCTCTCTATCAGTCGGTCACATTGCTGTTGGGTAACTTTTTGCCACTCCTGGTGCAAAAATTCATGCAGCATGGCTTTTTTACTCCTGGTGTGTATAACAGCCTAATTAACCAGGTTTGTTGTTGATTATGTTATATGTAAGATAAAAGGGCATACGGCCCACTAGTCTTGCTTTCGGCCCAGGTGAGGAAAAGATTGAAAAAACTTAAAAGAGTAGGTCGTATCCAGTGGCGATATTCTTGTTTAGAGTTATTTGAGGTGACCTTTTCGAATGAACCTGATAGTGGTTCTTCTGAAGCTTTTTGGCAAAAATTATTTTCATGAAAAATTTTATTCAGCTTGCTTAATTTAGGTAATCTCGTTTAAGGAAAAAGAAACAAATTTGTCTTGTTCCAACCACACCATAATCAGACCCATATAAGGTAGAACACAGTACATAGACATACACCTCTTTACTTTTCTTATTACAAGCTTGAGGCTTTAAACCATCATGCAGTTGTGTGGGCTTAGAGTACAAGCAGATTTGAGAGCCATATGGAAATCATAACAATGTGGATCACAATTTTCATCATCACAGTAAACCATATCTCTTGACAGGCTGGAATCACTTTAACAAGAGAGGAATATAAAATTACCCTTGAAGGTTTTTTTTTTTTAAGCATAATAATAGCCTTATAAATTTCTTTTGAGCTTTGTGGGCACCAGTAATATTCAATTTTACATATATTAGAAGCTCTTACTACTTACTCAAACGACCTTAGCATCATTGATCTTTAACTGAAAACTGATTCTTAGATCTTTCCACATGGCAAACAAATTCATCGGTAATATAATTTAAAATGTAATTTATTGGCAAAGCTGAATGTTCAGCAGTCATTACTCCAATCTTCAGTATCACATGATCCTACAGAAATCATTCTGAAATGTTGATTTATTGTTAAAGTAAAACGGTTATGCTGCTTAAGTTTTTTTTAAACTGTTTTTCATGATTATTTGATGAATAGAAAGTTCAAAAGAACAGTATTTATTTGAAATAGAAATGTTTTGTGACATTATAAATGTCTTTACTGTCTTTTCATCAATTTAGTGCATCTCGTTGAATATAAGTAACCTATACTGTAATTTTGCAGATATAATACAGTCTAACATTGTTTTGCCATTCCAGTGACAACATATAGTTTATTATTATTTAATAGTAATGGGTTTTATTTTGTGTGAGGCATATGAAATCTGTCATGTACTGTACATGTATTTTCCATTAAAGTATGTGAATGACCAGAGTGCTTTTTCGTTTTGATCTTGATATTAGTATAGGGTTTTTTTCGCCAGTTAGTTTCACTTTTTCATTTTGCTCTGGGTTGAGCAGGCATTTAGATAAATGGTAAGGTTGACCCAGAAACTGGAGCTACTGAGATCACAGTCATGCTGTAAGAGCAATGCACGGCAGGGTAACCCGTAGAGACAGTCCCTGCAAGTGTATCATCACACGCTTTGAATGAAATAGCAGTCAAGTCATGTAAGCAATGAGTAACAAATAGCAATCAACTTTTGTGATCCAGTTTTCAATTCTCCATATTTAAAAATGTCAAACTGCTCTTTACCTGTCCATAACATCAGTATTTTTCTCCCATAGGTTACTATCTGGTGCTGTTGCTGATCAAGAGCATGCTTCTTAAATAAAACTGCAGTAAGTAAAACTGATGGACTGAGGGAATTGGAACAACACGATAGCTGCATTCGCACCCCTTCAGGCAGGTTCCCCGGGGAACACGCTCTACTACAGTCTTCCCCCATCCACTCCATAGTTCTGAGATTCACAGAGATGATAACACACTCTGGTAAGTGTGGTGGCCTTGATCTTTCTACCTCTACATCGCTCTCTATTCTATGAGAGAAGACGAGAAGAAAAAGACCCTTTCATTCATTCAGCTGTAATATGTGATTTGGGCCACACTATCCACCTCCATTATCACCTCCTCTCCCAAAGGAAGAGGGAGAATTGCATTTACCACTGAACTCACCTTGGCTGCTTGCAATATCGCACACACATATTGATAACATGCAGAGGTTTGGGGGGATAATTCATCCTTCAGTCATTTCAAATGGAATAGAGAAGGGAGATGGACATAACTTGCGTAATATTATATATTATAATGTGGCGTCCAGGGCTTCACAGAATGCATTGCAGATAGAATCGTTTTGATCTTTAATGTACTAATTATTTGTCTTAAAATGTAATAGTTGGTCATTTTGCTGGTTTCTGTAATTAGCCGGACACTAGCATGTGTTTGTTGTTGTTGTGAAATGTTCACTGTTGAGCAGTTTTAAAGCACCAGAAGTTGTGTTGGGAAGGATTGTTATATTATTTGTGGCCAACATTTCTGCTTTTGGGTGATGCCCTCCTAATTCCTGATATGGTGACAGGTTACAATAATATTAATTTAAAGGCACAATATGTAATTTTCTCCGCTAGAGGTCGCTTACTCAAAACAAAGGTGTAGTTTGATGACGCCTTGATTTTGCAGAATCATGGGAGGTGTTGTCTTCACATCTACAGCCAGTGGAAAAGAATCCGCCGGGACTCGGGCAGAAATATTTATGGATGAGCTAATGTATTAAAGATTTATTAACATTACTGTAGTATGAAGTAAAAATTGCTTATTTCTCTGGATTTAATCTTTCTTGGAAATCATAACAAGTCAACAAAATATACAGCATTGTTCTAGTGGTTTTGGGATATTTTAATCCAAAAATTTTACATATTGTGCCTTTTAAAGGTTGAATAATAATACATTATTACACGGGGCTCCGGAATACTTGATTCTGATTGGTCAATTATCCAGCTGTCAGATATTTCCTAATATGTGACCCTGGACCACAAAAACTATTTGTAGCAATAGCCAACAATACATTTTATGTGCCAAAATTATCGATTTTTTATGGCAAAAATCATTAGGATTAAGTAAAGATCATGTTCCATGAAGATATTTTGTAAATTTCCTACTGTAAATATATCAAAAATTTATTTTTGTGAGTGGATATGCATTGCTAAGGACTTCATTTGGACAACTTTAAAGGCGATTTTTTATTTTTTTGCACCCTCAGATTCCAGATATTCAAATAGTTGTATCTCGGCCAAATATTGTCCTATCCTAACAATATCATCACCATACATCAATGGAAGGCTTATTTATTGAAGTGAAGAAGTGAAGTGAAGTGACATGTGGCCAAGTATGGTGACCCAAACTCGGAATTTGTGCTCTGCATTTAACCCATCCAAGTGCGCACACACACAGCAGTGAACACACACCCGGAGCAGTGGGCAGCCATTGCTGCGGCGCCCGGGGAGCAGTTGGGGGTATACGGTGCCTTGCTCAAGGGTCTCACCTCAGTCGTGGTATTGAGGGTGGGGAGAGCGCTGGACATTCACTCCCCTCACTGACAATCCCTGCCGGACCTGAGACTCGAACCCATGACCTTTGGGTTACAAGTCCAACTCTCTATCCATTAGGCCACGACTGCCCGGAAAAATTCAGCTTTCAATTGATGTATAATTCTCAATTTTTAAAAAATTGACCCTTATGACTGGTTTTGTGGTCCAGGGTCACATAATTGCCATGGTCCATGGCAATGCTGCATATCAGTATGCTTCTACTGGTTTTTAAAACCTGTCTCATGTCACACTGTGGACTCGCTCTCTCTTGTTTCATACAAATTCAACTGCTGCCGTTTTGCATTTTAGATATTGATTTTGTAAATGACCTCAGAGAACTTTGAGAACATTACTGTAATACTGTTTCACTGTTCATCTTGCTGTTAGGCAGATTGTTTTGTGTACCTTGTTATAAAAAAAAATTTCTCAGTGGAAGCTTTAAGATAATATACAGGTAATTCAAATCAATATTTCATTTTTTTTTTATTATTTGTTGAGGAGCAACCACTCTGAAGTTTATTTTGCTAAAATGACCATCTGCCTTATATTCAAGTGTTATATGCTTTTTTAAGACATGAACTCCTCAGTAAGGTGCTTTCTTTAAATGTATGCTCTGGCTTTGTGCAGTTCAGAGTAATGCAGTATCCCCCAAGTGCAATCTACACGTTTATTTGTAGTTAATGACACATCATGCTTACACCATAACACACTCACACAAAAACATTTATATCTTCTAAGAGGTGGTATTGCAGCAGTTTATTTGCTAGGCGAGTATGTGAGTCGATCAGTACTAAAGAGGCAGATATCTACAAAGTGCCTAATGATCTTCAGAGACATAGGTCTTCAAACAATAGGTGTACCATTAAAGCTTTACAGATCTATAGACTTCCTTAATGGGTTCAATTCCACTTGATTAGTTCAGCAAACAGCCATTTATTTTCTTTCCCTTTTCATGTCAAGACTCACTGAGGTGAGCTAGTGCCAATAAGAAATTTTACAGAATTATCCGACTGTTAGGGTTATAGTTAATCTGCTACAAATAGTGTAAAACAGAATTGTTCTATATCATGTCTTTAGTCACACCAGGTGTGTCATACTACAGTATTTCTTCATTTATGATACTGCTCGCAGGTTCTCGCATGGGTGGTTGATATTTTATTCTCCAGCTGTCGCGAGAATCACTCAGTGTTTCTGTTAAAGACAACAAAAGAATATACAGTGAGCAATACACCACAGAGAGCCTGTGGTGTGGCATGTAGCATCCATTACTGATCTCAGGCAGCTGGTCACATGACTGGATCTCAGCCAGTGGTGCTGTTTTCCTGGACTGCTTTCATCAGTTTCATCTAGTGACATTGTGAGGTAACAAGAGCAACATTTTTAAAAGTATTACATTTTATCTTTCACTTTGTTTTAAGTTTATACTGAAATAACAGTCTGGAGTCAGAAAGCTTTGTTTTGCATTTTTCTAATTGAATACAATTTGCTCCATTACAAATGATATTGTCAGCATAATAATAATAATAAAAAAAAAGGAATTGCACCTGCACACGTTTGTGAGAAACTGCATGATTTGAGAAAGACCCAAAGAGCATCTGGTCTGCTTGCAACAAACCCTTTAACCTAAGAAAACCTTTGATCACAACAAATGATTACTACAATATGGACTTTCAGTCCTCAATGTAATTTCAAGGTTGCTACAACACCACACCTCCATTCATCACGTCCCTTCTTTCTCTTTTAGCACTGCTGCTGTCTTTTTGTCTTTTAGTGACATTTTCCATATACTAATTGCATTACTGTACCACACCACAGAACACAGATCAGTATTTAGAAATTGATCAATAGTAAACTAATTTGCCTTTGCACAAAGTAAGACATGTTGATAGGTGAGGTTGACATAACTATATGAGCTAGCCACTACAGTGCATACATCCCTGCCACTGCTACAATCAGTTTAATGTTTATAAGACCAAATATGAGAGCGTTTCATGGTCAGTGTATGACTGTAATACAATACACAGCATATAACAATATCACTGTAGTATCAGATGTTTGGATATATGTGGTTTTCCATCTTGTTGTTTTTCACTAAGTTTTCATTTGCAGGTCTTAATGAAAATGTATTGTTTATGAAGTCCAGGCCACAATGAAATCGGTCTGGAATTTCAACCCCAGAATTCATTAGTATTGATTTGGCCAGACCTCTGTTGTCTAGCTGCAGTTTTGGCCAGCCTGTGAGCGCATTGTATTGCTCTGCATTTAGAAAATTGTTTTGACCAGAGACCTGAACTGCTGCTCCTACTTTCAGCAGTTACTCTGAAAATTTTTCCTTTACAGTGACAATATTTGGAGTTTGTATTGTTTGTTTGTGTGTCCGTGAAAATTAAACCAGGGCTGGATTTCCCGATAAAGTTGTCTCTTAGCATGCTACGAAGACTCTAAAGGTAGACCTTAACTGAAGAAATACCGTTTCTAGGCGTGTTCCCCGAACTATACCTTATGGAGGCTGCTTAAGATACACCTTCTTAAGTGCGACGTTAACAGGTGCTGTGGCGGTGAACTGGGAGAAGAATAGAGTAAACTTTATTGTTTCATACACAATGTGTATCTGATATGAATAAAACACTTCGTCAAATTATATAATTGAAAGGGTTATTGTTGCAGCTTCTGTAGACATCAGTGTATGGAATTTGATTTTAACAAACTATAAATGTATTTTTTATGCAGTAGCCTACTTAATTCAAATGTGTATTTAAAAGTCTGAAACAAAATAAACCTGATGAGGTTAAAAACACTGAATAGTTGTGATACATGACAAGCGCGGAGCGCGCGTCTTTCTCTGCATCAGCGCTAAAGCACATTTGAATTTAGCAGTGAATCTTTGCATTTTATTCTTTGTCATTATCCTAATTGAACACTGGGTGTATTACAGCTTCAGAATTATATTCGTATTGACTGTCAACAGTGATAAGGTATAACTAAGAGTGGTCCTGACCAACCTTACGAAAGTATGACTTACAGAAGGCTTAACTAAGTATGTTTCGGGAAACACATATTTATGTTAAGGTACAGCTTAAGGTATAATTTAAGAACGACGTAGAGTTAAGAAGATTTCGGGAAATCCAGCCCAGAGCTTTCAGATTTTCCTTTGCCTATGTGTTGCTAATGTGTAAACAGTTTTGACTTTCTGTCCCTCATGGAGGCTCTGTAATATTATATATAATTTATATTTAATATATGTAAGGGATTAGAAATAGAAGTTGACATTGGTTGTGGGGGAATGACCATAGAATTTTCATAGGAATAAGGTAAGCATTTGTCTTGCATATTTTCTTGTATTGATGTGATTTGATAGGACGTAACACTCAACACTGATGGCTGTTGCCTTACAATATAATTCTTCTTCCTTCTTCTTCTTCTTCATCTTCATGATTATCATCATCAATCATATTAATTAATAATTCTTATATATAATTAATATAAAATTAATTATTATAATTACTAATTCCAGATATTGAGGCAGTTCCAGTCAGTTCCATTTCCATACAGTGATTTAAAAAAAAAAGACACTTCCACAAAGTATCCATAAGTGTTAAATACAACACAGAGTAAAATTGAGACTTCACATTGAAAAATGGCATGATATGATAAGGACCATAAAATATAGCAAAAACATTTACAGTTACTGACAAAAAGCATTCAGCTATGGAGAAGTCTAAAGGCAGATGTTTAAAACTAGTTATTTTCCAGAAGACAAAACAGCATAATTTTGACCCCATCAGTCAAAATCATTTCAAATAAAATCATTTAAGAGTTGAAGTACAAAAGGAGACTGATTTCTCCCCAGAGAAAAAGTGAAGAGTCAAACCAACTATCTTCCAGCTTACTGGCAAACATACAGTACACATACACACAAATCCACCACAAAAGTTAAAAGTTTAGCTCAGGAACTTTGGCAAACAAGGTATTGGGAAAAGTAGTTCACATGCTTAGAATGTTGTTATTAATGAGCATAGATTATACATTCACACTTTAGATCAGGGTTAATTATACAGGACTGATTAATACTAATGAAGTACATGCAGTACATGTGTAATTATTTTGCAGAGCTGCTTATAATCACACGTTGTTGTTGTTTTATATCTTCACAGATTCTGCAAGGGGTTCCCAAACTTTCACATACCACTGTATATAGTACAGTAGGTCTATAGCATAGTGTCAGACAAAACACACATTAAACAGAAATATTCCATTCATATACATGGAAGACTATAAAGCTGGTGTGATAACAAAGGACACACATACACACAAAAACTCATCCTTTGAGAAGCATACTGTTGCTGTTGCTATAAATAATGTCAATAAGCATTTGTGTGTGTGTGTGAGAGAGAAAAAAAGAAAGTTTGCAAACACTGTCATATCAGTCGTATGATTGTTATACTGTTATTTTAATGGCATTGGTATTTGGTATTGGTAGTAGTATTTTGTTTTTTAACATTGTGAACCGACAATGAAGCACAAAGCAATTAAACAATTGATAAATTAGTTTCTTTTCTGGTCAGTTTGATACTTTGTAGTATTGAATGAATTGAATTCATAACCCAAATAAAGACTGCTTTATCCGTTGTTGTTTTAGACCCATTTGACCTTAATATTATGGACAAAAAATTGAAACATCGCTCAGAATATCTTGTTTTGTGTTTTCAGAAGACAGAAAGTCATACAGGTTTGGATTAACATTAGATTGAATAAATAATTAAAGAATTACATTTTTTGGGTAAACTATCCCTTTAAGTTGGATACCATTTGGCACAGCCTTTATGTCTGAAACATGCCTATATTCCCTTAAACTTCTCCCTCAGTAGGCAGCTCAATAGGTTTTAGAAATGAGAAAGATTCTTCAATAGGCCTGGACTACTGTTTGCCTCCACCTGCTTTTTTTCCTCTTCTACTTTTTCTCTCACTTCTTTAAATTTAAAGAGATTGATGTATTGTCACCCTTCCAAGCAGCTATTCTTTAAAATATGTGACAGACTGCAATTAAATGAAAGTGCTACTTGCTCAGGGTTCAAAGACGCTTTGAGGCTGATAAAGGAAAGTTTTAGTCAGAGAGTGTGTGTGGCACTGTGTGTGTGTGTGTGTATGTGTGTATACATGTCCAGAAAAAGAGGGAGCACTAATGTTTGTGCATTCTGCCCTGCTCTGTACAGTGCGTGAGATCTTGAATACCAGTCAGCTGTTGTGTGTGAATCCTTGGATGAGTATTCAGCTTTCCGTCTGCCCTTTCCACGCTTGCTGCCTGCCTACCTGTCTACTCGCCGCCTCATCTGTCCACAGCAGAATAGAGCTGTGTCTTTATCTGACAGCAGCATCAAGGCCCTAAGACGGCCAGGAGTGGACACGGCGCGTGTAGGCAACCACACAGCAGCGACTTAGGATCGAAACTGATCTGTGGAGACTGAGCACCATAGGCTCCTCTTAAACTGAAGATATATTAAACCTTGTGTGTGTGTGTGCACGATTGCTGGAGCTGTTGGTGCAAGCTGACATACCTTAAATCTGTGTAGTGATGAATGCATGCAATATGTGTTTGTGCCAGAGGGGCTTTATCATCTTTCTTTGAAGGAAAAGTTCTGGATGATTCATTAGAGCGAGAGAGGGGGGGGGTTAGATGANNNGATGAGGGGTGTTTGGAAGCCTTAGCAATAAGGAGGGATGGAGAAGGCAAAAGAGGATATATAAAAAAATCTTACTGTGCTTAACTGAACAAATCATATCGGTTTTGGTGTCTTTCAGGAATTATTTTCTGCTACAGATTAGCTGGTCAGTCAAAACCCAAACTCTGCTGCATAGCACAGGGTAAAAAGATGTTGTATCAAGAGTAATGTTTCTCACATAATATAACAAGCTTTTTAAAGCACTAATTATTCATTTAGCATGAAAATCAAAGTATGCCTCAACAATATATTTTTTTTCTCCCGGTTTGGGACAGTAGTTCAGATTTCTACTTACCCTGACATTGGGTCTCATTCACTAATAAATGCATACACTATTCACATTTATACGCACATTTGAATTTTTTTACGAAAACGTTCCGCCTAAATCACAACACGTGTGTATGCACGTGAATTTGTTCTTAACCTTGTTCTAATTTTGATGAATTCGGAGTTCTAAATGAGCGACCGCTTGCCTGAGGTAAATAATTTACATAAAACGCACCCAAACCATTTCCGTATAAGGGCATTCCGCTTACCGTTTTCTTTCGTTTTTCTTTCACATGACGCTCTCTAAAGATGCGCTCTCGCCTGAGAGCATGCGCAGAAAGATCCTTGAGCAATGCCAAGAGTGCCACAAGTTCAAATGCAATAAACACCTTTTATACAGACATTACAGACCATTGTTTAGCCAGCTGTACATATGCGTATCTGCGTCTTTATGCAGAGCTAACTCGCAGGTTGAGCTACAACGCACCATTTCCTGCTCTTTTTACTGATAGGCTATATATATATACATCTGTCTGTCTGTCTCACACTGTTTGTCTATCTGTCTGTCTGTTGTCTGTGCGTGCATTTGGTGCAGTAAACATTAACTATTTACTCTCAGAAGTTGGTAAAATTGGAACGTATAAGTCCTCACTTAAGTGAGACACTTGAATTAATGTGGTCTCTTATTTCCCATCACTAATTCTGAGTGAGTCTCGATATAGACTGCATCTATTTCACAGCACACACACTGCAGTGCACAAAGGCTAGTGTGAGACAGTCTAGAGTGAGAAGAGATAGGAAGAAAGGAGAAAATGTGTGTGTGGTCAGACAAACCTGTGTGTGTGTGAGAAAGGGAGAGAGACATGGGCAGTATTAATCTGTTCCTGTAAATGATCTGACTGGCACTCCGCTCTCCTGTAAACGGCGGCTGTCAGAGCGATAAGGGCGCAAGCGTCAGTTGAGAACCTCTTTCTTTCTTTCTCTCTTTCCCTCTCTGTCCACTTCCCCAGAGAGAGCCAGATAAGCCCAGTGTGCAGAGGGGGCTGCACACAGCACAGCCCCCCAAAAAGAGCCCCATTATCAGCTTGTCAAAGTCACTCCTGATGCTCTGCACACACGCTCAGAGAGGGGCCAAGGACATTAGTTGTCCATAAGAGTGCACATATTTTCATGCTTTCTTTCTAATACAGCATGCACATTTAATTGTTTTTGTCAAAAATAAAAACATTTGCACTTTATAAATCACTCGCACATCAGGCTTTATTTTACTCACACATACTCTCAAGTTGTCACATACACACAGATGCTTGACAGAACAGTTTGGGACTCTTTTCCATTTGGGCGGAGGTGGTGTATGGGGAGATTCAAGCCCACAGGTCTGATTGGCTCGCATGGCCTGGGCAAGGCCACTGGGTTATCCGGCTGTCTTTGGGTTCCTGGAGGTCTGCTGTGAAGAGTCTCATCTCCAGAAAGCATTACCGTACAATTTCACACATGCTGTGTTGAACACTTGAACTGGAGTGTTGATGTCTGGTTCACTAATTCCCTGAATGGCAAAAATGGATATTTTCAGATATATTTTAAGAATATTTTATTTAAAGACATTTGGCAATGTGTTTTCTTGCCACATGAAATTAATTTGTAATATATGAAGGTTTAACAGAAAAAATATCTTAAATTTGAAAAATTCAGTTAAATTGAACAAAAGGGACAGTGAAGACATTTACATCATTATAGTTTTTTTTTTTTTTTTTCCAAATAAGTTATAAGCAGCAACTGTTTTCAACAATGATAATAAGAAATGTTTATTGAGCACCAAAACAAATTCAGCATATTAGAATGTTTTCTGAAGGATCATGACACTGACTTTCAGCTTTGCCATCACAGGAATAAATTACATTTAGGAAAACAGAAAAGAGTTATTTTAAATGGTAAAAATATTTCACAATATTACTGTTATTATTGTATTTTTGATTCATTAAATACAGCCTTGGTGAGCATAAGAGACTTCTTTCAAAAACATTTTTAAAAAATGACTGACCCTATACTTTTGAACAATAGTATATATTTGAAATATTTTGGCTAGGAATGTTATTTATTTATTTACTCTAGGGGGCTATAGATAATTTCTCCAGTTCAGATGTAGCAGAACTTTCCACCACGGTTCTGGTGAGCTATGAATGTGGTCTTGCTTTTAGAGTTTTTGCTCCATTTTTTTGTTTGTCCCTGAATCAAACAGATCTTTTTAATTATACTGTTCTCCACAAATTCAGTTCATATTTTTCTTTTGTTTTCTGTGTTTTGCTGGCACACACATATGCAATACACTCTGGGATTTTGCAACCGCTCCCTAGTCTAAATGGAAAGCAAAACAATGGAAAGAGAGCCACTGTGCCAAGGCAATTAATTCAGTTCTGCAGTCCATGGTACCATAATGGTCACATGAGAAGTAGTGAAATTCTTTCAGTGACACTCAAACGAATATCACAGTGGTCTCAAAAGCCTGTGGTTGCTTCATTAAGGCCACATAAAAGAAAGTTGGGGTCACAAACTCAAAAAATATAATAACCACATGTGCGCATTATGCTGCAGAGTTCACACACCTATTTGCATTTAGTAAGCAATTTAAAATGTACACATACACCTAAGCTGTTGTACAGCCTTTACCTTTTTCATTTCCAAACGTCCTTAATGAAAGAGACATTATTTTGTAATCCAATGAGAAATACGTGTGATAAATGTGATGGGGCAAAGTAAATGATTCAGGTAATTAAATGCGACAATTACTGTTTGTGTTTTTGTACTTGATTCTTAGAAAACGACGCCGTGTACTCCCTAGTGAAAGCGATGCAGTATTGCCCTGTCTTTCTTCCTCTCCCACAGATGACAATGGTATAATAATTACAGAGTAAAAAATAATCTGTCTCTCTTTTTTTCACCCTTCCACATCCAGTTTAGCTTGGGGCTGATAATATACTGTACTGGTTTTGAAAGCTATTTGAATATTTCTTTGGCAGGAAATCACATTACAGGGCTATTAAAAAGTAGTTATTTGTACATAAATTCCTAGGGAGTCAGTGGTGGATCTTGGCAGAAGAAGTGTATGCAGCTCGATACAAAGGCAGTTAGGAGATGATATTTCGCCAGCACCGTGTTTATTAAAAAATCGGCCTGCTCCTTCATCATCCTCTGAGGGAACTGCGTGTCAGCTAGCTCATATTTCATAGCTCATGCTAATGTAATTAGCGCTGCTTTAGCGCTGTCACGCGGGAAGGAAAACGCTCATTACCACTCTTATAAATGTTGATTTCACTGGGTGGCAAAAGACAGCAGCTATCAGCACTGGAGGTCTTGTTTGAAACTGTGTTTGGTGGATCAAGTGTCCTGGGAGGTTTTGTTTTACATGTTTTTTTGGATTGTCTGCTGCTTCTGTCTACCTTCTATTTTATCCTTGTGGATATTATCAGTTTCAACTGGTGGGTTGTGACCCAAAAATGTGTAGCAAGTCTTTAGTTAGGGTCATAAACAGTGAGGGTAAAAAATAAATAAATGTAAAAAACGAAATGTGGTACTGTTCCTGCGAAGTCTATGTGATTTGAACAATTTTGCATATTGTTGTTCCTTTTGTTTAACAATGTGTCGTCATCACTTGATGTCCAATATAAATGTGGGTCCTGAAGAAAAAAAACGTTAGTTATTCTTCTATGTATCCATGCAAACAGTAGATATACATGCATTTCTTTCTTCTACATAATACACACACACACAAAAAGACAGATTTTAAAGAACTATTTTTGCCCGTACAATAAAAGTCAGTAGGGTTCAAAACAACATTGGACCCCTTTGACTTTCATTATATGGACAATAACCCACTGAGACATTGTGCAAAATATCTTATTTTGTGTTATATATAAAAAAAGAATGAAATGCACATAGGTGTGACCCCTGAAGAAAAACCTTGAGTATAATACAGTATAGACCAGCTGATGTCATATATGCTAATATGGACGATGTATCAGGGATTCACCTGATGAAACCATGATGCAGAAAAGCAAACCGATTTGTTGATCTGGCCTGCAGCTCTGTAAGCATCTGGTTTGTATGTCTCTTTCTTAAAGTACACAAGCTTTGTCCTCATTTTTTTTTTTTCATCTCCGCTCATGAACCTTTTCCCCATGATGTGCAGCAATGTGCTTGGGTCATTAAGTTAGTTCAGTCAGCTGATTTAGTCTTAATTTGGGTGGAGATGAATACTACTAATAATAGTTAACACGGGGCCTTTGCTTGTGCAAGCGACTTGCTATGGGCTCGCAGGATCTGTTTGGATGAAACCCACACTTCATCCTAATGCACATTGTATTCAAACACACTCTATCATTAGCGATAATGGCTCTGTTTACCAGCTAGGATATGACTGCCGATCCCACACACTGTAGCTTCAATTTCAAAACAATAAGAGTTTTTGTTTTACCCTGTCTGTTATTAAATTTCGAATGATTATGCATACGTTTATAGCGAATCCCAAACAACTAGGAATGATTTTGTGGCACTGTATAAAAAAGGAAAACAAGCCATTTCCTTTCAAAGGAAACAGCGAAACTTTTTAGATGAAGCTGTAGATCACCGTCAATTGTTTTGGCAAGTATTAAGAGAAGAATTAAAATATTGTGGAATGCATACTGTGTTTTTGGCGGTCGCATAAATGAATAAAGTAATTGGCCCCACCTCAGAAAACAGTCTCTCATCTTCGTTGTCATGGTGAGTGTGTCAAAACGGCCCGTTGTCTAGACCTGTGGTTTTAAATGGTGCTGCTCTGCAGCGCCGGCTGCATTTGATTGGACGCTTCATTAACGAGCAGTTGGAGAATGGTCTGTACATAGCAGGCAGACAGGAGAGAATGGATAATTACCTCACTCTCCTGGAAGGTTTTCCAGCCTGGTCCTTACACACACTGACAGACCAGAGAGAGTGAAAAAAGACGAAATTGTCTGGATGCCTCACTTTGAGGTTTAGCTGACTGTCTGTATTAGTAGAGGTTGTATTGGAGGATAATGATGACAGGACATTTACAGGTCAGTGGAACGGGCATCTGAAACTGATTTGACAAAGGCATATTGTCATGTTTCACTGCTCTCTTCGATTACTTGTGTTACCATTCTGTCAGAATTTTTTTTAGCATTTTGCAAACTTAAGGCTGTAATCAAGATGTGCAGTGAGGGCTTTCATGCTGTTTTTTTTAAAGACCACCATAGTCTCATCCAGACACTTCATGCACCATCTAGTTGATATTGCATGCAAAAAAAGCAGTACCTGGCTAAAATTGCTTTCTCAAACAAGTGTTTATTAGTCCTCAGAGAAACAGAGAAAAGTCTTAAAATAATGTTTTAGAAGGAAGATTTGTCAAAGTTTGTATGTTTTGGATATCTCTGAAGATAATCAAGAGTTTTGAGACTCTTAGTAAATGGGATATTGTATCATATCTCCCTGTTGAGAGTACCAGCATTGCATGCATTGGCATGCTGATGTCCCTACAGGGCCTGCCTTGGTCAGACATCTTGACTGTGCTGAATGTTTGCTGTTAAACAACAATGTCTGTGTTAAATCCACTTTAACAATCCCTTATTTCGCTTTCTGGTCATTTCAAATGGCTTGGGAGAAATTTGGGAGGAGGATCTTTCAACATGCCTTTACTAAACAGGATTACTGAGGTAGAGTTTATCTGTATTAAAATGTATATACAGTATAACATTATTATAATATTTTTAAGTATTGTTGCTTAAAAAAGGGATGAATTTGGAGGCACAACTTTAAAAAACAACTTGGTACCCCTGCATTCAGTTGCATTTTGTTATGCTTCTATTCAAACAAAAGAATGGAACAAACAGCTGACTAACTGTTTGGACAACCTCTTGTAGTTGATTTTAAAAGTATGTATTTACACATTACACATTGCTACCCTCGTCCATCTAAAGTCTGTTTATTTTCAACATTTCTATCAAATAATAATCAGATGGCTTTAATTAGTTAACTAGTTAATTTTTAGAGGAAAATGTCTCATGCTCAAGCCCTGCCATTGCAGACAGCAAGCCAAATCTATTCACTTTTATCACTCTTGTGGATTGAAGATTACCACCAGTCAGTGGCTGGGAATGTGTAACAGACTATTATACAGTAAATGAAGTTTTTTAGAGTCATCGCTGGGCTCTTTCTGTGGTGTTTGCTGTATGTTTAAAAGCTACAATTCATGTCCCCCAGGTCTTGTTGCAGTAGGAGAGAAATCATTACATAGGCTACCTGAGCCAGCAGAGCTATGGGAAATTCAAACTACTAACACACAAACACGTGTATACACACCAGACCACCTGCTTCCTTCTCAAGGGTTCTGTCCAGCACAGCATGAGGTTAGAACCAGCCACATCTGCTTTTGGTGTTCAGAGTAGAGCGCAGGAGAGAGACAAAGAAAACCCAGCCTGAGGCCTAGTGAGAACAGTGGGAAAATCATTTAGAGATCCTGTCTCCTTGTGCGAGCACCCGCAGGAATCACAACAGGTTTCTTGTCTCAAACAGGCTAAAGACCCAGGGTATTATGATTGGGAAGAAATTTCACTATATTTAATGCTGTACATGCCATGGTTTCAGTAAATATTTCTCTCATTTAGGGTGCACAGTCACAATTGCCTGAGCACATTTGATGTCACATAAGAGTTTGGTTAGTGTGAAAGCAATTTTGCAGTAATACACTTGAAAAGATGGTCTGGGGTACATACTACAGTATGGTTCACACAATTGGTATTGGTAAGCAATTTGTCCTAACTTGCGCAAGTGAACCATTACTGATGACATAAATTGATTCTTTGCATGCTCTTATTTCACTATCATTTAAAGGCAAAGTGCAGTAGCTACATTTTATTTTATTTAAAGTCCCCCTGTGGTGAAAATCAAGTTTTTAATATTGTTTTATGTCTATGTGGTGTTTTTAATATGCTCTCTGAGGATATGCTCTCTGAGGTCCGAAAACGCGCCGGCGCGTTTTGCAGGATTTTTTTCACATTGCAGCAAAACAGACTTAAAATACTCCGTCATTTCTTGTCATAGAGACATAAGTAATATATCAATTGAAACTATAGAATGTCTTCTTTTTATTTTGTTACACTCAGAGTAAAAACACAATGTTGTGCTTTTTGTAAAATAAAGAAAACTAACATGATGCGTGATCTCTCGTCTCCCTCTGAACGAAGTCCAATCTGATAGTTCTCAGAAAATGAACTGTAACTTATGAATACTAATGTCAAAAAAAATAGACTTATGTCTAAAGAAACGTTGAAATGTCAGGTTTTAAATCGTGCAAGTCAAATCGAAAACAAACATTCTTTGTTTATGTAATCTGTATGAGAAGAGAGCCATGTCAGAAGTCCGTGATTCAGCTCATTATCCGCTAATGCGGCCACGCCCACGGAGGGAGCGCTATTCTGAGGCAAATTCAGAGGCAATACTTGTATGCATTGTCTCAATCGTGTATTTATTGTCTTGAAAAGTGTTTATTTGGATGTTAAAGCCATGGTTAGCGATCTCTAGAAGACATGCCGTTAGTTCCTGGTTCCTTTTCTTCTTTATATGAATTTGTGGCCTAAAGGTGTACAGAGCGCCCTCCGGCTGCAAGTATGAATTAAAAACACAGCATCCAGCACTCACAGCTCACACTGTTCTTCTTTAGATGAATTTGTGGCATAAAGGTGTACAGAGCGCCCTCCGGCTGCAAGTATGAATTGAAAACACAGAATCCAGCACTCATAGTGATGACAATAAATATTGAATAAATATTACTCCTCAGTATAGAAAATTGACATAAATATATAAGAATCCATCAATATTTATCCAAATGTGCATGCTTTTAAGCTAAAAGCCTATATGAAATGCCATAGAGGTAACATAATTGTTCAGACACTTTGCATCACAGAAATACATTATATTTTAAAGAATATAATAGAATACCATTATTTTAAATTGTAATAATATTTCACAGTATTGCTGTTTATGATGAGCTGAGACATTATTACAGAGGGTTTTTTTCACAGCCTACCTGACTGAAAGGCCTCATTAATATGCAAGTCATTTCAGATCATTATTATGTGATTCTTTTGTCTTCTCAGGTGTAAATGACCCATTATTCATGATGATTCACGCCTCCACGCATACTGTGTTTCTTGACAAAAAGTGTCTTACAAAAACTAAATCAATATATTGTTTTTTATGAAGGAGTAGGCAGCATAATTTTTACATAATTCTGAAGCAAAAACTCTAGTCTACAACCTCCAATACCCAGAAGTCTTGTGAACACAGATTTTATATACTTTTTTTGGCCTTATTTCAGTGACTTAAGTTTTTTGTTTTTTCAATAACCACGCATAAACATTATTCCTTTAAAAACACAAGGCAAAGCAAGGCAAGGCACTTTTATTTATAGAGCACATTTCAAACAGCCACTGCTGACCAAAGTGCTGTACAATCAGTTCAGACAATATAAAATACATAAATACATCAGCAGACACAAACACATCGTAACACATCATAAAAACCCATCATAAAATTACATTTAACCAAAAGCCAAAGAGAAAAAATAAGTCTTTAGTGAAGATTTAAAATGATCAACAGTGGAAGACAACCTTAGGTGTTCCGGCAAATCATTCCACAGACGCGGAGCAGCAACAGAAAAGGCACAATCACCTTTTAATTTCAGTCTAGATCGTGGCACAGTGAGCATCAACTTGTTCGAGGAGCTTAAAGATCTAGAACATTTCCGGAGGAGAAGGTCTGTAATGTATTGAGGAGCTTGACCATTTAACCCCTTAAACACATACAACAATACCTTGAACTTAACACGGTATTCGACCGGCAACCAGTGAAGCGAAGCAAGAACAGGTGAAATATGTTCCCTCTTTCGGGTACCAGTAAGAAGCCTGGCGGCAGCGTTTTGTACCATTTGTAGGCGGGATAAGGAAGACTTAGCCACCCCAAGGTACAGCGAATTACAATAATCCAGCCTCGATGAAATAAAGGCGTGAATCACTGTCTCCAAATCTTTTACTGTTAAAAATGCTTTTAATTTAGCAATAGATCTCAAATGATAAAAGCTACTCCTCACCACTGAGTTAATTTGTTTGTCAAATTTAAGGCCGTTATCAAAAATCACTCCCAGATTTTTGGTACAAGCATGCGAATTCTCACTTAAAGGACCCAGTTGTTTTTTAATCTGTATATTAGAAGCTGGTGATCCAAAAACTACAATTTCGGTTTTAGAGTCATTCAATGTTAAAAAATTAGCTGCCAGCCAGCCTCTTACCTCCTCGAGACAGTTCAACAAAGACTTTATGTCATAATTATCCCCATTTTTTAAAGGGAGATACACCTGTGTATCATCCGCATAAAAGTGATATGGAATATTGTGCTTTCGAAAAATCGAGCCTAAAGGGAGCAAATACAGCGAGAACAACAGCGGGCCCAAAATAGACCCCTGAGGTACACCACAAGTTAATGGTACAGAAGAGGAAGAAAAATTCCCAATCTCCACAGAAAATGTTCTATGAGAAAGATACGATTTAAACCAATTCAATGCGGTACCTTGAATTCCTACACAATTACTCAACCGCTCAAGCAAGATAGCATGATCAATTGTATCAAATGCAGCACTGAGGTCCAGAAGGAATAAAATTGCACAGTTACCCGAATCCACAACCAGCAAAAGATCATTCAATACCTTCAGCAAAGCTGACTCTGTACTGTAATGTTGTCTGAAACCAGACTGAAATTTGTCTAACAAATTATTCTCACTTAAAAATACCGTCAATTGATGGAAAACAACCTTTTCCATTACTTTTGATAAAAATGGTAATTTTGAAATTGGACGATAGTTATCTAAAATATAAGGATCTGAACTGGCCTTTTTGCGGAGTGGATTCACTACTGCGTGTTTCAGAATTGATGGAACAGTACCTTGAGATAGGCTGCTATTTATAATGGTTAAAACAAAAGGTTCAAGTACACATAACACTTCCCTAAAAAGACGTGGAGGCACCACATCCAAAGAGCAAGAAGAAAGCTTCATTTTGTTGAAAAGCTCAACAAGAAAAGTAGAAGAAATAGGCTCAAACTCAGTTAAGCAGGCCGAACATGGGTCATTAACAGGTGCATTCAAATCAAACTTGGGGATACAAGAACGAATATTATTAATTTTATCAACAAAAAATTTCAAAAATGAATCACAAATTGTAGGTGTAGCATCAGGAAATGAGACTGAATTTGGATTTAGTACATTATGTATTGTACTAAACAGAGTCTTTGGACTGTGAGCATGCTTTGCTATCAGATCAGAAAAATATTTTTCCCTAGCAGCCTTAACAGAGTGCTGGTAGCTCACCATGCAATGTTTCATAATTTCATAGGATACTTGGAGCTTATCTTTCTTCCACTTTCTTTCAGCTTTCCTCCATTCCTGTCTGGAGGCACGAGTATCCTTGTTAAGCCAAGGTCGCAACCTTAACTTAGATTTCTTAGTTTTAAATGGGGCAACTACGTCCAAAACATTACCACACAGAGTGTTAAAATAATTAAGTTGATCATCAATAGACATCTCTGAAAATGAAGGCTCAGTGAGGCCAGCATTACTAAAAAATGCATCTTCGAAATGTTTAGATGTAGCAGAATTTACAAACCGGATTGGACGATCATAAGACTTAACATTAGCCTTTGAAGTATTGAGTACAGTGTTAAACAATACTGGCTTATGATCTGATACACAGAATTCATCAATCTCTATATTACTGACAGAGAGACCTCCTGAAATCACCAAATCAAGAGTATGGCCTTGTTTATGAGTAGCTTCTGTGATGGACATAGTGAGGTTAAACGAATCAATAATTTGAAGAAATTCCTTAACCAAAGGATGAGAGGGACAACACACATGTATATTAAAATCGCCTAAAATTAATAGTTTGTCAAAATATGGTACCATAGAAGATAAGAAATCGGAAAATTCCTGCAGAAACATCTTATTATAATAGGGAGGTCGATAAATCAAGGCACAAAGAAGGGCATTTTCTGTACTTATCTTGAGTACTTGAACTTCAAAACTGCTAAAATTATCCACTGATAATAAACGGCACTTAAAAGTGTTCTTAAAAATTGTAGCTACTCCCCCCCCACCATGACCCGATGTCCTAGGAGAACTAACAAAATTACAGTCATCAGGTGCCGCTTCGGCAAGAGGGCCAAGTTCATCACATTTTAACCAAGTTTCAGTTATAAACAAAAAATCCATATCATGTGATGAAAAGAAGTCATTAATTAAAAATGTCTTATTTGAAATCGATCTTACGTTCAACAGAGCCATTTTTACAGTCGTTGGTTCCGTAGATTGAGTCAGTGATGCTTCTGCACTGCCGCCCAACATCTGTGAAGGAGCGCGATCAAGAGATCTGAGGTTGCCGAAGTTTACCCCAGCCTGCGGGCCTGATTTTAAAAATGCTTGATCCGATAACAGTCTGTACGCCAAATCCAAGTGCTGTGGCCAAAGAGGTACAAGGCACGAAGGTCTTAACTCGAATGTATTAAAGTAATAAAGTAATCCATCGTTAGAGACGTAGGCGAGAGAAGTAGCAGAGAGAGATTTAAGTGGTTCAACGCGATTGCGACAAGCGTTCCTTAATCGCACCATAGTGCCACCACGCTTCCCGCGTCTTCTCGCCCGTCTCCTTCTGAGCAAAGAACAGCCCGGGACTCGACAAATGTCCGATGGAAGCCGGGCTAAGAAAGGCGGATTAGAAGATCCGCGTTCTCGTTCATCATAACCATCGCGGCGATAGTCTAAGAATGGTGGATTAGAAGATCCGCGTTCTCGTTCATCATAACCATCGCAGCGATAGTCTACAGCCAGAGTATGAATGTCAAGAAGAAATTGGCGATCATATGTAATTAAAGATGTAACCTTATGTGCTGACAGGCACATAAACAACACGGTTACGAACAGAAACAGCGGGACACACTGCACACACACAGAGCGACGGCCTGCCGATAAACACACTGGCGCCATCTTGCCGTACATACATGTTCCTCATATATTATGGTAGCCTAGTTTGTGCTGAATACAGTGTAATGACACTTTTGTCATTTATATGTTTATGAACAACTGAAAAAAGCACAAATGTCAGGGCATGTCAAAACTTCTCCAAGCCCCAAATCAGCCTCAAACTCCAGAGGGTTAAAGGTGCCCTAGAATTAAATATTGAATTTACCTTGGCATAGTTGAATAACAAGAGTTCAGTACATGGAAAAGACATACACTGAGTTTCAAACTCCATTGTTTCCTCCTTCTTATATAAATCTCATTGGTTTAAAAGACCTCCGAAGAACAGGCGAATCTCAACATAACACCGACTGTTACATAACAGTCGGGGTGTACGCCCCCAATATTTGCATATGCCAGCCCATGTTCCCAGCATTATGAAAGGCATTAGACAAGGGCAGCCAGTAACGTCTGGATCTGTGCACAGCTGAATCATCAGACTAGGTAAGCAAGCAAGAACAACAGCGAAAAATGGCAGATGGAGCAATAATAACTGACATGATATCATGATATTTGTAGTGATATTTGTAAATTGTCTTTCTAAATGTTTCGTTAGCATGTTTTGCTAATGTACTGTTAAATGTGGTTAAAGTTACCATTGTTTCTTACTGTATTCACGGAGACAAGAGCCATCCCTATTTTCATTTTTAAACACTTGCAGTCTGTATAATTCATAAACACAACTTCATTCTTTATAAATCTCTCCAACAGTGTAGCATTAGCTCGTTAGCCACGGAGCATAGCCTCAAATAATAAATGTAAACGTCCAAATAAATACTCTACTCACATGATCCGAAGCATGCATGACGAACATCTTGTAAAGATCCATTTTGAGGGTTATATTAGCTGTGTAAACTGTGTTTATGCTGTTTAAGGCAAGCGCGAGCTCCGTGGGCGGAGAGCACGAGAATTTAAAGAGGCCGCAACCTATATATCGGTGCATAGTTAATAATGCCCCAAAATAGGCAGTTAAAAAAATGAATTAAAAAAAATCTATGGGGTATTTTGAGCTGAAACTTCACAGACACATTCAGGGGACACCTTAGACTTATATTACATCTTTTAAAAAGAAGTTCTAGGGCACCTTTAAGACAAACCATGTGAAAATTTATGTCAACACCATTGCTGAGTATTTTCTCTTTAAAATTGCAGTGATCTAAAAACAGTTTCAAAAAATTGTTTTTGAAATCGTTGGTGTTTCTTACGTCACCAACTACCTTGTAAGCGATTACGTTAACGTTGCCGGTGGGTTTTAGCATATCATTAACTATGACCGCTCTGAAACAAGGGAGTCGTGTAACATTAGCGGCACATTATTAGCTGTTTGATAACGTAGTTAAGCAAAAGGCTAATCATATTAATTTACCGTTATGTGTCAGACTTTGTAAAGAGCATTATCATTGTGCAGCATTTACCTCAGTAAGTTGACCGAGTGGACCTCTGAGCTTGTGCAAGTGAGTGGAGGTGGAGCTAATTAGCATATTCATAGATCCGTGTATACTAAATGAAGCAAGGGTGTACATTCAAGCTATTTTAAGGCATGAAGGAATTTTTTTCACAGGAAAAAATTTTTAAATGTCATTTTGGTGATCAAAAATGAGTTTTAAGGGATAAAATTATTGACTACAGAGGGACTTTAAAAAAAATAAGAATTATATAAATGTTATATTTTTTATTAATTTTATAAATTTCATTTTGTTATTAATTTTATTCCTTTTATTTTATTATTTTATTTTATTGTTTTATTCTCTTCTTTCTCTCTCTTTTTCTTAAGTTCTCTGCAGACCCCCTTACAGCCCCTGTGAGAATTTATATAAAATCATTCCGAATTCACCCATACATTTTTTTTCTCACTTTCAGTGTTGTAGTTACTGCCTTTTGCTTTTGCAGCATAGTGTAGTGCATTTCTCATAGTTGTTTGTCTCATAGCTGAGTAAATTGCATTTGGTGATTTTTGCATTCTTTGGCTCTCTTGCAGTGCATTTGGGGCAGACAAACAAGTGTTGTTCTGTGTATGTGAAGTTTTAGTGCTAAATCTAACATGACAGAAACATGAATAAAACAGTGAAGCTGGCATCTTCTCATCCTGAGTTGTTATCCAGCTACAGTGGTATACAGCTGCTGCTAGTTCTCCTGGTTGTACTCACATTGATATACTGCTTTGGGACCCAAAAGTATATAGTGATCTCTGGTTTTGATCATGCAAAGTCAAAGTGGCAGTTGAGGAGATTTTAGCATTCAAGATAGTGTTCTATTTATTATTGATTTCCTGAGCAGTGATGTACTCGCCTGACTATGACAATATTTCCATGTCACATGTTAAATCGTGGTAATTAAAATGTCATCAGGGCTTTGTGATATGATTTAGTTCACTATCAGCCTCAGGTTCTAAATCGCATGCATTAGTACACAGGCAAAACATCTCAAACACTCAAAAACGCTAGTCGTTTAGTGCTTGACCTAGCGTGGGTGTGTTGGCGGGACTGTCTATTTACGTATAAATGCTGCTTCTGTCCTGTGGCTGGTGTGGTGTACTGACCTTCCCAGAGACCTGAGGGGCAGGGTGTTCAGAATCAGGGCTACTGACCAGTGAGGTCACGCTGGTGGGTAAAGCTTGGTGGAGCCATTCCAAACAAACACTCTGACCCCACCATTCAGTCCTTTACCCGTTTGCTCTGTCCCTTCCTCTCCATTTTGAATCATTCAGCCTTGTTTCCATTTTCAAGGACCGGTGAATCACATTGTAACTACAGGGAGCGCTGACATTTAAAGAGACTGGATGAGAAGCAATTAGCATGCTTTGCAAAACAATTAGAGAACACTGACTACACAGATGATCAAACACTGGCCCCGTAGAGTGTTTACTGAAACAGCCATCGCCCACAAGCGTAGCTCAACGACCGCGCCTGAAGCAATCGACTGCTTGCTCAGCAAAATTCACCTTCTCTCTCTCTTTATATGTTCACCATATAGCAAATGCATATGTTAGTATGAGTCAATGGTTGCGTAGATATACTTTTTTTTAAAGTTAGTTCGTTTTTTTTTTTTTGAGGTTGGTAAGAATTTAAAAATATTTTTAAAGTAAGTCTATGTTCACCATTTCCACATTTATTTGATCAAAAATACAGAAAAAAAATGGTAATATTGTGAAATATTATTACAATTTTAAATAATTTTTCTTTTAATATATTTCAAAAAGTTATTTATTGCTGTGATGTTGACTCAGATTTTTCAGCATCCATTACTCCAGTCTTCAGTATCACATGATCATTCAGAAATCATTCTACTATAGTGATTTGCTGCTCAAGAAATATTGCTTATTATTTTCTATGTTGAAAATGGTTGTGCTGCTTAATATTTCTGTGGAAACCATGATACGTTTTTTCTGGATTCTTCAAAAGAACAGCATTCATTTGAATTTTTTTGTTAGAATTTGAAAGTCTTTACTGTTACTGTTGATCAATTGAATGTGTCTTTGCTGAATAAAAGTTACAGACCCCAAATGGTAGTGGTTCCCAGTCCTGGAATACCCCAAGTACTGCACATTTTAGATGTCTCCTTAAAGGGGTACTTCACCCAAAAATAAAACATTTGTCATCACTTACTCACCCTCAAGTTTTCCCAAACCTGTATGAGTTTCTTTCTTCTGTTGAACACAAAAGAAGATATTTTAAAGAATGTTGGGAACCAAACTGTCAACGGTAACCATTGACTTCCATAGTAGGAAACAAATACTATGAAAGTCAATGGCTACCGTCAACTGTCTGGTTACCAACATTCTTTAAAATATCATCTTTTGTGTTCCTCCAACAGAAGAAACTCATACAGGTTTGGAACATCATAAGGGTGAGTAAATGATGACCAGATTTTCATTTTTGGGTGAACTATCACTTTAATTAGACACCTGATTCAACTCTTCAGCTCGTAAGCAAAGACACCAAGATCTCAGATGGTTGTGTCAGAAAAAAGCCACAGCTTTTATTTTGCGGTTTGGCTTTTCGTCCACATGCAAACGCAGTATCTGGAGTCCTTTCTTCATACCTTGCTTAATACATCTGAGATGATTTGACAGATGCTAGATCTTCTAATTGTGATAACTGAACTCTGGCTAATTTGGTTCTTCAAACTAATTTGCAGATTGGATTAAAATATCTGGATTAAGTTGTCTAAGATTACTGCGCGTTCTCGTGTTCCCTGAAAAGGGCAGATGTATCGATACTCGAAACCACGATCAGCAATGCAGCGATTGGCTGGAGTCAAGACGGCAACGTAATCACATCATATATTTTAAAAAGACACCTGACGAAAAACTTGACGAATTTCTAGACATTTATAAGGAAACAGCCATGCGAATAAAATGACAGAAGAACAACATAAATGTTATAATAGATAAATGTGTACAGTTTTTTTTACATGATTATCCAATTATTTAGGCTATTTTCACGATTTCTAGTATTTGTACAGGCACTTTTTATTTCAGTGTTGTAATTAGAAACTAATTTGAAGCAGATTTGACAGCATTAATTAAAGTTTCTTAAGGGTCAAGATCAAGTTATCTGCATCTCCTGCGCTTCATCAAACCACTCCCATAATAGCTGTTGCGGTTCAAATTAATGCACGCACGGCATAGAAAAAAACATCATGTGTGTAAGACTCCAATAAAATTATTAGGTATTCCCTCACGAATTAATCTCTCAATGAGTAAAACTGCCTGTGTCTATATTATGATATACTGCACGACATTACAATATTATTTGCAAATTTATTTTTAAATCATTATTATTGTCCCTGATTTACATTAGGGCACTCTTGTGGGAGAGTAGCAATGGCTGGGACAAACTTTGAGCATCACCTCCGCTTAAAAAGATGCCATCTAATCCTGTTTACATGAAATAAGCCTGCTCCCGAGCAGGTTTGAGCTTACGGACCTGTTGCTATGACAGCAAGTCCAGGATGAGCATCGAAGAACCGAACAATCCAAGATAATGCAAAATCGTCATCAATCAAATCCAGTTAACTGAGTTAGCAACGTACGAAGAACGGGCCCCAGGTCACTGAATCCAAACTTTTTTGAAAACTCCTGCCAGGGTGAATATTTTCAGAAACTCCATTGTTGTCGTGTAGACGGTTGCACGCAGGTACCTGGTGAAACTGATTTCTGACAGACTTCTGAGGCAGCGTGACATGATCTACAACTAAATAGAGAGAACTTTGATGATAACTAAGCAAATATTTAATTACTACAATAGTAGTTTCTCACTAGAAATTACATCAAAAGTGGACAATGTTGGCCAAAAATGTACATTTACACAAAACTTACCACCAACTGCAACTTTCAGAAGCCATCTTTAATTTTTAGCTCAACTGTCACAGATTGGAAAGCACAGGATTGTGGGATATCAAAGGCAGCGAAGGATACATCTATGCTGCCTTCAGAAATCGATCAGATGAAGGTTTCTCAGGAAGTGAACATTGGATTCAGATGTGCCTTGATGCCTTCCTACCTTAAATGCATCCTCCGAAGGCACCATTTTTAAGCTTTCGGACGCAGCCCAAAAATGTGCAGTGTGCAGTGGGGAACTACTGGTGTAAATCATACTTTTGCACCAATAATAATGGTGGATACAAAGTGGGTGGAGCTACCCACCACAACGTTTGGTTGTTGCTTGTTGTGCTCATAGTTAGTTGGAAGAAAGACTGCTTTACAGAAGAAATTTATGCTGCACTTCATACAAAAATAAATAAATAAAAATAAAAAAAACAAGATCTTAACTAATTCTCAACTGTGTCATGCCTTGTTAGTTATTTTAAGGGTCATGTAAAACTGTGGTTAAAAACTACTGTTTTTGTAAGTGTACATCATAAGTGAGCCTCAGGGAAATAAAGCTCAAAATGATTTAAAAAATGACATGACTCCTGTTAAAAATAAGTTCCTATCCTCTTTGTTCACAGTGCTGGAATACGGTGAAGTGTGTAGCTGCAGCGGTTTGGAAGAATGAATCATGGAGTTGCTGGAAGGACTGGAGGAAGCTACTGGGATAAGGTACTGGATCAGTAGTGTCATGAGACGCAGACAAAGAATAATAGAATCTGCATAATGTTCCTTCCCCTGTCTCCCTTAGTGCCACACTCCCCCGCCCCATAGGGCATTGTGGGTAATATATAGAGGTGCTCAAGATGCGCTGGGCTCATGCAGTTGTTTATGGTGGAAATAAAGTGCAACATAAACTGCAAACAAAGCAGCCGGAGAGACGCTTAATGGCCTCCTCCTCCATCTCCTCTACACTGTCTGTATTTCTCACTCTCTTGCTTTCCTTGCTCACTTACATCCTTTCTCTCTCTCTCTCTTTTTCCTCTTTCAAACAAGAAGCTGGACCACTGAGATCATTTGCTATTTTCTGCCAGTCTCTTGACAACCTGACAGCAAATTACAGAAGCATTTTTTGTCGTTGGGTAAAATGTCTCTCAGTGGTCATTTCATTAAAACTCTTTCTATACTGTAAGCAATCCCCACCTGTCTTTGTTTGTGTGAGTGTGCGTGCAGGTTTATTGTCATATCTAGAGCCTCATTTGGATCTCATAGTCCCAGACTCATAACCACTCACAACTATGAAAGGGCACACTTAATGGCACTTTTCGCAAGTCTTTCTGCTCTCTGTTCTGTACAGTTAGTCAAAGGACTTCATTAAAGGTGGTGTATAATTTTTTTTCAATAGTGAAATACCATTTTCTTGTCCAGTTTAATGTGTAGAGAAAACTCTAAGTAAGCCATTTCCCCGAAAAGTGCAAAATTGTGGCTCTATGTCATTTGTAAACATTGTTTTATTCGTTTGAGTCAAGGAGGTCTGTAATATCTGCAGAAAGTTAACCACTAGCATTCCTAGTCTTCTCAGTGACAGTTTTCCGGCTGGTGCAGGACCCTCTGCAAGTACATGTCTTCTTTGCTAATTCTGCTATCTTTGCTAATAGAATTTAGCAAAGATAGCAGAAAATTACATCATGCAGGAAATTACGTCATGATGTCATCAGTCCTACGCTCATCTGTCAAAGGCAGCTGACAGGGAAAGTCCATTTCATGCTTTTAAGAGCCCTCCAAAAATCGGTCACTGGTAAAACACACATTATAATACAATTTAATAATTTAAACATAAATATTTCCTGTAACAAAATCAGAATGCACATTGTCTTTTGCAAGGCCACCAATGGAGATTAAAGCTTTTAGCAGCCAGGTGGTGTAGTTAAGACTATGTACCAGCAGGGGCGAACCGGGCCATGATAACCAGCCAAACCATGAGCCCATAAAGGGATAGTTCATGCAAAAAAATGAAATTTGTCATTGTTTACTCACCCTCTTTTTGTTACAAACACATAAGACTCTGGTTAATCTTCAAAACACAAATTAAGATATTTTTATGTTGTGTGCCCTATGTATATGTGTTGATAATAATAACTATATAACTATAAAATATACCACTATTTATTTATATGATATATGAGCAATATCACACTCGTAGCCGTGCAATATACTTATGCCGTTGAACTGTTGTATAAACGCAATTTCACGCTCATAGCCGTGCAATATGGCTGTAAATCAGTATGCTTTAATAACCTACGGCCGAATCACAGCCGTGCTGATATACAGCCATATTGTACGGCTACAAGTGTGATATTGCGTTTATACAACAGTTCGACGGCACTAGTGTGTAAATAAATAAGAACAATGGAGAGTCTTTAAAACCCCCTTTAGTGCAGAACTACTTCCTTCCACCACGGATTCAAATCTCAAGTTGACAGTTTGACCAAGGCTCCGTTACTAATTCTAAAATGTCACTTTAGAACTAGTAACAAAGGAATGTTGAGTCCCTCTGTAACACAGTTCGTATATACGGGAAGAAGGAGGCGGGAACCGGCGAACATTCAACAAAACTTTAATATAAAATAAACAAAGAACAAAACGAAAGTAATGCCGGCAGACCCTCACGGACGTCTGCCGGCCACACAAACATAATAAAACATAACGTAAAGTCCAGGCCTGGTCCTCTCTCGTCCTTCACTGTCGTCGCTCCTCCTTTTATGCTTCCGGAGCTCCTCCGTGAGAGACTCGAGGCCGGCGCGCCTCGCAGGTGATGCTCATTATCACTTGCGTCACCGGCCTCTCGCCGTTCCCTCACGGCTCTCGCCCGCCCTGCTTGTCACACCCTCCATTGAAACTCATTGTATTTTGTACAATATTATTGAGAGAGAGAGAGAGCGAGATAGAGAGAGAAAGAGAGAGAGATCGTTACCTGTGTCTGATATAACATTCATTCTTCAGATCGATGTCCATAAAATTATATCCATTATAAAAAATAGTTTGAATGTCCGCTGAGGAAAGCGATCTTTGTATTTGTCCTTTTTACAATTAAGGGGATTTTCCATAACAGCGTTAAAACAACGTCCTCTGTTTACAAAAGTCCCTTCCAATTTAAAAGTCTCTTGCAACTGACTCATTAACTCGAAAAGTTTGCCGAAATCTAATGGCGTATTAATGCACGTTTCACTCAATCCATATTAAGCACCAATGGACCCTTTCTCAATAGCAAATACAACATATTATTTATATAAAATATAATATTTATTGAACAACCATATTTAAATTAACCACAATAGCCATTATAAATGACAATAGGAAATTAAAGCTGCAAGCAGTGATGAAAGGGCCCTCGCACCCGGGGCCACCACCACCCGGTGGCCTTAGGAAAACAGTGAATAGTGGGTGACATGCATGTAAGCGAGTGAATACAGTTGAAATATGGCAAAGTCATTTCGACATGCCACATTTTCTGCTGCCAACAGGTGGCACTTTGACTATTACTGAATATTGCCATGTAGATGTCTTCAGGCTAAGACTATTATCAATCATGTGGACATTGTTTGCCTGAGTTACAACAACTTCCTAGCTTTCTAGCATGTTTGGTACTTCATGGCATGTTTCTGGGAGTGAATTATTGTGCAAAGCATGCCATTTCCTGTTGCCAGCAGGTGGCGCTATTACTAACTGAATATTGGCATAGAGATGTCTTCAGGCCAGGACTCTTATCAAACGTGTGACGTTTGGGGCAGATCGGACACTGTATGCCTGAGTTACAACAGCTTCCTCCTTCATGGCAAAACATCCGACTTTGTCAGGCTGCCACAGACATGCCCTTCAGTGAAAACTCAAGACCTTTGCAATGTAACATTGCTAAGGCCTTAAGATTAGACTGACTAAATATTATGTTGATCTGATTAAATCTCTAGGTGGAGTTTGTTAAAGTACAACGTCTGGAAATGGCAAAAACTGCAAACATTTTGCAGAGAAAATTCAAAATATCTCACTTCCTGTTGGGTTTACAGATTTTTCACGCAGGGACTTTTTTTTATAGGTATTGAGCTGTTACATCTGTCTACCGAATTTCATACCTGTACATGAAACGTAGCATGAAAGGCGCTTAATTTAAATTTTGTAGGTGGCGCTATCGAGCCATTTTGCCACACCTAATTCAGAAACCCATATCTGTAAACCATATAACATACATTTTTACCACTTCTGACGCGTGTGCAAAGTTTCATGAGTTTTCGAGCATGTTTAGGCCCTCAAAAATGCAATTCATTTCGGAGAAGAAGAATTGACTGAGCAATTACAATAGGGTAAACACAATTGTACAATTCAGTCAAACGTACAAAAGCAGTGCTCTACAGGATGTAAGTTAAATACAGCCTTTATTAAATTATTAAATTTAACATAGCTAAATTCGATTTGCTAAGGAACAAGGAACAGATTAAGACCAAAGATTGCCCGATTTATGCACCCAAAATAAATTTCCCCGAAGCACTGGCCGAGATTAAGCTGTTCTCGGCGGGTACACGAGCAATGAACGGCCGTTGATGGCTTGGAGCTCGCATCTCCAAAAACGTCTAAACAAATCATAAAATAGGCGCTATGATTAAATATGAGTCACATATTTCAGGTCTAAACAACTACATTCTCACCTAAAAAACACAAAGGAAGATATTTGGAATAATGACAGTAACCAGACAGATCTCACCTCCCATTGACTACCATAGTATTTATTTTCCTACTATGGTAGTAAATGGGGGTGAGATCTGTCTGGTTACTGACATTCTTCCAAATATCTTCCTTTGTGCTCAGCAGAACAAAGAAATTCATACAGGTTTGGAACTACTTGAGGGTGAGTAAAATAAATGATGACAGAATTTTAATTTTTGGGTGAACTATCCCTTAAGGAGCTGAAATTAATAAGGTCTTTGATCTTGGCCTGTTTCTGGTCTTTATTTATTCCTTGTCATTACAGTAGATTATCACCAGCCTTGTTCCAATATATTTGTGTATGGTTGTTGTCTCACTTAGATTAATAAGAGAACCCAATATGAGCTCTCATATAAAGATATAAGTTCATAATGACAAACTAATTACAGAACCTTAATGCTCTTGGAACTTCCATCCTTAAGCATCCAGTCATCTGCCCAATCATCAATGGTTCAGTCAGTGACCCTCAACCTTAAATATACATTGTCAGTCATTAGTTTGAGTTTTAGTTTGGCACAGCATTGGTGCAGTTCTGGGATGGACATAGCGGCTAAACGTTTGTTGGATCTAAGTATGTAATGAGTTAATCGATCAGAACTGAGCTCAAGGACTACGCAGTCTCATAACAGGGCTTCCACAGCACAGCTCTCCTTGCTGAGGGAGTTCAGCCCTGATTATCAGAGGGGCTTGGCACTGAAATACTAGAGCTTACCCGTTCTCTGGATGTAATATTAGGAGCAAGCCACCAGAATGATTTCACATAGCACGGCCTAAATCCCTCATAATTGACTGCAAATCTGAGCACACTATTCTTGAGCCTAATCCAGTTTACTCCTCTATCTTTCCCTCTCTTTTTATAAATGCATGTAAGTATGTGTGTGCGTGCATACAAGCATGTTTAGATGATAAATGTGTTGATAAACCCAACTTTTTTAGTTCCCATTTATGTTAAGGCTGCATAAGTGTACAGCATGTTGATTCATTTTTAACCATGGAAATGAAATTAGACTCTATTAGTCCTGTTCGAATTAGAAACATCAGTGCCTTACCTTCATATTCTCCAAAGCTAATATTATTAGCAAAAATATAACTCTGTTTAATTCCATTCAGTCTTCCTCTCCATTGTCCTCCTCCTATAGTGTGTTTTAGTAATATCACACAAGCAAGACTGCCTATTTAACATCATCTGCCTTTCAGCAAATGAGGTAGAACTGCTGGCCCCTAAATTAACATTAATGATTCAAACTGTTCAGCTCTGTCTCTCCCATTTTTTTAGATTAACAAGTTTGGAATGCAGTTTGTCCAATCAGATTAAAGGATCCAGAACAAATTATTGTTTAGGATATGTTATATGATATGATGAATGATAATCAGCTCTTTAGCAGCAAGAGGTCACTCATCATTTCCTGCCGGTCTTTCTTCCTCTTTTGGCCGTCTGGTTCACAGCTGGATAAGACAAGAGGGCAAAGTCTTTGTGAGATGCAATAAAGATCTCTCCAGTCATCTAGTCTATTTATCACTGGATCTCTCTACACTTTCTGATTTTGATTCTAGTCTTTAAATGTCCATTGGGCTGCTAGTGGTGCTGATGGTGTCTGCAGAGTGGTTTTGTGGTATTTTTGTTTGTTTTCACTCCGGCAGTGCCCTTTCCAGCTGAGCTGATTGAATGAAGGGCGTTCTTTGAAATTAATGATTGTCTTGTTTGAGTGAAAAGCACGAAATATTCATGAAGCGAGCAAGAGAGAAACAGAGAGATAAAAAAAAAAACAGAGTGTGAGAGGCAGAGAGATACTGAGATAACTGAGTCAATGTTTGGTCAGTACGTGAATCAAAGTTACTGTCACCATATGCTACGTGACCAAAAGGAATATGGACACCCGCACACCACACTAATATTTGCTTTTTGAACATTTAATTTTGAATCCATGAACATTAATTGGAAGTTTGCGGGGTTGTGCACCATTCAGAATTGAATTGAGAAGTTCTATTCAATTCCAAAGTTGTAGCAAACAGGATGCAGAATTAAATTTGGATGCAGTTTTAATTTAAATGTCAAGAAGCAGAATTCAAATTAATTGAAACTCACTTCAGTTTCCTGTGGGGCGTGGCCAATTAAATTCAAAGTCACACTTGTGAACTGAAAGGGAGACAATTTGGTTGTTGGTCTCAAACTATGGTAAACGTAGCTGCAGTGTAGAAGTAGTATGACAGATTCTGACTGATTATGTTGAGCTGGTCTGTGATTGGACAGTACTAAGTGGATTGTTTCTACCTGTTTCCAGTCTCATATGGACTGAAGACATGAGAGCCTCATTTGCTGGACAAATGGATTATTTTTGTTGTGTGTGTGTGTCGCTTGGGCTTAATGAGGCAGCAGGACACACAGAGGAGAGAGCTGCTATACCTGCACAGCATGGACAGTCAGCAGGGGTGGACGAGAGTTTAGCAGTACACACACTGTGCAGAGCAGCTGTCATCACATCCGCGTACACACACACATGCGCACAAATACACACTTTCATAGGTGTGGCTGCTGAAGTTTAGAGAAAAGAGAGGCAGATGCTGTTGGAAGCGGCACAGTATGGAGCCCGTTGTTTTTCACACCAGACACACACACTCACACATACAGCTGGCTGGGTTGGAAGAAGTACAGGATGAACGTGACTTATTATCTATGCAATGCAATTTGTAATCTTCCTCTTTCTGTACCTTCGGGTGTGCTTAGTAAGAATACTGGCACAAAATTTCATACATAAGTAAAATCCCACATAGCACCTGAAAGAACAGTAATTTTCTCAAAGAAACTTGTGCTTCATTAACAGTCTTTTTTTTGTTGTCATTTTTGTCATTTTTTTTTTTTAAGTTCTTTTGATGTTTGGATGCCTTTTAAATGTGTGTGCGTGAAATTTATAATATATATTTTTATTAAAAAATAACATTTAAACCTGAAAATAAAAATATAATACGCCTTAAAGGGTTAGTTTACCCTAAAATTTAATTTTTGTCATTAATTACTCACCCTCATGTCATTCCAATCCCGCAAGACCTTTGCTAATCTTAGAAACACAAATTAAGATATTTTTGATGAAATCTGGGAGGTTTTGTATCTCCCATAGAAAGCGACGAAATTATCACATTCAAGGTACAGAGAAGTAGTAAAGACATCGTTAAAAAAGTCAACATGACTACAGTGATTAGAAAGCGACGAGAATACTTTTTGTATTTTTGTTAATTATTATTATTAACATCTATAATTACCACATTTTACTAGCCGTCTGCTTCTTTTCAGTCTCATCCCCCCCCCCCCTTTTCTCTGTCTTCCTCTCTTTTGCCATTTAGAATACCTGATGTGCATGTGTGGCTGACAGTGAGTTTTCACACTCTGCTGTCAGAAGTGAAAGGAGAGATGACAGACAGACAGACAGATTTCCACTGATTAGCTCTCTTTTGGCATACAGAGCATCCACACCACAGCCAACCGTTCAGAGAGCAAAAAACTCAAACTGTGGCTCTCTCTTGATTGAGGTGATACCTTAAGTCTCAGCATTTCATATTTATGTCCTTCTGGATTTTCCCTCTAGTCATCCATCCCTTCTCCATCCTTTTCTCCTGAGTGACAGTCCGATGTTAATCCTCAGGGTCACGGGGTGGCTCACCCCTCCTTGCTGTCGTTGTCCTTGGCCCTGTTTCTTAATTCATCCAGCACTCATTACACATGCCGCTGTGTGTCTGAGACAAGTGGCCATTTGAAACACGCTGCGGTGAGCACGCCTCAGTGACCAGCGATAATTAACATCAGCTGGGGCAACACACATCTACACCTCCTTTTGAGAGATGAGAGATGATGGACTTGAGACTAGGAGAGATGATTGAACAGAAACAGGAAGAGGTTAAAGGGTGGAGATGAAAAATAAATAAGAATATATGGAGTTGATTGACCATGGAGGGGGGACATTATTTCGCAACATCTTTATGGCCTTGTATGTGTGTTCCTTGCTCCTACCATCATCATAGAATAAGGATTAATCTGTTACATCTTCCATAGACTACCTACATAGTCTGAATTCTTCCCAGAATACTGTGTGAATGTGTTAGCCAGAGGTCACTGGTTGCCAGCATGCTCAACACTTAACTATTGCTTCCGTTTTCACAGTCAGGTCAGGTCACCTCTGGCTGCCCACCCATTTTTTTTCCAGGCTGTGAAAGATCGGAAACCTTTTTGTCTTTCAGTTGCACTGTCCACATTCCAGGTCAGCCTGTCGACTTTGCTATTTGAGAAGAGGCGGAATTTTAATTTCTGCTTTCATGCCGTAAATGAATCACTGTGTTTTTTTTGTTTTTTTTTTGCTGTTAAGTATTCTAGCAAAGGCTTCCTGTCCAGCAGGCCATGTCGGTCAGACATTAACTATGCAGCTCAATGAAATGAGGAATGAATCTAGTGCATTTAGGAGGAGGCATGTCACTTCTGGGTGGGAAAAATTATGGATGCAGCATATTTTGCTGTGTAAAAATATGCATAAATGCTGGCATGTGATTGGCAGGGCTGGTTGGGAGGGATGTACTTGGCTAGGACGTATGTAACATGGACATGCATAAACATCTCACGTACAGTATGTAATGTTGCACAAGGGTTTAAATCAGGGGTTTATCAGAGCAAAAGAGGGTTTGCATCAAATCTGCCACATCAAAGAGTTTTTATTTTATTTTCTGCGATCATCTAAAATGATGATAACATTGAACAATTGAAAACCTGTTATCATTTATACTCACCCTCATTGTAATTTTTGAACGATTCCTTTAATACAAAATAGTTTTTTCTTGAATCTCTTAATACGACTAAAATAGCCCATATCTGCTTAATTTATTCCAAACTTCCACTTCTTCTAACGTCTCTCTCTCACTCCCTCCCTTCTTCCTTTGATATCTTTTTAGTTTAGAGTTCTTTTGTCTTTATCATTTGCGTTTCTGTGGTGGATCTTTTCACAGCAGGAATTATAACAGACGAACAGGATCTGGAGGCAGCACTCAATCCCGAGTCCAGAGGGTGGAGGAGACGCTGTGATGTGTCCGTGGTTGTGGTGGGTTCACGCTGAGCAGGGAGATTGAAGAGGGATACTCCAGAGCACACTCTCCATGAGCAAGGGAGGAAAGAGGAAAAAGAGATCTGTGATGTGGTGAGATGAAGGAGAAGGAGGGATAGATGATGTGGTGCAGCGGGTGGGGACACTCTCGTAAGCTGGATGATCACAGCCAAACTGCCCCCACCCCCTTGTCTGCAGCCTCACTCCAAAACATCCCTAACAGATCAATCCATTACTTACTGAAACACACCATGGCCTGTCTGTGATTTTTGTCTGGTGGTCACGCTGAGAGAATACAAGTTTCTCTTCAGTTCTCAAAGCAATAAATGTGAGCAGAAAATGAGAGGTAATATTATATCAACATGACATGGAAAGGTAATGTTTTGTCTTTTGGTTCTGTCTTAAGTAAATAAGTCAAATTTAGCTCATGTTCGGTTTGTTTTGCTGGGTCATGGCACCAGAAAATCAGCAGCATACAAAACAAACAAATGAAACAAAGAAAAACATACACAGTAAGCAAACTTCTGACCTTGTTGACCACTTGTGTCCATAGCAACTGCCGAATGAACCACAATTTATAACACATAATACTGTGGGAAAACTTTAATTTTAGCTTTTTGACTTCTTTCTTTTTGTTAAAGAGTGTTTCTTCAACTTTAGGCACATTTAAGCCCAAGTTTTTTTGTTTTGTTTTTTTTAGAGATAGATTTTTACTTTTTACTTTATATATATGAAAACTTCCTGGAATCTTTTTACATTCTTGCATTTTGGGAGACACTTTTATTTTACATTGCATTCAAGGTACACATTTTGTCAGTACCTTGACGTTGTTAGTGCCATGCTCTATTGTTTGAGCTCAAACGCTTTTTACCATGCCTTCATCATTTATACAGTCAAACCAAAAATTATTCAGATATTTTTTATATTTTTTATATATTTTTACTAGTGGGATCAGGAGACTATAGTTCATTTATGTAAGTGAGGATAGCAAAATAAAGTAAACTGTGGCATATTATACCCAAAAATTCTTCATACAGTGGACTACCAGTAATATTGATAAAAATTTGGAACCAAAAATGATTCAGACACTTTGACCTGACCATGTTTTGCTTAAGTGTTATCTGATATAATTAAGATTATTTTTTTCTGGTACAGTTTAACTGTGCGATCTTATCATATTTTATTACCATTTTTTAAACTATAGTGAATAAACTGTAATAATGAATGAAATGTTTAAGGTGTCTGAATACATTTTGGTTTGACTGTATTTGCTACTTTTCAAATGGCCTTTATGTAGCCTATAGATTTGGTTTACCCTTGTACTAGACCTTGAATTCCTAAAATATGAAAATACATCATAAAATATGAATTAATGCGAAGTGTGAAACTAGTCCCATGGTTGTGACATAATTTCCATCCACCACAGAATGCTGTTAAATGCATAATTAGAGATGTATTGTAAATTACATGTGGTGGTAATGTTCATGACTTTTCAAGAAACAAGGGGGGAAAAAGCAGAATTCTCCTGTAATGGATGTATATTTACTGTCAAACATTGTAGTGAAGAAACATATTTTAAGATAGTTTATTTTCTAAAAGTCCACTGGTCTAAAAGTGCCCATAATCAAAGAAACGCCCTACTAACAACAACAAACTTATTTTATTAATTATGTACTTGAAAATCTTGGTTCTTTGTATTTTACTTTCACAGGCTCTAATCCCTACTGTTCCTGAAACCTAAGGAGAGAATGGTGCAATCATTTCCTGACAATTTTTTTAGCTACAGAAACATATTTGTCTGTCCTCCTCAATGGCCTTCTCTCATCAAAAACATGGCAAGAGAGGAAGGAATTGAGAAAATAAGAACATGTAAAAAAGCGGTACATTTCTCTCTCTTCTCTATGCTGGCCTTGGGCTGTCTCTTCTGTTTGCAGAAGGTCTTGAGCTCGATGAAAAGACCCATTGGCAAATACACCGGCATGCTCCCAGAAGTGCTTGCGTGTCTCTTTTGTGTGTTTGTCTTTGTATGTTTGAGTGCATGTTTGCATCTCTGTTTGTTTGTGTGTGTGTGTGCGCACTGCGCCACACACTGCTGCAGCCTTGTAGCCTCCGCATCAGCCTTCAGGAATGGGATCCTACATGCATTCGCAATACTTTCTCTTTTGTTCCTTTCAAACAAGTGGCAGACTGCTTTAATAAAAAAAAATGTGAATCTGCTCTGAACAAAGATCTGGCTTCTCAGTATTGCAAAATTGAAACAGCTCAGAACTGTTTCTTGCCCTGCTGAAACAAAATGCTTAAACCAGTGGATGGTTTCCTAGTCTAGCTAAAGTGGTCTTCTTTGATGGCTTTATAATGGTTTTGGGTGGGAAACAGCTAAAGACTAGCTTGGCCAGACTGGGAGCTGAATTTGCACTACAAATAATAACTACAAATCTGTCATCCTTCAACTAAGTTGTGATTTTTCTGTCATGCTTTATCTTTATTCTTTAGTAAAATAATGTAACAATTGTTTTTTTTTTTTGCATTTTTTCCATTAATTATTCCACTGGACTATACTTGGAATCATTCTGTTCTTTTATATTCTCCAATTTTCTTCATTTCTGATCTCAACTAGCATTAGAATATTTCTAAAGTTGGGAGACACAGTAGGCCAGATTTTTAAAAAAAATTCTGTTAAATGACAGAAATTGTTGTTTAAAGGGATAGTTCACCCAAAAATGAAAAATATTCCATGATTTACTTACCCTCAAGCCATCCTAGGTGTATATGACTATCTTCTTTTAGACGAACACAATCGGATATATGTTTAAAAATATCCTGCCTCTCCTAAGTATTATAATGGTAGTAAACAGGGGCCGTGTTTTGAAGCCCAAAATAAAAGCATCCGTCCATCATAAATATAATCCATACGGCTCCAGGGGGTTAATAAAGGCCTTCTGAAGGGAAGCGGTGGGTTTTTGTGAGAGAAATATCCATATTTAAAACTTTATGAAGTAAAATAACTAGCTTCTACCGGACGACCGTACACATACTGCACAAGTCGACTTGCGCCGAATGAGTAAGCCCCTGACGGGATGTATGACGCCGGATGTAGGAGTAGCGTAAGCTTAGACGCCTCTTGTGCTTTAAACAAATATGGCTGGGCAACAAACTCAAGCTCCTCTTCTCTAATATTGAAATCCTCCAACATTTCTCTTTAAAATTTCATGTTTTAGACTTCTAATTCGTGACTGGTGTTTTGTTTTGCTCTTTCCTCTGCACTTTTGCATTCGTCATGCGTCGGGTCAGAGGTTAGTCTTGCGCAAATCTGTGCATACGCCCCCCGTTCATTACCATTATAAAGCTTGGGAGAGCTTTTTTAAATAGAGGATATTTTTAAATATATCTCCGATTGTGTTCGTTCTAAAAAAACATAGTCATTTACACTTAGGATGGCTTGAGGGTGAGTAAATCATGGCATAATTTTCATTTTTGGGTGAACAATCCCTTTAATGAAACCTCTTGCTGGGAGACAAGTTTAAACCAGCAAAAAAAAGCAAACCATATAAGGCTGGTTTAAGATGTTTTTAAGCAGAATGTGTCTCTAATTCAGAGATTTGTCTTCAAAATATAGCTTGTTTATATATCTATTCCCTTTTCTGTCATTTTCCATCTTTCTAAACCTGATTTTGCCTTGTGTCACTCTCCATCTCTCTGCCTGCACCTCTGTACTCGGGTTCAGATTTGTCTTTATATGTTACAAAAGAGCACACAGAATGCCTGTCATTTGAAAGGTTACCTGGCTAATAGAATTGCCCCGTATACAGGGATTGGTATACTAGGACAGATTGAGCCTGTCTGCTCAAAAGTGTGGCAAGAATATTTCTAGTCCATCTGTTTAAACGTTTCAATTTAATGTGTGGTTTTCAAGCAGCAAGGTGTAGAGGGAACAGATCTAAGACAAGCAACATTGTGAGTATTTGCCCAGCCTTTTTAAAAAGTCATGAAGTATCCATTATTGAAGCACTGGTCCAAATGGCTTCTTGTCCCTATGTGCAGATTTTCTCCTCCTTTATCACAGGCTTTAAGTTTTTTTTATAAATCTAATACCACTGGTGCACAGCAGTCTAGTGGGAAATGACCTGTGTCATATGTCTCCTATAGTCTGTCAATACAAGAGCATTGTGATTATAGTCCCTGAGATGCCTATGAGAACTGTTTTTCATTTATGTGGTTGGGATATTGATTGTGGAAAATTAGGTTGATGATGTTGGTGAAATTGGTTATGAGATAATAAGAGAGAGAGATGCAGAATATATTATGAAATAAAATATGGCCATTATTGCTAAGCAGCAGCTGTTTGGTAACCAATCATTAACACTCTGAGGTCTAAAGGTCACGCCGGCGATACCACCGCGGTTTTTTTCTTACCAGTGTGAAAGAGACTCAAAATACTCCGTCTATGTTGCACATATAATTAAGAGTTATACACCATTTTAATCTGTGGAATATCTTCTTTTATTTGTGTACACTCAGAGTAAAAACAAAATGTTGTGCTTTTTGTAAAATAAAGAAAACAAACATGATGCGTGATCTCTCGTCTCCCTCTGAACGAAGTCCAATCTGATAGTTCTCAGAAAATGAACTGTAACTTAGTGAATACTAATCACAAAAAAATTACACTTATGTCAAAAGAAACGTTGAGATGTCAGGTTTTAAATCGTGTAAATCAAATCGAAAACAAAAATTTTCTGTTTATGTAATTTGTATGAAAAGAGAGCCATGTCAGAAGTCTGTGATTCAGCTCATTATCCACTAATGCGGCCACGCCCACGGAGCGAACGCTATTCAGACGCAAATTCAGTCAATACGTGCATACATCGTCTCAATCGTGTGTTTATTGTCTTGAAAAGTGTTTTGAATAGCCATATTTAGCGATCTCTGCCTCTGTTAGTTCCTTGATTGTCACATGATATGCCTCTTCTTTTACTGAGGCATTTGTGGACAAAAGGGGCAGAGCGCCCTCCAGCTGCAAGTATGAATTGAAAACACAGTACATCACAGTATCCAGCGCTCACAGTGATGACAATAAATACTGAATAATATTACTACTCTGTATAGAAAATTGATATAAACATATGAGAATCCATCAATATTTGGATTTATATCGTCTCCTGACTCACTCTCCCGCTGCAGACTCCGCTGAACCACGCCCCCCTCGCCACATACCCCCACCGCCCGACTCAGGCCGGGGAGCCATCCGGCCTGCGGCCCCCCCCGCCCCATTTCTGGAGAGGAAATCGGCCACAGCCATCTGAGCACCCGGCCTGTGGACCACCTTGAACTTAAAAGGCTGTAAAGCTAGATACCAACGAGTGATCCGCGTGTTGGTATCCTTCATGCGGTGGAGCCACTGCAGAGGAGCGTGGTCCGAACAGAGGGTGAATTCCCGTCCCAGGAGATAATAGCGGAGGGTGAGGACGGCCCACCTGATGGCAAGACACTCCTTTTCTATGGTGCTGTACTTAGTCTCTCTCTTTGAGAGCTTCAGACTAATGTACAGCACCGGCCGTTCCTCCCCCTCTATCTCCTGGGACAGGACGGCACCCAGCCCCCTGTCCGACGCGTCTGTCTGCAACAGAAATGGGAGAGAAAAATCAGGAGAGTGTAATAACGGCCCGCCACATAAAGCAGCCTTAACTTGGGTAAAGGCCTGCTGGCACGGTTCCGTCCACTGGACCGTATCTGGCGCCTCCTTTTTAGTGAGATCAGTCAAAGGGCTGGTGAGGTCCGAATAATTAGGTACAAACCTTCTATAATATCCCGCCAGCCCGAGGAACTGTTTCACCTCCTTTTTGGTCTTGGGACGCGGACAGGTCGCAACTGCTGCCGTCTTATCAATTTGGGGACGCACCTGCCCATGTCCCAAGTGGAAGCCCAGATATCTTACTTCCACACGCCCAATTGCACACTTCTTCGGGTTGGCCGTGAGCCCAGCCCCTCTCAGCGATCTCAGGACGGCCCTCAAATGCTGCATATGCCGCTGCCAGTCATGACTAAATATAATTATGTCATCTAAATAGGCAGCAGCATATGCAGCATGGGGCCGTAAAATCCTATCCATGAGACGCTGAAAGGTAGCCGGAGCCCCGAACAGCCCGAACGGAAGGGTGACAAATTGGTGTAATCCAAACGGCGTGGTGAAAGCTGTTTTTTCTTTAGATAATGGAGACAAGGGGATCTGCCAATATCCCTTTGTTAAGTCCAGTGTCGAATAAAAGCGAGCCGTACCGAGCTGATCAAGCAGTTCATCCACCCGTGGCATTGGATACGCGTCGAATTTCGACACAGCATTCATCTTGCGGTAATCCACACAGAACCGCACCGAGCCGTCTGTTTTCGGAACTAAAACTATCGGGCTCGCCCAGTTACTGTTGGATTCCTCTATTACCCCCATGTCAAGCATTGCTCCTAATTCTGCCTGAACAACTTTTTTCTTGTGTTCAGGCAAGCGATACGGCCGGCTGCGAACTACCACGCCCGGCTCTGTCTCGATATGGTGCTGAATCAGATTAGTACGGCCAGGTAGGGGCGAGAACACGTCCGTAAACTCTGCTTGTAATTTAGCGAGGTCAGTGAGCTGGGAGGGCGAGAGATGATCTCCTCCCGGGGCCATCGCGAGAAATTGTGTTTTAGTATTCGCCTCTGGCCCAAGATCATCCTCTCCACCAATCACCGTCGCCAGCATCACTGCCTCTGCCTCATTCCACTTTTTGAGGAGATTGAGGTGATATATCTGACGTGCCCCCCTCCTATCAGACCGTATTACCTCATAATCGAGATCCCCAATTTGCCGTGTGACCTCAAATGGTCCTTGCCACTTTGCTAACAATTTTGAGCTTGACGTTGGGAGCAATACAAGCACTTTCTCTCCCGGTGCAAATTTACGCAAGTTAGTTCCCCTGTTATACAGCCGGCTCTGTCTGTTCTGGGCTTGTAACAAATTCTCCGTTGATAGCCGCCCCAAAGTGTGGAGTTTTGCTCTCAAGTCCATTACATACTGAATTTCATTTTTACTCTGAGATGGACCGTCCTCCCAAGTTTCTCTTAGGACATCCAGTACCCCGCGGGGCTGGCGTCCGTAGAAAAGCTCGAAGGGGGAAAACCCCGTGTAGGCTTGCGGGACCTCTCGCACAGCGAACAACAGGGGTTCTAACCACTTATCCCAATTTTTGGCGTCTTCCTGAACGAATTTACGAATCATGGTTTTAAGCGTGCGATTAAAACGTTCGACCAGCCCGTCAGTTTGTGGGTGAAAGACGCTGGTACGGATCGTTTTAATGCCCAACAATTCATAAAGTTCGCGTAACGTACGTGACATAAACGCCGTGCCCTGATCAGTGAGGATTTCTTTTGGAATCCCCACCCGGGAGATTAGACTAAACAGTGCGTCCGCAACACTCTTAGCGGAAATGTTGCGGAGGGCCACTGCTTCAGGATATCGCGTTGCATAATCCACAATGACTAATGCAAAGCGATGTCCCCTAGCTGATCGCTCTAATGGCCCGATGAGGTCCATACCAATTCTCTCGAAGGGGACCTGCACTAATGGAAGGGGGCGCAAAGGCGCTTTTGGGGTGGCCGGTGGATTTACCAACTGACATTCACGACAAGACGCGCACCACCTGCGCACATTCTCGTGACTGCCCGGCCAAAAGAATCGGGTCATGAGGCGATTTAGTGTTGCTGCTTGCCCTAAGTGTCCAGCCATTGGATTAGAATGAGCCGCTTGGAAAAGCATTTCCCTGCGCCTCCTTGGAATTAACAACTGGGTTGTATCTTCTTTTGTCTGGGTGTCTTGGGTCACCCGATATAACCGATTTTTTATAATTGCAAAATATGGATAGGTAAGCGAGCGTCCAGGCTGGAGAGGCTGACCATCGATGGTCTGGACCCGTTCAAATGCATGTTTCAGCGTTTCATCCTGAGACTGCTCCAGGGGAAAGTCATCACGCTCCGAGAGAATTATTCTCTCGATTTCACTCGGTTCCCCTGAAGCAGCACTCAGTGGTCCCTGATCAGTCTCCCCCACCTGCACTTGCGCGTCCCCATCCCGTGCAGTTTTTCCCCAAGAGGCATCCGTGCATAAACAACCCAACAATTCAGAAAACGCTGGCCAATTTCTCCCCAAAATTAACGGATGCCGGAGGTGTGGATTAACTGCCACCTCAACGCTATGCTTTTGGCCCCGGAATTGGATAATGACTGGCACTACAGGATATTCCACCACATCCCCGTGCACACACTGCACCTTAACCACACGGCTTGTATCCAATGCCCCAGATGGAATCAGGCTTTGGTGGATCGAGGTTTGGTTACAGCCTGAATCCACCAAGGCCTGATAGGTACCCCCCTTGATACTCACAGGTATCTGGTACCAGCCATCTTGACCGGGGGCAGCCTGCGGGGCGTCCGGGACCTGGACCATTGCCTCAACCTCCATTACTGGACACCTGTCCACGAAATGCTCCGTGTCCCCGCAACGCCAACAGGCCGGCCCAGACCTCCCCGCCGCTCTAGTGGCAGGGAATGGGGTAAACGGTTGGCGTGGAGAGAGCGGAGAAACGGGAGCGGGGTCCTGTCCGGCGGTAGTCAGTCCCGCCCCCCTGGGCGGGGCTCTCGGACTCTGGTCAAACCCACCCCGCCCCCGGGGCAGGACTCGAGGAGGGCCAGGCGGACGGGACCTGGGTAGAGGGACAGGGCGAGAGAGAGAAGGGGATGGAGAAGAGGGAGAGAGAGAGACAGATGGGAGGGGTTCGCCGACCCCCGGGCACGCCACCATGTGGTCCTCCGCTAGTTGGATGGCTGAGTACAGCGACGTGGGGCGGTGGCACTGGACCCACTCGGCCATTCTTTTAGGAAGCCTAGTGATGAATTGCTCCAGCACCACGCGATCGACGACCTGGTCCACGTCGCTTCCCTCAGCCAATAGCCATTTGCGGCACGAGTCCCGGAGCTGTTGGGCCATCACAAAGGGCCGGCCGGACTCCCCTAACTCCAGGGAGCGGAAACGCTGCCGATGCTGCTCCGGGGTCCGACCGACCCGCTGGAGAATGGCCCTCCTGAGGTCGTCGAAGACCAGGAGGTTCTGGACTGGCAGCTGCTGTGCCGCCACCTGGGACTCCCCCGAAAGCAGCGGGACCAACCTCATCGACCATTGGTCCCGCGGCCAGCCACACGCCTCAGCGGTCTTTGTGAACAGGTCGATGAATGCTTCGGGGTCGTCCAGTTGTCCCATCTTATTCAGTGGCAGGTGGCTGGGCACAAACGGCTGTGCGGTGGACTCCGTCCGAACCTCCCGGTTGATCCAGCTCCGGAACCTCTCTCGGTCCTCCTGCTGGGCCTGTAGAATGGCTTGGAACCGACGCTCCTGGTCGGTTCTTAGATCCAGCAGGGCCTGATGCTGTTCCTGGTGTAGGACCGTGAGGGAGGCGATGACATCCGCAAATGGCGTGGAGGACGAGGCTTGCATGGCGGCGGCAGTCCGTCTTCCTTCCCATGAAGAAAATTTTATATAGCCCTATGTTAGATTACAGTACCAGTCAAAAGATTGGACACACTTATTTTTTAAAAAAAGTCTCAAGTCTCTAACCAAATAATGGTTTTCTATTTTAATATACTTTAAAATATAATGTATTTCTGTGTGGCAAAGCGTCTGAACATTCCTACCTCTATGGCATTTCATATAGGCTACTATATTTGTTATATAGCCTAAATGTTAATGTGCAGTTGACAAACTATGTGTGGCGAGGGGGGAACCACGCTGAACCACGCCCCCCTCGCCACACATAGTTTGTCAACTGCACATTAACATTTAGGCTATATAACAAATATAGTAGCCTATATTACGTGCATGCATGAGATCACAAAAATCATGGGTTTTTTTGTCCATAGTGGACATTAATCCTGTTATCAGCATGATCACAGAGGGTTTTTTTCACAGCCTACCAGTCTGAAAGAGCTCATTAATATGCAAGTCATTTCAGGTCATTATTATGCAATTCTTTTGTCTTCTCAGGTGTAAATGACCTATTATTCATGATGACTCACGCCTCCACGCATACTGTGTTTCTTGACAAAAAGTGTCTTACAAAAATTTAATCAATATATTGTTATAAATGAATGAGTAGGCAGTATAATTTTTACTTCATTCTGAAGCAAAAACTCTAGTCTACAACCTCCAATACCCAGAAGTCTTGTGAACACAGATTTAATATATATTTTTAGGCCTTAATTCAGTGACTTAAGTTTTTTGTTTTTTCAATAACCACGCATAAACGTTATTCCTTCAAAAACACAAACATGTACATACATGTTCCTCACATATTATTGTAGCCTAGTTTGTGCTGAATACAGTGTAATGACACTTGTGTCATTTATATGTTTATGAACAACTGAAAAAAACACAAATGTCAGGGCATGTCAAAACTTCTCCAGGGCCCCAAAAATCCTCAGACCCCAGAGGGTTAAATCAGTAGTAAATATTTTAGTTAATACAATTTTTTTTATTTTAAATTATTTCCAGCTGTTTTCAACATGAGAGCCACAGGGAGAAAGTTTGATGGGTTATCAAAAAATTACATGATGTTATTGGAAATATGCCCAGTTTAGTTGACTCAGAAGAGTTGAATCTTAATTAAAAATAAAATATAGTACACAGTGTATTTTCTTTGTATATTCCTGCTGCTTGAAGTATCAGGTTGTTAGCATAGCAACATGCTGACACCAAACTATTGCTGTGTGAGGAGTGTGATTTGTATACAGAATTGCTGCACTGTCTTTAGACTTTCACCCACTGATTATTTCCTGTTATGTTTCTCTTTTCAAGGCCAAAAAATATAATAAAATCAAAATGCAATAGGTTCCTGGAAAAATTTCTACTTGGAAAAGAGAGCTTAAAATATTGCACCCGATATACACACTATACATACTTTGTTCTATTTCCTGTCACAAATGATAAAGTTTTCTGATATGTAACCCTTGAAAAAAAATCTGATTCTTTTAGTATTTTAATAGGCACACAATGTCGCATCGTTTAAACACGTTCGCCCACTTCCATTCCGTCTCTTCGTCAGTACAAACACACTTTTACACCTGCCGAGCGAACACACACAGAAGTGGGACTCGCGTATGCAGTCTCATACTTTCACATAAGAGAGTGCGAGAAGCATCACCATCCGTTTTTCGCACCCTTGTCCTCACACCCCTGCTCAAGGTGTGTTGCAAGTATTCCGGTGCATATCTGATTTTAGAGCTGAAAGGGGGACATTCACGACAATTTCACAAAAATGTGACTTTTTATTGTATTTACTTTGAATCCTATCGCAAAAACCACTGTGCATGATGCATTATGAACGATACATTTTCCAATATCATGGTATCAGGTTTCCGTAAACCTGTGGAAAAAGCTCAGCGTTTGTATTAGCTAGTCTTATACGGTATGTTTCATTGTTTTTAAGCATATAAAGTCAATCTGATGGTACTGCACGTATTTGACTCCCAAAACAAAATCATTTTATTCGATGAAACATTTACATTATCAAATGTCAATTATGATTACTTTTCTTAGTGTAGCATTAGTGTGATTTTTGAGAGATTTGTGAAGATTAGAGAAAAAGTGAGGGGTAAACTGTGGGCTGTATTTTACAGCTTTAAAATAACGTGTGAATGCAGTCACCATCCTTCCCTTCGAATCGCACACTGAAGCTTCCAGGAACACGGAATCATGTAACACAAAAGACTTTAATTTTTTTTTCTTTTAATTCACCGCTCTTCGTGTTTACCTCCACTTCCTGTGGTTCAAGGTGAGAACGAGTTGCTATGGTTGCATTGCTGAGATCACTCCACCTCTTTCAGTATTTCAATAATGTTATTTTCTCCCCGTTTCAAGGGCATTTCTGTAAGAGGTATGAGGAAGCAAAGGCATCTTGCTCATACAGTTTAGAGAGTGTTTGAACAGAAATACCACTTTAGACATTCTACTAACTTTGCAATTACATGTCAACTAACTCTAGTATTAGTAGACTGTCTGCTTAATATCTGTTAATACTTTATTTTGATGGTTCCCCCTACTGACTTATTCTACTAACCTGAACCCTAACATCTAACCCTAACCTAACGGTCTACTAACAGTCTACTAATATTCTAATGCAAGTTAGTTGACCTGTAGTTCCAAAGATACTTATAGTTAATAGAAAGTCTAAAGTGAACCATTGAAGTAAAATGTAACTGAAAGACTTGTTTTGTTTCGGGGAGGAAGAGAGGAGGAGGTAATGGGGGAGTGTCTTTTTTTTTTTTCTTTGTCTGTCCACAGAGTTCATGTTTGTTGTAGTTTATGTGCATGAATGAGTGGATGAAAAGGTGTGTGTACATATTTATATATATATATGACATATATACATACGTACAACATATATTATCATATCCTTTCAAACTAAATCACAATCTTTGCACTTTCTATTCCTTGACCTAAATCTTAAATACATCAGGATGTCAATGTCAGTTGTCTTTCAAGTGCTTTGACAGTTGGCATTTAACTGACCTTGCTTATAAAGAGACTTTGTGTTTTTTAAAAGGATAGTTAACCCTAAAAAACGACCTCACCATTATGTAATTTCCTGTAGCTCAGTGGTTAGAGCATGGCACTAGCAATGCCAAGGTCATGGGTTCGATCCCAGGGATTGCACACACTCCGATACAAATGTATAGTATAATGCAATGTAAGTCGCTTTGGATAAAAGCGTCTGCCAAATGCATAAATGTAAATTTCAAACCTTTATGACCTCTCTTGAACAAAACAGTTGATCTTCATGCAGGTTAAGGACAGTTCATAGTGACCACAGCTGTTAAAACACCAATAAGTAACATAATAGTAGCCCATGTTTTTTGTCAGCTATTTCAAGTCTTCTATAATTAAAGAAGACTTAAATGCATTGCATTGTGTGAGGAACGCAACAAAATTTAAGTTGGTGTTCCCTGATAACTTTCCCCTTCAGTGATCTGTAAATTTAAGAACAGCTGCCATCAGCTCTCTGACAACTTTTTTTGATTTCTGAACTAATCATTCCAGTTTATGAACAGTTTTAAAATTCACGAGTTCAGCACAACAGCCCGACAGATCCAGATGCAGTGGTTGTGAATTATCAGCTCACTGGAGAGGAAAATTATTAGTGAATAATGAATTAAATTTCATTTCCTTACACAAACCTGAAAAATGATGGGTGGGTTGTATTTTGCAGGTTTAAGATCAAACTAGCGCAATGGCTACTCTTCCCTTCAAATTGCACGCTGAAGCCTCAGAAAACTTTTCATGTGGCTTTAGAAAACTTTCAATATAGAGTGTAAATTGTATGGACCTTTTTTATAGAGATGTTTTTATTATTTTGTTAGCTTTATATGGAGAGCAGCATGAAAAGATCTTTAAAAATCCAAATGGAAATGCATGAAAGTTTTGGAACAACATGATGGTGAGTAAGTTCAAACTTTAGATGAACTGTTCCTTTAATTATCTATCAGTAGCTGCAATGTCTTTGGCTCTGAACTTGCTTGAGGTAGAATATGCTGTAATTGAGCTTGGCTACAGCAGATATTTGGCAAAATGAAGCATACATTCTACTCCAACCAGTTTAGATGACTGTCTGGGCATGAACTGTACTGATGGACTGAGTCCCTGCTGGCATTGAATAGACTGTTGGTCAGTGTGGGCTGTTCTGAGGTCAGTTGTGTGGGCACTAGTGTGTAGACTCCCACTAGGCCAGAGATTAATGCTGCTCGTTTTCTCTCCAGAGGAGATTAATGAGGAAACCTCAAACTGTTTGAATCAGAGAGCCAAGGCTCCACTGAGATGTACACACTAGACACACATCTGCTATCTGACATTTGCCCTTTCTCCTTCCTGCTTGCTCTCTAAAAGTTTCTTTGTAGGTACAGGTTGTAGTCTGAATGTCAATTCTTTAAAATAGTGTATCGGCAGAGTTCATTTCTTGGTGCCATCCTTTAGTTTTCAGTCTCCCACAATACACAATGTTATTGGTGTTGCTTTTATAATGAATTTGACGCTTCATGTTGGTCTAACTTTTCATGTTCTGTTTGCTATTAATTTGGTTCTAATGGAACTGTGCTGCCAATGCACATTGTGTATTTAGAGGTAATTTCAATGGTTCACTGTCTGATATTTTTCAATTATGATTTGGTGTTTACTTCCCTGTTATACTCTATCTAGGTTTATAGAAGCTCCTCTCTGAACACTTCAGGAAAATTAATGTAGTGTGCACAGAACTGATTTAATCTAATATGGGACTATTATGTGACTGAAGTCATAAGGTCCCTGGGTATGTTTTCATTGGTTGGGAGGCCTATCTGACTGTGATAGTGTGGTATGTGTGAATCACAGCTTCTTCAGCATTTTAATAGACTAATGACTGGGTGCATCAGGTGTGTGTGTGTCCAGGCAGCCTGACCTGAGCGATGCTGAGCAGCTGAGACTCACCTCTCGCCTCCTGCTGATTCAGCTCATTCCTGGAGGAACTGCCTGTGTAGTCATGACCTTAAGCAATGCTCCGGAGTAGCACCTTCAGTCTGTGTTTGGACAGCTAAACTTTAGGATATTTGGCAGCATTGTTGTCGTTTGGCTGCTAGATCTGTGTTATGAGTCATGTTATGAGTTTCAGGCTCATCTTCAGGGTTTGCTCTCGCTCTCTCGCTTTCTCTCAGCTGATTTCCCCTTATTCGACCTCCAGATCACCTATATCATGAAAGGGTATGAGGGAATTTAGTGAACTGAACTAAAGTTTTAAGAAGCCAGTACAGAGTTCAGAGACAATAAATCAATTATTTGGACCAGGGTTGTGCGCCTCAGAACTGAAGGATGGCTTTTTAATTCCAATTTAATTCCTGAATATGAATTGAATTTGAACTGAGGTAGCAAACAGGATGCAAAGCTGTATTTTAAAAAAGAATAATTAAAATAATTAAAACTTACAAAAATTCTATTATTGTAAGTCTATATGCAATCAGTATTTGCAATGGCAAATTATTTGCAATTGCAATAATATATTATTTAATTTTAATTTAGTTTTAAACAATATGCTTTCATTTCATGGACCAAGTTGTAAGAACATTTTATTTCCCAGAATTCTCTAATTTACCCCAAAGTGGAGCCAAATAACATGAAGCAGTCAATAGGTATGTTTCCATCCAAAGTTGCGAATTTAACTTGTGCGCAAATTTGGAATTTTGCATAAAACATTTGTGAGTGAAGCACTGTTTCCATCCAGTGAGTTGAAGAGAACAAAATCATCACTTCATGATAAATTGGCGCTAAAAAATGGAAGTTCCTGCAGTAAAGCCACTGTATATAATAATTTTCATACATAATAAATTAATTGCACCTCAGTGCGTGCAGACGAAATGCAATAAACGCTGCCATGTTATCTTGCATTCAGATGCCTGGTGTTTGTGAGTGTAATCATGTGAGGCGTTTTTGGGAGCATTTCAGATGCTGTGCAACAATATCGGTCTGCTGGTTGGTCCAATTATACCGCCTCATCGCAAAGTCACATGTCTTTTTTGATGCGCATCAAGGAATTTATTCGGTAAAAGTAGCTATGATTCCATCCACCTATTTTTTATGCGCATTTCGGGATATTGCATAAAAAACCACTGGGTGGAAACGCCAAGATGCGCATAAATTAAAAAAATGCGTGTAAAAAACTTTGCACTCAACTGAGTCGGATACATTTTTTATGCAATACAAAAAACATGCGCATAAACTACGATGAAAACACTTTTACTGAATAAATTCCTTGATGCGCATAAAAAAAAAAACGAAAAATGTTTTATGCGATATTCCAAATTTTAATTCGAAACTTTGAATGGAAACATAGTTAGTGTTTCCATCGTAGTTTATGTGCATGTTTTCGTGTCGCATAAAAATTTATTCGACTTATTTGAGTACATACGTTTTTTTATGCACATTTTTAGAATTTACACGCATCTTGGCATTCCCATTCAGTGTTTTTTTTAATGCGATATCCCAAAATGCGTATAAAATATGTGGATTGAAACATAGCTAGTGAAGTCAGTTCACTGAAGATGTTTACTGTGTTTTACTATTTAATTCCTCTATTGTGTGACTATGTTAAATATTGCAATTGTAATTCAGTAATTTCCTCTTCCTGTCATTCCAATTCAAATTCAAATTTCAATGTCAGCAATGACAGCTTTCTCTTGGGACATGACCATTTCAAGCCCATGAACTGAAAGACAGACAATAAATTTCAAAATTGTGCTCAACCCTGATTTGGACAGAAAAGCACAAGCTGTTTTTGGCCATTTACAAGTCTTTCTCTATTATCAGCGTGTTCGCCATAGGTACAGCGAGCTTCTATGAAGAGATCGACAGCGCTGCTTGGAGCAGGAGTGGAGTGTGGTGGAGAGGACTCTGAATTCCCCAAGCTGACAATGTAATAATCCAGCTAACAGGTAGAGGCTGGAGTCTGAGACAGTGTCACACTTACACACAGACACACACACACTCACACACGATTTCATGTTATTAAAGGTGTCACCACGCTCCCACAGAATTAGGTTGTCAATCATAGTGGCCGTCGTCCATGGAGAGAAAAAGATAGAGATGAGTCCATCCTCTACCCTCCATCCACTCTGCCTTTGTCTTCCCACCGTTCAACGTCAGTCTCAATCTATCTGCCGCCTTTACATTTCTCTCTTTAAATAGAAAAGAGACAGCACGCACCCCAACCCCTGCCTCCTTTCCTCTCCTCCTCTGCTGCCGCCTCATCTCTCTTCACTTTCTTTTCTTCCTTTCATCCCTTTCTAACCTGCCAAAATATCACAATGCATTTTTATCCTTTTTTGTTTTACTTGCTGTGTCATTGATCAATACGGCCAAAATGCCAGGCCTCCGTCACTGCAACAGAGTGTGATAGTGGAGCTTTGCTGCGGCCCACTGGAGCTGATCTGTTTTATCTCAGCCTCTTGGGCAAAATGTCACTCCAGGAGAGAGAGGCTAAACCAACATATGTCAGCCGCCCTGTCATCCCTGGTCGGGCTGCGGACGAAGGGGGAGGAGGGCTCGGTTTTGACGAGCTGCTTGGTCACGGCTGAGCGCTATCTGATGGAGCTGTGGGGCAGAATCGGGGTGAATGGAGGTGGTAGTTAGAGAGTACGGGGGTGGATGGGGGCTCGTGTGGAGTCCCTGTGTTTGGTGGTCCGTCTACACAGCGGAAGGCTCCCTGACGTTACAGTGTCGATTAAGCACGACCTGTCGGGGTGTAGGGGCAAAGAGGAGCAAAAGATGGTGACATACTTATGTGTTCGTGCAACCTTGACCAGATGATCAGCTGTCCCAGGTGAAACTTCTATAATGTACTTAAAGTGCTCTATTTTCGCACACTAATTTTGTACTTAATATACTAAAAATTCTTCTTTAGTACTACTTAAGATAATCTTAAGAACATCTAAGTGTACTCAACTGTGCTATTTAGAGACACCATGAAATATGAACTAAAATGTGCTTTTAATATACTATCTCTGCATTTAAAAAATGTATTTAGTTACCACTTATAGTACACTATGGGTTCAAATGTACTATAAGTGATATTTTAGTTCATATTTCATGGTGTCTCAAAATAGCACAGTTAATAGGCGCTTTAAGTACGTTATAGGAGTGTACTTTTTTTTCACCTGGTGTGTGATCTGTTCATTCAGCATGCATGTTTAATAGCTTCATTAATACTGATACAGACTATATTATAAAATTCTATTATCATTTATCTTGATTTAGTTTCAAATAGTTCCAAATGAAACAGTTGTGCCGTATTGGTTATTATCGGCTGATATTAAAGATTTTTTTTTACCTATCAAATTGGTCGAAATTGGATATATATCAGCATATATTGGATATTTAATTGGGCTTGCTTATTTTCTATATTTCTATATTTAGATTACCTAAAGGGTTAGTTCACCCAAAAATGAAAATTCTGTCATTAATTACTTACCCTCATGTGGTTCCAAACCCGTAAGACCTTTGTTCATCTTCGGAACACAAATTAAGAAATTTTTGATAAAATCCAATGGCTCAGTGAGGCCTCCATTGACAGCAAGATAATTTACACTTTCAAATGTCCAGAAAGGTACTAAAGACATATTTAAACGGTTCATGTGGCTACAGTGGTTCAACCTTAATGTTATGAAGTGACGAGAACACTTTTTGTGCAACAAAAAAACAAAATAACAACAAATATTTTGTTTCAAATCAGTGGTTCGGAGCGTGTATCACACTGCCAAAGTCACGTGATTTAAGTAATGAGGCTTCGTTACGGCATTAGTGTTTCAACACGTTTCAAAATTTCAATGGTTCACGTGACTTACAGCTTGATACACGCTCCGAACCACTGATTCGAAACAAAAGATTCGTAAGCTTCGAAGCTTCATGAAGCAGTGTTTTGCATCACTAGATATTAAAGTTGTTATTTTGTTTTTGTAGCACACAAAAACTGTTCTCGTCGCTTCATAACATTACGGTTGAACCACTGTAGTCACATGTTTTAAATATGTTTTAAACTGTTTTAAATATGTCTTCAGTACCTTTCTGGGCATCTGAAAGTGTTAATTATCTTGCTGTCAATGGAGGCCTCACTGAGCCATCGGATTTTATCAAAAATATCTTAATTTGTGTTCCGAAGATGAACGAAGGTCTTATGGGTGTGGAACGACATGAGAGTAAGAAAAAAATGACAGAATTTTCATTTTTGGGTGAACTAACCCTTTAAAACTAACACTGTTAAATGTAATCAAAATGAATATCTGGTTTACAAACTGTACATTGTGATGTTGTGATGCCTAAATCCACCTGTACCATTTTAAATGACTGATTTTAATATTGTCCAGTTATCAGTTATGGATAAATATTAATGATATGACAGTTAATGACAATATTAATGGTTTAATAGATAAAATGCTTTGGCTATTGCATGTGTTGTAAGTGATCCCAGCACCTCTGTTCTAATATGCATACGTGCAAATGTGGTTACAAGTAACGACTGACTTAAATTTACTCTCTCACATTTTTTCTCTCACTATTTCGACAATTTTTCCAGCATTCCTCCTCAATCCAAACTTTCACTTTTCTCACTGTGGAATTATGAGCTTAAGCCAAGACTCACGGTTAAGCCTCTCTATTACAGACAGCAAGTCCAACCTGTCTACCAATTTCCACATGGCTCTTAAACATTAGCTGAACCTGGCAACTTATTAAAAAGTATATTTAATGTCAAATATAATCATTTCACACATGTTAGTGCAAGTAAGCTGTCGTCTTATGCAATACTTTTGGTGTTTTTGGCATTGTAATATTGTAATTGGCTTTACTCAGGTGTTATGTGAGATGTGTGTTGAGCTGAACACATGCTTTGGCATCATTTCCCCCATCGGCCCAACCTCAGAAGCTGCCTGTTCTCTTACAATACAGTGCAAAGCAAATAATTCAGAGCCAGATTAGAATTGAATTTCAATTTGCTGGGAAAACTCTCCAGTCTCCTTTATGTCAATACAGGGTAGGTTTCTGTTCTCTGTGAAATAGACATTCTGCCAGCCTCCCTTGTCTGAGCTGTGGAGCACAACAATACAGCATACTCCCCTCCTCCTCATCTCTTCGTTTTATTGGTGTGTGCAGATGTTCGTCTGTTAATGGAGTCATTCACATTCTTCATTCTAGGGATCATGTGCTGCTTGGTGCTATTAAGGGTTCTGAGCTGCGTCTGATCTGTTCTACTCTGTTATCTATAAATGAGAATATCGTGGATGAGAGGATGAGAGGATATCTCACTATTAAGATATATCTCACTTGATAAGTAGGCTTTTGATTTGTTTTATGCTAGCTGTTGTGCAAAGTAATTATATCGACCTGATAGCTATACTAGTAAATGCATTTACCATGTTTACATATGCAGTAGCTCATCAAAATATTTTTTATAGTTTTATAGGGTTCACCCAAAAATGAAAATTCTGTCATTTATTACTTACCCTCATGCCGTTCCACACCCATAAGACCTTCATTAATCTTCAGAACAAAATTAAGATATTTTAGTTGAAATCCGATGGCTCCGTGAGGCCTCCATAGGGAGCAATGTACACTTCCTCTCTCAAGATCCATAAAGGTACTAAAAACATATTTAAATCGGTTCATGTGAGTACAGTGGTTCAATATTAATATTATAAAGCGACGAGAATATTTTTGGAGCGCCAAAAAAAACTAAATAACGACTTTAGTGATGGCCGATTTCAAAACAATGCTTCATGAAGCATCGGAGCACAGATGAATCAGTGTGTCGAATCTGCTGTTCGGAGCGCCAAAGTCACGTTGGCAGTTTGACACGCGATCTGAATCATGATTTGACACACTGATTCATTAAATGTTCCGATGCTTCATGAAGCAGTGTTTTGAAATCGGCCATCACTAAATAAGTCGTTATTTTGTTTTTTTGGCGCTCCAAAAATATTTTCGTCACTTTATAATATTAATATTGAACCACTGTATTCACATGAACCGATGTAAATATGTTTTTAGTACTTTTATGGATCTTGAGAGAGGAAGTGTACATTGCTCCCTATGGAGGCCTCACAGAGCCATCGGATTTCAACTAAAATATCTTAATTTGTGTTCTGAAGATTAACGAAGGTCTTACGGGTGTGGAACGGCATGAGGGTAAGTAATAAATGACAGAATTTTCATTTTTGGGTGAACTAACCCTTTAAAGTGTTTTTATACTAGATTGAAATAGCATATATCAGTAAATTCAATTCAATTATAAAATATTTTTTATTAAAATAATCAGACTCCCTAAGTAGCACAGATATTAGTGTCATCTACACAAATGTATAAAACCTGCACACATTACACTTTTTTTTCTTTTCATAAAAAAGGAACTGAAAATTGGTTCTTTCTGATTTGTTATTGCATTATATTTGTTATATATTTTTTTAAAGTCAGCAATGATATGGCTATTTCTCCTCTCTCTCTCTCTCTCTTTCTCTCTCCCTCCTTCTTTGTCTCTGTCTAAGTAGAAAAAGGTGTTCTGATGGATTAGGGGTATTTTCCTCTTTATTTTGCAGTATGTTGTGACCCTGGCTGTGTGACAGGCCTCCTATATCTCTAGTCCTAGGGGGATTTTTTTCTCTACGCGGCCCACTGCTCCCCGATGAAGATGTATCACAGGTGACCCATTAACTGATGGGCACATTCTACAAATGCAAGTGTAACTCCTTAATGCTTTACCACTGTCACCACTAAATGAGTTGTGTGTGTGTGTGTGTGTGTGCACTGTTCCTTTCTTTCTATGAGTCTGAATGTAGTGAAGTATTTATTATGACTGAATCAATATGACTATATTATGTTAAACCAATGAAAGTAATTAATATTATGTCATCATTTACTCAACCTCATGTTGTTTAAAATTCATATGACTTACTTTCTTATGTGGAACACAAAGAAAATTTGAAGAATTGTAGTTGTGAAGGAATCATTTAGATCAGGTTTGCGATTCATTTACAAGATTACTCATTTACATGACCAAAAAAAAGAATAATTAATTCACAAATCAGACTTCTCATACTTCTCTCTGCTCTCTACTTCTCTTATAAACTCGTATGACCACGTCATGAAGCTCTAGAGCAGATATCAAACATTTTCAGTCAAAGTCACTATGAAATAAAAATGGTTAGTTCTTGTGTTTTTATAGAACATTCCATTATTTATTGTAATGATTTATTGATGATGATTTGTCCATGCACATCTTTTTTTTTTTTACTTCCCCTTCCACTTGCAGTGTGGGATCACTGCAATAGCATACAACAACAATCCAACAATCCAGTTAATTCCCAACAGAAAAAAAATCAAGTCCCACCTTACTTTTTTTTTTCTTGTTCGAGAAGTTGTTTCGCTCGGATATACTGTACGTCACAATAAAGAAGATTCTCTCACATCTTCTGTTTCATGCCGACTTTAAAAACTTACATTTCAGTCTGTTCCACACAAAGCTATCATACTGTATGACTTTAGTAGACTGAAATTATAAGCAATATAGAGCATGTATGACCACTTGCTTTTGTGAAGCTTAAAAGCTTTAATCCCCATTCATTTGTAGTTGTATGCACAAGAGCCATTTTTTTATTTCTCCTTTTTATGTTCCACATCAGAAGGAAAGTCATACAGATTTTAAAAAACATTAGGGGGGAGTAAATGATGACAGAATTTTAATTTTCAGGGGGAGTCCCTTTAAGTATCTGGGAAAAAATTGCCTTTAAAGGAAGATATTTTCTCAGTGTTTTTTTTGTCCATATAATGGAAGTCAATGGTAACCAAAATGGTTTACGGTTAGCAGCATTCTTCAAAATATTTTTTTAATGTCTTCTTCTGAATAAAGAAAGTCACACAGGTTTGGAATGACATGAGGATAAGTAAATGACAGAATTTTTTAATTTTTCATTTCATTTCATGAACTATCCCTTTAAGTGCACATTTTCACTTTTTGCAGCGTGTGTATAAAGTTGGGTGTGTGTAAAGGAGAGTTTGCCTTGGTGAGCACATTTCTTCTCACTAACTAAAGCAGCATGTTTTGTCATTGTGTTTGGACACCTGATAAGCATTCGCTGAGAGAGCGAGAGCTACAGGCTGGGACACAGAGACAGGCTCATGTTGTTTGCCCAATTAAGCTGCTAGTGGTGGTGGAGGGAAGAGGCCAGTGAATCAGGCAAGCCCTGTCTACACATGGCCCCAGTGGAGTCATGGATGAGCCAGCTCGTGCCATGCTCTACACTGACATTTAGGCGAGATATGGAGTCTAATTTGTGCCTTGTGTTGCTCCTCAAGTGTGCTCTGTACTAGCCTAATCTACACATCTCACCCCCTGAGACTGGCACAGAAGGAACACCAAGGTGATTTGGGTGCAGCGGAGGTATGTGTGCGGGTGAAAAGTTATGTGCACTAAGAGAGGTCCACTTTTCTGGCATTAACATTCATTTTGGGAAATCCATTTAAAGTGCAATGAAGCTAGATACAGATGTAAACATGTCTAAAATGTTTGGAGCTCTTTTCTAGATTTTGAGGTGTCGAAAATGCATGTGGACACTCTGCATTTGTAGCATAAATGCTAATCTGCCCTAATGCATCTTGATGCATCCACTTGTATTCTAATTCCTGAACTACTGACTTTAATGAGTTGGTTCTTTTAGTGAATCAATCACACATCACAACCAGTGTGATCTGAATCCTGAACAAATGACACTTACTGTATGAGTCAGTTATTTTTAGTGAATTGCTAATGTGTTCAAGTCATGTCGAAAAGATCGTATTTAAGAGTTGAGTGCATGTGAAAGCCACCACAGTGTCGTTAATATGAATGGGAAGCTCGAGATTTTCTTTAAAGGATTATATATAACTTTTCTTTTTTAGAAAATGACTGATCGTTTTGCTAGATTAGACCCTTATTCCTCGGCTGGGATCGTGTAGAGCCCTTTGAAGCTGCACTGAAACTGCAATTTGGACCTTCAACCCGTTGAATCCTGAAATGTTTTCTTCAAAAACCTTAATTTCTTTTGCACCTGAAGAAAGACATAAACACCTTGGATGACATGGGGGTGAGTAAATTATCAGGAAATTTTAATTGTGAAATGAACTAATCCTTTAAACCCTGATGTTTACAAGTTGCAGGGGCATGTCAGTGAGATACATGGTGGAATACCACATATTTAGCAGTGACATTGTCAAGCTTTTCTATTTACAATGAAGTAAGCTAATTGCCTGCATAAAATATGATAGCATTGTAATATAACAATATAATATGTACCAGTTTACAGTGGCTTCATAAATTAATTAAAAAGATAAAAAAGCAAAACACACCTGATGCACATTCTTTGTTAATTTTCTAGAAGTATAGAGTTAAAAACCTATATTAGAATACAAGAATTAAATGAAGGTACAGCGCCATCTTACTCTGACAAAAAATGACTTGAAACCTGATGTCGTAAACACGATTTCACACCTCGTAAATATGAACTTCACAGGAGGACTTGAATGCACCTTAACATACAGCTTACTTTGATTGTTAGTGATTGGTTAATCATAAGACAATGTGTAGCTAAAGATATACATTGTTTTGTCAGTAGTATTTTATTAAATAAATAAATATGTTATCACATGTTGTTCTCATATATTTTTTGAATGTATAGTTAAGGCCAGGGTTTGTGTAAATTTTAGGGTTGGTAATGTCACCAACCCGGGAAGAAGTAGTCCCTACCAGCTGTTTGTTGTAGTCCTTAAACAGAGAATTCTTTAAAAGAAAATATCTCCTTTGCATTGAACTTTGAGCGTCGTAACTTTGCAGATGTTGTTTATGCTCTAACAGCAACATTGCACACTAACTAAAGATAAAAAAAGTGAAATCATAATAAACCACCCCTTTAAATACTGCTTGTATAGAAGTAATAAAAAATGTTGGTCAAACAAAATCGTAATGTTTAAATTGTTAAAATTCTGACTTGCATGACTTTCTTTCGGTTAGCATTGGGGAATTTTGTGTCTTTTTTCTGTTAATCACTATTATTTATATTTGTTTCAACATTCCAGAATTCACTTAAAATCAAACTGCTCAAATGTTTTGGTTTGGATGCCCCAAATCCAGAATCAAATGCTCCTAAGGAACTAGGTATAAAAAAAACAGCCTATAATCAAGTAACAGAGCAAACATGCCCAAAAACATGTTTGACCCAGCATGGTTCTCAAGATGGAGAATTGCATGGTGAAATATAGTGCGCAAAAGTGGCACAGCTGTTTTAGTGAATTCACCCCTGAGGGTCTTTGATTTTACAAATTACCCTAGTATGTCAGCTTTGAGCTTTGTCATTTCTTTTTATTTTTGTATCATCTACCTACACATACACACACGTATCAGCACACGTACCTCAAGCTAAAATCTCTGTCTCCGTCATTCGCTGCTCTTTGTTCTTTACACATGCTTTTGTCTGTTCTCATTAAAAGTGATGGCTTCACATCACGCTCTACTGTCATATTAGTAAAATATTAATGATGCGGATCTGTCTGTTGTTCCCTTGGCTGTTTCTGCATGTTTGCGGCTCCTCTGTTGTCAGATACAGGAGACGCTGTTGTTATTGCGCAGTAAGCGTTAGTTTGGCATCTAAACCTGAAGAAAAGTGTGAAGTAATGGGGTCGAATAAGAAGAAGAGAAGCAGCCCGGCCCCTTAGAAGCTTCCAGCAGGTGTAAGGAGAATGTGTGGGTTTTTGTTAGGTTTGGGTGGACTCGATAGAAGAAATGCTGGCAGACATTTAAAGAGAGAGGTGTGTTTGGAAAGTGTGGGAAGCTTTTTTTAAGGAACAAAAAGTTAAAAAGACAAAATCTTTGGGAAAGAAAGGAAGCCATTAAAGTGTGAAATGTGTGTATTGGATATGACGTGAAGGAAGAGGTGTCTCTTTTGTTGTTTTGTATGCTTTTGTGGGAGATTTTGATCCAACGTAGAATTTGATCTCTTAATTATTTTTGTTCATATTCACTGCATTTTTTTTCATGTTGTGTAACAAATGTTGTGGGTATAAAATGGGTACGTTTCATCCAGCCTTGAACACCAAGTAATTTCTAATTCTTTGTGAATAGCACAATCAACAAGGACTACACAATAAGCATCACTGAGTGAACTGAGTTGAACAGGAATTGTGCCCTGCTCATTTTCTCTTACATTGTCAAAATGCAAAATCTGGACTTATCAGTGTATGAGTAAAAGACAACACTATTGCTAGAATGTTTAGTACACTGTTTTTCCTGTATAAGAACTTGAAATATTAATATCAAAGCAGATATCTATATGGGAATATCATAATAAGTCTCTTTAAGAGAGTAGATCTACATTTTTGTAATACAATTTTTGTATGCAAATAACTTTTCTGTGAAAATAAGACTGAAATAACCTTAAAGGGGGGGGGATCACACACAATTTATGCCAATCTCATGTTAATCTTGAGTACCTATAGAGTAGTAGTGCATCCTTCATATCTCCAAAAAGTCTTTAGTTTTATCATATTTATAAAAGATAAATACGCTGGACCGAGTCTTTCCGAAAACAGCCGAGCTTCTGGAGGCGTACCGTGTGAGCGGAGCTAAAGAGTGACGAGCACACGCAGCTTTTGCGTAGCAGTCGTCTGCAAGCTATCAATGGTCAGCTAAACAAATGTATTTAAACACACACAATACACCATCGCATTATCCCTGGATAACTTTGAATCACTATAATGAATATAGCGTATATTGAATGATGAACAATGAATTTATGAATTCACCACGTTCGTGTTGTTTACATTATATACACTCAGGCGCCTATTGCCAACAAAACAGACATTTGATGCAGTTTTACTCACCACCTGCGGTTCCGACTCATGACCGGGATCATTACCGCTGTGACCGTTCCATCTTTCAGTTTCAAATGATCTGTAAATCCAGCTTAGAACTGGGCCTTGTTTATAAAATCATTAGCGCCAATCCTGAGGGCTCGAGCAGCCACGGAAAAACACAAGATATTCTCCATTCATTTTAACCAATAAAAAAGTGATTGAAACTATCAGTTACTATGGTTATTTTAATAACAAATATTGAGAGCGCCTCTTTACATTCATTTTATACATGACTGGTATCTAATATCTGTTTCTTTAATCCCCTCCTAAAACGATTCTGTTGGTGATCGCTTTACTATGCGACATGGTTGACCCTCGGGTTTTGAATGGCCGTCCTAAAATTATTTAGCCTTTATAATTAACGTTTATGATTATTCCGTCAGACCACCCTCCGTATGCAAGTTACGAAGAAAGTGTAAACTGCCGTCGTGTCAATTACCTTTTTCCTTAAGTTGAATAGAGAAGGCGCATGACGTAGCATAAGCTTTGTGAACTGCAAGAGGTTTACACTTTCTGTATACGTTGAATATGGAAGGCGGTCTGTAGGAAGCTCGATATTTTACTTCATAACTTGTTTAAATATGGATATATTTTTACACAAACGCATCGTTTCGCTTCAGAAGGCCTTTATTAAAGGGGACCTATTATGCCCCATTTTACAAGATGTAAAATAAGTCTCTGATGTCCCCAGAGTGTGTATGTGAAGTTTTAGCTCAAAATACCTCACAGATAATTTTTTATAGCATGTTAAAATTGCCACTTTTAGTGGTTGAGCAAAAACGAGCCGTTCCAGTGTGGTCCCTTTAACTGTAAATGAGCTGCTGCGATCGGCCTAAGAGGGCGGAGCTTCAAGAGCTCGTTCTCCCCTGTCAGGATTCAGTCAGGACGCATGATGGCCAAAACTATACAGATGAGATTTATGACATTTATTGTACTTCACACAAAAGATGAAGCGTCCGTTTTCACTCTAGAAAATCACTGTAAGAGCTTAATAAAACACTGCAAGTGTGCATTAAAATATTATCCATAAACTCTCTCTCTTTCCCTTGTATTATCATCACCAACATAGCGAATAACACAGAAACACTCGTTACAACTAACAGTAAACGAGTATATAAAGACCTTATGCCTTTCGGGTGGTGCTTAATAAACTTTATACCCGTAAATAAACTCAGATGAACAGTAATAAAGTGCCCTCACCTTCATAACTGCCGTATCCAGTATCACTCTGGAGACTGTAAGCTGGATCACGAACAGTTTTTACTTGTATATCCTTGAATAGCAAATTTTAGGCACAGTCTCTGTTTTGTATTGTCCCTTTGTATTGATATTCGTTCACAAAGCAGTCCGGTGTGAAATGATTCACGCAGACATAAACGAATTTCAACAGAACTGAGGGAGCATTTTCCTGGAAAACCAAGTTAATCCACCTCGTTTTCAGCAGCTCAGATTTAGGTAGTAAATGAAGAGAGCTATGTGGATTAATCCATCCAGCTACAGAACACCTAAAACACTTGGGACACATTCTCCTCAGTGCAGTAATGGCGGACTCGCTGTGAAAGCGCTCAGGGTGGTTCTATGTTCAAACGTCAGTGTCTGTCAACATTCGTGGGCGGGGCCTGTGGCTTTTGTGACGTCACACTGCCAGGGATCTGGAAACGGCTTGTTCTGAGACGTGGGTGGATTTTTATCACTATAGGGTGGTTGTGTACACACACTGCCAACACACATTTAAAGTGAATTTTGCATAATAGGTCACTCCGGAGCTGTGTGGAGCACATTTTTATGATGGATGGATGTGGATGGAAGCACTTTGTTCAGCTTATACTCATTGAACCCTATCACTGCCATTATAAAGCTCGGATGCATCAGGATATTTATTAATATTTCTCTGATTGTCTTCGTCAGAAACAAGAAAGTCATATACACCTAGGATGGCTTGATCAATGCCTATATGAGGAATCTCTAAAAGTTTCACATCACCTGCATGACTTCTCAGAGTTTTAAGAAACCTTGTAGCTCGCAAAAATCTACAGCTACAGGTATGTTATACACTAAAACACTACCGTTTGTTCAGGTTTTACCACGTCAAACTCTCATTTTTGTGCATCAGAGAACCTGAAATCAAACAGAAATGTCAATGGAAAGTTTATATAAAAGGTTTTCTTTATATGTCCTTGGAGTGCCCGCAGTTTTGTATAGTCAGGCCTTTTCACACCCAGACCAGTAGAATAGCACACACCCACACACAGCCCACTCTCTCACACACAACGTGAAAAGAGCTCTGACCTTGTCCACCCTGCCCTCAAAACACGTCTGTATTTCGGAGTGAAATTTCAGTTCAAACTTCATCTGCATAAGATGTGCATGGTAATGGACGATAAGGTAAAATATCCACATTGAGTTATTTCAAAATCCTCTGTGTATCTGTCTATTTTTTTTATTTATTTATTTTTTTTTATTAAAGGAGACATGAATATTTTTCCATGTGTCATTCAATGCTACAGGCACAGGTGTGTGTGTCTGTGCATTTGTGAGATCTAAGTTATTGCATTATTGCACTGTGTTGCCTACATACCCAGGGAATAGAATGATCAAAGAAAACAAGGCCTTTCTTTATGGCTCACTCTGTCTTTATTGTGGTTATTGTTTGTGCTCCAGTGGGGCTGAAACACTTCAGCCTTGTCAATTAAAACTCCCTGTCACCCCAACACAGATAAAACACTGCCACCTCTGAAGGCCATGCATTGCATTCGCTTATACAGGCATTTGTAAAGTGGATTTGATATATGTCAGTGTTTGACAAAGAGTCTGCTATGGTATGCACAACAAGGTCTAGTTTAATTTAGGATTTCTATTATATGACATTAATATTGAATGGCAATATTGCAGTTTTATTTGCATATGCGTTTACATTTACATCCTTCCAGTAACTTGCCCCAGAAGAATTTTTAATGCTCATACAAAAATGTTTCATCTAAGTCTTAGATGTTTCTCCTTAAAGGGTTAGTTCCCCCAAAAGCGAAAATTCTGTCATGTTGTTCCACACCTGTAAGACCTTCGTTCATCTTCGGAACACAAATTAAGATATTTTTGATGAAATCCGAGAGGTATGACTCCTCCATAGACAGCAATTTAACCACCACTTTTAAGGTCCAGAAAGGTACTAAAGACATCGTTAAAATAGTCCACATGACTAACCTTAACCCTAACCCTGCTTCAGTATCATACGCATGCCTCGTGGTGCTCACGTGAACAGCGTTGGTCAATTATGGGTCGGCGTTCTGACATAGAACCTGGAAGCACTGAACGTAAGAGAATGACACAGAAGAGGGGGTATTGAGTAAAGTCGTTCTTTTTGTTTTGTTTTTGCGCACAAAAGTATTCTCGTCGCTTCATAAAATTAATCCAGAACCACTGCAGTGACGTGGACCATTTTAAAGATGTCTTTAGTTCCTTTCTGGACCTTAAAAGTGGTGGTTAAATTGCTGTCTATGGAGGAGTCAGATACCTCTCGATTTTCATCAAAAATATCTTAATTTGTCTTGGTCTTACGGGTGTGGAACGACATGACATTTAATATTTCTTTAGCAAATAAGTAGTTGGTATACAGTAATATTGAATGAATGTGGATAAGATTGCTCAGAAAATGTTAATCTAGGAAGAATTTAATTAGAAATGTTTGAGTTCTAAAATCTCTGACTTTTGACTTTTTTTATCTTGTTAAATCTAACCAGTGTTTTTAAATCTGAGTTTAACTGTAAGTGACCATTCACACAACACCGTTTTAAACTAAAATGGAAGACTTTTTTTAATAGTTTTGGCCATTCGTTTGCTTAACAACAGTGTTTTGGGGCCTGAAAACAGGTTTCAAAGTGCAAGTTTTTGAAAACAATAGCGTTATAGTCTCTGTGTAAACGACAAAAATGTGAATTTGTGAAAACTATGACGTCATGCGTGTTTGACACAGACACGCCAGGCTCTTCACTCACCCAGTCACGACGCACTCCTTCACCAGAATACTAATCGCGCACACCTGACACGCATGACCATCCTCATCAACTGCACTACAAAAGACACTCACAGTCATTCAGTCACTGTCCGGTCTCGTTAATGCATGCCTACCTGCTATGCTTACCTTATGGACTCATCTAACGACTACTTACCTGTCTCCAGCGTGTTCCAAGATTCCTAGTGTTCTTCTCGTCTGCTGTGAGTGTCTCCGTGTCTCGTCTGCTCCACGTTCATCTGCCATCCACGTTCCCTGGAATATCTTCTGTCACGAACTTTACCTGCTGTCACTCACCTGCACTCTGCTCACTTCATCTGGTTGTTCAATAAACATCCTTTATCCTTACCTGTGTCTCCGATCCCTTCTGTATGTAACAGTGTTACGTGTTCAGTCTATAGGCATGCGTGAATACTTGACAACCAGAACAACAATGGTGGACTACAGGACTGTTTGTGCTGCTCAATTTACTGAGTTTATTTATGCTTCTCCAGCAAGGTGTAGATTTACTGTAGATGATGTAACTTTTTGCCGATCCGTGTGAACTAGAATCATTGTCTGTACGCAAAACCTTTCAAAAACGCAAGGAAAAAACTTTCGGGTTTTTAAGTTCATTGTTGTTGTGTAAACGTACCCTACCTGTAACCAAACACACCTGAACAAGCTAATCAAGGTGTTAAAAATTACTTTACAGGTGGGATAAATTGGAAGGATTGGCATTAAAGTCTACAGAACACTGGCCCTTTAGGACTGGAGTTAGAGCTCTATTTAATCCCATTGCTGTCTATGAGAAACTACACAGAAACAGGAGTATTTCTTTCCAGTATATATTCTTTCCAGTATATGTTTTTATATGTTTGTGGTTATAATTTAAGTGGGTTTAAGGATAAAACTGTGGTGTTATGACAAAACATGTTGAGACAACCATAGTGCATTATACAAAGTTATCATGACTTGCCATCAAAGCAATCCATTGTGCATTTTCTACCAATCATATATATATTTTATACATATTTATTGTTTTTACAGTATGTTAAAAGTGTTTTGTGGAATTAATTGGATGCGTCTTGTGTTGTTTTTTCACAGATTCATCAATATGGTATTGTGAATAGTTCCAAGTCATATAATATAATCTTTTTAACATATAGCGGCGGTTTTATAGTGTGGAACGACATTCGTTTTCTTATATGTATGTGTATAAAAGTATTTGAGCGATGATGGAAGTGCATTGATTCCTCAACAGAGCACCTTAAAGAGTGATAAAGGATATAAAGAAAGTGAGCTATAGACGGATACACGCACACACACACACACACCTCAAGGTCTCTGCTTTAAATTAAAGCCATTTATTAAAGACCATGATAGCCACTGGAAAAGAACATATTGAGAAGAAAGACGAGGTTTGGTGTGGTGGTCCACGGTGGGGGGAAGGGTCTTCTGGTGTCAATATATCACCCTCATTGTTCAGTTGATGTCAATATATCACTGTTTTTGGCTGGATAAAATGAGTTATGAGAATAAAGGGATGGAAAAGCTATGCATAAAAAATACATAAATTTTTATGACGTTTTTTTTAAATAACAAATTTTATTAATAAAAAACACTACAGATTTCTCATGAATATTGAACATATTATCCAATCTTAGACTAAAAAACTAAATGTTAGACATTCGAAAAGGAATTCATATTTTCAACATAAAAAATTATCTCATCATTTACTCACCTTCATGTCATTCCAGAACTGTATGACGTTTTTTCTTCTGCAGAACACAAACAATGATATTTTGTTTGTTGTTTTAGATCCCAATTTGTTGTAACATCTTCAAAATATCTTCTTTGTGTTCCACAGAAAAAAGACAGGTTTGGAACAACATGACGGTGAGTACATTTTTGGGTAAGCTTAGCTTTTAATGTTGGTGCGGTCATACCATCTGTTAGAGTTTTCGGGTTCTGATCTGGCTTGGTCCTGATGAATGCATCATGTCAAACGCTAGACAGACTCTTCCGAGCTCCGGAAAACTCCATCCCTCTCTCGGCCCCCCACTCACATAAACAGGTGCGCTGGACTGCGGCACTGGATCTATCACGTACACCGTGACAGACCTCTCCCCAGTGCCCTCTTCTGCCCACCATCTCAAGATAGCTAACTTCATAATGTAGCTTTAATAAACAGACAGTCTGTTGTTCACGAATGATGCCATTAACTATTAGCAAAATAAGCGTGTGATTGTCGTATGCAGTTATTTTGGTGCTCCTGTTCACCACATTAAGAAAGATGCAGTGAATAGTGGCAGACGCCATATGGCCCAGAGGCTGCTTTTATTATCTCATCAGGTTGTATGTATGTGTGTAAGCTAGCGTATTATTGTGATTGAGTGAGATGAGTAGGGATTCTGTGTATAAATACTTTAAAATGAATGCATCCTTGGAAGATCATTTTAAAGTAGTGAGTCTAGTGTTCAAACACATTCATTCTCTGCTCTTTGCCATTTCAGTATATATCTTATCTCCAGACTGGAAATACAGTGGCCTTTGTTGGGTATTCAGATAGATATTGCTGCTGAAAGGGACATAAACAGCATTTTGCTGTTTGTTTTATGTACTTCTGGGTTTTAGCCTGCCTGAGGATATTATCTACTACAAATAGCTGTCATTCATTACACATGAGCGCAAGAACGCGACTGCTTCAGGCTTTTTATTGCTCTCTCACACGCTCGTTCCTTTTTTCATTTTTCTTTCATTTATCTTCAAATCCTCCATTCTCTCTCTCTCTCTCTCTTCGTAATGTGGTACAGTTGTTATCTGTAACTGAGATGTTTGGTGAGGGCTCTATTTCATTTCTTTAGATCGACAGAACTTACAAGAGTACAGAGAGAACTTACGAGAGCAGATAGAGAAAAAGGACAATAGCTTGGTTAAAGGTATAGTTCCTCTTAAGATGAAAATGAATTTATTCACCTTCATGTCATCCCAAACTTGAATAACTTTCTTTCTATTGGGGAGCACAAATAGAGAAATTTTGCAGAATTGTGCTGGTTGCTCTTTTTTAAGCAGTTACTATATATATGGACTGAGACAAAAGCACCACAAAAATGACTTAAATGTGTCCATACGACTTGAGCAATATTCCATATCTTCTGAGGCCATATGACATTTTTGTGTGAGAGACTCAAATTTAGGTTATTCACTTATAATCTGTTCACTTCTGTAACTGGATCATTGATTCAGTGAGACAGAAATGAACAGATACCCAAATCGTAGTAACTTGTCACACATGCGTCCACGTTGGTTCGTCAGTGTACTGTAGTTCATGCAGGTGGTGGAGTAATAACTTCTGCCAATTAATCAGTTTGAGATCGAATTAATGTCTCGAATTAATAATATGTTCTCTATTGTTTTACTTTTATTTACAGAGTTTGATTCAATCACAGGTTCTGTTTTACATTAGAGTACTAGAGAACATTCGCTCGTGCACAATTCTCTCTCATTCTTTTGACAATGTAAAAGATGTAGAATGAAATTTATATACACCGATGAGCCAAAACATTGACCACTCAGAGGTGAAGCAAATTATTGATTATCTCCTAACAAGACCACATGTGACAAAGGTCTGGATAGATGGTAAGCGAACAATAATTTCTTGTAGAAAACATGCTGGATGCATGAGAAATGGGCAGGAATAAAGACCTAAGCAACTTTGACAAGGGACAAATTTTTATGTTCAGACGACTGGGTCAGAGTATCTCTGAAATGGTAAGGCTTGTGGGTTGCTCCAGGTCAGCAATGGTAAGAATTTACTACCAGTGGTCCAAGAAGGAAAAAACCACAAACCAGTGACAGGGCGTTAGGCTCCTGTCTGGACCAAACTGACGGAAGACCTTCTGTGGCACAAGTCACACAAAATTGTAATGATGGTTAAGGGAGGAATGTGTCATAACACACAGTGCATTTCTCCCTGATGCATATGGGGCTGTGTAGCCACAAACCAATCAGAGTACCTTTGATGACCCTTGTCCACCATCGAAAGTGCCTACAATTTGCACGTGAGCATCGGAACTGGACCTTGGAGCAGTGGAAGAAGATCATCTTGTCCGATGAGTTATGTTTTCTTTTACATCACGTGGATGGCTGTGTATGTGTGCACCATTTACCTGGGGAAGTGATGGCACCAGGATGCACTGTGCGACAACAACAAGCCGGAGGAGGGAGTGTGATGCTCTGGACAATGTTCTGAGAAACACTGGGTCCGGCCATTCATGTGGACGTAAATTGTGCCCTCTTTCAGCAGGATGTTGTGCCCTGCCACACTGCACACATTGTTCAGGAATGGTTTGAGGAACATGATAAAGAGTTCAAGGTGTCGCCCTGGCCTCCAAATTCCTCAGATCTCAATCTGATTGAACGTGTGGGATGTACTGGACGAGCAAGTCTAATCCATTGTGGCTCCACCTTGGACATGAAGGATCTGCTGCTAATGTTTTGGTGCCAGATACCACAGGATGCCTTCAGGGGTCTTGTAGAGTCCATGCCTTAGGCAGGTCAGCGCTGTTTGGCAAGACACGGAGGACCAACAACATATTTGGCAGGTGGTCATAATGTTTTGGCTCATCTGTGAAGTACAGCACACAAAATCACTTTTATGGTGCTTTTGCTTTCTTTTAAAAGCTTTAAAAAGCTCCTCAGTGCCTAAAAAATACATTTAATTACTGAGCAATTCCATAGGGTGCTCGTACCATCGGTGCTCGGGCCCTAAAAAACAATTTTAGAAGGAGGAAGTAAAAAGTAAAATAGTACAAAGAACATTCAAAGTGTGAATAAACAATGACAATTTTCATTTTTTGGGTGAACTATTCCTTTAAGTGAATTTGTGAGAAACACTCCCACTTTTTCATTGAGCATCCCTCAATTCAATGCTCTGGCTGTTGTCAGACACACACTTGAGTGAAATGCAAATGATTCCCCATCCACACCATCCATTCTGACCTCCACGGCATCTCTAGATGAAGATCACATAGTGTGTGAGCTGCTATAGCCTCAGGCTAATTAGCAAAATGGATGCAGGAGAGTGACTAAGATTCATTCAGCCTGTAAACATCTGAGGGATCTGTGCTTCCAGAGCCACTCAACACCTTGACCCTCTTCTCAACAGAATGCCCTTTAGTTTATAATTCTGATTCTTGCATGGCCTTCTCTGTGTGTGTTTAATGTATCTATATTCTTGCTGACTTCGTTGTGTCTATATTTATACCCCAGGTTTCTCTTGGCCCTTCAAACATCAAACTGTTGTATCCCATAAATCAGAAACACAGGTGTTGATCCACTCAGAGCTCAACATCATGTTCCTCCTCCTCTACTAAGCAGCTGTGTGTGCACAGGTGGACTGCACATCAAAGATGGCTATCGAGGTGAGCTCTGAGTCCATCCCCTCCACTTACTCTGACACTGGATTTCTAAAAGCCTTTCCTTCATGTAGTGATCAGAGAGACAGGAACTTAAGAGGGCACACCCTACCCCTTTTCCTCTGTGAGGGTGCTGATGCAGGAACTGGTGCCCTGGATCCATTTCTCATATTTCCAAAACAAAAAGGGTGTAAATAGACTCTCCACCACCCCCTTAAACTTGCTAGTGTTGAACCATTGATGTTTGATGAGGTCCTCGCACTTTTACGTTCCAAAACAAAAACTCATTGGGGAGTCAAAATGCTAAATAAAAGTAGATTGCTCCCATTATAGTCAACAAATTTATCTACACTTCCAGTGCCTGATGCAGCACGATATTCAAGCCATAACATTTTCTCACAGCAAATGTTTCTGTTTACTATGAATTTTATCATTTTATATACTACCATTCAAAAGTTTGGGGTCAGTAATGTATTTTTTAACATTGATAATAATAAATGTTACCTGAGCACCAAATCAGAGAATTAAAATTATTTCTGAAGGGTAAAGTGACACTGAAGACTGGAGTAAAACACCAGACACAAGTTTAATTGCTGAAATATTGCCTTGGAAATGTAACTGTAGTTCTGCGGACTGGTTATTTTATTCAGTTCAATTCAATTCACATTTATTTGTACAGGGCTTTTCACGATACATATCCTTTTAAAGCAGCTTTACAAAGAATCCAAGTCAGCATTTCAATTTAGAGAATCTGGTATCGGAGGTGTCTGTCCAATGTATGTAGTTTCAGAAATGGACATATAATCATGCAGTTAGCTAACAATGTAATAATTTTATCATATATGCATGCTCACTGCCCATACGGAAATGTAATATATGTACATATATGAAATTTACATATATAAAATATATTGACATATACAGTGAAAACATATATGAAACCTATTAGAAAATGGAACAATTTCATATATTGACATATAAAACTAGCACATATAAATATATATGTTTATGTATGTATAAAACAGTCTTATATACATATATGTCACATATAAAGTGAAAACATATATGTACATATATATCTGCCCAATATATGAAACCTATTCAAAAATGGAACAATTTCATATATTGACATATAAAACTAGCCCATATAAATATATATGTTTATGTATGTATAAAACAGTCTTATATACATATATGTCACATATAAAGTGAAAACATATATGTACATATATATCTGCCCATATATGAAACCTATTCGAAAATGGAACAATTTCATATATTGACATTTAAAGCCCATATATATATATATATATATATATATATATTGCTTACAATGCACATGGCCTTAAATGTTAAACGGTGCAGTTAGGAAAAACAGAACACAGTAAAACAATTAAAACATTAAATCTTTATTAAAACATTAAATTATTAAAAAAAAATTAAGTGCAAAATTAAAAAACTAATGAACACACAACAAAACAAGCCCAGAACCGGAAAATCCACTAACAGGGGCCTGTACCATGAAGCTGGATTAGCTGGCTAGCCAGGTAAATTTCAGGTTAGTTTGCCCCAATTCTGGGTTTTAGGTACCATGAAAGTGACTTGGCTTTTAGCGGTGTTCAACACCATAATAACTTGCACCCCACGGCTAACCTCTCAACCAGTAATAACATTGTCTGGCTTTAATAATTACTTAGAATTATTATATGATTTATATTATATGATATTATTATTAATTCATTAAACAAGCAATTTTAGTTTAGCAGTTATTATTAAGCATTTAGTTTCAATGAACATTAATATATACAGATCATATGTTATATAAATAAGCTGTAAATAAACTTTAAATATGATGTGACCTTACATGTTTGAGTCTCTATCGCTATTATCAACTATATAAACTAACTTCACAAGTTACTAATCCTATAACACTGAGTTTGTTCAACTACCTTCATGATACAGGCCCCAGCTATATGATGCATACTGTTCATTTTTTTAAGTTTTAGAGTCTTTTTGGATGTCCACAGCTCAGTGACCTTTTGATTAATAGCGACCCTTAGTTGGCCCCTGGTGGTTCCAGGAGATCTCTGGATCACTGCATCTGTAAAAAAGACAAAGAAATGTCTTTTAGTTTTACAACATTTATCTAAGGACATCCAAATTATAATCCCCTAAAACACATTAAATGAACACGGGCATACTTCGTTAGGTAGATAAACTAAAGGTTATTGAAATTTAGGCATTTTTCAGAACCAGGTTTAATCCCAATTCAATTTTATACCCCTTCATCCTTGTAGGGGTGTAGGGGTGAATATATTCCCCTAAGAAATGGGAAACCACTACTACACGTCATCATAGTTTCTTTTATTAGTATCCTGTAACGTTTAATCAGTATGAACAGCAATGAAGTGCGCATATCAACAGAAATCAAGTTCAGAATCAGTTAGAAAACGTATGAGCCTTCGAGTTTCCCAAGACTGGTAAAGCTACTTTTCCATCGGGCCGAGCTGTTTGTTTAACCATTGCATTTCGTGCCAAGTCGGCTGGTACGGATATGGTTTAATTTTCTACTGGTGCTGCGATAACGGAGCTCTTTGCAAAGTAATACAAACGAGTTAGTTGTTGCCTTGGTAATGCAGGAGTTTACAGACGATACGAGATGTGTTCACATCATTCAAATAGCACGTTTAGCAAGCTACGGAGAAACTGGCAGCCAGGGAACACATGAGTGATCGATCCTGAGTGGAAATATCACTACATGCATTCTAGCAGCACGGTAGTCGGTGTATGCAGGAAAATTTCTCATACCCCTTCGTTCGAAATGTGGACCTCAAAAATCTTTGTTTGAAGGGCTATCTGGCCCTTTCCCTTACCCCTACCACTCCAGCCAAAAGAGAATTGAGACACCCATACCCCTTCATGTGAATGCGCAAAATGAAGGGGTAGGGGTAGAAATGGGATTGGGCCTAAGGGTGCGTTCACACTTGTAGTTCGGTTTGTTTGGTTCATTTGGTCCGGACCAAAGAAGAAAAACAAACATTTAGTCCTGGTCCGATTAGCGTTCAGATTGGCAATTTTATCACCGAACCAAAAGATACCGAACCTTAAGGCATAGGGATACATTCACAACGTGATTGGTCGGATTTTATGAAATATTGCCTATTTTGAGACGGAACTTACCAAAAATCCAAAACAATGCTGTGTGCTGAGGTAAATGCGCTCGTTGTGTGTGTGTAGCCTGCATGTGATGGTATTTTGGCCAGCTGGGAACTCGTGAAGAGCTTATAAAATGTGTAAAGTAGTCAAAACAGCGGCGGGAATCCATCCGTCACACACAAACGATCTGCTGCGTGGAGACGCGCGTCTGATGCCTGTGATGGGCAAACTCGCGACTATGACCAGAAAAACTGACATGCGTGAGGATTCTGTCCTTTTTAGCGTCTCGTCTTCCTGTTTTTGGTTCGTTTGCATGTCCGTGTTGCGTTCATATATCATTCGAACCGCACCAGAGTTCGTTTGGAAGCGGACCGAGACCCGTCTTTTCAGCGGTCTCGGTCCGCTTGTTTCGTGCGCACCAAGGTTCAGATGGCAGCGTTCACATATGTTCAAATGAAACGCACTAACAGAGAAATCGCACCAGGGTTTGTTTTAATCGAACCAAACATGACAAGTGTGAACGCACCCTAAGTGTCATCACACTGATACACCAAGATGACACTGATAAATTCTCATGGTTTTACTGTCACATTTGGTTCAACAGTTTTAAAAAATGAGCCTAATTAAAAAAGTAATATACATACTCATTATTGCATCAATTTTTGTTCTGTCCTAGGCCTCTTTTGTTTCCCCAGGGCATGCTTTTTTTAGACTTGCCACCTAAGAAAGAGCAACATAACAGATTAGAACAAAATCCGAACTCACTCCACTCCTATCTAACTACTCAACCATAAATTACATTTTTCAACTTAATTCTTGGACAGCCTGCTTCAGTAAAATGGTGACAATGTAAATAGTACAACTCAAATTATTTATAAATCATCATATTTTAATGTTAATGTGTGTACATATATCTGTAAATATGCCAGAATTACTATAATAGAACATTTTTTTTATTTTGACCCCTTACTCAAAGACTTCAGATATTAAGTTCAATCTACATAATTACCAAAAAATAATAATAATTATACAGACACATGCACAAACTATGACCAATTACATACCTCTGAGATTGCTCTTTAGCAAAAGTGTCAATTTCAAATACTCCAAGAAGAAGCAT
>RJVU01048406.1:5752094-5766753 GCA_003731715.1 Anabarilius grahami | reverse complement strand
TTTGTTTGTTTGTTTGTTTGTTTCTTAGGTCAAATCTAAACGCTTTATTCAATAATCAATAAGCATTAAGCATACTATTTTCATTATGTAACTCTTGGTTTATATCACAGTAATGTCAAATAACAACAACAACAAAATTAATTTAAACCATACAAAATGATTAAATAAGTTATTTAATTAAAATGATTTGAAGTTGGGTTAGATCTTTATTTTCATTTCATTGTTTTTTTTACAACAGTTTTTGTGAGCTATAAGATAAGGTAAAATAAATATGTAAAATAAATCAAGTTTTTAAAAAATTGTGCTAATTCTAAAATGGGATAGAAATTGAAATGAAATGTGGATTGTGTAGACTTGTTAAGTTCAGTCTGTACAAATAATGAAAACATAAGGAATTAATAAAGCAAACAAGCACGTAAAATGTTTGTATGTATGTTGTTTAAATATATTGGCATATATAAATTGTATATATATTTGTGACATATATGGTCATAACATATAATATTATATAAACAAAATTCATATACATGGTATTAATATATGTCAATATATTTATTTAATATGGACATTTTATATATGCTATAAACATATATTGGCATATAGAAATTAAACATATATCTGTGACATATATGGTCATAACATATAATATTATATAAACAAATATCATATACTTGGTATTAATATATGTCAATATATTTATTTAATATGGACATTTTATATATGTTATAAACATATATCAACATATATCTAGAGATATGTATATATGTGATAGCAATATATTGTCATATATTTTGCATATATGACAGCGTCTCTTGCGATATAGGGCCATATATGTCATATATTACATTTCCGTATGGGTGGTACCAAATACTTTAATATACAAAGTTTAATCGGAGGAACTATGCCATAGTGTTATAAGTGCTGAATCACAGTAATGTAGAGAGCACTTATAAAAAGCTGTAAAGAGTGAAGAGCGGAAGATGTGGAGTGGGGGGTGTTCGGCTGCAGCACCATAGGATGTCCTCTATTTCTACTTGTATTTATTTTGGACACTCAGTTTTTCATGCACAAACACATACACATGTAAGAATAGTTGAGATGGGCTCTCAAACGGGACAGGGGGACCCCTGCAGATGGAGGTGGGCGTTACATCCGCCCAGTGAGTCATAAGTGCTAAATTTACCAAAATCACTCACACTTGCTCACACGTGAACACACACTCATAATTGTTATTATTATCATTATCTTTATCATTATCACCATCACAGGCTTCTACAGGCTATCAGCCTTCCCACATGGTCAAACACATGGGAAGATGAGAGGTCAAAACCTGTAACCTTTCAGATACGTCTATCTTGCAACCTCCTCTAAGTCAATGTTAGATTCGAGTTTAGATGACTTTCTTTACTTCACATATCTGTTTGTTTTTCTATTGGTTAACTTAATGATTACTTCACTGGAGGTCAAACATCTGGGTGATGTGATTTAAAATTTAAAGTCTTTAGTGTATCACCAACGTATGCATGTTGGTGACTTCAGCTGTGACGTCAGACTCCATTCAATTAAAGGTGGACTCAGTATTATTTCAAATACACTGTTTGGAAGTTAGTCGGGCCGACACCAACAACAAACGTCTAACCAATCAGCATTAGGGGGCATATGATGGTCGAGGAGAGAGCACTGGGTAAGCACTTTATGAGCCGCGTTTATATTAGAAAAGCTTTCCAGCGCTGGAGAGAGCTAAGTTGGAAGACCTGAAAACAGACGCGGAGGCTGCTTTGTTCACGCTTTTCATGTGAGTAACACGGTTTTGATTGTCTGGAGCTGCTGTGCTGTTTGCTACTAACAACGAACGCTTTGTATTTACTCTTGTGTATCATATGTAAATTTTTTGTGCTTCCTTTGTTGTTCGTTCATCAACTGCGCTTTATTTTTCATGAAGCATTTTGTTGCGCATCAGCTGTGATAAACAGACATTCTCATTTCGTGTATAACAGTGGCCAGATAGTGAGAGTTTTGCAGTTAAACTACTACACACTGACGACCGCTAGAAAATGCTGTGTTTAGTGTCATTGATAGTGCATTCGCCTCGCATGCCAGCAGCGATCGGGCCGGGGTTCGAGACCAACTCGGAGCAGGCCAGGGTGGTTGGGATTGGAGTGTGAGTTTTGGAGGCGGAGCAATGAAGAGGGGTGGGTTTGTTTGGGTTGATTTCAGATAGCAACAATGTCCAACAGCGTTGTTTAAAATCTACTTACCGCACCTTTAAGTACATTAGTACGGTGGCAGAGAGAGCTCAACGCACTGCATCTGAAGAAAACACATGCAAATAGAAAAAAGACCAGCAAATTAAGAATACAACTTCATTAGTTGACAACACTGGTACAGCAAAAGATCACAACGCAGCCAACCAAATACAGAAACTCGCTGCAAGTAGCACAGACCGCAACAGAAATGTTTCAAGGGGAACCCAACAAGTGACGAACCTGGCTGGGACTTATTTTTCAATGTCTACTCGTCAGTGGTGTTGTCGGTGACCAGAAAGGTGAGTTTTTTATTTTAACATCCTGATCGTATGTGCGTTGTGAGTATTTGCTGCGCGTTTCTGTATTTGGTTGCTTTGTGAGTATTTGCAGCACATGTGTTGTAAAAACTGATAAAGAAGTTTTCTTAATTTTTTTCTATTTGCATATGTTTTCTTCAGTTGCAGCGCATTGAGTTCTCTCGGCCACCGTAGAACAGATTATTGCTTAAATTACATTCAATCTATGAGATTTCGTCACCATTCCTGGAAATCTCATAGATTGAATTTATTGACACTCAGCTATGTGAGTGTCAATAAAGACTTAAATGAAATACCTTTTGGCAATGTTACCATAAATAATAAATAATCAGTTCATGTTCATTCATTTTAATTAGTGTGCAAACCCATCTCATTTATTTTTGGTATACAACAAATATAATCATTTTTACCATTTACAAATTTGCTTCTTTTTTTTAGTAAATGAGCTTAGCACTAAAACCCTTGGCTAAATGATTTTAGATATATATATATTTTTTTTTTTTTACTTTACGATTTTATTATTGTTCAATTATAGTGTTTGTTGTTGTTGTTGTTTTTCAGATATATTCACAGATATAAAAGTCTCCAATTTGTGTCCATTGTGCTCTAAATAGCCATTTTGTTTATTGCAGGGTCTGTTTGTTGATACAAAGACACAGAGCAAGAGCAGGATCAATATTAATATACACCCAGAATGTTTTAATATGATAATGTTGTCCTAAATGTTTTATTGTTTAAATATGTGCTTTTCTGCATAGATTTTCACTTAAAGTCTTGCTCATAAATAGCAAGCGTGACACCAGTGAGGCCCTGTTTGCTCCCTCACCTGCTTCCCCTGGTCATCCAGAGCACTTCTGCTCTTTAGACCTGCTGACACAGGTTATTAATGTGGCTCATTTAGCTTAACCCCCCTCCTCCCCCAGTCCAACACACACACTCACATGAGCCTCTGCAGCTATCAAACGCCCCATCCAGATGCTCATTAGCTCACTCACACAGCCATACACATATTATTAAGCCATCTGCAAGTGAGTGATTTTAGGGACAAATTCCATTTCCAAACTCACAAATATTCACATTTTTGTAATCAAATGCAGATGCACTCTGGCACAAAGACTGTATGGGGGTCTCCATCCTGTAGTTGGCTGGCAGAGGCTGCAGCGCTCCGCCCATCTTTGAGCCTCTGGTTGCTGCTACAGTCACTCCATCTGTTCTGCCTTGAGCTCTAGGCACCTCTCATTCCCCACCACACATATCTGCAGCCACTGCTGCTAAACTAGCATATACATGGCCAACATGCACCTTATAAGCAAATTTTTTTGTGTGTATTTGGTCTGTTTGTGTGTTTGAAAGTAGTTGCCAATGAACAATTAAGTAAAATATAGGCTGAAATCTATGTAAACACGCACATACACATTCACAGACATGTCTCTCTGCATGTGGCTTTGTTTGTTTACCTCAGCCCTAACCGCAACGCTTCTGCGCAGCAAGAGCAAAGTCTCACCCTAGTCCTCTCCAGATTGCAGCTCCCCCCTCAACCCCCTACCATTTCAGCAACTGCTCCAAGCTAAGCTGAGTCACTCCCTAACGTCGTACCCTCTTCTGGCCATTCGGCTCTCTGGGAGAACAGAGCGGAGAGCGGCGGCAGTAATTAAGCCGTGCAGCGGGGGGGCTGGGTTTAGACAGGGTGAAGTGCTGGGTTTTCGGGGGAGAGAGAAGGCCACTCCTGTAGGGCAGAGCCGCGATGCCATCTGTTGATCGGGCTCTCGAAGGGAACAGGGTGGCTGGGTCTGACGGAGCTGAACCCGGCACACCTGCAGAGAGATTCTCACACACCTAGACACGCCGAGACCGCTGCGCTGGGGTGCCACGGCTGTGTCTGCTATAACAGAGCCTGTGGCAGTCTGTTATGCTACAAAGATCACAAAACATTTGAAGCTCTGTTTTAGGTAGGACAGCATAGTGATCCTTTTAAACCATTTGTGTGTAATACTAAATTAGCATAGCAGCAATTTTATGCAAGCCCCAATGCTGTAAACCTAACGCTCAAAGTAATTAATTTAATGTTTGAGTGGGACAAACATAAATTAAACAAATTAATTCGGTCAAATTAACTTTGAGTATTTAGCACTTTCTTTTTCTTTCGAGTTCACAGAACTGATATATTTTAAGTAAACTGAACTGTTTCATTGCTTGAAGTTCTTTTAATTTAGACGAACTTAAGTTTAACTGAAACTAGGCTTGGATTTCTGTTTCCCAGCATGCTTTGGCCATGGCACTCGAAAGGGAGAGTAAATGCTAAAATTAATGGTGGTACAGAGGATCTTTTTGTCGACTGATTTTTTAAAATGAGCTCATGCGTAAGAACAACCCCCCTCCATTTCGAGGGAACGCCTCCCAAAACTCGTGCACGAGTATTGGAACACGAGTGTTTACCACCGGCATTCGCTGTGTTATTAAGCCGGGCACACATTTAACGACTAGCTAAAACATTCTAAGACTATGCTCAGCATACAGCGATTGTTTCCTGCTCCTGAAGCAGATTTATATACTTTCACATGGAATCTGAACACCGACTGTAATCGCAGACTGAACGCAACTGGCTCTGACTGGACGCGTTTGAGCGCGATCAGTCATAAGTATCAATTTACATTCATAATCGGCCTTACAATCGTTAAGTGTGTGTGCGACTTAAAGCCGCGCACACACTTAGTGGATTCATTATGTCGGACTCACCGCAGGTAACTCATAATCTGCAGTTGTTACTCCTGCCTCCTGACAAAAACATTGCATGCGGCGCCTGTGGAGTGTGGAAAGTTACTGGAGTGCGCAGCCGCGCGTCTCTCACAAGGAACGTCATGGCAGTGATTGACAAGCCAGAGGGCCAATCCGCGCACGTCTCTCACAAGGAACGTAATGGCAGTGATTGACAAGCCAGAGCCAACTTGTTATAAGTTTCCACTAATAAAAAATGTTTATATTGAACAATTAATATGTTTGAGTACAAAATAAAAATCTACCAGTTCTGCTTACTTTGAATTTATAACTTAAAAATTTTGATGTAACCGATTGCCTCAATTATTATAATTTTTTTTTATTTTTGCCAACTTATTCGGGTTTACAGTGTATGTAGATATTTACGAACCCTCCTGAAAAATATTTTTTATATATTTTATTTATTTTATTTTATTATTTTATTGCATTGCATTATATGCTCGCTATTATTCAGCTTAGTCATAATTGATTATGATAATTAGTCAAAATGTCAAAATATCCCAAATTAAGATTATTTATAGACATTAAATTATTTTTGGCAGACAAGTAAACCCTTGAATAGACATTTAGAAGTCAGTGTATTGTTGATGTTTTATTTCCATATCATTGAACACTGACCTGTATCCATTTTTCAATAGTTACAGTTAATAAGTCTTTTTTTTTATTGTTGGTCTATATATTTTTTTTGTTTTTGTTTTTTTTTAGCACATTTTTATTGGATATAATTTTCATATTTTATATTTTATGCAAATATATAATTTTATATAATGTAATAATTATATTATATTTATATTTTTCAAACTATAGAACAATTCACCCATATAAAGATCAACGCACAAGTATTATCAAATATGCACGTCTGCCACATTCATATGTGGATGTGTGTGTTTGTGCATTTTTGATTCTGCTATTGGCCGTCCCTCTAGTGTTGTGTGTGTTGTGCAATGACGGGCTCTGAGTAATACTCTGGTGTCTGTCAGCATGCATTAGTGACATTTGTTAACGTCATGCCCTACTTCCACTGCTCCGCAAAGCTGTAGAGGTGCACATTTCACTGGAGAAAAGCCTGCCTACTTAACGATGATCACCGTTAATGAGCACCACCAACAACATCAGTTATGCTCAAATATCAGAGCGTCGTAAAGCTGCAAACCCACAGGGACTGTTAAATACAGTATGTTGAACAAAGTCATTAATGGTGCGATGTTGAAGCATTGTTTCAAGCTATAAAAAGTTGATGAACAATGCATGTTGTTCAGATTTGTAAAATCATTTTATTGGGACATTTTACTGGTACAAAGGATACTAGATATCTCAGTTAGGCGAGCAAGTCCAATTTATAAAAATGTATCTATTCACAGTTCAGATTCTACTTTTTGTTGTCAGGCCGCCAAAAAGGGTACTTGACGGGGAGTTATTACTAAAGAACTGAATGTTTTCTCTCTCTTTCTTCCTCTTGCTTCAGTTCTGTCTGATGCTTAGACGCACACACACACACCAGGGTGGCAGGTGTGAGAGGCTGGGTTTGATGTCACATCGGGGGCCAGTCCCTTCCCTATTAGGCTGAGCAGACCACCTGTCTGGCTCTTGGATGAAGAGCTGTGCTTCAGGCCCGCCGGACTCATTAAGGCCCCGCGAGCAATTACTGCATCCTCCTGCCGAGAAATCGACCCCATGCCCCACTGTAGCTCAGCTGAAATCCCTCAATCCTCTCCTCACCATCTTGTGTTTTACCAATTCACAAAAAATAAAAAAATAAAAACTACCTAAAACGACCCAACTTTACAACACACCTTCACATGCTATTCATAGATCTCTTCCAGTAACACCTCTGCAGTCCCGATGACCCACTGCCCTGACTCTCAAACACATTGATGATTCATGGAAATCTGGACTTGTGTTACCAAGGATTCTTAGTATCATACTGACAAGTTTGCAAGGTATTGAGAATATTTTACTATCTCAATTTCTTTGAGCTTTGTTTTAAGGCCAAATTTTATGTGCTGAACATTTAGACCATATTGATATTTCCCAAATCGTGTTGCTTCACCACAAATGAAGAGAGCATGCAAAACTACTGCAATCATTAGCATCAGCTACAAATTTCACGGTGCAAGTGCTTTTGTTAACTTTAACTGTAGAGACAACAGAGCTGTTAGAAATTGTTGTTCCTGTGGGCAAATTATCAGGGGGCCCACATCATTTATAAATGACACAAAGCAGACAGTTTTAAAACACGATTGCTTTTCACCTTTAAGAAGTCATATGGGTCTGTTTTAATCCAAGTCTTATTTTCTGTAGTGTGAAAAAATTATTTGGTTACTGTGACATGTAGCTTCACAACTAAGAAATTCGACAACTTTGGGGCATTATTTACTTTTTACCTACAATATTCTAAGATTAAACTAAACTTTATAATTAAGCTACCTACGCAATATGTATATAGGATATTAATAAAATGTGGTCAAATTACAGTATAGGCCTATTTGAAAGGATTATTGCCGCTTCCATAGACATCAGTGTATATATTACAAACTATGAATGTTTTTTGCTAGTTACTTATCGGTATTTAAATGTCAGAAACATAAATAAACATTATATAGTCGAAAACACTGAACAGTTGTGATATTTGATGAGCGATAAGAGCGTCCTTCTCTGGCAAAGTGCAAATACAGATTTGAATTTAGCAGTTGAAAATATGACGCACACAGGTTTGATCGTACGCTTCAAAGGGTTAATTATCAAATGTAAACACTTTTTTTTTTGTCTTTTGGAAGCTACATTGAAATCCATTTGACTCAATCTTGTGCCCCCTCGGTTTGAATTGGCATGACATACCTGGGTTTAGGGCTGTTTCAGAATTTGCATTGATTCCGTATTGTTGTAAAAAGATTAGTTCACTTTAACCCTTTAAGACCTGAAGGCTTTTTTAGAGTTTTTTTTTCTGAGCGACACACACAAACGTAAAGACTCATAACTCCAAAACTGTAGCAAGGAGAGTCAAAAGGTAGGTATCATTTGATAGAATACTTTTTAAATTTTAAGAAAATAGAAATTACATTACATTTGGACATTTTCTTGCTGAGAAACAGCTGATAAAAGACAAAAAATATATAATTTTTTAAATAATTTTTCTTTTTTTTTATTTGACATGGAATAACTGAGGAATGCACAAGCCTCAATAAAAATTATTTTTTGGTGATACTCTCCTACATGTGAGCTGCATCTGGTTCAAATTTCGTGGTGTTAGCATAAAGTATAGTTTAATAAATTGTTATTAATTTTTTCCGCAGCCAGGTGGTGCCAACGGGCGGTAAACTCCGGTTTAGAGACACTTCTCAGCACTCTTTAGGAGTTTTTCAAAATGTTATTCCACGTTGGAAAACGAACATGGATGGGTCCGGGAACATTGGATACACCCTGCATCCCTGAAAGATGAGATGTTTTTAGCCAAGTATGTTAAATCATTCCGTGAGTAATATCTTGTGATCAACGCAATATATTATGTTGATTTTGGATTAATGCTAATCTTGAGAATCTGCTTTAAATATTGATGTGCCATTTTTCATGAAGTTATGAGCACGTGAAATATACATATTTGTATTCAGTTAGCGGCTGTGCTATTTTTGTTGTAAACGCGTATTACTCAGGCTCATTAGAGGGTGAAAACAACGCAACAGAAGCATGTTGGAGGCTTGATATGAAAGTTTAAAGTCTCTGGTTTTGTTTGCAAAAAGAATTTTTGTGCTACCTATATGGATTACATTTTTATTGGCTCTTAAAGAGAGACACAAAAATTGGAGCGCCGACGCTCCATCCGGTCTTAAAGGGTTAAAATGAAAATTACCCAAACTTAATCACCCTAAAGCCATCCTAGGGTGTATTTGACTTTCTTCTTTCTGATGAACACAGTTCGGAGTTATATTAATAAATATCCTGGACACATCCAAGCTTTATAATGGCCAACGAGTATGAAGATGAGGAATATTTTTTATGACAGTGAAATATGATTGCCAGTGTATAAAAAACAAATGACTTTTTAAAATTAAAATTTAATTGTAATTAAATCCAGAATTGCTATCAGATAGGAACACACTATCACAAAAGTACTACCAGAAAGGTGAGTTTTAGTACATATCTGTGGTCAATAGAGCATTAAAACAGGTTTCAGTTGAGGAACATTTCAGCACAACTTCAAAAAGAACTTGAAATTCTTCAGCAGCTGCTATGGGGGAATAACAATTTGGGTGCTATCATGTCCTACAGGTGACCCGCTGTGACGAAAAAACAAAGAGAAAAAGCTGTTAAACCTTTTTTTATTCATTCAGTATTGACTTGCAGCCATAGCAGAACTACTAAAAGACTGTCGCAACAGCTCAATGCATACAGAGGAGAGGGATCAGAGATCACTGACATTTATTTTCCATATTCTTCAGCAAACACAAAGAGTGTTTGTGTGTGTGATAAGAGAAAGAAGAGCGAAAGACAGAGAGAAAGCCAAAGAGATTGGTGAGGTGTGTGTTTGAGAATGTATAAATGGGGGTGTGGTTTCACTGGAACAACAAATTCTCTTTCAAGGGAGCTGCGTCAGCACAAAATGCTTTTGCTCTTTGTCAGAGGTCATATTATGTAGATGCACAAAAACACACACACAGTTGTCTGAACATCTGTTTGGGTTAAATGGAAGCCTCTAACAGACTGGCTTCCCTGCAGCTTGAAAGTCTCCTAAGCCATTTTTCCTATTATGCCACGTACAAGCAAACACAGTCCTATATAGTCAGGTTTTGCCCTTGACATTCAGACTTACCACACTGCTTCTTTATCAAGCAGATTGGACTGAACTATCTGTCTGCTTCATACACCTGAAGTTCTTTATTATTCCATTGGCTGTGAACTATTAAATATTTTACACCTAATCAATATCTTCTCTAATCTGTCCCCTTAAGGTGATGATCCCAAGGTGAAACTGACTGTTTGATTGGTTGATTAACAGATGCGTGAACTGACTGATTTCCCTCAGTGAATGTGTCTACGCTCACCTGTTTCAGAGCATGTCCTCCTCACCGAGACCCTCTGTTCCCATAGAAACAGAGAGCAGCTGGACTGTCAGACCAGGTGTGTTTGATTGACGGGGTCACACTAAGCTGTCCCAGGAGTGGACTTGAGGTAGAACCCCACAGTCTTTTGATCGGTATGATTTTTAGCTGATGTTCAGTTGTGTGTCATTTACCTTCCTTAATGATGCACAGTTACTCTAAACGCCACTGGCTATGGAACAGCAGATATGTTACATTTCATGTTTGACATTGATGGTCCAAATGAAAATGCTCACCTTTGAATATGTTATATTTTATTACAAATGTTGTTTGTCACGATGCACTGGAACATTTTCCTGATCCATGAGTTTATATCTCTGTTAGCATGCAATGTCCAAAGTTACATTTCTATGTAATTTAATTTATAATGTAATGATTTTTAACATTTCATTTATTTAGTTCATGAGTGGATTGATAAGGAAATGAGGAGGCGAGAACTGCAATTTTAATCACAAAATAAACACAACAACAAAACGAAAGTAAAGCGGCAGCCCCTGATTGATGACTGCTGCATAAACTAAAACAAAACAACAACATAAAGTCCAGGCCTTGTCCTCTATCGTCTTCCACTGTCGTCTCTCCTCCTTTTATCCTTCTGGAGCTCCTCCGTGGGACTCGCTCCATTTCCACGGCTCTCGGACACACCCTGCTTGCCACAATGAGAATCCCTTAAATGTATTTTCTATTTTAAAATAACATACTTGTTTATGATTTTCAAGGTCTTTTTCATGGTTAATAAATGATTGTTTTACAGCAAGTGCCAAATAAGTGAAAGGAAAAAACCCCATCTGGGACTCATTTTGAAATGAGATTGTACTAGAATAATTCCAAGATGCACACCGTTTATTTACTAACAGAATAATAATATAGAAAAATACTTGCAACATTATAAAAATATGCTAAAAGTATTTGCTTAATTCTTAAACAAAAATATCTTGCTATAAAAAAAATTGCATATGGTAACATATTTGGCCCTATCACTATTGCCCTTACTTATACATTATATCACTTATCCCATGTTCAGCAGTTTTTTCATTCATATGATTTTTAATCTAAAAAAAATTCTTTTATTTTTAAACAAATCATGTTGCTCTGTTGATATTTTTTATCATACACCTTGAGACCAGAAAGTATGAAAGCTTGTTTCCGCCACAAAATAAAAAATAAAAAAGGTAATTGTGAAAGAAATAAAGTCAGAATTGCGAGTTATAAACAATTGCGAGAAATAGTCAGAATTGCGAGATATAAACTTCCAATTCTGACTTTTTTCTCACAATTCGGACTTTTTCTCACAATTGCAAGTTTACATCTCACAATTTTGACTTTATAACATGTAATTGCAACTTTATATGACGCAATTCTGACTTTATAACTGGAAATTGCAAGTTTATATCACGCAATTCTGAGAAAAAAGTAAATGCGCAATCACGAGAAAAAAGAATTGACATAAAAAGTCACAATTATCTTTTTTATTTTTTATTCAGTGGCGGAAACAAGCTTCCATAAAAAAGAAACGTATTTGAACACGTTTTTTTTTGTTTTTCTCTGTGTTTTTCTAGTTCATCAAGTGAAGGTCAATGAGGTCCAGTGTTGTTTTAGACCACACTGACTTTCACTGAATGAAAAAACAGTAGAAACTTTCTTCAAAATATCTTCTTTTGTGTTCCAGAGAAAAAAAGAAAGTTATAAGGGTTTGACTGACATAGGAGTGAGTAAATGAGAACTGAATTTTCATTATTGGTTAAATTATCCATCTAAAGTGCCTTTAATCTATGGTACCCTATATACACCTCAAATGCTAATTCACAAGTTCGCACTTACAGTACATATAATCGGATATAGTAAATAGTATGCATATTTGGCGGGCTGTATAAATATGAATAAATTCAGTATTTTCATTATTACAAAGAGCACATATGTGCATGTAAATCAAGACTGACTATGCTTCATAGAATTAGCCCTATTTTATTCTAGAGCCATTTAAAGACAGACGGAGGTTCGTGTGACTTGCCTCCATGATGACTAACACAGTCACATTCGGCTCTTGATATATACATTCGCCAACCGAGGAGAGACCATATACTTTGGTGTGTGTACACTGCTCCCTGTATATTCAAAGCAAACACAAGCCTCATGCATTGTGGAGATGGGAAAGCACACGCCGCTGGTTCTGGGATGAGGAGGGGTTGATTGAGTTTGCTTTAACAGAGGCTGGGACAGGAGGAGTGAAATATGGTAGTGACAATATTACAGAACACCAGGACACCTGGAGACCAGCCAACTCCCGCAACTAATGTCATCATCTGTTCCAGGGAGTGTGTGCGCTTGCTGAGGGAATAGAGGGGGAATGTTGGAGAAAAAGCAGTGCATGATTGAATGATATGTGTAATGGGTGTATGGTTTGTGTAAAGGTGTAAATATACAGACAATTACAAATAAACCGTTGTGCAAGTATTGCATGCGACTAAAAAGTCTCATTTGCAGTCTATGACTGGGAATATAAAGAAATAGTTAAGGCGTGTGAGTATGTGTCATGGGCGAGATGTTTATAATGGAGCCCTTCTGTGGAAGGTAATTGCAGCTTTCAGGTCATTTGCAAGAAAGCCCCCAATTAATGGAATCATAACGCTGCATCCTGCTCCACCTCCGCCCTCAACATGCATTTGATCAGGAACGCCTTCCTGCTCTCATCTCTCTCTTACTCCTCCATCACTCGTGCTTTCTTTGCCCGTCTCCCTTAGAACTGTGAAATAATGATAGTTTAGAATTTGCAGACGATATTGCATTAACACATCAATTTGAAGAGCACAGGGAGCACGTGGCGACGATCAAGGGTTTTTTTTCTATGGAGAGCTTTGCCTACGGGGAGCATTTTCTCCATGCTGCGTGCTAGTAATGAGCGTGTGTGGATGGGGAAAGACTGTGCTTGACCCCGATGGTTGTGTGTGGTTTGTAAAAGTCCAATATTTGTATCATACTTCCCTAAAAATATCTCATCACTCATAAATATTTGATCAGCTATTTCTGTAATTTACGGAACAAAGATGTTTGTTTTAAACCCCTTAGTCTCTCAGAGTCAAATTTACCAATCATATTCAAAGAATGGAAATTACAAGTTTTTCAAGGCAAATTTAGGGTAGTTAATTTTTTTAAATTAAGATTTTACTTTTATGTTGTTTTATGATTTTACAATGTACTTTAATATGTCTTTACATTTTCATTGCGTTATTAAAGGGGTGGTTGATTATGATTTCACTTTTTTAACTTTAGTTAGTGCATAATGTTGCTGTTAGAGCATAAACAACATCTGCAAAGTTACGACGCTCAAAGTTCAATGCAAAGGGAGATATTTTCTTTTAAAGAATTCGCTGTTTAAGGACTACAACAAACAGCAGGTAGAGACTACAATGAGCTTTTTCCCGGGGTGGTTACATCACAAACACCAAAATTTACATAATCCCTGCCCCCGAAAACACGCATTAAAGGGGGCGTGGCCATGTTGGGCTGCTTTAGATAAGAGGAAGAGATGTTGTAGTAGAGTGTTGTTACCATGCCGTCATTTTACGCCGGACTGCTTCACAAGCGAGGGTCAATTCAACGCTGGATTTGCACAAAAGATTAACATGACGGCACATGCTTACGGTGGCCGAGTAGTGCACAACACAACGAAATTAAAAAAGCAAACATAAGTTCACAACACAACGAAATAAAGCCACAACACAACGGAAACAAGCCACAACACAACGAAATAAAGCCACAACACAACGGAAATGCTCCCGACCACTTGGGGGCTCTCAGAGCTCGGTAATATTAGTATTCCTTGCCACTGTTTTATAAAGTCGACAGTCTTACAAAGATATCAATACCATGATTCGTTTTAAGTATGTTAACATTGTATATCGACATGAAATATTAATTAAAAATCAACTACGTGCACAATAGCTTCATATTTATACTTGTGAATGATTTGACGCGCTACCACGGCACATGATGAAGGGAACATCCACCAATTCCACCAAGTGTTTAAAACGTATAATTTGTATTCATTACAATGACAGAAACAGACATGTTCAAATTCCAAAGCTTGTTAGTTCCTTTTGGTAAGACTGACAAGCTTTGGAATTTGAATATGTCTGTTTTTAAATGTTATAAGTAATTTTAATGAATACAAATTATACGTTTTAACCACTTGGTGGAATTGGCAGACGTTCCCTTCATCATGCGC
>RJVU01048406.1:5724195-5751878 GCA_003731715.1 Anabarilius grahami | reverse complement strand
ATTACAATGACTTTGTTTAACATTTAAAAACAGACATGTTCAAATTCCAAAGCTTGTTAGTTCCTGTTGGTAAGACTGACAAGCTTTGGAATTTGAATATGTCTGTTTTTAAATGTTATAAGTAATTTTAATGAATACAAATTATACGTTTTAACCACTTGGTGGAATTGGCAGACGTTCCCTTCATCATGCGCCGTGGTAGCGCGTCAAATCATTCACAGGTATAAATATGAAGCTATTTTGTACGTAGGTGATTTTGAATTAATATTTCATGTCGATATACGGTGGTTACATACTGTTAAAACTAATCGTGGTATTGATATTACTGCCGACTCTATAAAACATTGGCAAGGAAAACTAACTTTACCGAGCTCTGAGAGCCCCCTAGTGACCGGGAGCATTTCCGTTGTGTTGTGGCTTTATTCCGTTGTGTTGTGGCTTGATTTCGTTGTGTTGTGGCTTGATTTCGTTGTGTTGTGGCTTGATTTCGTTGTGTTGTGGCTTGATTCCGTTGTGTTGTGGCTTTATTCTGTTGTGTTGTGGCTTTATTCCGTTGCGTTGTGGCTCGATTTCGTTGTGTTGTGAACTTATGTTTGCTTTTTTAATTTCGTTGTGTTGTGCACTACTGGGCCACCGTACATGCTAGTCGATGAGTTGAATCAACTCCACAGCAACTACATACATTTATCCACTAACCATTGTAACAGTTATAACTTCTTCTTGAGTCTCTCCATCAATGTCCGACTCCGGTTTGAACAATGTAAGGCTGAACACCGTTACTGACAATCGTCATTTTGGATGCATGAGATTCTCCAGCTTTGTGTTGTTATGCAACCAAAGCGCAAGCTGTTAAAGCTCCGCCCTCTTTTGGAAAGCAGGCTGGGAGCAGCAGCTCATTTGCATTTAAAAGGAACACAAAAAATGCAGTGTTTTTGCTCACACCCAAAGAGGGGCAAATTTGACAAGCTATAATATATGATCCGTGGGGTATTTTGAGTTGAAACTTCACAGACACATTCTGAGGATACCAGAGACGTATATTACATCTGCTAAAAGGGGCATTATAGGTCCCTTTTAAGCCTGTGTAAGCATTTTGTATTATTAAATTCAATTCAGTAATTCAAAGTGCTTTATGCTGTAGGCCTGATAATGAAAATGAAATATTAAGACATATAAAAGTCCAAAAAAATTAAAACGAAATAAAAAGGAAAGTAAAATATACTTGAAAAATATGAATTAAAATAAAATAATGCAGTCCAGTCAGTTAAGTGCAGCATAATGCTTAGTCAGAGAATGCTCTGGTAAACAAATGTGTTTTTTGTTTGAACATGGCTACCGTCGGGGCACATCTGACATTTTCTGGATGCTGATTCCAGCTGTGAATAGCATAATAGCTACAGTAAATGCTGTCTCACCATGTTGAGAATGAACCCAAGAATTTTTAGCTCAACTATTTTGCTGTTGTTGTATTGTATTTTTATTTTATTCTGGCCTAACACTATAACTACACATTTTGTCAAAACAAAAGAGAGAAGCAAAAGCTATATGTGCCCACTTTTTCACTAAACTTGCAGTGTTTTGGGGTACAGTGTGTATAGTAAGTAGAGCATAAGGAATTTCCAATCTCTCCCTCTCTTTGTCTCTGTAGAAGGTGGATGGAGCGGTCATCAAGGGGCAGTGGAGAGACTCACCACAGAAGAGGAGAGGAAATTAAATCAGCAGGATACACATATTTGGGGCAGATGCAATGAGAGCCAAGTGCAAACTAATTTAATTGTGTGTGTGCTGCCATCCCTTGATGCCCGGCCCAGACCAACCACCCCACGACCTTCACGACCCTACAGCCTGCCATAGGGAGTCAACAGTCTGCTGCAGGGGGCGGCTGCGAACACGCTTGGTAAGTGGTCTGCACCTAATTTGTCAGAGTGTGTTTGCATGTGTGTATATACAGTACAACACTAAATGTGTTTTATGTGCTCATATGGTTGACAAATCTAAAGTTAGATAGTCTTAGCATTTGAGAAAAGAATAAGAGAAAGATCAGGAAGGAAAAATGGAGCATCTCATAGATGGATCAGATGGAAAAGGAGGCAGAGACTGAATAGGGATGAAGGGGGAAAGAGATCAGGGTGTGATGGAGAGAGGTAGGAAATGCCACAGGTTTGTCTGACGTTGCATGCTGTTGTGTAAGCCAAACAAACAACAGGTGTTGGGCTTCTGTAAAAACCCTCTTGCTCCTGACTGTGAGAAAATTGGAGTAGGCAGACCTGTGAAGTTCAAAGGAGGAGAAAAAACNGCGGCCGTGCCGCGCCGTCATTGGTTCAACGACTTGTCTATGAGTGAACCAATGACGGTGCAGTTGCACTGCGTTATTGAAAAAGGCTTCCGTAACGGGGAAAAAGGGAGACTTTTCCCCCATACGCAGTACTCGTTCCGTATCTCAGGGAACCGAGGTTACGTCAGTAACCGAGTACGATATCAAGTATACACCCATGGGAGTAGACAAACCCACATGCACACCTAATGTTAAATTAGAGGACTTTAGACTGAGACCAGTCTTTAGTGTCACATGATCCTTCAGAAATCATTCATGCTGATTTGCTGCTCAAGAAACATTTGTTATTATCAATGTTGAAAATAGTTGTGCTGCTAAATATTTTTTTGAAATCTTTTTTTTAGGATTCTTTAAAGAGTGGAAGTTCAAAAGAACAGCATTTTTTTATATCTTTTGTAACAATGCAAAAGTTTTACTTCCACTTTTGATCAGTTTAATGCATGCTTGCTAAATAAATGTACTAATTTCCTTCAAAAACATATAAGTAACCTAGAATGAAAAGTAGTTTCAAATATATCAAACATCTGTATTACATCTTGCAATTCTGACTTCTTTTCTCAGAGTTGCGAGATATGAATCATGCAATTGCGAGATGTGAAACTCACAATTGCGAGTTATGAAGTCAGAATTGCAAGTTATAAACTCACAATTGCATTTTATAAACTCACAGTTTCGGGATAAAAATTTGCAATTCTGACTTGTTTCTTGCAATTGCGAGTTTATATCTCACAATTCTGACTTTATAACACATTATTCTGAGAAAAATGCACAATTGCAAGATGTAAAAGTCAAAATTGTGAGATAAAAAGTCATGATTACCTTTTTTATTTTTTATTCAGTGGCAGAAGCAAGCTTCCATAGTATTCTTCAGTTAAGATGGCATTTGTTGTAGTAAAACATAAAAATATGTGTTTTTTAATTTATGAGAAATGATAATTATAAATCAACATATGTTCCCAAACTAGCAGCTTAATGAATGATTATTTAAAGTGATAAATCTGCACACATTGTATATTTAGAGGTTTAAAGTCCCTGTAAAGTCAATTCTGAGAATTCTTTCTAAACACGTTATAAATGTTACAAATGTATTGCTGAAACACATTACAAAGACTGTGAATTGTGTAGTGCTAAATTGTGAAGTTAGAGCCTTAAACAGTTTTTCATCAATTTTCTGTTCAAGATTTTTTGGGCGGAGCTAAAACGGGGGTCCGATGACGCACTGGAGCCCCCGTGCATGGCCCCGCCCCTAACACTATATACCTGTCGATGACGCACCGAGCGTGGCGCCGCCCCTAACGCTACAGCAGCTCACCCGCTCAATGTCGAGTGTCATTACAGTTATACAGCCCTTTGCACATTTAGCTAGTACAGCTCGGTCTCCTTATTTAAATTTCCTAAAACGATGAGATGAAGAAGGGGTGGATTAATTTTGTCTCTAAAGTGATCGTTCTACACCGGATAGTTTTACAAACTTTCATCAGGCTGTTTTTGGTGAATGGGACTGAACAGACCTCGGCATCAGTATGTTTGACTCATTGGACAAGTCAGTTGAGACGGCAGCTCTCGCGAGTGGGCGTGGTTTCAGCGCGGACAGCGGACACGCCCCCAGCGTTTGAGAGCAGAGAGAGCTGCTAATTTTTTCGAGATTATGATAACTTATTTCATTTACTTGTAGATTTTTTTAAATCATTCAAATTTGGCTGGGTGGTTAATAACACATTTTTCTGCGGTGTGACAAACTCAGAACACATACTTTAAAATGACTTTACAGGGACTTTAACTGTTGATTATTGCTACACAAGTTAGTTTTACATTATTCTTTACACTCTATCCTTAAAAGGGTTCATTTAAAATGAATGTGAATATGAATTAAAACACATCATGTTTAGTTTGACTCCCTGAGGCTGACAAACATTTTCTGAAGGTTAGGCATTTCAATGACCATTTGTTAAAAAGAAAAAAGCTTCATTTTTTTTTAATGAGTTTCAGGCTCTATTTTTTACCCAATTTGCAGAATGTGCCACTTGTTCTTATTTGCGCCTGACTTCCTGATGAGGAAGTCATCCTGATGAGTTATGTAATGAAGGGGAAAACACATATTCATTCATTTGCACAATGGCCATTATAACACAGAACTTAATAACATTTATTTTCCATTTATCATGAATATAAAAGGCTTCCATGGTGAATTCAAATGTTCGTTTGCCATTAAATTTAGCTCAGCGGTTCTTCCACTCATTTGCATTCTCTTTCGCTCTCCCACCCTTTTTTTCTGTCTTTTTCTCTTTACTTCCTCGTGTGTGAGTTTAAGTTGAAGTGAAGTTGATCATCCTGTGCCGCATGTGCTGTCATCAGGGCATTCACTCTCACCGATTCTATTTGAATTTTCAATCAGTTCATGCTGTGTAAATGTTTCTGTTTTTCTGTCACAATTAACCAGTTGGATTTCAATTAATCTTTTGCACATTTATAATGCCTTCTTAAATATGATTGCATTCAAATGTGCTATTGATCACTTAACACAGAAGGTGTGCATGACATTAAACATCAATAAATAATATCATATCTTTACACAAGCATTTCATTTGTCACTTTTAATTAAAGTGACTTATGGAGCATTCAGTGTTGTGCTATGTGTGAAGAAAAAATTCTCATATTTATCTCCTACAGATTACTTTGTGTAATGGTGTAATTGATAGCATTTCTCAGAGCTTAATATGATCAGTTTGGCTATGAATAGTTGTGATTGGTTGAGATATTTGTAATGTTCCATGATGCTGAAATTCACTTCCAAACATTTTAATATGCATTAGATGTTTTGATTAAATATGGCTTATAATGCTGTGTGACCTTTAAAAAGCTTAATGCGAAGTCAGGTATATTGAATGCTATCTGTGAGTGAAGTGGTTTGTGTGTGTGAGCGTGTTTGGATCACACTGGGCACAATGGGGCACCGTCAAACAGAGGGCACTCCACGTGGGGGCATTTGAGCCAGAAATATGATGGAGAGTCCTTTCATTTGATGTCTTCTTTAAAGGGCTCTCCAGTTTGGGATGAGGTGGGTGGTCTTCTCTAATGAGGAGACCAACCTTAGACCAGGTCAGCTTTTTCTCTCTCTCTATCTCTATCTCCATCTCTATCTGATGCTTTCTCACTCTTCAGTTTGTCACCGTTCTGTATGGGATCATGCTGTTCTTAAGTATTGACTCAGGATGGTAAACTTGCAATCCTTGCTTCCTACTCAATCATGGATGTAGCTCACGTAACCAAGACTAGAAAATACACCCCCCTCCCCTGAATATTTATACCATGTTTAATGAAAAAATATGTGGAATTATTTAATTGTATATATCATGCGTTCTGACCTTTTAATGATAAGTGCTAAAGTTCTCATCTGAAACATGCAACTGTGCAGCGTGACTAATACCTGGTTTAATTTGTCATAAGTGGTGCATGAATTACTAGAACGCACCAAAAGTGTAATAAGATTTGCGCAAAACACTCTAATTGCGAGACTGATACTAAAATGTGCAACCCATTTGAATTCTATAGAAAATGTACTGCCATACAATGCTATATAGAAAGTAAATCATCTAAAACAGCCACACAGTCTTAAAAACATAAATAAGGCTTTTTAAACTACACATGACCACCCTTATAGGAATTTATCAAATTTAATTCAGTAACATTGTTATTACTATTCATTAGTTTCTAGGCTGCTATTTTTTTATAGAAACTACAATAGATTTTTTAAAAATGATATACATTTGCCTATAAGCGTGGTAATGAGGAGCCATTAGTGGTCTTGCATGTAATTATGGCCTTATTTATGTTTTTAAGACTGTGTGGCTGTTTTAGATGATTTACTTTCTATATAGCATTGTATGGCAGTACATTTTCTATAGAATTCAAATGGGTTGCACATTTTAGTATCAGTCTCGCAATTAGAGTGTTTTGCGCAAAAGCCACAATTACAAGAACTGATACATTTTATAATGGCAAGTACAAAGTAGAATCAAGAGCTTTAAAATCTGGACCATTATGAATTATGGACCAAGAGTTTTCTCTATGTGTAAAATGTTTTCTCTTCTAATGATGAGTATATTAGGTAAAACCTGACTTTTTGATAGGCTATCCAAAAAGATTACATAAATCATTAAGAGCCTAATGAAATGAAAACAATATCTGTTAGGAAATGGTCATTTTCAGTGGAAGAAAATGTTAAGTGAAGTTAGATTTTCCATGGCACTTTGTAGTAGAAAATTCTGTCTAATTGAAAAGGTTCCAGATGCTTAAAGTGTTAGCTCACCCAAAAATAAAAATTATGATTTTTATGATTTACTCACCCTCAAGCCATCCTAGGTGTATATGGCTATCTTCTTTCAGGTGAACACAATCGGATATATATTTTTTTTAAATATCCTGGCTCTACCAAGCTTTATAATGGCAGTGAATGGGGTGCCCGTTTTTAAAGTAAAAAACAAATGTGCATCCATCCATCGTAAAAATACTTCACACTGCTCTGCCCTTCAAAAAAGGGGCCTTCTGAAGCGAAGCAATGCTATCAAAGCTATTCATTAGCATCTGGAAGTATTGTAACCAAAAATGTTTTTGAGCTGCTTTTTGTTAGTCAATTAGGAAAATATGTTTTTAGAGCCAGGGGATGTAGTTATGGTATCTACCAGTAGGGGCAAATTAGCCAAATCTTGACCCCTTAATCCAGTGGTTCCCAACCCTGTTCCTGGTCCTGTTTTTTTTTGTTTTGTTTTTTTTTTAAAGCAAAAATCATTCTACTACCTGTTGAAATCATCACAGGGTGCCTAATCAAGCAAATCAAGTCAAACACTTCATCACTGATTTGTGAGTAACCAGCATCCAACGAAACAGGACAATTATATCAACAATAATGTTTAATAATTGTTCAAATTGGCTGATTCTGGTCTTTACACACTTTAATTTCCTTCCACACTCTTTCTCCAGGGCCAGGCAGCTCTTTTTTTGAGCAAAACGAGAGCTTTTTTTTTAGGTTGTGAAGATCAGGAAAGACATTGTGGCCTTTTGTGACCAGCAAGGTTTTCATTCAACCCACTGATTGAGCTTTCAGCCCTTCATTCATAATTGAAGGCCATTAACTCCCATGGTAAGTGCCTGTAGTTTAATTAGCTGTTCTGATGGCCTGGGTGCTTCACTAGTGAGCACTGAGCTTTAATTGAGTCTTCGGTCAGCAGGCAGACAGGGACAGTGATCTAGATCACCTTCAGCACAAATAGCAGTAAAGGTGGACATTTTAAAACTGCCTTTGAAACATTCATTTTAAGTTTCACTGCTCTTTGTTCTACCTATAGGAGCATCTATGAATACGTCATCCTTATCCTTGTGTGTCCTTGAAAGCTGTATAAAAAGATGTATTAGAGTTTGAACTGACTAGTTGATTAGCTCTGCTACTAGTCAATAGGTGTGTTCAAGTTTATACTAGACTTATTTAACTTGTTAAATATGGATTTTTTTTTTACACAAACACATCACTTCACTTCAGAAGGCCTTTATTAACACTCCATCCGCCATTTTCTGCACGAGAAGCTGCTGTTGATCACGCAAGAAAAGATGATGAAGGAGCCCGCGTTTGAACGACTACAGAATACAGATGGGCTTTATGGACCGCAAATAATGAAATGAGTAAGTATACCTTGATTTGTGCTTTCTTTAATGTTAATTTGGGCATGTTTCGTTAGCGCTCAGCGTCCGGGTTAGCCTTGTTTCGTTAGCGCTCACTGTCCGCGTTTTGATTTCAGGCAGTCATATTTTGCGAACTAAGACAACTTGATTAATAATCAATAGTCACACGCACTGCCAGGCAACTTTATGCTCGCTAAACATCGAGCTGCTGTCGAGACGTGAGCAGAAAGAGAGGTCGTCTTTGACTATTGTAAGTTAATAACAAATAACGTTACAGGAAACAATGTACGGTAACACTTTATTTTACAGTGTCATTGTTACATATGTTACATGTAGTTACTATAGTAATAACTATAAATTATGCATAATTACATGCAACTAACCCTNTCACACGCACTGCCAGGCAACTTTATGCTCGCTAAACATCGAGCTGCTGTCGAGACGTGAGCAGAAAGAGAGGTCGTCTTTGACTATTGTAAGTTAATAATAAATAACGTTACAGGAAACAATGTACATATAAGTGTCTTTTATGCGTGTTGTTTGTTGTTATATTATAAAAATGATTGATTGACTTATGTTTCTTAAACGCTCAGTTGTTCTTTCCATACCATATGATTGTTTTTGAGCACGTGCACACTTCTGTATAGCTAATGTAAACATGTATTAATGTAATGTCAGAATTACGTTATTTGTATAAAACCTTTTCACCTAATAAAAGCTATCTAAAGTGTTGCTCATTTTTATATTGCAACATCATCTCTATAATATTTAATTTATTACCCAGCCATAGAAATAAAAAGTGTTGATAGTGCCTCGTTATATTTGGGAAGTATGATGTTCAGTGAATATTTATATTTGTATAAATGTGTATGTGTATTTGGCTGGAGTTTGACTTTGTGTTTTATATTTGCAGGATCAGTACAGTGGAAGCACAACTCCATATCGATGAGGTGGTGTTCATGATTTGTAGACACCAAAAACCTTCTTGCTTTACTAAGGTACTTAGTAAGGGTTAGTTCACCCAAAAATGAAAGTTCAGTCATTATTTACTCACCCTCATGTCGTTTCACACCCGTAAGACCTTCGTTCATCTTCAGAACACAATTTAAGATATTTTTGATGAAATCAGAGGGTATCTGAACCAAACATCCAGAAAGGTAGTTAAAAACATGGTTGAAATAGTTAATGTGACTACAGTGGTTCAACCTTAATGTTATTAAGCGACAAGAATACTTTTTGTGCGCAAAAAAATAAATAAATAAAAATTCAACAATTTTAACCGTTGTCGTATATAGTGAACTCAGTGCAGGCTTCCTTGTTTACGTCCGAATGCTGGCTCATTATTGGCCGAATCCTGTATCAGCTGTGTCGTGCTGCTCATGTGTTCAGCTAAGGCCAATACTGAGTTGGCATTCATTTGTAAATAAGGAAGCCTGCAGTGAGTTCACTACATATGACAACGGTTCAAATTGTGGATTTATTTATTTTTTTAAGTTTTTTGTTGTTGTTTTTGCCGCACCAAAAGTATTCTCGTCGCTTCATAACATTAAGGTTAAACCACTGTAGTAACATGGACTATTTTAACAATGTTTTCAACCTCCTTTCTGGACTTCAAAAGGTGCAATGACATTGCTGCCTGTTTGTGAATTACATACCCTTGGATTTCATCAAAAAATATCTTTGTAATTAGAAGATGAACAAGGTCTTATGGGTATGGAATGACATGAGGGTGAGTAAATGATGACAGAATTTTCATTTTTGGGGTGAACTAACCGGATATAGTAATCAATCAATGTAATCACATCTTTTTTTTACTCTTTCCCCAGTTGACGAGAAACCCTGTAATTTTCTATCCCTATAACAAAATGCTGTTTCGTGTGATCATCTCCCCACAGAACATTCAAGAAGTTCGACTTGATCCTGTTCCAGATTCTGTTGACAGCCTCAAGCTTGAACCTAAAAGCAGGCTCCAGCTGAAAGACACTTTTGACCTTGAATAAGAAGAGGAAGACTTCCATGATTTCTGTAACCTTACATGTGTAGCTGATCTGTCCAAAAGACAAGGTGACACTGAAAGTCCTTTTCACCCCCTTTCCAGATACATGGTCAGACTCCAGACTCCCCAAAATGACAATTCTGTGATCATTTACTCACTTTCATGTTTGTCCAAACCTCTATGACCTTTTTTCTTCTATGGATCATAAAACTAGTGATATTTATCTTCAAAAAAATTTAAAATAGGCAACATGACTCGACCACTACTTTTACTGCATTTTTATAGTGTTGACTTGTCCTTTATAGAGCTTAGCCTAGCCCCTGTTCATTTTCATTGTATGGAATGAAGATATTAATATTTTTGCATGTGTTTAGAGTGGCATGTTGGTGAGTAAATGACAATTACTATCTTTGCTAACCTATCCTTTTAATTTCTTTAAAGTGTTGTTACAACCCCAATAAATTTGAGGCAGGGGTGCTTAATCCTGCTCCTGGGGAGCCAAGATCCTGCAGAGTTTAGCTTCAACCCCAGTTAAACACACCTACACCAGCTAATCAAGGTGTTCAGGATCACTACAAACTTACAGGCAGGTGTGTTGCACCAGGTTGGAGTTAAACTCTGCAATATATTATTGGCCCTCCAGGAGCAGGATTAGACAACCCCTGATTTAAGTGGCATGAGCATGTTACATACACTATTAAATCTTATTTTGGTGCTGAACAAAAAGGTAACAAACAACTGTTTTTTGCACCACATTACTGGTGATTAATTTTCAACTAAAGTATAAAAGTGTAAATGTGTAAATTTTAAGTAAATGTTTTTGTGGTTTTTATTTTTTCTAAAAAGCATCAAAGACTGGGAGGGGGAGGAAAGGATAAACAAATAAAGAAAAACAAAGGATTGAAAGAATAAAGCCGGTACTTTAACCATTCTATATTTTACAGACAACAAACTAAAGGATGAGGATGGCAGCATTGCTGGGCCTGCCGTGGTATATGCGAGAGACTCCTTCAAATTCATGAAGATATGCAAGGTAAGGTGAAAAATGTTAGCTTTTCAAGTCTTTTGTTTTGAATCAGTGGTTCAGAGCGTGTATCAAACTGTCAAAGTCACGTGATTTCAGTTAAGGAGGCTTTATTACGTTGTGTTTCGAAACGTTTAGAAATTTCAATGGTTCATGTGACTTTGACAGTTTTATACACGTTTTGAACCACTGATTTGAAACAAAAGATTCGTAAAGCTTCGAAGCTTCATGAAGCAGTGTTTTGAAATCGCCCATCACTAGATATTGTTGAATAAATTTGTTTGTTTGTTTTTTTGGCACACAAAAAGTATTCTTGTCACATTATAAGGTTGAACCACTGCAGTCACATGAACTGTTTTAAATATGTCTTTAGTAGCTTTCTGGGCATCTGAAAGTGTTAATGATCTTGCTGTCAATGGAGGCCTCACTGAGCCATCGGATTTTATCAAAAATATCTTAATTTGTGTTCTGAAGATGAACGAAGGTGTCTTAGAGGTGTGGAACGAAATGAGGGTGAGTAATTATGACAGTTTTAATTTTTGGGTGAACTAACCCTTTAATTTGCAGGGGTCTGGGTATTATATTTGTGCATTTGCTTTTAAGTAATAGAACCTTGTTTTGTTTACATTCTATAAAGCCCAGTGAGCGTGAAGAGGATTTGATCAAGGGTGTGGTGATTGGAATCCTAGTGGTTGTGGGAAATGTGATGGAACCTCTCCCAGCGTTCTACAATGACGTTGCCCTGGTGATTGAGAAAAAAGTTGTAATGCATCACCTTAGTGATATACCTAATGCTTTTCTGAACCTGATGGGCCTGTACTATCCTAACCTTGACTACCGAAATTAATTTAAATTCACTTTTGAAGTGATACAGCACCCGTTTATAGGAGTGGGTTCAGACTTTTGCACTGCAAGATTTCACTCTTTGAAGAGAAGGTTGCTGTGATAAGACAGAAAACGAAAAACATTTTTTCTTGTTGCTACTGTTTAAAGGGATAGTTCACCCAAAAATGAACATTTGTTGTTTATCTGCTTACCCCCAGGGTATCCAAGATGTAGGTGACTTTGTTTCTTCAGTAGAACATAAATGATGATTTTTAACTCCCAACAGTTGTGGTCTGTCAGTCGTATAATGCGTGTCAATGGGAAATCCATCTATAAGAGTAAAAAAAAACACAACAGACAAATCCAAATTAAACACTGTGGCTCGTGACGACACATTGATCTCCTAAGACACGAAACGATCGGTTTGTGCGAGAGACCAAACTGTATTTATATCGTTTTTTACCTCTAAAACACCACTATGTCCAACTGCGTTCAGCATCCGGTTAGTGAGGTCTGAACACGCTCTGACAACGGAAGTGATGTCTAGCACTCATTGAAGCAAAGCGTGAGACATCACTTCCATCATCAGAACACGTTTTTTTGACCTCACCAACCGGATGCGGAGGGCAGTTGGACTTAGTGGTGTTTTAGAGGTAAAAATGATATAAATACTGTTCGGTTTCTCGCACATACCGATCATTTCATGTCTTAGGACATCAATGTGTCGTCACGAGCCGCAGGGTTTAATTTGGATTTGTCTATGCATGTTTTATTTACTCTTATAGACGAAGTTCCCATTGCCATGCATTATACGACTGAAGGACTGCAACGGTTGGAGTTAAAAATCATAATTTGTGTTCTACTGAAGAAACAAAGTCACCTACATCTTGGATGCCCTGGGGGGAAGCAGATAAACATCTCATTTTCATTTTTGGGTGAACTATCCCTTTAATTGTTGTACTGTTTAATGTTTAAGAACATTGTTGTTTTAGATCTCATTGTTTTAGATGTAACATTGGTATTCTTGGAATTTTTTCAAACTGACTCTTTTCTTGTTACCTTGTCCTGCTTACTCTTTCCTTCTCATGTTTCTACGATTGGGAATTAAAAACATGGCTTTTGTACAGTTTAATGTGAAGTTTTTTTAATGCAGCTTTTTGTGAATTCTTCATGTACACTTTTACCTGCAATGAAAAATATCTGATAATGACAAGGAGAGTTATTTGTACTATTTTGGCTTAAAGATGGGTCTGATAGAGAAGTTTGCACGTGTTTGTGTGAGCTGTGTATATGTGAGGGTTTTTCTTGTTGCACTTTTATATCTTTGCAAGAGAACTCTTTGTGTCTGTGTTTTTTGGATGCATCGTATCTGTTAAATAAAATAAATGTTGAGAGTTTCAATTTTGCATTTGTCTTGATTTCATGTATGTGGATCCAGATAGATATCCAGAACTTCTTGACAAACCAATGAAGTCCAGTAAACTCAAATAGTTAAGTTATAATGTTGAGGAAAAATTACTATTTTATGTCAGTTAGACTTGGTTCATGGTTGGGAAAACATGAAAAATTAAGTTCAACCAATATGTTTTTCAGTTGACTCAACTAAAAATTCTAAATGCTAATTAATTGATGTAGTATGTTGGCTCAATTTACTGCAAGTTATTTCAACAACTACATATAAGTTGAGTGAACTTAACACCTAATGTTGGCTAAACTTGACTAAATCAATGCAATAAGATGACTTGACTAAGTCAAGTTGGGTCAACAAATCATTTTTTACAGTGTAGGATGGCTCAAGGGTGAGTAAAGCTTGGGCTAATTTTCATTTCAAAGTGAACTAATCCTTTAAGTCAAACTCCCCTATTGTGATGGGTCTGTGTTGACTAGTTGTGGTTCACATAACTTAATTTGCTCTTGCTCTATACTGTACATCCGAGATCCATTTGGAGTGTCAAAAGTCTTGTAAAACACTGGCACAAAAATCACAAACACAGAGAAACATTCATGAGCATAGAAACGTGTTTTCAACCTCTGCCCTGTGAACTATAAATAAAACAGTTTTGCTACTGAAAACTACATTATATTTCTCAGCAACGAGGTGATAACTTCACTGTTTTTGTAATTAAACTCACAGCTTAGCTATTACATATAGACGCTGTACAGGTGCAGGTCATTCACACTCACAATCTCTTTCTCTCCTTTCTCTCTCTCTCTCTCTCTCTCTCTCTCGTTAATTCATTTGTTCGAATTCTTTCATATAAATATAATCTTACCGTCTGCTTTTTCACTTCAGAATTCTAGATCTTAACAAGCCGTAGATAAAATAACAAAAAAAATTACCGTTATTTTCCGGTGTATATACGTTTAGTCAAATTTGCATCCATGACAGCTTTTAACTTATCCAAGCTTGTAAGTAACCACCCGAAGTGAATTATATAAATAATTTTAATAGCATGGCCATTCAAAACCAGAGGGTCGACTCAAGGGTTGCATAGTAAAGTGATCACCAACAGAATAATTTTGGATTTGTGAGTGAAGTGCTGTGGATATTTGACCTGCATCATCTCAGCTGCACATTCTCTCCAATCGCATACACTCTTGTCAACACAGCATTAGACTTGCCAGAAACAGTACAGACTGCTCATACTGCAGTGTGAGTCATTTATGAAAGGTAAACACTGCCCCACTTATATTTTATATATCGCATGCAAATATTCTGTCTGTGTATACACTATTGTTCAAAAGTTTGGGGTTGGTAATATTTTTTTAATTATTTTGAAAGATTATGCTCTTTAAGGCTGCAGTTAACTATTTTCCATTTTAAAATAATTTAAAATGTAATGAACAAAGCTGAATTTTCAGCACCCATTACTCCAGTCTTCATTGTCACATGATCCTTCAGAAATCATTCTAATATCTAATATTTGGTGCTCAAGAAGCTTTATCTTTTTTTTTTTTTTTTTTTGTCATTATCAAAGTTGAAAACAGTTGTGCTGTTTTTTTTTTATATATATATACAGTCAGACCAAAATGTATTCAGACACCTTGAACATTTCATTCATTATTACAGTTTATTCACTATAGTTCAAAAAATTAATCTTAATTATGTCAGATAACACTTAAGCCAAACATGGTCAGGTCAAAGTGTCTGAATAATATTTGGTCCCAAATTTTTATCAATTTTACTGGTAGTCCACTGTATGAAGAATTTTGGGGTATAATATGTCACAGTTTACTTTATTTTGCTATCCTCACTGACATAAATGAACTATAGTGTCCTGCACACACTAGTAAAAATATATAAAATATTATATTTAGTCTCTGAATAATTTTTGGTTTGAGAGAGTGTGTATATATATATATATATATATAATATAGTTATACAGTTATATATAGTTAAAAATTAGATGTGCACATAGTTTATTTGGTTATTTGACCTCTATCTCTTACTTATCATCTTCCTCACCATTGTCACTTGTTCTCCATTTTTCATTTACTCTCCTCACCTTATCTGAGCTTCTGCTCTCAATTGCTTTATTCTCTTATATATCTCCCACTTCCTTCATACATCTGTTGGCATCTGTGTGCGTGCGTTTATGATTGTGTAGGAGTAGCAGGGAGGGGAAGCTCAGCTGTTCATAAGATGTGATGGGTAGAGGTGAGATTTTCTTACACTTTTCTCATTGCATCGGAGCCAGGGGGCAACTAATGTGAACAGAACAATAGACATAGCATCTCCACAAGGCCAGGCCTTATTGCAAACAAGGAACACAATGCTGTTTCATAAAGCTTTTATTCATTTTGTGACCACTGTGAAGAAGTTTGCCTGTTACCATGTTCATTCATGAGAATTTCAAGTGCCTTTTGAAAGCATGCAGTGCTTAGGCCGCAAAAACTGTACTAATACGATCATAACATAAATGCATCAAAGGTCAGTCATTTTCAAATTTTCCGTAAGACTTGATATAACCCTTATCAGATCAGTCAATAATTTTCATTTTATTTTTCTCCTTTAAAATACAATTTTCTAATGCAACAGCATTCTTGAATAAGTGATTATTATTCCATGCAGTCCACCTAAATTAGTAAAATAGTTTACATTAAAATGAACTTCCATTTAAATTTTTGTTGTATTTTTAGAAATAAAAACATCCTTTACATTTTTATTTTTTATTTTTTCATTTCAAGTAAAGCAGGAAAATCTAAGATTCTATATATTTTTGGGAGGGGGGGTTGTTATTTTCCATTGGTATTTTTGACTTGACCTGTACGAAAAGCTTTCTGCGGTCTATGTGACAGTGTATGCTATGGGCACAGTGAAAATGCACCTCCTGTAGGTAGCTTGTGGTATTGCATGACAATAAAGAAACCTACAGAAGACACACTAAGTATCATCACCTTCATCTTTGGGGATGTATAAATGATTCTCACTGATATCTCAAGGCTTTTGCCTTAAGATGTATGAAGATAAACTCATAGAAACGTTGAACCAGACTGCCTGTCCATCTGTCTCACCTCGAAGTGACGGTGCGTGTGTATAGTGTGCAGGTGTGTGTCGATAGACTCATTTGCAGAGCTCTTTAACAGGCTGTTTTTCAGGATGCTTTGGCATTGACAATTGCCCTCTATTTCACATCTCTGAAAATGTGCGATTCTGTCTGTCTCTCTTGCCGAGAGTGATTCCTGTGGGGATCTGCAGTAGCTACCTGTACTCCCAACGCCTATAGGATACAAGGCAGATTTGTTATACTGGTGTGTATGTGTCATTATGTTTATTTTATGTTATGTCTCGACTATAACATAATGAAATCCTTTCCTGCTGGCTTTTTGTTCATTATGTACATCGCAGATTTCCCCTTAGGTAAAGTTCCAGTTAAAGGTCCATTTTTCAAGCTCTGTATAAATTCTGACTTTGTGTTTGTTCACTTTTTGCTCCTGAATAAATTATCAAGCCCAGACAGAATATACAGACAATGTGTAGAATTCTGTGGAATGGATATAAAATATATTAAACAGAGCTGAGGGTAATGTAGTCTTATTGTCAGCCAAAATTGTTGTTCAATGACATATAAGGGTGTACAAATCCTAATCTTTTTTTGTTTTGTTTTGTTTACATTTTTTAAAATAGGTTTTTCCAGGTAAAGTGTATTTATTTATTTATTTATTTATTTATTTTTATATTATGAATTATAATTTTTTGGGGAGTCACTCTACATGACATTTTACAACTTTGTCATAAAAAGGACTAATTATATTGTATTTTAGGAGACTTAAAATATGTTTTTTTTTTTTTTTCAAGAATTTAATTCCTTAAAAAACATCAAAATTAATTTAATCAGAATTTAAATACATGCACATCACAGAGGATGTGTATTTAAGTCACAAACTGCAAATGAATAGAGAAAAAATGAAGAGGCAGGGAATGCGTAGAGCTGAAGAACGACAGATTTCCTAGTCTGTGAAAATAGACAGAGCTTTCTTCCGATTTCTCCAGGTGCAGGTTCTTTATGAGCAATAATACAACGATAATACTACTTTGATTTGATTGGTCGAACATAAAACTGTTTGAACCAATGGGTCCTATTAGATTGGCTTCAATAAAACCGCACTTTGACTCAATGATGACATTACTGATCTGCTTTTGACCTCAAGTAGCTCAGTTTACCTTTCAAACACCGATCCCTGTTCAAGGTGAAAAGAAAAGACAAGATCTGACAGCTACTGCACCAAGGGAGCCGCCAAAACTACAAGCACTGACACCCTGAGATTGATTGATTATGTCTGTCTTGGCTCAAACATAAGGCTGTAGTCACACAAACTCGGCACTTTGGTTGTCCCTGCCTTCTTCAGTATCCCTCTGCATCTACCTCGCACACTTACAGACACACGTCTAGTTTATTACATTAATGCCGAGCATTTCACCTCCTGTCAGCGGCAGAACGACAGCAGTGAGGAGTGTGACAAGGTCGGAGCAGGGCTCACAGTCTAACCAGATTACACGGAAATTAGGCAAGCGTGCGCGTTTCAACTGATGCCTGGGAAATGTGCTTTCAGTTCAGTGGAGTGTGTGTTAAACCACAGGATGATGAGACTGTCTGCTCGTATAGGTCTTTGTGAGCTTCATTACACAACGTGTTTTTAATATGTTTATGTAGTACCACATACTGTACTGTATAGTAAGAAAACCGAGAACCAGTTTTTATTCATAACCTGTTACATTTTAAAAAAACGATAGCAGATCCAAATGACATTAACAGTTCTCACACATGCATTGTTCCATCACTGCAGACAAAACATGCTGTGCTTCGGCTTCACTGAATAAATAGTGCGAGAAGCTCTGTCAGAGTAAAACAGACATGGCGAACAGTGTAGTCCAATTACAGAACGAATGACTCTATTGTTCTTTTTGGTGAATAAAATGCATACAATGCAATTCAAGAATGAATGTCTCTAATGAGACATTTTTTTTTTTTTGTGAATCAAAAACATGTAACACAACCAATATAACTATGTTAATGTGTTTGGTTTCTATTACCATCAAAGCAGGTTCCTGATCCATGTCTCTATCGCCTAAGGTGTCCTTGCCCTGAAAAACCTTGAAGACCCCTGCTTTAAAGCAATATATTGTATGAAGTGCAGTGCCGAATGGCAGAGCTTGTGCAAACATCGCTATGATCAGATGCTTTCTTTGCTGTTTTCTCATCGCTGTCATTTTTGTTGTGTGTTTATTGTATTGAAACGAAAGCGTGCAGCACATATTTACATATTCATCTAAATGCCGCTCACAGCAGCGTCAGGATATTGGCTAACAGTATACCGCTGCTTACAATATTTAAAACTTCACCGTGAGTATATCGGGGCCTTAAAGGGTTAGTTCACCCAAAAATGAAATTTCTGTCATTAATACCAAAGTCCCTTTAAGACAAGGCCATCTTTGAAACGCCTCTCGGGCATGCAAGTGCAGCTCCTATCTCTTTGAACGGGGAAACATCAAATTCTCCAAAGCTGTTTGCCAAGCTTTCGATTAAATTTCATATGTGTAATCACCAATGAAATCTGACAACAATTGTCTCATTTTTTTTTTTCTAAACGCTCGAATCATGACAAAAAAATGTATTTTTTAGGCTGGATCAAGCTAATGCGCATGCGCAGACCTAAATGCACGTCTCTTGTGCCCAATTTCTGAGGCGAGCTTCTGACTGTTTCTATAGAAACCAGAGCTTCTAACGGCCGCTGCAGTGACGTGATGACTTTACCAGTCGGCGATTGGCTCTCATTTAGAAGGCGGGACTTATTCCGCCGTATTGCGCGTTGCACTTTCTCCCATTCAAAACAATACGAGTGACACGTCTTGTGTTATTCTATAGTCTTTGTTAATACTCACCCTCATGTCGTTCCACACCCGTCAGACCTTCGTTCATCTTCGGAACACAAATTAAGATATTTTTGATTAAATCCGAGGGTATCTGATCCACATAGGCAGCAACGTCATTGCACCTGTTGACGTCCATAAAGGTAGTTGAAAACGGTTTAAATAGTCCACGTGACTACAGTGGTTCAACATAAATGTTATGAAGTGACATGAATACTTTTTGTGAGCTAAAACAAAACAAAAAAAATGACTTTATTCAACAATTTAAACCGTTGTCATACATAGTGAACTCAGTGCAGGCTTCCTTGTTTACGTCCGAATACCAGCTCCGTATTGGCCGAAGATAAATAATGACAGAAATTTCATTTTTGGGTGAACTAACCCTTTAAGTGGTTTGCCGTTGATTGCTGTCGTGACACTCGTACAACTTGAAACATATTATTATTCTAAACTTTTCATTAATTTCTAAAGGCTTTACAACAAAGGAATTGTAATTGGAAGCTTTTTCTGCAGAAAGCTGATCTCTAGTGATGTGTGCAATTTTTTATTGGTCATTTGTTGGCTAAGGGTGAGAAACCTGGCGACATGATTTTTGTCATAGATTTTGTGTTATATATGCCCCACCCCCAATATTTATTCCATAAAAGTAGAAAAATAATTATTAATGTAACTGTTAAAGGCACAATATGTATTTTTTTGCCACTAGAGGTCGCTTATTAAAAACAAAGGCGTAGCTTGATGACACCTTGATTTTGCGGAATCAAGCCAGTGGAAAAGAATCCAACGGGACTTGGCCAGTAATCATATTCATGGATGAGTTAATGTATTAAAGATTTGTTAACATTACTGCAGTATGAAACCGGGTGCATTGGAGTGGAACAAGGCTACTGGAGCGATTACTAATGAGAGACAAGGGCAACACACGACACGGCTTGAGAGCAGTGGAGCTTTTATTATGCCGCAGACGACCACTTCCGCTTCTTCTGTTCATGTGTATGTTGGGTAAAGCAGTGCTGTTTTATCATCATAGATACATTTGTGTGTTGAAAGTTGTTATAATGCTACTCTGTGCATTCACTCGGCGGCTGCTATGAGATACATGTTGCATACTGCAGTAAGCTAGATCAATATTAGGCATGGTAAAACATGAAACTCATGGTAAATCAAGAAAACGAGATTGAAACAATAAAGGTCTTTGCACACTGAGTCCGAAATTCGCGTCCGAAATTTTTGCACGTTAAAAAATAAATACGACCGCACGTTGTGTCAGTCACGTTTACACACTGCCTCCGAAACTTTCGTCCGTCATAAAAAAATTCCAATCAGGTTCGATTTTCTGCATTTTTCGCATCCGTGGCACGCATCTTGAGAGACGTTTTGACAATTCAGAGCCACCGTACAAGCGAACGCCAAAATCCCGAATGCCACCTGACAAGTTGGTCCACGTCGTCTACAGCACAAAGCAGTAGCACTGTATGACAAACAAAGTGCGGAATACAAAGATACAGAATATAAAGATTGCTCCAGTATCGGTAGCAAAGCATCAAACTGAGCCACTGACATCCTGAAGTAAAGTTTGAAACGCTCGGGATAATCACGCAGCTCCTTGATGAGGTGGAACTCTCCTTCCTCTTTACTCAATCTCGGGATTGGATGGACCCAATGTTTCCTCTTTCTTTTTCTCTTTTTAAGAAGAGCAAGGACAACTAAATCATGCTCACTGCTTGAAGACTCCATTTTGTATTGTTTTGCGATTTTTTTTCGCAACGGATTCATTAATACGCATCAGACTCAGTGTGCAAGGTCTCTGTGCGTGACAAATTTTTAGGATCACGAATACGAAAAAATGCATACGAACATTTCGGACTCAGTGTGCAAAGGCCTTAAAGGGTTAGTCCACTTTTAAATAAACTTTTCCTGATAATTTACTCACCCCCATGTCATCCAAGATGTCCATGTCTTTCTTTCTTCAGTCGAAAATAAATTAAAGTTTTTGATGAAAACATTCCAGGATTTTTCTCCTTATAGTAGACTTCAATGGGCACCAAACGGTTGAAGGTAATAATTAGTTTCACTGCAGCTTCAAATTGTTCAACACGATCCCAGGAGAAGAAGAAGAGAGCTAGTTCAAGATAAGCATTTCTGGTTAAAACTTATATAATTTTCAATCTTTTCAGAAAATGAGCGATGGTTTCACTAGATAAGACCCTTATTTCTCATCTGGGATCGTGTTGAACAATTTGAAGCTGCAGTGAAACTAATTATGACCTTCAACCATTTGGTGCCCATTGAAGTCTACTATAAGGAGAAAAATCCTGAATGTTTTCATCAAAAACTTTAATTTCTTTTCGACTGAAGAAAGAAAGACATGAACATCTTGGATTACATGGGGGTGAGTAAATTATCAGGAAAAGTTTATTTAAAAGTGGACTAATCCTTTAAGACTTACTGTGTTGAGCTATATAACAATGATTCATTTTCTGTCGATCATTGTATCCAAACAGTTGTCAGTACCTGTCTAGTAAAACACATAATATATTAAAGCATCTTCGGTGTTTCCATGGTTTCTATGGAAATTGAGGGTAACGCGGGTATGATGTCATTAATAATACAATGTATCAGCAGAGATTGAGTCAACTAGATCATCCACTGTGAAGGCCTCATCAACACAACAACCAGTGGCACAGCTCCTCAACAACCGTCCATATACCGGCGTGACGAATACGATCCTCAACTGGATGGAACTGAAATAAATACTTTGAATGTTGCGATCCTATCGGACTTATGATAGCAACCTGGGTCGTAACAAAGCACTGTTCACCAGAGGAGAACTGGCCCCCCGACTAAGCCTGGTTTCTCCCAAGGTTTTTTTTTCTCCATTTTAACACCTATTTGCCACTTGTTTGCCACCTGATGTCACCTGTTGGAGTTTGGGTTCCTTGCCGCTGTCGCCTTTGGCTTGCTTAGTTGGGGACACTTGACATTTGACTTGACAATTGATATTCAACAGTGCTTTGATCTGCCTGCATTGACACTATTCTTTAAGAGCTGCTGTGCAGCCAAAATAATGTTACAGTTATCAATGTAAAGCTGCTTTGACACAATCTACATTGTAAAAAGCGCTATATAAATAAATGTGACTTGACTTGACTTGATAGGCAACGCACGAACACGGTCCGTGTCCTGGTTAAAATGGCTTATTTCTCTGGATTTAAACATTCTTTGAAACATTTGGGATAATGTAAGTACACAAGTCAACAAAATATATAACATTGTTCTAGTGTTTTTTGGATATTTTAATCCAAAAATCTTACATATTGTTCACTGAACTGGAATAGGAATTGTTTTGTTCTTAATGATTCCCATCCCAACTGAATAGGGACAGTTTTTTGATGGATTGTTCCTGTACTGGGTAAGTGTAAAATGCAGTGTTTCTGTTAGCTTTCAGGTGTCACTGATGTCCTTGTAGTGCTGGACAGAGAGGGGTCAGCGCCTTCCTGTGTCCCCTACGTCCTGTCTGTTTGCTGACAGGGAGGGCATGGCCCATTCTGACCCCTGGCTCTCGCTCCCCTGAGGTGGCTAACTTCATTTCTGCACAATTGAGTTAGAGCCCAGATTATCTCTGCATATTCAGCAGCCCTCCCTGTTTCATCTTCCACCTACACAAAACAAAAGTGAACACACACACTATTTCAGATACATATTCATGTTTACCAACCTTGAAACAATGCCATATACACTTTTTTTTTTATTTTTATGTAGACAATATTTGGGACAGAGCTTATATTTATACTGCGTACTTGACATGACAGCTGTCATATGTACAGATTCTCCATTTGTTCTTAATAATCAGCTTTACCAGAGTTGTGCAATGCACCATAAATCACTTATTGTCTTGATGCAGACAATTTCACAGGATCTCTCCCATCTTTCGCCCTCCGTTGCCATTTTGTGTGTGCGCAGGGAGCGCAATGCCTCGTCTTGCCTTGACTCTTATGAAAGCTTTATTGGATTCCACCATCCCCGAAGGGAAAACGCTTTAAATGTCTTTGCAATTATACCTCTAATAACAGCGCTGTGCACTTGGGCCAAGCCAACGATAAGGAACTGCAAGTTAGTCAGTCAATAGAGGGGCTATTAATCTCTGTCACCTGCCTGTCAAGATGAGTCGGCAACAACAGAGGCGTCTCTTGACCTATGTATGCGTCCCGGCACCGTTGAGGAACTCAGTCAGAACATCAGTCTTTATCACAGAGGGTGGCATATGTCTACGGATCGGAGGAAAGAATTTTACACGCTCTCGCGGGACTTGCTTTAGGCTGAAGCCTTCAGACAGTGAGATGAGGAGAGATGGTCGTGAATGCAGACGATTATTAGTTGCCACCGTTTGTAATTTGCTTTGGCCTTATACGCTCACAGGCGTGACATCTTTTCTCAACATCACTCCCATATTGTTAAAACGTGCCCTGAAGCAGTTATTCACCATATAATATGCAAATTAGGATAGATATCCATTTTCTATGATGATTTTAAAGAATTAAAATTATAATTGTCATTTACCCAATATAATGTTATTCCAAACCTGTATGACTTTAGTTCTTCTGTGCAACACAAAAGATGTTATAAATAATATTTTCTTTTTTCTAAATGTATTTAATTGTGGTTAACAGACCTAAATTTATTGTTAGACTATGGCAATCTGGGCTTTCTATCACCATCTGTGGTTGAAATACAAAATTGCAGATTACTTGTGAAGTAACATTTACATTAAAGGGTTAGTTCACCCAAAAATGAAAATTCTGTCATTAATTACTACTTAATTACCCGTAAAACCTTCGTTCATCTTCGGAACACAAATCGAGATATTTTTGATGAAATCCGAGAGCTCTCTGACCCCTCCATAGACAGCCATTTAATTACTATTTTCAAGGCCCAGAAAGGTAGTAAACACATAGTTAAAATAATACATGTGACTACAGTGGTTCAAACTTCATTTTATGAAGCGACGAGAATACTTTTTGTGCGCAAAAACAAAACAAAAATAACAACTTTATTCAACAATTTCTTCTCTTCCCTGTCATTCTCCTACGTTTGTTTATGTTCTAAGTCAGAACGACGACTCAGTATTGGTTGGCTCCTGCGTCAGCATCAAAACGCATGCATCATGCTGCTCACGTGAACAGCGTAGGCCAATACTGAGTCGGCGTTCTGACGTAGAACTTGGAAGCGCTGCACCGTATCTACAACGTAAACAGCGTTACAGATTATTTGTGTATCCGACTGGAATCCGATCTTAAATTATTGACTGTCCGCATTGTGTGACGCAACTGTTCAGATCCGATTTGTGTGTCCCATGCCGCTCTTTCGTTTTCCGGAATATCTGCATTGGTTTCTGTGGCAATGACGTTGCGTTGATGAAGGGGTAAACATGGAGGGGTTTGCAGTACAGATGTTATCTTATTTACAACGTGATAATGTTGCGCTGGACTACTGCATCTTATGAGGCTGAGGCAGAACCTTAGGAGGCTGGTATGCGTGTCTTTATTCTGTGCTGTCGTCTCCGCAAGTTTCAAAACATGTCACCGTTATATTGACATTTTCTGCTCGTCCCGCACTTTGCAACAACACAGCCTTGTTTCTGCAGCGACTTTTAGCATGTTTCCTACTGTATAACAACGTCTGACTTTCACGTGGCGAGAGAAAGTCACATAAACCACACAAAATCCGATAAGAGCAGTCAGACTAAAACGGATTTCCAGAAATTCAATTTAAATTTCAAACCACATATGAATGTAGCTCCATGTGTTTTTTGTTTGTTTGTTTGTTTGTTTTTTTTGCCATTCACACTTGCTAAATTTGATCTGATTTCAATTGGATATGCACAAAAATCAGATTTGGACTGACAGTCTGAACAACACTTGAGTGACACCAAAGAACTGGTTCTCACAGTCTCATAATTGAACGCAATGTGGCAAGTTTAGATATGCATCCCATCGTTTCTTTCTTTCTTTCCTCCTCATCCCTCCTCCCATCTTCTGTTCGTTCCTCAGATGGGCTTCTACTTTCTTGTTGCCATTTCTCATTCCTGGATCAAACACTCATCATGACCAACCCTTGTTCTTTCCCATCTCCCATCTTTCTTTGACCTTCCTCTCCTTCTCTCACTGTTTGATGAGGGGAAAGAGATTTGAAATTGCCCCCTGCTGTCACGGTTCTCTTAAATGTCCGGGTCACGCAGGCTTGGAAAGACACTTTTTGGGCCGGAGAGGATAAAAAATACTGAGGAAAACGAGTGAAGCAGTCGAAGAGAGGGGGGGGAAAGCATGAAGTAGATGATTGCTGCTGCAGTTTACATAATGAAATGTGTGACCTGGAAGGTCTCCATATATGGAAATCTTTTTGAGATATTTGTTGTGATCTTTACAGATTTTATAAAGGTCACCTGGTGTTGTGAGAGCACACTGAAAGGGTGTTCGCTGCGTTAGTGCTGATCATAATGCCAGGGCACACCGTGACCCCTGAAAACAAACAGACTGTTGAAATGTAAGATTCAGGATGAAAGTGAGAGAGATACACAGAGAAGTGAAAAATTCAGCAGGTACGCCAAAGAGGAAGCACTGCGAGGTAAAACACAGTGTTCCATCCAAGACATTCCACCTTTCTCCATTCATTTTTAATGTGCCATATATCTCTGCTACACTGGAACATGACATCTACCCTGAAGTGTGGGAGACTTTCATCAGGGATTCTGTGTGCATATGTGTGTGTGTCTGTCTTGGTAAAAGAAATGGGTATAGAGGTCTGTGAGTAGCAATACCTTCTGAATGTGTATTTATGTCAGTGAGGCTAAAGATTTGCATGTGTGTAACGAATGAAAGATTAAGACCGAAAGCGTAGTGCTTGCAGGATGTTAGATATCTTGCTCACACACAAACTCACACACACTTACACACCCCTTCCATCATCTGTGCTGTAAAAGTTAAATGCCTTGGGCCGTCCCCGCTCGACTCTAAATGCTGTTGAACGTCATTGTTTGACTGCCGCTGTAAAAACAGAGTGCCTCACTCGTTCTTCCACTTATCACTTCATCCCTCCATCTGATCCCTCCCCTCGATATCTCGTAAATCTATCTATCCTCATGCGCTTGCTCCCTTTCCACTTCATAAATATCCTTATCACATTCATTTATTCCCCCGTATTCTGTATAAATGTGAGCTTTACAGCTTTATTTTCTTTCTTTCTTTTCTATATGCACTTTTTTATCCTATGATTATTTATTTTTTATCTTCCTATACCTTAACCCTTCTCATTTCTGTTTTATTTATTTATTTTGCAGCAAGTGCTTTATCACATTTGGGAATGCAAGCTTAAAGAGATGTGAATTTATGTAAATGTATGGCTAAAAAATGAGTATTCGCCTCCTCGCCAAGTACAAAGAACAGCAGTGACTCGTTATAATGTTTTCCCTTTGTTATGAATCAGCAGAATAATTATTAAGAATGATTTGTGGACTGAGCAAAACTTTTTTTTTCTAGTGGGTTAATAAATCGTAAGACTTCAACTAAACCCCAGCTGATATTCAGCAGTCTGGCTGATTAGACTCCTGTGTAATTTCGCCCAGTGGCTGTTTTTAATCATACCACAGGTAGTTGCCAGCACTTATTTGCACAATTGCCACTTCTGAAAATTAGTCCATACACCCATGTTTATCTCTATGAGACTGTGCCTGCATATGAGTATGTATCGAGAAAATATGCATTTATTTACGTTTGTAAGGATCATTCTGGAACTTCATACACGTTTTTTGGAAAACATTAAAAACTGTAAAAAAAAAAAAAAAATATATTAAAATGAAAATACTTGACAGTGAAATGAGTGTCATTGCCACCCTGAAGGACCTTCTATCACATTACAGTGCTGACAGTGATGATGCAGACTGCAGTACACTACCCAGCAGGGGTCAGAGGTCATGCAAGAGAGGTCACTGCAGATTGTATGCCCTGACACAGTGATTGACAGATGGGTATGTCTCTGCAGTACAGGTCAGGATGCACAGTGTGGCATTACAGCGGGTCAACTGATGCAGCACTTGGCTGACACAGCAGGTATCATTTTACTTACTCTGTGATGCTCTTGTCTTGTCCAACCTACTGCTGAATAACATAAGCTGTGTTTCCTGAGCAGGGGATATCTGTAGAAGTTCACAACAAAATCGCTCAGCTGGAATGCCCTGCAACGTCATTAAACAGACAACACTTGAGTGACTCTGTCGAGGTACGTGGTATACTTGTGTAAATAAATTTCATATAAATGACCATAGTTTTATATATATAAAAATATGGTGATTTATATGAGGAACAGCTGAATCAAATGGAGCCTTGTCACTACCGCTGTTAAATGCTGGTCTAAAAATGTATATAAATATAAAATAATTAATATTAAATAATATATATTA
>RJVU01048406.1:5693814-5724184 GCA_003731715.1 Anabarilius grahami | reverse complement strand
TCAATATTAATAGTTAATAATATTAACAAAATAACTCATATAAATACATAATTAAATAATACAATAAATATGATATAATACATGGTTTTATTATTATTATTATTATTATATTTTGTTTAGGCCTATATTTTTTATATTATGCTATATAATATATATGCTAAAAATGAATCTTACCTGTTGTACTTCAAACCCCTAAATTTTGTTGATCAAATTTGATATGAAAATAAATGTGGTTAATTTATTTATTATATGTAATTACTATTTGACCCATTGTCATAATGGCAATGTAACTTCCTATAAAGTCATATATCAATGTGTATTCAGTATACAAAAAATACTGAGGAGTGTTCAATCCACTTATGCATTTAGTTCTATACTTTTAGTCAGCAGGGACAGAGAGATGCCTGCCACACCAATCTTTTTAATATATTTACCAACTGCTTGGCGGTGCTTTTAACTGTATCTGCATATTCACAGGGAATTGTGGGAGATGTTGTCCTCTGGGGCTCGGACGGGGTGTTGCATCTGCTTTGCTCTTGAGAAGTCATTGAGAGAGTCTGAGAGGAGTCCAGGCAGATGGAATCTTCTCTGACTGCGTTGTCTTAAACTGCTCAACTCCAGAGCATTAAGCATTCTCTCTGTTTAATGAGCGTCTGCACAGCGAGGAGAAGCGCGTCGACGCTCTCCTCGCCTGTCATTAACGTGCCGACAGAGGGGACACGGGATGGGCTGAAATGGAGAAATAATAGGCAATTTAGCGATGCGTGGAGAGAAGAGGGGGATGAGAGGGAGGGCAGGGTCATCCCTCGCTCTGTTTTTAGGGGATCCTTTCCTGTCATCCCTGCAGAGCCGCAGGCAGATAATGAGGAGTCGCCTGCTGCATAAATAGGCTTAAAATAGAAAGAAGGAATAAATAACTTTAATAGAACAGAATCGGTGATGGGAGGAGAGGGATGAGGTAGGCGGCTCCTGTTCCCTGTCCATCTCACCCCAAGTCCTGTCCCATTGTCCTGCCTCTGTCCTTTTATCCAAACTCATCCATAGAAGGACAACCTGGCACTGATTGAACAGTCTGAAATGGGTGAAAAAAAGTGTTGTTGTCATTGTTTGGGTTCCACCCAAGCGGCAACCTCCCGCTGAAGCCAACACGGAAGTGACTTAGACTGCAATTCATCGACTGGCCGCTAGAGACAGGCTCCAAAAGGGAGTCAAATCTGTACCTCCCCCATGTTAAAATGCCCATCTTTACAGCAGAAAAAAATGTGTTTACTGCCTGGTACAAAAAAAGGTTTTGGTCTATACAGCTAATTTTGTCGGAACTGTGAGGGGGTGAATTTTTTTATAACTCATCCGTTTAAATTATATTAAGCCTTAAAGTTCTGCATAATTAAGGGTGAGGCCACTTGAGTGAGCTGCTGTCACCTTACTAGTCGTTTGTCTGCTATCTGTGAGCCGTCATGTTACTTCAGCTAATCTCTGCTGTGTTTGTGCTTTTTTGGGATTATTTCATACAATTATCAAATAATATGGATTGCTGTGTGGTTAATGGTCGAGACAGATGTATGTCTGTGTGTACAGGTGCACGCATGCGGAAGATAAACACAACGCACGTTGTTGGATCGTCTTGACATTGGCTAAAAGTTAAGTCTTTTCTTCTCTGTTGTGATGTATATATGAGTGAAATGGCTTATCATACAAGAAACAATGTAGAGTGGGGCTTGATTTTATCCAATGAGAATTGATTGGATGGTTGTGGTTTGCTATTGCAAGAGAAGAGATGTCACTGCAAGAGGAAGGGGAATTTATTTTGATTAAAGATTACGAGGGCACATTCATTTGAAAAAAATAATGTTGTGCACAGATAAATCATTAATAATAAATGCTGCAATATTCCATAAAAAAATAAGAATTGTCAATTTTTTGTCACATGATCATTCAAAAATCATTCTAGAAAACGTTTTTTATTATTATCAATGTTTAGAACAGTTTTTGCTGCTTAACGTTTTTGTGGATACAATGATACCATTCAAACATTTGTGGTAAGATTAAAAAAAAAGGAGAGGAATTAATACTTTTATTCATCAATAAAATTGAGCAAAAGTGACAGTGAAGACATTTATAATGTTACAGCAGATTTCTATTTAATAAATACTTTAACAAATGTAAGAAATACATTTAATAAACGTAAATAAATGCTGTTCATTGAACTTCCTATTCATCAAAGAATCCTGAAAAAAGTATCACCGTTTCCACAAAAACTTTAAGCAGCACAACTGTTTTCAACACTGATAATAATAATAATAAGAAGAAATGTTACCTGAGCACCAAATCAGCATATTAGAATGATTCCTGAAGGATCATGTGACAATAAAAACTGGAGTAATGATGTTGAAAATCCAGCTTTGTCATCACAGGAATAAATTACATTTTAAAATATATTAAAATATAAAACAGTTCTTTTCATTTGTAATAAAATTTTGCAATATTACTGTTTTTACTGTATTTTTTTATTAAAGGTCCCCTAGAACATGTTTTTAAAAGATGTAATATAAGTCTAAGGTGTCCCTTGAATGTGTCTGTGAAGTTTCAGCTCAAAATACCCCATAGAATTTTTTTTAATAAATTTTTTTAACTGCCTATTTTGGGGCATCATTATAAACGCGCCGATTTATTCTGTGCGGCCCCTTTAAATCGCGTGCTCTCCGCCCACGGAGCTCGCGCTTGCCTTAAACAGCGCCTAAACAAAGTTTACACATCTAATATAACCCTCAAATGGATCTTTACAAAGTGTTCGTCATGCATGCGTCAGATTATGTGAGTATTGTATACTGTTATATTGTTTACATCTGATTCTGAATGAATTTGAGGCTGTGCTCCGTGGCTAACGGGCTAATGCTACACTGTTGGAGAGATTTATAAAGAATGAAGTTGTGTTTATGAATTATACAGACTGCAAGTGTTTAAAAATGAAAATAGCGACGGCTCTTGTCTCCGTGAATACAGTAAGAAACGATGGTAACTTTAACCACATTTAACAGTACATTAGCAACATGCTAACGAAACATTTAGAAAGACAATTTACAAATATCACTAAAAATATCATGATATCATGGATCATGTCAGTTATTATTGCTCCATCTGCCATTTTTCGCTGTTGTTCTTGCTTGCTTACCTAGTCTGATAATTCAGCTGTGCACAGATCCAGACATTCTGCCCTTGTCTAATGCCTTTCATAATATTGGGAACATGGGCTGGCATATGCAAATATTGGGGGCGTACACCCCGACTGTTATGTAACAGTCGGTGTTATGTTGAGATTCGCCTGTTCTTCGGAGGTCGTTTAAACAAATGAGATTTATATAAGAAGGAGGAAACAATGGAGTTTGAGACTCACTGTATGTAATTTCCATGTACTGAACTCTTGTTATTTAACTATGCCGAGGTAAATTCAATTTTTCATTCGAGGGCACCTTTAAATAAATGCAGCCTTCGTGAGCATAAGAGACTTCTTTCAAAAAATTTTTAAAAATTGTACCGAATCCAAATAGTAGTGTACTTTTTTTCTTTAGACAGAGAAAGAGAGCTGACATGGTTGGAGGCTACCAAGGTTTAACTTACACACAGCTGGTGCAACTGGCCCTTGGTGAAAGGAAATCAGAAGAAGAGTGACTGGCGGTTAGCAGCGCTGTATGTCTGTTTCAGAATTTGAAAGATTCTTAGTAAAAAGCTCTGTTAAAATGTGTGAAAGTACTCTTAACAACCAACACCTCCTATCTTTTCCAGGTGCGTTTGAACTCAAAGAATAACTGTGTTGCCTCATGATTGTGTCGTCTCTGTTGAGGTGAGATGTGATAATGAATATGTTTGACAGGTGGGAAAGGAAAGGCAGTGGGAAACTGAAACGTTCTAAACTTTAATTTTCGGAGATTGGAGTTTTGTTTTAGCTCTCCTCACCTGTAGCTTAGCATTGTCTGAACCGGTGCCTCACGAGAACGACAGACAATTAGTAACTTGTGTTTGTGTGTGCGATAATAAATCAACAGGCTAAGGTGCACAGCTGTGAGAGAAGGATAACTGGGTTTTATTTCCAACTTGGTGACTCTGATGTGTGGCAGTGGCAGAGAGGGGAAGAGGAAATCGGTGTAATTATTCTCCGCGTGCAACAGAGCCAGCTGGGGACCCCTTCAACAACATAGGCTAATTTATATCTGCATGGCACTTTCCCGGTTTCTGACAGAGCCCCTCTCTGCTCTCCAGGCTCTCCTGTCCGTACTTCTGGGACTCTTAGTGCAGCTAGCACACTGCTTATAAACTCCCTCCAATCTCGCTATTCTGCGGCACTGCACTGTGAAGGAGCGAGTCATTATGAGAACAGGCGGATGGCACAGATCGAGTGAGTCACTCTTGGTTCAAATGAACTATTGCCTCATGAGACTGAACTTTTAATAATTGGTTTTAAAATGAGAGGTTACACTGGGTTTTTTGAATAGTTTTTTGAATACTTCAGTAATCATTCACCCATTCAGCTGTTCATTTCATGAGAAATGTACTTGAGAACATGTTTTAAATGTGATCCATTAACATATTAGCATCAGCATTAACTTTTGTTACACTCTTAAAAATAAAGGTACCAAAAGGGTTTTTTGTAGCAATGCCATAGAAAAAACATTTTAATGAACAATTCTTAAAATAAACATTTCTTTTCTTTCCCTCCCTTTTGCAACGACATATGTTCTCTGACGATGTGTTTACCAGTGTGAGGGCAGTCCAACCTGTCACTCACATGAGATCGACCAATAGCAAACCACAACAATGCAATGATCCAATCAATTCCCGATGGACAAAATCAAGTCCCACCCTACATTTTTTTTCGAGAAGCCTTTTAACTTGGATATGTGATATGTCACAATAGGGAATAAAATATGATCGCAAATTCCGTTTTATGCCGACTTTAATGCCTTTTGACAAATAATTATATTGTAACATGTAGCTAGTAGTTGTAAAAGGTTATTATATTCTACTACAAATATTGTAAGTTCAAAATGGCATCAGTGTGGAGTACAGTTGTGAACAGGCTGAGAATATTGTCATCTCTATGTGAATTCTGAGCACGGTTTCATATTTTCCTTCCATGTGTACAGCAGCTGTTGATTTGATCTTCCCTTTCAGCAGCTAATTAGAGTCTTTTAGTTCCTGTGAGAAAAGGTCACTTTCTCCCTCTGCACAGATGCATTAACAAGCCAAGTATTAATACACTCACCTCCATGTACAGGTCAGACTAGAGCAAACAGCTCCTTCAGTTTAAAACAGCCTTTTCCCTCTGGCCTCTCCCCCCAATTTAACTCTCAATTAAACTGTCTTTACGCTTTTGATGTTACAAAATGGTTGATGTGTGTGTAGTGGGGTTTTTTTCTGTGAGTATAACCAATTTGATGGATTTCTTAATGGGAAGGTCTCTGATTTCACAACAAAATACATAACTCGCTTAGTCACTGTGATACTGCATTATGACAAAACACACACACAAACACAAATTTAAAAAAATTCTTCCTTCAGAACCCATTGCATCTTTATCCTCCATCAGAACTCACTTCTTTCTCCACTCCTGACAGCTCAATTACAATCCCGAGCAACAGAGGAACTGCTTAACCAGCCTGCAACTGTCCAGAACACACATTCACAGTTCACATAATAATATTTACATGTTATCTAGTGTTCATTCAATTCATGCAAGCACCTACACAATTAGGCAAAGGGCTGTGCTATAAGGTTGTTGTTTTTCTACTGCTCTGGCTCATGCTGTTTTCGTCTTCCCAGCAGTATTGATTTGTCTTTGGTTTGTCTGTAGCAAGTACCTATTCTTGTCACAGAGACACTTAGGTGAACATCCCTTTAATTGCTTGCCATCTATTCTGAAATAAACACTGCCCCGGGGTCCTGTCGCCTTTGCATGGTGAGATTTAGTATGAAGAAAGAATGCAAGGTAGATGTTTTTGAGGAATCAGCAGGGAAAGTATTTCTACTGTTAAACTGAATTTAATTTTCCATAAAACTTAAAGGGTTAGCTCACCCAAAAATGAAATTTCTGTCATTAAGTACTCACCTTTATGTCATTCCACACCCATAAGACCTTCGTTCATCTTCGAAACACAAATTAAGATATTTTTGATGAAATCCAAGTTTTTTTTTATATCCCCCATAGAAAGCATTGAAATTACCATCATTCGAGGTCCAGAGAAGTAGTAAAGACATCGTTAAATTATTCCACGTGACTACAGTGGTTCAACTTCAATGTTACGAGTGATGAGAATATTTTTGTGCGCAAAAACAAAACAAAAATGACTTCAACAATTTTTTCTCTATCCTGTCAGTCTTGTACGCAGTTGACGCAGTAAACGCAGTTCAGCACTTCCGTGTTTACGTCCGAACACTGGTTCAGTATTAGCCGACGCTGTTCACATGAGCACCATGATGCATGTGTGTGATGCTGACGAAGGAGCCGGCCAATACTGAGCCGGCGTTCGGAAGTTAAAGGATTAGTCCACTTTTAAAAAAAATGTTCCTGATAATTTACTCACCCCCATGTCATCTAAGATGTTCATGTCTTTCTTTCGTCAGTCGAAAAGAAATTAAGGTTTTTGATGAAAACATTCCCGTATTATTCTCCTTATAGTGGACTTCAATGGCCTCCAGACGGTTGAAGGTCAAAATTACAGTTTCAGTGCAGCTTCAAAGGGCTTAAAAAAAAAACAGACGAGGAATAAGGGTCTTATTCTACTTATGGAACGAACGCGGCACCAGTTTAGTTTTTTTTCCGTAAGTAGAATAGGGAAGGTGTAGGACAAACAGCATAAGCGTTTTGAAGAATGCAGAAAGCGGAAGTACATTCAAGGTAATTGTGATGAGGTTCAAATGTATTTGGGGAAGGAAGAGGACAAGGGTCGGCTTTGACTGCTGATTGAGGTTTATTTTCACCAGAGAAAATATCAAACAAATAAACAAAAGACGGTGCAACGCACATTCAATAATTCCACATCCAAGGACGGGCTTTACTCCACAAGTTCATCAGGATCACAGTCCAGTGCTCAATCAGCAGTCCCTTTCTCTCTCTCACGCTCCTGCTTCTCCTGCCGTTTTATCCTGTCTCCACGGCAATTACTGGAACGAGAAACAGGTGTTCGTGATTTGCATTCAACCCGCTCACTCACCACGCGTCTCCTGACGCTCTCTCCCGTTGCAGACTCCGCTAAACCACGCCCCCCTCGCCACAGTAATATTTTGTGTTTATAAAGCATATACAGTTGTATTTTTTTCGAAAAGGACCAATCGTTTCGCTAGATAAGACCCTTATTCCTCGTCCGGTATCGTTTAAAGCCCTTTGAAGCTGCACTGAAACTGTAATTTTGACCTTCAACCATCTGGAGGCCATTGAAGTCCACTATAAGGAGAATAATCCTGGAATGTTTTCATCAAAAACCTTAATTTCTTTTCGACTGACGAAAGAAAGACATGAATATATTGGATGACATGGGGGTGAGTAAATTATCAGGAAAAGTTTATTTAAAAGTGGACTAATCCTTTAACAAACACTAAACTGCATCAACTGTGTATGAGTCTGACAGGGTAGAGGAGAAATTTTTTAATAAAGTTGTTTTTTTTGTTTTGTTTTTGTGCACAAAAAGTATTCTCGTCGCTTCATAACATTAAGGTTGAACCACTGTAGTCACGTTGACTATTTTAGTGATGTCTTTACTACCTTTCTGGACCTTGAATGACGGTAATTTCGTTGCTTTCTTTACGAGATGAAAAAAAAAACCTTGGATTTCATCAAAAATATCTTAATTTGTGTTCTGAAGATGAACGAAGGTCTTACGGGTTTGTAACGACATGAGGGTAGGTAATTAATGACAGAAATTTTATTTTTGGTTGAACTAACCATTTAATTTTAAATACTGTATGCATTGGTTACTTACCTGTGTATAATAATTACTATAGTCCTATACATTATATGTGTGTGTAGGTAGGTATAGACCATCAGTCTGTGCATTAGAGTGACTTTTCAGTGACTTCAGTAGGTGGTGACCTCACACTCTTAGAAAAAAAGTTTCAACTATAGAACCCTAGGGTTCATGACTCAATTTTACAGAACTCTATGTGCCAGAAAGGTTCTTTATAGAAAAATGTTTTAAATTATTGCATAGTAGAACAGAGAGTCTCCTGGCAAAAAGAGAACGTGACAAAGCTTGTAATAAAACCAGAATCAACATTGGCTTGGCTTTTCGGAGATGCGGAGAACTGAGGGATTTGAAATTTTGTAATAAAACAGTGATGGCATTTTAATACTCAACAGATGAGTAAGGTGTTTTATTGAACAGATAAATGATCATATGTAACTCTCTAAATGAGTTCATTTAAAAAGTGTTATCTATTGCGAACAGTCATTTCATTATGGGTTGTAGCGCAGTGCTGGAATTTATTTTCAAGGAAGTGCCATGTGTATTAATGGGTATAGCAACAGTAACGTCTTAAGCTAGTCAGCTTGAGATTTCCATTTATATACTGGTTATATCACTCAAGTCTACTAGTGAATGTTTTATGAGCAGTACACGCTCTCTTTTTTTAGTTATGAGAAAGAACCGTATTCATACGCACAGTCACGCAGAGCAAAAGCACAACCAAAACAATGTTCTACTGCAAAAATTCATGCAGTTTTGTTTATTAACCACTAGACGGCCAAAAGTTACATAGTGTATGTAACTTTATGTAACTTTTGTTTATAAATGAATGTATAAAAACATTCATTTGTAAACAAAACAAGGGACTGGCTGTAGAAGCAAGTCATTAAATCATTCACTTAACTGATTTGTTCAAAATGCCACTATGTTGCTTGTAGACAATCAGCGGTTAATTATGCTTTGGCTTCAAATTGATTTTATTTTTTATTTTTATTTTTTTGCTGACTAAAATGACTGAATTCTTGTTTATTGAACTGTTATAATAACGCAAACTATATGTTACATTAATTACAAATAAACAAATATTTTAAAAAGGAGAGTATTTTTACTTGCACATGCTGTTCACTGGTGAAAGCATCACTCTCTAAATATTGAATATATCCTTATGTGTTTCCTCATGTGGAAAAGGATTATTGAATATTTCCTTGTGTGTTTCCTCATGTGGAAAAGGATTTGCTGACATTGGTGTTATTTCATTCTCACCAGCACCAGGATCTTTACACCTTTTGTGAGAGTTTTGGATGGAGTGAATCAGGTGGAATGACAGCAGCGGCAAAGTAAATCCGAACCATTTGAGCTGCAGCAAGGAAAATCTTTAAAACAAGCATGGTAACTGCTAACAGACAGAGAGAGAGTGTGACTGAGTGAGGATGATGGAAAAGAGGTATGCAAAGAGATAGATAGTTGGGGGTGGATCAAAAGGAAGACATGGAAGAGAAATCAAATTAGATGAAAAGATCTGCTCTGACGAAGAGAACAATTGGACATTTTTGAGAGTTTGATCTCTGAATTTTGATCATCTGTTTCAATAATATATGTTTAATATTTTAAAGCTGTAAATATCATTCTAGACATCTGAGGGAAGCATAAAGTGAGATTCATTGTACAGTGAACCTGTTTCTCACAAGCACAATGAAAAACATAATTTGAAAAGACTGCATAATTTGCCATCCCTCCATCCCACAGCCTCCTCCACCCGATGCAGGTGCAAGCGGCTTTATCATATTTCTCTCATCTGAGTCTTCCTCTGTAGTTGATTTCTGAAGAAAGACTTGTTATATGTGTTACTTAAACTGTGGTATTAGAACACACGCGCACACATTAATACATCAACCAAATAATATAAATCCTTGATATATCAATCTCTTGGGGGTATAAGAATATGCATAATATAATAGCAATGCTGCCTTCCCCAAAACTCCCTAGGTGCCTGGTTGTGGGTAACATCATTAATGTAGGAGCTGATGGAACAGGTAAATGAAGTGGTTAATCTCTGTCAGATTATTGTTGTACCCCCCACATAGTCTGCCACCTCCTCAAAGCCAACACATGCATGCAGAAATGCTGAATATTCTCATTTTACCCTCAAACAAACAGTGCTGATGACTTAGGTTATGTAGAGGCATTACAGTATTACATAAAAGGAATAAGAAATATTGAATTTTGCATTAAAAATGTTTGAACCTTTCTGTATGTTTAGGCACCTTTTATAAACTTTGGGTGACAGTTCTTTCAACATATGTAATCTGTAGTACCTTACCATCTCATAAAATGCTAAAACTGTTTCTCTGTGCTGAATTCCCCAGTGCACAATATAACCTCTATAGCCTCATATTATTGCAAGCTTCCATTAACTGTTAATAGGCGGTCAATAATCAGTCAGTTAAGTTAACTGCGCGTGGATGTGCAAGCATATTTGTTTTCATAGATTATTAATTTCCATCAGTACAGAATTGCACACCTGTGTGCCATAAATATCTCTCTCTCACACACACAGTGTTCACCCAGGTAAGAATGATCTGTGTGCTCCTGTTTATCCCTGAACTCTCAAAGCTGAGAGAGAGGTCTATTTTTGTTGATTGCTGGGGAAATAAAGCAGACTTTGGCCGTCCAATCAAAGCCCTCCACACATTCTGCCTGCCATGTCGAGGAGTTAAATGTCATGAATTCTTAATGCTTAATGAGCCCATCAACCCTTGAGTAAAAGTCCTCTGTAGTGCTTCTGCTAATTGGCTCCAGTGGCTGCTCTCCCCTGCTGAGCTGGACCCTGGGAAGAGAAGGAAATAGCGGGAGAAGGAAAAAAAGGTTTTGGGAAGGGGGTCTGAGATGAGTGGGTCGGTCAGGTCCAGTGGTCTGGAACGACTGGTATGAGTGACACAAATACACATGCACATTTCCCTACCACTCTACTGCTCTTATCAGCTTACGAAGTGTGGCACTTAAAGGTAGGGTAGGCAATGTTTTTCAATAACACTTTTTGTTATACTGGTTGAAACTCACTTCACATCCTGATAGCAATCAATTATAGAAGTGGTTTAAATATTAAAAAATGTACATATATCTTCTGTGGAAGTCTCAGAACCAAAAATGTTTGTCCACTCATTGCATTTGGTCCGAATCCATACCTCCGTGCACCTGCTCGCGCAGACATCACACGTCATCAGCGCATTTCATGAGGCTATTCAGAGCTGTACACAGACAGTCACAGAGAGCCACAAACACACAGTAGCCGCCTTGTACAGTTCCTCCTGAACAAAACAATGAGCTTATGCTGCGTTCATGACACACCTTCTGTAATTAAGAGATGGCAACCCATGATGTTCTACTCTGAGCAATTCACGTCCTCATTGTAAAAAAGAATGTGTTGACTCAACAAAACAAAACAACTGTTTGCATCAAGTTTTTGGAGTTACGACAACTTTGAGTGAATTTACATTCAACCAACAAGCTACATTGAGTTAGAGGAACTTAATTATTTGTAGCATTAACACAAATTTTAAGTTGATTACTCAAAAAAGTTAAGTCGCTCCAACTACCAGAGTTGTAGAACCAATTAATCTTATCTATTTCAGTTGAAATCAACAGCTATCATAGCACATGCTAACATAATTTATTTAACATGTACAGTTGTGGTCAGAATTATTGGCACCCTTGGTAAATATGATCAAAGATGACTGTAAAAATAAATCTGCATTGTTTATCCTTTTGCTCTTTAATTCATAAAATTAGCAAAAATCTAACCTTTAATTGAAGGAAAAGAATTGAAAGTGGAGGGGGAAATCATTAAACTGTATATTTAATGAACAAGTAAGATAGGATTACTTGTCATTGGCATTAACGCAGTCATTGCTTATAGAGTCATTGTAGTGTTTACCTTACCTAAAGTATCTACTCTTCAGTTCAACGGTCCAGTTGTATGGAAAGCATGCTGGGAACTAGAATTCCACTGCCTAATTTCCAAAGTTATCAAGACAGTTTCAATAAGTTACTGCAAGCCAATTAACACAGAAATTTGAGTTTAAATTACAGATGATATTACGTTGATGTAATGATTAACATTATTATGTCAACAGAACTCTACAAAATAATGTTTGCAACTTAAAAGGTTTAATTAAAACAATAAATTTGAATTTTTAACTTGCAACCGTGCATTTATTTAAGTTGTGGTAACAGGTCCCCTGAATTACTTTTTAGAGATTTACGCATGTCTTTGGCAACACAATCAATTAATCTGCAGCAGTCAGGTGGTACAAGTCAGAATGCTTTGAGACATAAGGTAATTTAACGCCATTTCTCGTGACTCTTTGCAGACTCTGCTCTGGTTGAAACACGATGCATTAAGAGTTGGGGTGTGAAAACTTTTGAACAGGATGATGTCGTCCAAATTTTTCTTATTTTATTGAAATATCATTGCTTTTCATTTAGTACTGCCCTCCGGAAGCAACAGAAGATACTTGCATGTTTCCCGGAAGAAAAAAATAAGTACAATTTACCTTGATATTCAAATTCAAAAGTTTTCACCCCCAACTCGTAATGCATCGTGTTTCCTTCTGGAGCATCAGTGAATGTTTGAACCTTTTTTAATAGTTGTGTTTGAGCCCTCAGTTGTCCTCAGTGTGATAAAATGGATCTGAAAATCATACAGTCACTGCTGGAAAGGGTTCAAATATGCAAAACATGCTTAAAAACTGAAGAATCTGCAGGACCTGGATGATTTTTCTGATGAACAGAGTTCAGTTTAACTGCTCAGAACAAACAAGGGACTCATGAACAACCATCACAAAACAAACAAACAGCAGTTGATCATCCGGGTAACCACATACAGTATTGAGAATCAAAGGTTCACATACTTATGAATGGGGCCATTTGAATAAATTCAGCTTTTTTTTTTTTCTTGTGGACTATATGTAAACATCTTTTATGTAAAATATCTTACTCAGGACAGTACTAAACAAAAAAGAACATGCATTTTGTATGATCTCTCTTACTTTGTTAAAAATGTTCACATTTTCACAGATTCTGCAAGTGGTTCACATACTTTTTCTTACAACTGGATATTTAGAATCTTCAAAATATCTTGAAAATAATAAAAACTCTTCAAAATATCTTGTATTCCTCAGAAGAAAGAACTGTATACAGGTTTGGAACAACGTGAGGGTGTAAATGATGAGTAAATGATGACAAGGACTTGACAACTATAGAAAGATGAACATGCTTGATTATTCTATCGAAAAAAACAGTGATGTTGACGTTTGGGCAACTTTGTTTGTGAAAAAAAAAATAGTTACACTAAAAGCTACTGTTTTGATAACCCTTAGAGCTGTAGAGTCACTGTAATTACAACTATAATTTTTATAGTAAGCAAGCGCTTTCCCTGTGCTTAACTCAAAGCCTGTCATGTGAAGTGGTATGATATCCATAAATGAACATGCTGTAGTTCCTTTTGGTTATTCATTTTCATTTATTCCATCCACCTGCAGTTCACAGAGGGGTGTCACTCTGGCACAGTGTCAGCTTTAAAAAATGCCGTCTACAATATGCAAAGCTACAGGGTGGGGTTAACATATCAGACAGCCGAATACAAGTGGATAAATGTGAGATACAATGAGCGAGTGGGAGTTTAGAGAAGAGGGATGGAGTGGAAAATAAAAAGGGGAGGGTGGGGTGGGGTGGCGTGGCGTGTTGCAATAGGTAACATGAGGACTTTTACTTCTCATTCCGGCGACTCCCCTGCACGCTCATTGACAAGTGCGCACCATCGCCGCCTCCCCTGCCGTCCGTGGCCAGCTTCCTCTAACCACTGCAATTGGCGTGAGCGGCGAGCAGGCACACACCGTCCTCCTCTCCCCTCCCTCACCTGCGACCGCTGTGCCATTCCCAGCAACTCTACCAATTACCTTCCAGCCCAGCTGCCAGGTCTAAATCTGTGGCTGAGGAGAAGAGGCATGTCTGCTGATTCAGCCCCTGCAGAGCCTTTACTCCCTGAGTACGGGATGCGGAGTGGGCCGCCACCAGTGGATGTCTGACTCCCTCAAGAGTGAGGATACCGTCCCAAAGCCTAACCTTCCCACGTCACTCTTACACCCACCTCAGGCTGTTTGCTACTCTGTGAATATCGATCTGATCAAGATAATCATGTTGTGGATGCTGGATTTGCAGTTTTTCCTTTGTAATATTTCATTGCTCCATGCAGCTTCATCCTCAATTGTTTTTTGTTGACGTATGTAGTCCTATTTTAGAACAGGTAAAGATGTAAAGATGCTGTGTTTAGGGGGTTATTTATCATGTATCCAAGATGTAGGTGACTTTTTTCTTCAGTAGAACAGTAAGAAAAAATTTTAGCTGAAACTGTGGTCCTCTGTGATTCACATAATGGAAGTCAATGGGTGCCATCACTTTGAGATGAAAAAAAAACATATGCAGACAAAACAAAATACCTACGGCTCCTGACGATACACTGAGGTTTTAAAAAATAAAACGATTGGTCTATGCAAAAAACTGGGATACTTTTTGCCATTGAGATGACTTGGAAAAAGTGTCCCAGTCATCCTGAATTCACCCCTATTGCATTTTCTTGATTGTACAGCATATTTGTTGCTTTCAAATGTGCTTTATAAATAAACTTGAATGTACCTTATAGGGTTAGTTCACCCAAAAAGGAAATTTCTGTCATTAATTACTCACCCTCATGTCGTTCCACACCCGTAAGACCTTCGTTCATCTTCGGAACACAAATTAAGATATTTTTGATAAAATCCAATGGTTCAGTGAGGCCTCCATTGTTATCATGATAATTAACACTTTCGAATGTCCAGAAAGGTACTAAAAACATATTTAAAACAGTTCATGTGTCTACAGTGGTTCCACCTTAATGTTATGAAACTGCCAAAGTCACGTGAACCATTGAAATTTCTAAATGTTTCGAAACACTTATGATGTAACGAAGCCTCGTTTACTGAAATCACGTGACTTTGGCAGTTTGATACATGCTCCGAACCACTGATTTGAAACAAAAGATTCGTAAAGCTTCAAACTCAAGACTGTCATTGGTAACTGTAATCTCCCCATCGTATTTCTGATCCTTAAAGGTATAATTCACCCAAAAATGCAAATTTGCTGTTAATTTACTGACCCTCAGGCCATCCAACATGTAGGTGACTTTTTTTTCTTCATAGAACAGTAAGATTTTTAGCTGAAACTGTGGTCCTCGGTGATTCATTTAATGGAAGTCAATGGGTGCCGTCACATTGAGATTAAAAAAAAACATATATGCAGACAAAACAAAATTAATACCTGCGCCGCTTGACGATATATTGAGGTCTTAAGAAGATCTTCCTGCCGCATAATGACGCACAGGAGCTCAAAGGTTGAGAATCAATGAAAAGTCAATCTTTCCGCTTTTGATGAACAATACAACACACGCGTCTTCCCTCTCTGTTGTAAACGATCACAGCGTCAGCTCACGTGTGAGTTTGCTCCCGCACATGTCATTAAGCGTCAGGAAGCTCGCACTCCAGACTATCGTGAATGCACTCAGGACCATTTGCCAATGCTGTGGATTAGAGGTAATAATGTTGTAAATAATCTTCAATCATCCTGAATTGACCCTAAATACAAAATTAGACAGAATAATAGTTAATACGGGGTTAAATAAGAAAATAACTAACATTATACAACATACACATAAAATCCCTTTACATAACAAACAACATCAAAGGCAATGAAAAAACATTATTATTCAACCTAGAGTGCAGAAATGATCTCACAAAGCTTGATCTAATTTCAAATTTTTAAGCAAAAGATGTGAGATTTCTAATATATTAGAAATACAAAATAAAATATTTCTCTAAAGCTTTCAACTAGTGGGCCTCAAAAAAATGCTAAATCCTAATAATAAAATGCAACTATCTATATAATAAGCATGCATAGTTGTTTAGTCTTATCAACTTTTAAAAGAAGGAACAACATTTGAGATGTCTTTTGTTACTGGTGACAGTATTTTAGCTTTGTTCAGTCTCTTACGCTGCTTTCAGATGTATACTGTCAATGCATTTACAAAATTGTTCGTTTGCTACTCAGCCCGTCATCTAAATAAATTTCTATATTGGCAGGCCTATTGGGCCTAATGAATGTAATTTTGGTACTGTGTTGGGTCACCACTTGATGTCCTTTGTAAAATCTGGGTTTGAAGCAAGACCGTTTGAAGCAAAAGTAGTTGAAGCTGAACCACGAGTATGGTATGAATTGCAAATGAAAAAACAACAACAACAACAACATGTAAGCTGCACTGCAATTGGTACATATATTTTCTCTCCAATAAGTGTTTACCAGGCATAGTGTGACAATTTACTTTTTATCAACAGGCATCCTGCTGGGGGAACCAACCTAGTACATTTTCTCTGGAATTTTATGAGTCCTGTTCTTGTACGGGATGCCAAGGACCGCCTGAAAGACCCTATTTGTCTCCCTAATCTTACTCGAAATAACATTTGCATTCAGCCAGCTGCCTGTAATAAAGGCTGGCAGTTATGAGGCCTCCTCCATGCATTACCATTAATCACAATTAAATAGAGCTTAGCGCTTGTCACATGAATATTTACAGTTTGGCCGGGGCCATCTCACACTGTAAATTCATAAATCATTTGGCCAGATTATGGAATTTATGGCTGTTTTATTATTCATGATCAGCCTTTTATGTGGTGTTATATTTATTTCCCTCTCCACTGGACGGGCACGTTGAGCTGGGTTTAGTGGGCTGTCCATCACACCTGTCACACACACATCTGGGCTGTCACAGTCACACACCTAGGGACTGCACACTTCTCCGGTCACTTGCATATCTCTTTCTCTAACTCTTGTATGCCAGTTTTCTGTACACCACAGCATGTCGGAGAAGCAAATTAGATTTTTCTGCCATAGAATGAGTGTGAGTGTGTTTGGCCGCCTCCAAAAATAATCTAATCTGTCTTCTGCTGTTTTATGTTGTCGAGAGCTCCCTCCGGAGGACGGGCCCAAAATGCTTCAAGGATTCACACAGTTGAACATGTGACATGGCATCACTTCCCCACCAGCTTTCCCTTTATATTCAACAAAAAGCAGCAGGTGTCTTTGCCATGTATTCCTATAAGAGAGACTGTGAAGTCACCGTCCACCCCCTCCTTTTCTCACTCTCAATGGGACAAGTGACTGAGAAAGCAAGTGGAAGATCAGAATAAAAGATTCTGAGTGAAAAGAGTGAAAACTGCTAATTGAAAACCACTCATTTTTATCTGCTCTCATTTTTTATACTCACCTTTATTCTTGGAGTAGCTGACAATCTTAACCTGTTAACTGTCACCCCCCTTTTTGAGCATAGAAACATAAATTGTTGTAATACATGAATGCTTTGGAATACAGACCTGTGGATGGACTCTTCTTAAAGACAGATTATTGAAAGTGTAAAAAAGTTATAAAAGTTTAATTTTATACAAAATATACACTGCCCTCCAAAAGTTTGGAAACACCCCTGGCAAAGTGTGGTTTGGACAATATCAGAATGAATCCTTATCATTTTTTGGTGCAAATACATTTAAGTAACTTGACATTATCATTGAAGACCAGCAATAATAATTTTCATTTTGATTACATAATAATGGCAATATATAGCCTACGTGTCAAAGCCAGACATGCCCCTTTGCCAGCTGTGATGCCTGGTTACTGGTTTAAACTTGGCCCAGGTTTGTAAAAGATTTTTGGGTCAGCACACCTTAATAGCTTCAACAATTGATTGCCAATTAAGTTTATAATACAATGAACCAATTAGAACCCAGTTTAGGTCAGATAGCTGCTAATGGTGGATATTTTGATGAATCGAAAATTTTAGTTTTTTCTATGTATAAACTGTTTATGTAATAAAATATGTTTTCATAGTTTGTGTTGTCCCTTATCAGTGCAAAATTATCACAAATTAAAAAGGATTCATGCCAATATTGTCCAAAACCCCACTTTTCTAGGGTGTTTCCAAACTTTTAGAGGGCAGTGTATATTGTTCAAAATAACTCTTAGCATTGCTAATAAATTAAAGCCATATGTCTAACCAAGTTGTGTTTCAAATTTGAAGTTGATATCACAAAAATTCAGGTTTCTGTGCTGTGAGAGTTTCTTTAGGGATTATACCAAAAATGCTAACTTGCTAATTTGCTAACATGTTAACAATAGCATGGTATAACACTTGCTAACTGAGTTTAGAAATATAAAGCATTTAACATATCTCAAACCAAGTCACATGCACTTGTCACCATGATGGTAACTCTCCAAAAACCCACATTAACAGAAATATATATATCTTTTTTTTTGTTTTGTTTTTTGCAAGATTAATGTTAAGTGGGAGATTTAGTGGGAGATAAATGGGATATATATATATGACACTTAATTTGAGCATTTACTCTCCCTTTCGAGTGCCATGGGCAAAGCATGCTGGGAAATAGAAATTCCAGCCCAGTTTCAGTTAAACTTAAAGGGTAGGTAACACACACAAGCTGTGTCTCATTTCATTTAATTTCGAAGGCTGCATCCTCAAGAGGGCGAATCCTGTGAAGGATGCGGTATATGGAGTGTCCTTAGCCAGAATTAAACGAGACGTCTTTCGTAGGACACACAGGCAGGAAAGGAAACAGGAAGTATATCGTTGCTATGCCAACGCGTTCACGGCAGCCTCGTTGCGCTCTCAGCAAATGAATGAAAATTATTAATACATTTGTAAAGTCATTTGAAAAGAAAATGTATTTACTTGTTTTATTTTGGTTTAATGCTTGAGGAGCTGGCTTATGTACAACAGATATCTGTTACAGAGACAAAGGAGGAGGATATTAAGAAGAACAAAGTTTAAAACAAAAACAAGCATGAAACTACTTACATCTAAACACATCGCTTGTTTGTACATTTGCCGACGCCGCCATTTATTTTTTTCAAATAAATGACGGTTGTTAACAGTGACGCAAAGAATTGTGGGCTATCTGCAGCAGCAAAGGATACACCTCATGTATCCTCCGAATCCCTGTGAAAGAAGGACGCATTCGAAGGTCACGATCGGAGTGTCCTACTTACTTTTCTGAAACGATACAGCCTCAATGACGTATGCAAACTTTGAATGCAACCTCCGGAGGACGCAGCCTTTGAAATGAGACACAGCTACAATTTCTGCCAATCTCATGTTAATCTTGAGTACCTCTTCCAGGAGAAGTGCCTGTATAAGGAATTCCGCCCTTTATACGTAATAAAGGGCCATGCTCGAAAAAAACTGTCCGAAGTCTGTGAGAAATCTGTAGAGTATTCCTGGCACAGAAATTTTTTTTCATTTTCGTTCATTTTTTGAAACTTTGTGTAACGGTGTAAATAAGTCAGAATGCATGAAATAGCATTAGACCCCCCCCCCCCCNNNNTTCTAGATTAAAAGAAATGTTAAACTCAAAACAATGAAACAGTTCAGTTTACTTAAAATATATCAGTTCTGTGAACTTGAAAGGAAAAGAAAATGCTAAATGCTCATAAAAGTTTATTTGACTGAACTAATTTGTTTAATTTAAGTTTGTTCTTCTCAAACCTATTAATTATTTTGAGCGTTATAGGGTTTACAGCAAAACTAGCCCTACCTATGCGATTCTCTCCATCGGGGATTGGGTCAGCGGGAAAACCTCAGACTTGGCAACACTGCTTCTAACAAAATGGCCAAACATGGCACCTTGAGTCTCAGACCTTTCTAACAATATGAATTTTGTTAGAAAAAGATTTAATTAATGCAGTAAATTTTGTAAAATCTAAAACATGGCACCGCCCACTAGGGAAAGGAGCCCGCTAAAAAGGTTTTAAAATACCGTTTCCGTGGTAACGCAGTGTCCAGTTTCTAAATGGTTTTCACAGGATGAATGATACCTAATTTTATTATGATTTCTAAAACATGGTATATAGAGGGGAAAAAGGCAATAAGTGCTACCGGGACACTGACAGTTAACAGGTTAAGGCGGAGATTTGCCTGAGCTTGATTCCCATGATTAACAGCTGATTCAGCTGTTGACCTGTGCTGTGCACAGCTGTGGCCTGAGCCCAGCCAATCAGAGCTTAAGTGGACCATGTGTTCAGGGTCAAGACAGACCGGGCCCAGTGGCCGAGAGGCCACCAGCTGCCTTCAGCTTGAGAGCCAGTCTGCGCCGTGTCCTTAATGAATGCCCTATAGCAGGTAATGCCTAGCTTACAATAGTGCATTTATAATCTTGCTGAACAAATTATTTGCTTTTTCTTCATTATAAATTACTGTTTTGTTTTCTGTATGTAAATGAGGAGAATATTGGAAGGAAGATTTGGCAAATGCATTAGTCCTGTTTTGTTATTGTGTATGCACAGATGTGATTCATAATGTGCATAAGAGGGGGTATGAGAGGAGTACGAGTGTGTTTGTGTGTTCCGGAACCAACTGACTGACAGAATGTCAAAAACATAGCAGCAGCATTAAGTAATATTTGCACACAAACTGATCCATGCCGCCTTCTTCTCCAGTAGTAAATTTGCCAATATTTCAGCTGTGTGTATGTGTATATGAAGGACAGACAGCATGGTCGCAGATATTACAGTCAATCCCATCTCCCATTGGATGGACATACTTTCCTTTCCTGTACTGTTCAACACTATCTCTTCGAGATGAACTTTAATAAAAACTGTATTCCCCTGTTCTGTACGTCTGGACTCCAAATAATGAAACATATCGATCTGCGAATTGCATCTCGCTCAATAGTCACACTGCAGCTGGAAGGGAATCAAGGCAGACGTGGTCCAAAATGCAGGTGGAGAGACAGACAAAGAGAGAGAGTGCACCATCTAGTGGTTATAAAACAAACACTCATGACAAATGTTAGCTTGGTGGACAAATTCATCAGTAGAGAAATGCACATTTGAGCCTTTAAATACTAGATAGATAGACAAAGACAGACAGAAATCTGAATGTCGCAGCAAAAATTGAGACCATCAGACCAGGCAATGTTTTTCCAATCTTCTTTTGACCAATTTTGGTGAGCTTGTGTGAAGTGTAGCCTCAGTTTCCTGTTCTTAGCTAACAGGAGTGGCACCCAGTGAGGTTTTCTGATGCTGTAGGCCTTCTGCTTCAAGGTTTGCTATTTTGTGCATCCAGAGATCATTATTTGAGATACTGTTGCCTTTCTATCAGCACGAAGCAGTCTGGCCATACTCCTATGACCTCTGGCATCAACAAGGCATTTTCGCCCCCACAGAACTGCCGCTCACTGGATATTTTCTCTTTTTCAGCCCATTCTCTGTAAACCCTTGAGAAGGTTGTGCGTGAAAATCCCAGTAGATCAGCAGTTTCTGAAATACTCAGACCAGCCTGTCTGGAACCAACAACTATGCCACATTCAGATTCACTTAAATCATCTTTCTTTCCAATTCCGATGCTCAGTTTGAACTTCAGCAGATTGTCTTGACCATGTCAACATGCCTTAAATGCATTGAGTGGCTGCCATGTGATTGGCCGATTAGATATTTGCATTAATGTGCAGTTGAATAGGTGTACCTAATAAAGTGGCCAGTGAGTGTGTATATATATATATATATATATATATATATATATATATATATATTCGCCNATATTCGCACACACACACACACGGTAATGAACATTATGCCACAAATGCTGTTGATAAAGCTTATCTTGTATTCAATATTCCTTTAATACTGATGTTTCTTTTCCAAAAACGGATGTGATGTTGGTCTAATATGTGTCAGGTTTCATTTTGATTTGCTTTTAAGAATTACACAGAATTTTACTTTGCTGATAAAAATTGTATAGTGAAAATGTACCTTTAGAGATAATCATCATATTATTGAAAAGATGGAAAGAGAAGTGAAAGACAGGATAAGGAGGAGTACGACGTGTGGGTGTAGTCACGCGAGCTCACATAACTGCATGTGTGTCTGAATGCGAGCACTCTTTTGTGCTGTCTGAATATTTGTCATCTCTCGTCTCTAGAGAGAGTGCTCTGCTATGGCCCTTAGTGGATAACAGACTGTTGTCGTGAATGGGCTGTATAGCTACTGCCTCTGCTTGTGTAGCAAACTGCCTCATGGCCTTGCACTCTTACAACAGTCTACTTTTGTTCTAGTTCCTCTTCAGCCCCTCCCTCCTCTGCACAGATGCAGTGCCCACACACTCTCTGTCCCTGAGAGCTTGAAAGGAAAAAGTATTTCTTTTGATGCACAAGTTTTAATTGTACCCTGAAACTCAGGTGTTCAAGTTTTATGCCAGTCCTGTGAATGAGTGTGCTGTCACTTATGTAAATGCAGAGATTATGTAAATGTTGGTGGGATTTCACGGTAATTTTCAAGATGTCACTAAAATGTTTTATTTAGAAATAAAATATTGCAATTTTGAAAGAAGATATTTTATGTCACTGGCAACTTATAAAAAGACATTGGACCCCACTGACTTTTATTATATGGACAAAATAAAAAATGAGATAAAACATTAACTAATAAAAACCTTAGAATCTAAGGTGTGTCTACGCAGTGCCATCAATATAATTTACTTTTTTTTTCTTTTTTTTATAATATTTAAAAATATCTTCTTTTGTGTTCAAGTTTGGAACACATGCTTTGATTAAATTTATAATTATGACAATAAATTATAATATATAATAATTATATATTATTATAATAATAATATATAATTTTCCTTTTATAATAATAAAAATTCAAAATTATGAGAAGATATACCTAGTTCTGTCATGAAACTCTAGATGGCACAGGCTGATAGGTTCTTAACGCAAACTTATGATTTTCTCAGCGTTAACTACTTGGCACAAGATGATTGGTTCATGTCGCATTTGCAGCCAATGAGCTTGCTGCTCACAACATTTAAATGGCTGGTTATATTCATTATAGCAGTTTGCAGCATGCTTTCAGAGTTCCTCCGAAACCCTCCACCTTCCCCAGCTCCACCTGTATAGATCTGCTATGGGTAAATTTATATGCTATTTGTGCAGCACCAGTATGTATTGCATACGCACAGCACTTATCAGCGTATGTATTGGCAGTAGCAAATTACTGTACTAGCTCTGCGGCAGCAGCAGCAATAATAAACAGCAGCAGCAATTCAGCAGTAGCAGCATAGCAGATCTATTCCACCTAGACCAAATACATTAACATTGTCGTATCCATTACTATGCAAAAAAATCTTCAGAGTTGTCATGATAGAATTATAATTGACAAAAAGTCAAAATAATCACACTTCAATCTCATTATTTTGATATTTTATCTCATAATTGTGAATTTGTTTTCATAATTTTAACTTAGTATCTGATCATTTCGACTTTTTGTCATAATTATGATTTACCAAAGCATGACATAAAACATAATTATGACATAAAAAGTCTCAAAATTATGACACAAAGTCACAATTATGAGAAGTCAAAATCATGAGATAAAAATATGAAGCTATGACATACTTAGTCATAATTATGAAAGCCATTTTTCATAATTTTAACTTTTTAATGTCATAATTATGACTTTATTATTTCAGATTCATAATTTCAAATGTATATGTCATTATGATTTTGTATCCGAATTTATCAAAGCATATTTTTTTCCATATAAGGGTGAGTTGAGTATATAATTTTGGTTAAACTATCCCTTTAATAATTAGTAAGCATTAGTTTAGCATTGACTCTACTGGACTTTTCAATCAGAAAAGATGTTTATTATGACAGTGTTGTCAGCAGTAACTCAAAGGATAGTCCTCCTTTCTAACATCCAGTAGGCCCCTTCAAGGTCATGTGTTTTCTATCCTTTGACACACCATCTAAAAAAACATAAATATTTGCTGGGTAATCAACATTTCCAAGGAATGAAGAGAGATTAGAATAAGGGCCCAGAACATTCCTTCATCTTGTCAAGGCCACAAGGCCATCAGCTCTTTTGAGAGACGAAGATACTGCAGCTGCTTGTTATGAGAAGCAAGGAAAAAGCAGGGAGACACAGAACAACTAATGAAACACAGGTGTTAAGTATTTGCTAAATGAACAAATCATATACTACAATAATGAAAATAATTTTTGGATGCACACACACACTTATGCTATTTATAAATATAGATTTATAGATTTTTACAGTATGCATGCGATAAAAATAGTTAAATTTTCACTATTTGGAGCCCGATGTGTGTGTGTACATATATGTTTATTTAATTAGGAAAATATGAATACGATTTCAAATAAAAAGAAGAATTTGCCTTTGAATTAGATTAATTTATCATATAAAACTATAATATATATAAATATATATGGATTACATAATTTTTAATTATGAAAAATAATAAGATGAGAAATAATTATAAGGGTGAAATCGTTTTGTAATGATAAAATAAATGTTGAATTCTTATTTAATTAGGAAATTATGTATGTATGTATATATATAATATAATTTTTATTTGATAAATAAATCTAATTCAAANATAAATGAATCTAATTCAAAGGCAAATTCTTCTTTTTATTTGAAATCGTATTCATATTATCCTAATTAAATAAACATATACGTACACACACACACACACACATCGGGCTCCAAATAGTGAAAATTGAACTATTTTTATCACATGCATACTGTAAAAATCTATAAATCTATAGATTATATTTATAAATAGCATATGTGTGCGTGTGCATTCAATTTGATAACTAGGCAGAATTCATCACTACAGCTGTAGTGTGGTATTTTGTGTTGTTATTTTTTAAACTATGGTTACCTCTTTCAACAGACTCTTATCTGCAATCAGAGCAATGACCTATCAGCAACTATGATCAGCAAACGTTGTCGTCTGCTGATGACGTGCGCGGGGTTTTCCGGGTGCGACGGCTTGAGAAGTAGGCTAACAGGCTAACTGAGAGCAACGTCAAATACTACAGATACTACAGCGCTGTTGACAAACGTCAAGAGACAGCGGCTTGGAAGCTAACATGAAAGGGGTAAACGATTCATTTTACAAGTAGTGGTTTTAAAAGTGAAGTCGCCGTGGTCAACATAGATTGATATAGCTTAAAAAATAAAATGTCAACAACGCGGCCCCTCCTCGGGATGAAGCGGATCACCGAGGTAACTTGCACGGAGCCGCCGGGAGGCAGGCTGTCCCCGACCGCCAGTAGAACGCAGTCACAGCCGCTCACCGTAGATGAGTTCACGGTGCACGAGGACAAGCAGGCAGAGCTCAGATGCAGTAAACCGAAGGTCGAACAGGTTTTCCAAGTGACGTTCACGATTATTGGGCTCTTGGATCCCACTGGAGCCCACGGAAGTAAGGCTTCCAGACAGATCTGGCTTCAGCTGAAGGGGAAAAAGGAGGATGTGTTTAAAGCGAAGGTAAATTAATTGAAGATGTTTATAGTGAACAATGTTGCTGTTTGTCTTTATTTCTTTTTTATTTCTTTATTTTTTGACTGTCAGAAGGGAAATTGATGACCTTAAACTTGTTTTGACGCAAATTTGCAACGTAATAGCTGGAGGAAGCTGATGTCAGACTGAACTCAGCTGCTTCTGACAACAACATATTTGTCTTTATTTGACATTTAACCCACGACCATTATTTAGCTACTAATGTTCATTTTCAACTTGGCATATAAATAAAGTTATACAAAAGTTCAAATAGGACTGATATTTAGTCCTCAGTCTATTTAGTCATAGTCCACGGTTTATTTAGTCATAGACTGATCTTTTTAGTCTTTACTTTGCTTGGTGAGACGCAAAGCTTGATGCTTTGGCTTCATTGGATCCATTTTATTTTGTGGAGTTGATAAACAGCAACTAGTTGGCCAGTTTTTGTCTGAAACATAAGTTTGGTATTATTTACTTGTTTAGATATGATATAGAAAAGTAATAACACATTCACAATCATGAGGTAGTATTGATTGAACATCAGCAACATTGGGATTCACACCTGTGAATCACACTGGCCAAATCCTAGCTGTGCTATTGCTCAATAAAACAGCACAATTGTAAGTGATATTGCTTGAATAACCCATCACAGTTGTACTTAATTATATACTTTGGGATTAACTGTCGAAAAAACAAACCACATAGATCCAACATAGCCAATGCAAATGTATCAATGCATTTCATAATGTCTCCAAAGACATAAACGCATTAATAAGCTTTCACACACATTTACAGATGATCCAACCCTGTACATTTTCACACAGATGTTTCCCGTTAATGTCATGTCGAAAAAATGTTACCAAGACAGCAACAAAAGACGTGGTTTCTCACTGAACATATGGCGTCATCACCTAGTTCTGACATGCCATTGTTTGCAATTCTAGTCCAATCTAATAAGGAAATTATAACCACCAGTGCCAGTAAACCTGGAATATCCTTATTGTTATGCCATGAAACGGAAACCACTCAGTGGATGTGTTTCACCACCGTGTGTACTTCCTCTTTTTCTAAACATTTTGATTTATTTCTAATACTTTTTCACAGGTGTAAATATAATATCCCCCATCCACAAAACTAAAATCACATTCACATGCAAAAAGCTCTTGTCTCCACATCTCAGTGACTTTTGAATATCTCTCCCCGTTTTAATTAAAATAACCCGGTATCTGCTTCTCATCCAAACTGTGTCATGAATTTTCTCATGGGTCTTTGACAGAGACCTGTTTGCTTAGTCAGGACAAGATGGGAGGCCCCCAGTGTATTTCACTTTCGGTTTTAGTTACTACTCAAGAGTAGTGGCTTTTAACCTAGTGTCATTACTGGTACTGTATATGAGTATTTCTTTTACCGTAACTTGCTCACTCAGATCAAAGAAACACAAAGTTCAGCATAAATGTGACACAATGGTCTACCCCAAGGGGTTCCTGGGTAGTTGGTTCCTGGGTAGTTTTTCTTTTCTTTTTTCAATGTATGATCTTTAACTGATAGTTATTTGCTACACAGGCCCACCCACCTATTCAAAGCCACACAATCATGTCAATATGATGAATAAGAAGCTAAGAAACCCCAAAGACGCCCAGTTATACCCATTATTTTTAACCACATTAGTACATTTTAGAATACAGTACTTTTAGGGCTGCACGATTTGGGGGGGGGGGTCACTCTGAAACATGGACATTCATCCTGAATTCCCAAACAGATTTTTAATCTCTCTTAAAACAAGATTTGATCAAGTTGTGTTCACCAGATGTCGTATAGGTCATACAAGATTGATTATTTTTGCTTAAAGACAAAGATTTATGTATGTTTTGCAAGACCCTCCTTTCCATTAAACATATTTTATTGAACTGTCCCACTTTTAAAGCAAGTAGAAAACATTTTTATGACGTAAGCTCACTTAAGGACTTCAGTAAGATTTTACCAGAAAAGGTTTTAGAATTTTTATCACGTTAATGTTAAAAATCTTGTATAATATTAATTGCTGTATTTATTTTAATTGTGTATCTGTAACTAATATTTTTGTTAATCAGTTTTTGGCATTAAGATAGCCACAGATGCTGACATGGCATTAGGCATTAAATAAAACTATAGTGATACTCTGAAACACAGTCTGTATATATAAAATATATATATTATATATAATATAGCCAGAAGTGCTTTTAGAATTTAATACTGTACACAAATATGTATACTAATATTTTAGCATATAATACATTCACTTATACTCAGTGTTGGCACATTGTGAAATGCAAAACACAGAGCAGATCTGTATTTTAGCCAGTAACAGTCTAAATTTGGGTGTTGTGTCATAGTTGCATATTTGGATATGTATTCACACACTTTCGTCAATATGATAATGAGCATGTGGAATCTCCCTAGAATGACGATGTAGTTCTTGGTCATTTGGTCTCTCAAGGCAAATCATATGTGCGTACTAGTTTAAAATAAAGAAGCTAGTTTAACTTGTTTTGCTTCTGTGAGTATTAATTCTAGAGCATTGTGCTTGTGTTCTCATGTCACCCTACTGATTGTAGAAGTGAAGTTTTTTATCTTTTGCAATGTATGTGTTGTAATCATGTTTTGCTGTGATTGTTTTGCAGGAGTATGTGAAAGGCCTGTGTGACCCAGAACTTCAAAAAGAAGAGTGGTACCCAGTGGACATGCACTGCATTTTCGCTGGTGCTCGTGGACTCTTTTTGGACCGGCTGCTTAGAGACACGAGTGCAGAAGTCCAAGTTTTGGAGCCGGGCCGACTGAGGTTGAGTGGGAGTGCGGAGGCCGTCGTTATGGCGCAAAGTCGCGTTCAACAGTTTGTTGCCCTCTTTCAGGAGAAGCGGAGCTTGCCAGCTGACAGGGAGCCCTTGGTAAAGCGCACTTTTAAGACTTTTGTGGAGGACCGGGCTGATAAATATGCCATGGAGCTGCTGTTGCTGCCCAGTGCTCTCAAAGAGGAACTTTTGGGCTTGGCCCAAAGCCCCACACAACCTATAGCTATCATAGACCTTGAGCAGGACCGCTCTCAGACCAGCACACCCGTAACTGACCTCTCCAACCGTATCCTGGACACCACTTTTGAGGACAAAACCTCAGGTCCTGTGACCACTCCTGACATTATGCCCGGTCTCAATGGTCGTTGCAACAAGCGGCGGTCCTCAGAAAGTGAGCAGAGGGACACTAAGCGGCAATATTCGCTGGAGAGGAGAGAAGAGGAGCAGTGTGAAGAACGTCAGCGAGAGCAGAGTCAAACTTGGGCTGTTGCTCCTGCAAAGGGGACACTAACTGCTAGTGAAGCGACAAATGAAAGTGAGGCGGTGACTCCTGAGACTAACTTACGCTGTCTTGTTAACTTCTTCCGAACCATGGGCTACCAGCAGGAGGTGGTGGAGCGGGTGGTACGGGAGACTGGGCAGACGGAGGACACGTATTTACTGCTGGAACGAATTGTGGAGGAGACCCAGAAGACCCAGAGCAAGCAAGGATCCCAGAGCACCTATTGCATACCCGACCTGACCTCCTGCGTAAACGCCTCGTCTACACTCACCTCCACCAGGGTCAAAGAGAAGGAACGGGTACAGATGCGAGCTCTTGAGAGATCAGAGATCAAGTGCAAAGAAAACATTAGACCTGCTAGTATTAATGGCATAGGTCAGAAGAACCAGACAAGCAGCGTGCCACTGGCCTCAGCCACTCTTAAAAGAAACAATGGTGCACAGAATGACATATGTGAAGTTATCATCATCGACGACGATGATAACGAGTTCACAGAGATAGAGAGGAAGCCCAGAGTGGCTACTCTTGATTTGAAGTCAGAGTCTCGGTTTGATTACCTACCCCGCGGTAGCTCTCAAACAATGGTTCCTGTGCGGACAGAGAGTGTGACCAATCTCCGCAGCTCTTCTCAAGGCCCTCCTCTCCGGACCGCCGACACACGACCTGGTTGCTCTTACCAGACGCTCCCTGGAAGGGCACCTTTACCTCGCTCTGAGGCACATGGCATCTCTGAACCAGCACCCCTCACCGGCATGTCTCGTTTTCAGCAGTCTTTGAGAACCCCCTACCGACTAGTCCTACAGAACGAACCGGGCTGCCCCAATCTGCGACACATCATCATCGATGGCAGCAATGTGGCAATGGCGTAAGTATCCATCAAATTGTATAATTTTGGGGGGTAATTCTCATTCTTTCATGTAGGTCAGCGGTATTTAAATTTGGTTCCATCCGGACTGTGGGACATAATTGCGCCATTTTACAGTTTCTACAGATTAAACTGAGCAGCACGTCAAAACAGCAGAGCGGTTCACACCACAAGCGCTCAGAGTCGTTTACGGTAATGATCTTTCGGCGCTACATATTATAATATTTATATCTAGAGCCAAACATGCTTCATTCAAGCCTGTGCGTGTTGCTTCTCTCTCTCGCTAAAGATGCTAAAGCGACACATTAAGAACTGCAGATGACTCGTTATTTTAACAACATTTGCAGAAACGCGGTGAGTAGAAAAATAGATGCTTTTGCTAAAACGATGCAGAAAACAAGAATGCAGCAAATACAATACGACTCTGATCGTTTAACTAAACCAGGTTTGTGATATTAATGCGTGGTGCCTTTAGACTTTTTTCCCCATACATTTGGCATTATTAATCAGCATATTAAGAGCATTTCATAATAAACAATGTTATAATTTGGAAAATTATTTAGAGATGGAAGATGATAAACTTACCAGTTAACTTTATTTTGTGCTAATGATGAGAGTTTTGATTATTAGATTATGTACGTTGTTTGGTTTTAGTAGTTTATTGCGTTGAACAAAATATGAAAATGGTCCATACTTTTCTTAAGAGGTAAACTCTGCACCCCCCGTATGTTTTCTCAGTACCATGGCCTTCTGTGTG
>RJVU01048406.1:5668774-5693808 GCA_003731715.1 Anabarilius grahami | reverse complement strand
AAAAAAAAAAAAAAAAAAGCCTGATAAAACATCTGTTCTTACCTTTATATAATCAATATCCAGTTGGAAAAAATATGAATTTTTTGGTAAATATTGGTGTAAAAAAAAAGATTCTCATCTTTGATTTTTTCTTTTAAAAAGTACTGTGGTTGCCCCAATGGAAATCTATAATTGTTCCAAAAAAAGTATTGTCTAGACCTTTGCTGGGAAGGAAATATATATAGAGAATATAATATATAGAGAGTGGACCTCTTGGAACTTTAACTGAATACCCCTGATGTATGTGAAAGAATATTTCAAACAATAATAAAATTCTGTGCGCATTTAAGGCTGGAATACACAACAAGAATTTTGCTCAAATTTTTGCCTTGATTTGCAGTCTAGATGAGGTGACGCTAGCTGCCGAATGTCATAGCCAGTCTGCAGATTTTGAGCAGTTGGAGTTAACAGATTTTACAGAAAACATCCTTGCAATGAGGCGTGTGTTTCTGTGTGAGTTTGTTGTTTTCAGATCATCTTAAAAGTCTGGTGGTGTGTGATCCTCAAACATTTAGTTCATGATGTTTTTCTCTATAAACATTTACAAAGTTGGCATGTGTATGATGCATAGTGTTTTAAAATCTGTTCAGATTTTTGTTGTGTGGTGTATTCCAGCCTTCACTCATCTTTGTTTATTATTAATTATTTTTGGTGATTTTTTTTTAAAATTTATTTATTGTTTTATATTTTACATTGGCTAGCAATAATCATTTACATTTGAGCGATTAAAAGTCACACTTTGTCAGTTCCAAATTGTAATAGCAGCTTTGTCAGTGGATAGTAAATTATTTCTTCTTTTGATTCTTTTAGTAACCAAAAGTTGTGTAAAATAAAAGTTTAAGTACAACTTATTTGCTATCATTTAGTTTTATTATATTGTCATAAGTTTGTATGTTCCACTCATTGTAAAATCCATCTTAGCAGTTAGGGTTAGAAATTTGGTTGACAGCTAGTTACTGTCAAACTCCAAAAATTATTAAAAAAGCACCATAAATACAGCCTATGCAATTTATGTGCTATATTCCATGTCTTCTGAAAGAACACACATTTTATGTGAGGGAGAGACGGAAATCTCAGTCTTTTATAAACAACATTTTTGGCCTGTTCTTTGTACAGTGCTATTGTATGGCTTGAAGACTTGGAATATATCATTGTATGGACTACTTTTATGGCACTTTTTGTCTTTTTTGGAGCTTGACAAATCACTTGACACTGCTGCTTTTATTGTTTGGAAAAGAACAGTGTGAACATTCTTTATAATTTCTCCTATTGTGTTCCTTGGGAGAAAGAAAATCATGAGGGTGAGTAAATGACAGAATTTTCGGGTGACCTAAACTTACTAAAACTAAATGCATTCAGTATTTCATGCTTATATTATGAAACCATTGTAAAGGACAGATGTGATTTGATACTTTTTTGGAGTCAGGTTGAGGGAGTGTGAAAATGTTGTGTTGTGTGAGTGTGTGAGTACCCATAAAGGTTAAAGTAAGTCACTTCCAGTAAGGTCTGTGAGAGTTTATGAACTCTAGTCTGTAAATGTTTGTGTTTGAAAACCTAAAACCAGGTGCAACCCCCTTCTTTCCTTTCTGTCTTTCTCACCCACACCCCCCTTCCTCCCTCCCACCTAAAAGGTAATCTCTCAGTGGGTCTCTCCCATTGTCAGCCCCTTATTTTGCCCTTTAAGTGGCTTACCGGAGGCGACTGTGCTTCTTAGAAATACTAGTATGGAAACAGAGGTGTTACACAGGGGTGAAGAGAGGAAAAATATATTTTAGACCCTACTGGTAAAGTCTAGCTGAGGATAGAAATCGTGGGATAAGGTGTTAGCTGGGAGTTTTTAAAAGGTAAGACCTTTACTTCAACAAAAGATGTGGGCATATACTAGAAAGATGTGAAACATGGAGTATTCTTGAGTTTTTAAGAAATGTTCCCACTCAAAAGAACACACAAGAAACAAAGGGGTATGTGTGACTAATTACATCATATTATCCATGCAGAGCACTGAACAGTCACTCTATCACATGTTCACCCAGACTTGACGACAACAGCTCACACAAGGTTTCTCATGGCTGAATTGTATGCTTGCGTGATATTTGAGATTTGAATCCTCAGGTGAAATCTTGTTGCCATAGCAGCCCAAATATGCAGTTACCAAGAACCACTGCCACAGCAGGTCAGGAAGGATCTCAATATCTTGCAGTTAAAGATTAACCTTCATTGTGAAGGAGAGGTCAAATGTCATGAGCTTAAACTGGTGCAACTTATAAACAGTTCCTGATCCTGCTGTAATGATGTTGCTCTGGTTTGGCACATATCCAGGATTTTGTTATGGTTTCATTTCTCATATCTCTGTTTTCTCAGGTGGTATGATTGTTTTGGAAGGAAATGTTCCAAACACACCTAGAGAGTCACCGTTAGTAAACAACATTATATTTCTGATGGGCTCCACACGCTTGCGCTACTTCTGACAAATGGGCCTGGGTTACTTTAGAGGTCTGGTACAAACATACCATACAAAAATACATATGCTATAGGCCCATATGTATGCACGATTAATCATTAAAAGATTGCGATCTTATTCTTAAATGAAAGTGATTCCTCTAAAGCTTTCAATTAACAATCACACTGGAATATTTAATCCGGCTTTCTCTTTTTTTCAATTGTTGACATCTCTTACCTGTCCTTTCAGTTTAAGATAATTAGGTCAGAGTCTACAGTCACTGGATAAGATCTTCATAAGGATGAGTTAGAGGTGAACCACATGGGTTTTTTATTTGATGTTTTTTGTCAGAAATACAAGGGAGAAATGAAAGTTTTTTTTTTTTGCATATTTAGCAATTTACATTTCCAGACTGGGAAAGTTATCTGACTCTTTACGTCAACGGTCGTTGATTTAGTAACACTTCCTGTTTAAAATAACTTTCTCTCGTAGAGGGAACTTCCCCGTGACCCCTCTGTGGTTCATTTGTGTGTCTGTGTGTAGATGGATGGGTGTGTGTGTACATGGCTGCACATCTGTATACGTGTGTCATTCTGTCTGAGCGTTCTGAATGGATGGAGATGTGCGTCTGTTTTTGCACCCTTTTGCGTCAGTTGCATCTAATCGAGAATTGCTGAACTAAAAAAGGAAGTATATGGTTGACCACTGTTCTCAAATGCATTTACATATGCACTTATCTTTCTATCAGTGGTAGATGCATTGTGAAATTGAATGCAGAGCTGTTTCCTGATCGAGCAAATTGATATTCAAGAGGGAACTTTGGTCTTAGGTTATTTAATCAGCCTTCTAGGTGAATTTTGCATTTGTATTACACCTGTTACACTTCTTGGTGCATATGGGAATATATTGTATTCTGCCTACTATTTAAAAATTAAGTATGCAGAATCCAATGATAAATGTTTCAAACAGCAGTTACATTGTTTTCAAATGACCTCACTACATTGCATGTTTAATTTAGCAACTGTCACCCGTTTATCATCTTAGTAGGGGTGTAACGGTACACAGAACTCACGGTTCGGTAAGTACCTAGGTTTTGGGATCACGGTTTGGTATGATTTTGGTACAATAGGAAAAATGGTCACACTTTAGGTTTAGTCCCCTAGTTGGTACAGTACAGTCTCCTATAGTGTATTAAGCACTATTTAATCACAATCAGTTACAAGAAAGTAATTTGCGTATGCGCTGTTCTTCTTTTGCTCTTTTCAAGTTGTTGCGGTTAGCAAACCACGCTGTATTACAGCACGTGCCCCCTTCTGGATTGGAGTGTGGATCGCCTGTGATTGTATTCATCGTCTAACTGCATGAACCGAACCGTGACGTCCGTACTGTATGGTTCGGGGCGAATACACGTACCTTAACACCCCTACATCTTAGTAATGTAGTGTGGCATTTTTATTTCAACTCTGTCAAGTATGAGTCTAGAATGAGATTAAAAAACAAGTTGTGGTTGATGGCTGCACATCTATAAGTGAAGAGTGGAAAGTGTTGCACTGTGATCTTCATTTTGGTATAAGAAGTAGGTTATCCAAACATACTATAAACAAAGAAAATGTTCACACATTGTGCAACATACATTAAGGTACTGCATACTGCAAAATTTGTACGAGTAGTTTACGAGTATGCTATTCCAAACTGATCATGACCTTTGACCTCCCTATTTGCTCTCAACAGGCATGGACTCCATCGGATCTTTTCTTGTCGTGGGATTGCCATAGCTGTAGAGGCCTTTTGGCGCAGAGGGCACAGAGAAATCACTGTCTTTGTTCCTCAATGGAGACAGAAGAAAGACCCCAACATCACTGGTAGGAGCTCAGCTTTCTCCTGTCATTAGACCAGCAAGACATCTGTTTTATTTATTTACATACATATGATTTTAGTCTCAAATTGGATGTATCCTTATTTTTGCAGAACAACACTTTCTGAACCAGCTGGAGAACCTGCGACTTCTTTCTTTTACCCCGTCTAGAGAAGTGTGTGGACAGAGAATTTCTTCCCATGATGACAGGTACAAGATCCAGTCATCTAGATTTTTTTTCTGTCTGTTCCTCAACACATTATCAGACAAAATAGTTTTTAGCTTGTGGATTAGATTCATTTGCATGTAGATTTTCAGTGATGCTTCAGGAAATCACACAAATGTACTCGGTCTATAAAAAAGTTGTGTACGCATAAAAATAGTTAAAAGTGAATAAACCATTTCACTATGTCTTATGCACACATCAGAAATAACAAAAATTTAAGTTAGTGCACTACATATTGTCATATTGGCAAATTTATGTATCATATTTTGTATCATATATTCATAGGTTCCTGCTTCATCTGGCTGAGAAGACAGGAGGGGTCATCGTCACCAATGACAACCTGAGGGACTTTGTGAGCCAGTCAGAAGCGTGGAGAAGGATTATTCAGGAGAGGTAAAAAGAACACCTTTACAGCAAGATGTCTAGAAGAATATCAGTTAATTTTCTCAATTCCTAATGTTAATATCATACATTACCATTCCTTTTTTTTTTTTTTTTAAGAAAGGATATAATAAATTGATCTCAACTGACAGTGAAGACATGTAAAATGTTACAAAAGTTTTTTTTTATTTTAGTTTTTTTTCAAATAAATGCTGTTCTTTGAACATTCTGTCCATCAATGAATCCTGAATAAATGTTTCACAGTTTCCATAAAAATATTAAGNTTTTTTTTTTTTTTTAAGAAAGGATATAATAAATTGATCTCAACTGACAGTGAAGACATGTAAAATGTTACAAAAGTTTTTTTTTATTTTAGTTTTTTTTTCAAATAAATGCTGTTCTTTGAACATTCTGTCCATCAATGAATCCTGAATAAATGTTTCACAGTTTCCATAAAAATATTAAGCAGCACAACTGTTTATAATAAGAAATGTTTCAACATATTAGAATGATTTCTGAAGGATCATGTGACACTGAAGACTGGAGTAATGATGCTGAAAATTCAGCTATGCATCACAGGAATAAATTACATTTGAAACTATTAAAATAGAAAACAGTTATCTTAAATTGTAAAAACATTTCACAATAAACTTAAAGGGGTAGTTCACCCAAAAATGAAAATTATCCCATGATTTACTTACCCTTAAGCCATTTTTGGTGCATAAGCCTATCTTCTTTCAGATGAACACAATCTGAGATATATTTAAAAATATACTTGCTCATCCAAACTTTCATAATGGTTGTGAATGGGGGGCACATTTTGAAGCAAAAAAAAAAAATGCATCCATCTATAATAAATGTAATCCATACAGTGTTTTGTTTTGCTCTATCCTCTGTGCTTCCACATTCATCATTGCGGCTGGTCAGAGGTTGCTCTTCTGCCGCAGATCGAGGCGTACGGCCGACTGTTGTAAGCTAGTTATTATAGTTAATAAAGTTTTAAACATGGATATTTTTCTTAAAGAACCCTTCGCTTCACTTCAGAAGGCCTTTATTAACCCACTGGAGCCGTATGGATTACTTTTATTATGGATGGATGCATTTTTTTTTTTTGTGGCCCCCCCATTCATTAACATTATAAAGCTTTATTTTTAAATATATCTCTGATTGTGTTCGTCTGAAAGAAGATGGTCATATACACCTGGGATGGCTTAAGAGGGTGAGTAAATCATGGGATAATTTTCATTTTTGGGTGAACTATCCCTTTAATGTTTTTTTCCTGTGTATTTTTGATCAAATAAATGCATCCTTGGTGAGCATAAGAGACTTCTTTCAAAAACCTCACCAACCCCAAACTTTTAAATGGTAGTGTACATGGATGCACCTTTAGTGTGTTCAGTTACTATTTGCTTAGATTTACAGCTCATTGTATGGATTTTTCAGACTCTTGCAGTTCACCTTCGTAGAAGATCACTTCATGATCCCAGATGACCCACTTGGAAAGCATGGACCTCACCTAGACGAGTTTCTACTTAAAGGCAGTCGGTGAGTTCAAAAACACACCTTTTTGCTTAGAGTAATACCCTGCAGTGGTTATCACACACTCGCTGTCTTGTCTGTAACTCCTCATAACTTTTCTGTCCTCTCACAGAGGTAGTCCCATAATGCCCCCCCTGAGGACAGACCTTCGGGCAACACCGTCAGTTTACACCCTGGCAGCACAGTCCACAGCACATCCCTCTTCCCCTTCCCACTGGCCACACTCCGGCCCTCCAGACTGGCACCTTCCTCGACCGTCCCCTTCTCCACCCCCGCAGCGGTCGCCCTCAGAAACCACAGAGCTCAAAAGGAAGCTGTACGACATCTTTCCTGACCAAAAGCAGCGTATTGACAGTATACTCAGTGATAACCCTTACATGAGGGACCTAAATGCGCTGTCGGGCCTCTTGCTGGGCTGACGCACACTTAATTAAACACAAATTTACAGTTTTCACTCCTGTGCGACATAATATAAAGTTTAAAATTATTTTTAAGGAATACCATGATGGAAAAGCGCTGCTACAAGCTTTTTTTCAAGGTTTGTTCAAGGGGACTCTGTTTCGTCAACTAATTTAGATTATGAGATGGCTGCAAGCACAATAAACCTAAGTTATACATTGTTTTAGCGCGAGCTTTAAATAGACAAGAATGTACAGTCCGAATGGCATAAATTTGATGTAAATATTCATGAAGAATACTCTTCCTTTCCTGTAATTATCTATTCAGAAATCTCTAATCTAAAAGGTGTTCCAGCTACACGGTTGTTTTGAACTAAATTACTGCTGAAGGACAAATGTTGATTTGCTGTTTTTGATAGGACTGTGCTTTCTGTAACTTGTAAATAATGATATTATTGAGCCAAATGAGTACTAGTTTCCAGTCACTCAAAGTGCCCTACTGAAGTGCCCTATTATCATTTCCTGTTCACAAATTTTAGTTCCTGTTAACCTTGGTGGTGGTGACAAAATGGTATGTTGTTTCTAGGAATCCCTGGAGACCCCCTGTATGACAGAGGAGACTGTGAAACAGTTAAAAAAAAAAAAAAAAAAGTTTCCAGATTACTCAGTGACCTAACACACCCCTTCTCTGCCTGTTGTGCAAGTCACTGTCTTATAGCAAACAGGAAACCAGAGCCATCATCGATGGAAACCTTTGTCCCAGTTACGAACATCAGAGGGCGCTGTGGGATTACCAGTTCTTACCAACCTCATAATGTAGTGGAAGACTGAGGGCATGAGCAAAATGCAATTGCACAGTTGAAAAACATTTTTGTGTTCTATTTGAGCGTTTTATTGCCACTGAAGTGAAAATATAGTTCAGTATTTTCACTGTCATTGTTTAAACGTCAACTTTTCGCTGTTTCTGAGATCTGTTTAGCGTTGCGTTTTGTGAATTGGTATTCAATTTTGGGAATGAAAATGCATAGACGTTAAACCCACAGAAACGTCACAGACTCGGCAGGCACTGTGGGTATCTCACAGTATGGCTGCTGAAAACCTTTTGCTTTTTCTGGAAGGCAGTTAATAAAGGCCAATTATGTGTTTATCAGGACTTCTATAGTCTGTCCTTTTTTCATACTGAAGTATCAAATATTTTAGCGTGAGCATTCCACTTGGATTGTGTTTGTTCCAATGAGAATGTATAGAGGTTTTTCTGCAAAATATACTCTGTGATGGTAGGGGGCGACATCCCTTTTAAAGACTGAGCTCATATAAATGCAGTAGTCAGTCATTGCAAAGCATGTATGTGCAATGATGTTACGCTATCACATTTCTTTGCCTGTACATGAGTAATATCAGTATATTATATTGAACCAACATCATTGAATATACTCAAAATAACCCTTTTTTCTTTCTTATTTCCAACCCCATTTGAAGTACAGACATGGTTACTTTCAAAACAGATGAATGACAGCTGCAAGTCTTAGGTAACTAGTTTTTGGCAGCATTCAACAGGGATATCCCTGTCCTTCCTTTGTGACCTTACATGCGTCTCGGGTTCTTTAAGGTTGCGCAAGATGAGCAAACCGAAACCTACCTCATTATGCAAATCCTGCACACGCCTTTAAGTGAATTTGACTGGTCAATTGCAGAATGTGTTTCTCTTTGTAAAAGACACTGAAAAAGTCTTACATTTTTGTCTTAACTGGTAATATGTTCCCTTTGTTCATTTGCTCTTTCTATCTGCATCTATTTGGGTGGTTTTTAATTTCAGCATATGTTTGTCATCAGTTTTAAGCATACAAAAATTAGCCACTGTTTAGTCATGAGTGAAAAAGTGTTTTGAAGAAAATGGGGGTCGATTGGGAAAGCCTCGACAGCAATTCCCAGACCTAAACAGTTCTGTTTACCATCTGTTCCTATTTTCTGCTGAATATGGTGAGTAAAAACTTTCTTTGTCCAGTCATGGGCGGTTGGATTAAATACCATCAACATTCCAGAAAAGCTCAGCATTCTCAGGAACACAGAATTTCTTCTCCCCATTATTGCTTGCTTCCCTAAACCTACTATTTCCACTGTTAATCTCCATCTCTCTTTCTCTCTCCTTTTAGTTGGATGGCATGCTTACATAACTTGTCAAAGTAATACCAGCCCTCCCCCACTGTCCTGAACCCACTGGTTTAAGATAAACCAGCAATGATGGGAGCAGCATCTGCTGGGATTACCAGTGAGGAAGTCATATAGCCCTTTAATCTTTAACCGTAAACATGCCAAAGATGCCAGATCTTTATTGCACATAAAGGAGGCAAGATTGACTTAACAGAAGATCAGAGGAGATCAGCTAGTCACTCATAATTCGCACAAGTATGCATAGAAACATTTGGTTCTGACAGACTTCATTGAATAGAGGCATTGTTAACACAGATTATCATTAGTAGGAAGGCTGAAGCGAGTTGAGGAATGTGGATAATATTAGTTCCAGAAAAAAAACATCATAGTCTAGATAGTTTGTGGTCATGGACTGTATCCAAAATTTGCGAACAGAGACTGTGCAAGACTCTTCAGTTGGCTGTAAATGTGACCCTGGACCACAAAACCAGTCATAAGTCGCACAGGTATATTTGTAGCAATAGCCAACAATACATTGTATGGGTCAAAATTCTGGATTTTTCTTTCATGCCAAAAATCATTAGGATATTAAGTAAAGATCATGTTCTATGAAGATATTTTGTAAATTTCCTACCGTAAATAAATATATATATATGTATATATCAGGAGAAACCCCCGTGCTCTCCCCCCACTCAGCATCATGAACAGCACTGTGACTGCAGTGGAGTCATTCAGGTTCCTGGGCACCACCATCTCCCAGGACCTGAAGCGGGACATTCACATTGACTCCACTGTGAAAAAGGCCCAGCAGAGGTTGTACTTCCTTCGCCAGCTGAGGAAGTTCAACCTGCCACAGGAGCTGCTGAAACAGTTCTACTCTGCCATCATTGAATCCATCCTCTGCACTTCAATTACCGTCTGGTTCAGCTCAGCTACCAAATCTGACCTCAGAAGACTACAGAGGGTAGTCCGGTCTGCTGAGCGAATCATTGGCACAACCCTCCCCACTCTCCAAGAACTGTACTTATCCAGAGTGAGAAAAAGGGCAAAGAAGATCACTCTGGACCCCTCACATCCAGCACACTCCCTCTTTGAACTGTTGCAATCTGGTCGACGCTACAGAGCCCTGAGCACCAGAACGACCAGACACAGGAACAGTGTCTTCCCTCAGGCAATCCATCTCATGAACACTTGACAAACACGGAACACACAACACTATTACACATTATTTACTTAAAACACTTACTTATATTTCAAATTTGCACACATAACTGTACATACAATTGTCTATATTATATATTGTTTTTTGCACTTTGTCTATCTTGTAAATTTGTATATTATTATTTTATTCTTTTTATTATGTGTTGTGTCTTGTCGCTGTCACTCTGTTGCACTGTGGAGCTTCTGTCACTAAAACAAATTCCTAGTATGTGTAAACAACATACCTGGCAATAAAGCTCTTTCTGATTCTGATGAAAAAAAATATTTTTGTGAGTGGATATGCATTGCTAAGGACTTCATTTGGACAACTTTAAAGGCAATTTTCTCAATATTTTTGCACCCTCAGATTCCAGAATTTCAAATAGTTGTATCTCACCAAATATTGTCCAATCCTAACAAACCATACATCAATGGAAGGCTTATTTATTCTGCTTGCATATGATGTAAAACTGACCCTTATGACTGGTTTTGTGGTTTAGTGTCACATATACTTTATCTATAATTTTACTCAATAGTTGCCAAAATAGTGTTTTTCAAAATGGGGAAAATACCTTTTTAATTAATACAAATAATAATATAATTTTTGTTTTTTATTAATAATTCAAAAAGACCACATTTTCCAAATTTCACATTTTTAGTTTTGCTTGAGATTAGTCATGATTATTTAATTCTACTGATTGCCCTCAAATTTGTGTTTTGCCCTCAATTTTTTTTCACCTGACTGTAACAAAAAAATATGACTAAAAAGTCTGTTTTAAAGGCACAGTATGTTTTTTTTCGCCGCTAGGGTTCGCTAAACTCTTCAAAACAAAGGCGTAGATTGATGACGCGGTGAATGAGCGTGGACTCATGGAACTTCTCGTCATTCCTGGGAGTGTGTTCATGTAGCTATTTTTTGGAAGAAATTTTGTTTATTTATACATGCTTCTTTTTTTGAAAATTTTTCTTTGACATTTAAAGATGTATTATTTGGATTATATAACTCGGATAAAAATCTAAAAGACAAGTACTTTCTTATAAATCTATTTATTTTTCTTGCCAAATTTTTTATACATAAGTGTAAATTTTTGTCTCTTAAACCTCTTTTTATAATTTTTTGTCAAGATTTGAAATGTTATTTGGGCACTATTTCCTCTTCCAGCAATGTCAAAGCCCTAAAGTCCAATTCGTTGTGCACAAAGTATAACATTTATGCCTTTTTATGATGTTCAAAGAAGAAGGAAAGGAAAAGGAAAAAGGGACCATTCTCTTCTTTTATCAGTATAATTTAAGTTATATTACCTCTGGCTCATAGGTTTTTTTATTTTTATTTATTTATTTATTTTTTAAATTATTTTTATTGTTTGTTTTCTCCATTGTTTATATATTTATTTATTTTCTCGTTTGTTTCTGTTTCGAACTGTAATTTTTATCTTTATATGCCAATAAAAAATAAATAAAAATAAAAAAAAATAAAAACTTCTCGTCATTCCGATGGATCTAATAATGTTTATGGCGAAATAATGGATGAGTGAAAGCATTCGTGTTTTTAACATGACCGTGGTATAAAGCAGGGCGTGGCCGAGAATCGCGGGCGCGATTGCTAATGAGAGACAGATATCAGTGCCACACGCGAGTCCCGGGGGATTTAAAGGAATGAGGACCGAACTCTACCGAACTACTGGCAATGCTGAAATACTACTCATACCGGTCAGTTTATTTGATGAATTAAAATTGTTAGGTAACACGGCACTGTTTCACTTGATATTGATATACGATATTGATCCTCGTTTTATTTCTCCTTTCGTCCCAAAGTTTGCTTGCCATGGTCCATAATGTTTGACCGAAACAACAACAGCGTGTCGCTAGACTGCAGTTCTCCCATCTGTTGCCATGGTTTCTATGCAGGAAACCATGGATAACGCCGATATTACGTCACTGACAGGCGACAAGTGACAAGGGAGGGACGGGCACTATATAAAATTGTGAATTTCTCTGAATTTACAAATTCTTGGAAACATTTAGGATAATGTAAGTACACAGCTGAACGAAATATATAAAACTGTGCAAGTGGTTTTTGGATAGTTTAATACGAAAATCTTACATATTGTGCCTTTAAGTAAATTTCCATTAAATTGAATGTAATTGTCCTTAAATATTAATCATATTTTGCATTAAAAATTATATATGACAATATAGAAGTCAGTGATGGATCTTTATACATGAAAATATCTGCCTTTATTGTTTAGAAAGAGGGATATCATCATATTTGGGGGTACAGTATCTCACACACAAATAAATGCAATGATTCTATATAATGTGAAGAAGGAATGTCTATTCAGGAGTTTGCTGACAAGGCAGGTTCAAGCAGTGATGTAGTGAGAGCAGGAGCACTCTGGGATTTTAACACACTGGGCTGTACTAAGGGAGAGTGACTAAACACTGTTTTGAATCATCAGTGTGGCACACTGGTTGCTCCCGTGGCTGAGGGAGGGGCCACTCCTATTCCTCCATCTGCTGCAGAACTGTAAACAATGATGTCATTTCCTTTCAGTGGCTGAGTTGGCAATTTTGGAAGCTTAAAAGAGCACAGGGCTAATTTAGATTAAGAGTGCTACTGTCTCATTTTAGAGTGCTTTATTTAGGTTGCAGCTAATCTAAACATGTTAAAATATGCATGTGGTGTATCTCTAACAATTGACTCATAATTAGTCATTATTAATATACAACTACAGGTGTGGTTAATCTTTATCGATACACATTTCCATAGGTGTGTCGTCTAGTCTACAGTCATAGACAATGATGGCACGTTTGTATTAGTAATACATTTTGGCTCTACTGACAGACAGGCGTGTTTTTTTCCATTCCCTGCATATTATACACTCACCTACTTTCAACACCTGTTTTACACAATTCAGGTAAATACAGTGGTTGTATATTACTGATGACTGCTAATGTGCTTCTGGTCAGGTCTGACAGAGCATGAATAAATGTTCTTGTTTTCCAAGCATCTGTAACTATGGACCACAAATATGGAACAAACTGAAAAAAAGCATTATGTAAATAAGTTGTCACAGAATAAGAATATGTGAATAACTCAAATTTGACAAAAAATGTCAGACAGAGCCTTATAATTCCAAGTTGACAAAATATGTTTGGTCACACTTTAGTTGAAGGTCCAATTCTCACTATTAACTATGACTTCTGCCTCAATAAACTCCTAATTACTTCATATTAATAGTTAGTAAGGTAGTTGTTAAGTTTAGTACAAGGGATGTAGAATATGGTCATGCAGAATAAGGCATTAATACAGTATTTATAAACAGCCTATATAGTTATATGCATGCTAATCAGTGTTGGGGGGTAACGCATTACAAGTAACACGAGTTACGTAATCAGGTTACTTTTTTCAAGTATCTAGTAAAGTACAAATTGACAAGAAAATATCGAAGTAACTTTTTCAAATAAGTAACGCAAGTTACTTTTGCTCTCCTGTCTCGTGTGCGCTGTTGTAAGTTAATCATGATTGATATTATAGTTCTAGACTAAATGTGAGCATGCCTTTTACTCATCTCACTTGCACAAAAACAGATTCAGTATTCCTCAAAATCAATAAAAAAAGTGAAATGCAAACTCTGATTATTACACAAACCCACAATAAATAAAATGTTAAATAACACAAATATGCTTTATGTATTTAATCTCACTTTATTAACCAATGTCTTTGCTGCTGACCTTCTATGATCGAATTCAACAATACTGATAAGCAAAAATTACTCTAGATAAAAATTACATTTGTGTTTCATTGTTTTGTTTTTATTACTTAAATAGGAGTGTTGAACTTTCTTCTCCTGCATCTTATTCTTCTGCAGTCCAGAAAGGCAGCACAGCTGAAAGGTTTGTTTGAGCTTCGCCCTCTACTGTACAGGCGTGAATTTGCATTTCCTTCAGTCTGAGGCTTATTCATTTCACTTTTGGTGTGAAAGGGCATTCGCCATATAACCCCTCACCCAGTTCCTACTCACCCCGCTCTGCGCCGGCCTCGAACCAGGGTCTCTGGCGTGGGAGTTGGACGCTCTAACGAGGAGGCTAAAGGCTGCAACCTCTAGTGTCAGTCGCTAGAGCACCTCTTGAGATCACAGGAGTGAGGTTTCCTTGCATAGCGGCTACTAGCTGGCTTCCGTTATCTATATATAGCCCAGATGAGTAAAAGTAGCACAAAAGCAATATTGCAATGCATTACGTTTGAAAGGATGCTAGTAACTAGTTAATAGTGAGAATTGGACCCTAAACTAAAGTACCATTTGTTTATATTATATTAATAATATGGGGTGAATTCAGATAAATTGTGCTACTTTAACATTGAGGTTACTGTAGTGGTCCAATTTAGCAGAATTTACCCAATATATAAATTACAAAAAAGTCAGTTGTTGAGTTTTATTAAAGGAATTTGCCTTTACAGTAATATTATTTCTTTGGTGTTTAGTGGATTATAAAATGTGGGCACAATTTTCTATGTCTTATAAGACAAACAGCAGCAGTTAACTGCACTAAACCACTGTCTGTTCATGAGAAGTGACACGTAGAACACATTATTGTGATAATCAGTAATACAATATGACACTTTGCAGTAGTAGGCTACCAAATGACAGGTAAAGGTATCTCTGTTAATTCTAGACAGGGAACTCTCAGGAGTCCTCCATCAATGAATAATTTAAGAACCTTTAAGAAGTCAGACAGTAAAAATAGACAGGCATGGGAAAAGGAGCTATTTGCTTAATTACAGCACGTGACGTCACAGGCTATTTAAATCACTGACACACACCTTAATAACACAAGTGCTCAAGTGGGCTTATTGTTACCATTATGTAGGCTAATCCATAGAAATCCTGTCCAGTTCATTGCACATTTATAAACCATCACCACTGTCTGCTAGTCTTCTCAAGTAGACAAATATCTTTTTCTGTCGAAGTGAGGTCCTCCTTTGAATAGGATCTTTTTAAATAACCAATTTTCAGAACGATTCGTTCAAGAACCGATGAGTGATTCGGTAAACTGATGAAAGATCATTCATACTCATTGATGGGGCTAAAACATTTACAGAAATATAATAAAACGTACTGGAAACATGTTTATAACTTTATTGGGGATCGTTTTATTAACATAGACCTACGAAACAGCATTGGTTTTAATAAATAGTATTGTATCAAAACATCCAGGCTTTTCATCCGAGAGATGCATATGAAATTTAGCATTTTGAAATGTAAATGCAAATTATATGACGTTATCTTGCTGAATCGTTGTCGCAACAACATAACATTAATATAACGCATAAAAATAAAACGTAATTTAAAAATATAATAAAAAGCGACGCTTGTGGTTTTATCCGAACATTTTAAAGTAAACAGGGACCACGTGTTGCTGTGTTGAAACGGTTTTCTGAACCGGTTCTTTGAGATGAATTGTTCGAAAGAACCGATTCGTAGAAATGAGACGGACATCCCATCACTAGTCTGTTGTTGACCCAACGTTGTTCTCCTTCCCGCGTTCATGTGGCTGAAGCGCGTTCACGTCGACTTGTAGCGCCGCTCCCGTGAAAAATACGGTATATTTCAACAGCTTCAGTCAGTGCGCGACACCGAGACTGCCGGGCGACAGCAGCGTCTTCTTTTAGCGAATGTGGAAACACAAACATACAAACAATTAACGGACGAGGACCTAGGACCGACGTGTAGTGGATTATTTTTTTAATTGTTACGTTTGGCAGCAGAAGGATATTTTTCCAGGGGTAAGTACAGTGCTTAAATCCCTCATTCGAGGATAATGGCTCTGTTGTTGATTTTAGCTAGCTAGCTAGCTTAAAAAGCGGCTAGCCGACCATGCTATCAACCCCTTTACTGTGTTCCTCATCAAAACACCTTTTATTTGACCATTTTTTTTGTGTACACATTAAGGTTCCTGGTGTGGTTCGTAGCCAATCCTAAAAAAATTGTATTATTATTCTCTTAAACGCTGAGATTTGGTCCATGTAGCCATTATTAGCCCGGCTTTGCTAGCTCTCTCTTTGCTTGTACTAAGTGAGACACTGTTAATGAGATTAAATGAAATGTAATATTAGCATTGGAGTTCCTTCCAATGTTAATAATCGGATGCATGCATGCATGCAGACATGCTATTTGTGTTTCATTTTTAGTTCTAAGCTTGAGGCCTCGATAATTGACATTGAATCATACTGGACTCTAACCGTAAGAGAGATGGCTTGACTGACAGATACAGTATTAATCTCTGCAAAAGGAGCCTGACTTTATATACACATGTACACGGAGACTTGGTTAGCTGAGTCAGAATGTGATATAGGAACATGTATATAACTTCAATATAACCTGTTATGATGATGATTTGGTTAATAAAGCATAAAGCTAACCATCAACCGACACTTGGCGTTGAGTCTCGACACGACTCTCTCAAACTCAAGATGTTACAGTAAAATCATGTGTGCAATGCATGTGATTGCTTTGAAACCTAAAGAAGCTTAATGTCATGAATGCCAGTCTCTGCTACACACGGGATTTATTTTAAGCTTCCCCGCTCTCAGACGCCTTGAACTTGGCATCTGGATCATCACTCCGTTTTGTTTACAAAGCGACTGCGATTTGCCATGGAGGTGTTTTGCTAGCATCGCTGTTGCTACTGAATTGAGCTGTACTGTTTTCGTTGTTCTTTATCCTTAAAGATCCATTTAAGCACCTCCCCTATCGATTGCAGTAAGTGAGGTTAAGTTGCAGTTGGTTGAAGCAATAGCTAGATAGGAGAGGGTCAAATCCCTTCTGTAACTAACCTTATTCTACTATCTTTAGAAAGGTTAGGTTGTTATAAACAATGGAGTGTTACCACAGACTTGATATTTTACAGCATAAAATTAACAAATATTTGAAAAGAACCTTCATGCTACTTATTTAAAGTCCAGTAGATAAACCTTCATCTTTCTGTGATGTCTTATTTCTTATTATTAGATTGATCGTTGATTGGTTGATTGTCCAGGGCTGTGTTTATCAAAAGCCTAAATAGATATCAACTTGGCTCACAATGCTTTTGAGAAACGCTTAAGGTTAAGTGTATAAACCCTTCTGCCTTGGCTTTGGGACGCATTTGTGTTTCTGTGTGTCCAGGTGCTTGGAAATGCAATCCTCCTCTTTCATTCTCCTCCTCACACACCTCAGCAGTGAACTAGAGATCATGTTATGGAGTGTTCATCACAAAGTTATTGATTGTTTGTTTATGTAGATATTTGTGCTATTTAGTGAGATCTTCAGAAGGCCATGAAAGTTGTTTTTCAGTCTAAATGTTTAGTGTCTTGTTAACATTTAATGGAGTCTCCAATATAACTATAAAAAGCAGAAAAGACTAAATATTGGTTTAAAAAAAAATCATCAAACCATTTATCAGTCTACTCATTTCTGTATTCTGAAAATGAATATTTGCCTAATAAATTGTGGTTGTTGGTACATTTGGATCATTTCAGTCAATGGCTGGCGTTATTTTATTGTGACTCTTGTGTTTTCAACCTGTCTTTATAGGGCAGCTGCAGTATCACTTGGTCAGACGAACTTGGTCGCTCCCCCACAGAAATGACATCTGTCTTTTAGAGTTAGACTCCACAGACTCAGGGTAATGGTGAGGTAACCTGACCCTGTTTATAATAGCTGAAACAGGAGTAAAGAGCAGGGATCGAACATTTCACACTCTCTATCCCATTGCATCTCTCTTCTACTTGCTTACACACACACACACACACACACACACTCACCACTGTTCTCTTTATCCCCTTGTGCTGCCAATTATGTCTACTGAATAATCACAACAGCATAATCACCAATCCCAACACTCACAGAAAAACACGAGATACTCCATTCATTTTAAACAACCAAAATACCCATTGTGTAAAAGTTTTAATGGGCATTTGTCACCTTACTTAGCCCAGTTATCATTTGCTCATGGAAACAGAGGTGAATAAATATGTGTATAAATGTGGTTGGTAATGTATTTGTTGCCAATAAAAATAAATAAATAATTTTTAAAAAGACGTGCGTTTCTCATTGTGGGGGTGGGTTTGTTGGCACCCACCGGCAGAAACATAAATCACCGCCCATGCAGTACTTTTTGGGCGAGTGTTTCGGCTGTGTTGCGCACAACTTCTCACACAGCGAGTACCAAATCGAGTTCTCTTTCACGTCTTCTTTTGCTTGAAAGGACATATTAACACACAATAATGTCAAAATGCTTGTATTGGCAAGTATCCTTATAACCGTAGTCTGTTATGTCTTAAAGGGTTAGTTCACCCAAAAAATAAATTTCTGTCATTAATTACTCATCCTCATGTCGTTCCAAACCTGTAAGACCTTCGTTCATCTTCGGAACATAAATTAAAGGGATAGTTCACCCAAAAGTGAAAATTACTCCATGATTTACTCACCCTCAAGCCATCCTAGGTGTACATGACATTCTTCTTTCAGACGAATTCATACAGAGTTATATTAAATAATGTCCATGGTAATCCATGCTTTATAATGGGAGTGGATGGTGGCCCAAAATTTGAAGTCTAAAAAATTGCACCCAACCATTAAAAAAGAAGTACACACGACTCCGGGGTTAATAAGGCCTTCTGAAGCGAAGCAATGCATTTGTGTAAGAAAAATATCCATATTTAAAACTTTATAAAGTGTAATCTCTAGCTCCTGCTAACTGTCATATGCGCGTTCACGAGAGAGTGGCGTCCCAGCTTATGACATAAGACGCAGGCGCAGTGTGAGCTCCGGTGAGAATATGCTAGTCTCGCATGAACCAAGTTGTGTACAGCAAAGGAAAGCTGTTTGAGCTATATTCTACATTTTATTATTGTTAAAATGGTGATTTCTTGATAGCTTTGTTGAAGCAACCCGGATAAAGTCTTGAGATTACGTGTGCCGACATCAAAGGGAGATGCACCATTAACATTTCACAAATTCCCTGTAAAGGATCCTGAACGATTGAAGCTATGACTGCTCGCTATTTGCTGGGATGTAAATATACCCGTGGAAAAATTATATAAACGCGTGCTGTGCAGTCAACATTTCCGCTTCGAGGATTACAAGGCAAAGAAGAGTGGAAATACAAGATGACTTCTGAAATTGTCAGCTGTGCCTACGCTGTTGTTTCAGCCAAATGAGGTATATATTCAACAAGTACTATAATATGATTGCTATATGAAGTTAAGTAATCGCTCATGTAACTATTGTAAAGTGTTTTTTTTTGTTGTTGTTTGTTTTTTTTAATCTCTACATGCAATTTAACATTTAAAACTAGCACAACTCGGTATGCCACCAACCTGACTGTTCATCACCTGAGCTCACACTGCGCATGTGTCTTATGTCATAAGCTGGGACGCCACTCTCTCGTGAACACGCATACGACAGTTACCGGAAGCTAGAGATTACATTTATAAAGTTTTAAATTTACATATTTATAAATAGATATTATAAATAGATATTTTTCTTACACAAACGCATTGCTTCGCTTCAGAAGGCCTTTATCAACCCCCCAGAGCCATATGGACTTCTTTTATAATGGATGGGTGCAAGGTTTTGGACTTCAAATTTTGGGCCACCATTCACTCCATTATAAAGCATGGATTACCCTGGACATTATTTAATATAACTCCGAATGTATTCGTCTGAAAGAAGAATGTCATATACACCAAGGATGGCTTGAGGGTGAGTAAATCATGGGGTAATTTTAATTTTTGGGTGAACTATCCCTTTAAGATATATTTGATGAAATCCAAGTTTTTTTTATCCTCAATAGAAAGCAACAAAATTGCCACATTCAAGGTCCAGAAAAGTAGTAAAAACATTGTTAAAATAGTCAACTTGACTACAGTGGTTCAACCTTAATGTTATGAAGTGACAAAAATACTTTTTGTGCACAAAAACAAAAATAACTACTTTATTCAACAAATTCATCTCTCCCCTGTCATTCTCCTATGCTATTTGTTGCAGCGTTTCCAGGTTATATGTCAGTATTGGCAGACGCTGTTCACGTGAGCAGCACGAGGCATGCATGTGATGCTAACGCAGAAGCCAGCCAATACTAAGCTGGCGTTCGGACGGAAAAGTCCTGAACTGCGTTCACTGCGTCAACTGGAAAAAAAAGTATTCTCGTCGTTCATAGTATTAAATTTTAACCACTGTAGTCAAATTGACTATTTTAACAATGTTTTTACTACTTTTCTGGACCTTGAATGTGGTTATATCGTTGCTTTCTTTTAAGGGTAAAAAACCTCTCAGATTAAATTAAAAAAATATCTTAATTTGTGTTCTGAAGATGAACGAAGGTCTTACTGGTTTGGAACGACATTCATTTTTGGGTGAACTAACCCTTTTAAGTGAACATAAACACTTGAGAAAAGTAACAGCAGCCTAATCAAACAACAAAGGACAAAGAAAAAAAAACTCTCTTGACTGGATAACTTTTGTAACTTTAATAAGGTTTAATCTGTGTTTAGTTTACACAGTGAAGACTATGCTGTTGTTTTACACTTAATTTATTCAATTTCTCTACCTGAAAAAACAAAACTGTTAGGTGTTCCTGGAAAACCCGAAAGCACTGTTTATTGTTCTATTATTATAAATATTTGTACTATTGTTAGTAATTTAATTATTTGTTCTTATTTTATCACTGACAGATTACTTGTCTGTAACAAACAGTTAGGCTAGTAGTTTTTGGTCATAACCTTATTTATTAATAAATATTTATTTATATATTACTTTTTTGTGGTGGGACCAGTGAGAATTTTGGCAGGGCAAGTAGAAAAAGTAGAAAAAATCCTTCACGTTGAGCCCTGAATTGTGCTTTTGCTGGTTCAGATATTTATTTTTACTGTTATTTTTATTGTAACTACTATTTGTATGAGCTTTGCTTGGCTCTCAGATTCTGCCTTGTGACAGAGCACAGAACATGTTGACGTTTTTGGTTTGTGTCATTTATATATCTGGAGAAGTTAAAGTCTGCTTTTTACTCAGTTACATACATGCATTTGTAGCCTGTGAAACTCTTCCTGCTTGGTCATGCATCATAGAGATTGGGTGTTATTAGTGTATTAGTGCTAATACAGTATGACTGAGCATGATAGCTCTTAAATTTTCATGCTAAGTGTAAATGACAACACAAATACACAAAACACCTCATTGTTTGTCAAGAGTGCCCACAGCAATTTAATGGTTATAGCTGCTAGTTACATTAGAAGCCCCTGTCCAGAGCTCTTGCTGTAATATAGAGTTACAGGATAGCGCTCTAATGGACTCTGTCCATTGAGAAGATCTCTTCGAGATGAGCAAGAGATAATGGATGGGATAGAATCGCTAATGAAGTGTGCATGGTATGCTTCATTTCCCCCTGTTTGTCTTCAGGTGTAGCTTCTGTTTCACTTTTGAAGTGAGTGGCCCAAATGGAGATTTGGACTATCATCTCTATCACTGTTGTGCTCACATTATGTTGCCGTGCTGTTCCGTCATGAAAGCTTGTCATTTGAATGGTTTTCAAGCCGTGTGGCTTTAAAAACAAGTGATTTTAAACCATTCAAGCATAATAGGGAGCGAAAAAGGACTCATATTGCGCACGCTGTCTGAGAGATGGTTTCTGAGCATACACACCTGAAATGCTTACATGAAGCTGCTGCTCATACAGTGTGTGAGTACTGAACTGAGTTCTATTTGGCACCTTGAACAGTCAAATACACACACTTATGTGTCAATGCCTCGTAAGCACATTCGTTTATGTATTAAGTGAACGTAAAATGTTTAGAAAGAAAGCGCATGTCGTAATATAGGCTATCTGTTGTTGTTGTTTGTGTCATTACTGTTAATCAAACCATCTCATTGCTGTTGATTGAATCACTTTTGTAACTTTAATAAGAAAAAATCTATATTTAATTTACACCGTGAAGACTATGCAGTGTTTTTAGCACATTTGATTACTTTATTTCTATAGGCCTATCTAGTACTTTAACTTTTTCAAGTAGATCTATTTAATTTGTGTCTTTGTTCTATTGTAGTTTTTTTAGTTTTTTTTATCCTATTGCTAATTAGTTTTTTTCTTCTTTTTTTTTTATTAAAATATGGTTTGTCTCAATTGCAAGCGAATAGAACCGTCTAATGAAGTTATCGTAGTTGGTTAAATGAAGTCAGTGTGCCACCTACCGGCCTTTTGTGTGACGTGTAGGTTGGTAAAGAACGCGCGAAATGGCCATTATTACATTACCCTATTTGATAGAATAAACGTGATTACCAGTGTAACCATTATCCTGCAGCCCTAGGTCATTTCGCCCACCCATAGATGAGCGTCATGTTGAAGATAGTCATAGTAATGTGTAATATATTTATTGTAAGGCTGTGGAGGATGAAACCTTTTTGACTTTGAGGGCTGTCTGCCAGTGATCATTTCAATTCTGCTTATTGTATGCCACTTATATGCGAAATAAGGCTGTGGATGTCCTGCTGTCAGTGCATGTGCTTACAATGCTCTTGGAGTGTGTAAGGCCATCTGTTTAGACAGACTTAGTAAAGCTGTTTCTCATGCAAAACAACTGTAATGATGATTGTGGGTTTCACTTTCTTTCTATTTTTTTTAATCCTAAATTATTTTCCACTGGAAACTTGTTTTGCATCCCAGCTGTAGTTTAGAGGAGCTCTGGTGTTTACTCTACCTGGAGTGTAATGGCCTGCATGGAAATATCATGTCTAAGCCCTCATGTACATGGAAATACTGGGCAGAATCTCTGCCTTGCCCTCAGCCCTTTTGTTTACAAGTGCTTGTCCTGATGATTGGAGATTTGTACCATTAACAAAACATCCTGCTGTCAGCATATGATCTGGGCCCTTGGGGGCAGTGTGGAGCACATGGTGTGTTCAACTGTAATTGTCTTGTCAAGGAAGCATACAAGTCCTTGTATATTTTTTGTCTTCAGGCTGGAGTTTTGATTTGTTGGTACGGTTTGCGTTTTTTGTTTTTTAAGTAATTATACTTTTTATCACACTGGATCTATTATTTTACTTTACAGTCACTGACTTCTGACAGTTTAAAATGTCATTGAATTCAGAAGATGACCACATTTTCTGTGATCTGTTTTCCAGTTCTGAATTAAAATTAATACTTTGATATTGTAATGAATAAGAAAAATGTAAAAGGTAAATGTTTGTGAAAAACATTATTATTTTTTATTCAATTGAATGAATATTGCATTTCTTTTGTGTTAATTCTTGATTTAATAGTGACTACCAGTTGATGCATTTATAACCAACATGCAAGAAGCCATTTTTATTCTTATGTAAAAAGATGTTTAACAGATTTTTTTCATGTATTTTCATGAAGTCGTTTATCATGTAAGACTTCAGTTGTGTTTTGTTTGGGGTTTTTTTCCCCACATGGCAAGATGTTTTTCCTTGAATCCGTGTAGACAAGCTGATGAGAAATTTAAAAAAGAACCTTTACCACAGTGCAGGATGCCTGCAGGTGTTTCAGTCACACTGTATGTGAGGCAGGACTGGGCAAAACCCATTTTACATGCGTGACCCCTCACATCTGCCCTTTCAAATGATAATGTAGCAACACCAGAACAAAATACCTGGCAAATGGTCTTTTATAATTTCAAAGGCTTTCATTTCTTTTGTAAGTCCATCACTGATTTTAACAGCTCTATGATTAACAGATGTTTTTACATAAATAGGAAAAGACTGTCTGAAGAACACCATTTGTTGTGACTATAATGGCAAGGATTTTAATAAGAGGTCTCATGAGCACAGCATTGTGGAATTTAATGTTTTGGTTGTCATGTTATCACTAGTTAAATCTACAGGGCATGTTTTGATGAAGGCGAGGGACCAAAGGTCATACGAGATGGTCAGAGCCCTGTAGTGTCACACTGAAACACTGATATGGGGCCATCGTTTGGGCCTTAATGTCAGTTTCAAGAGCGGATAGGTCAGATTGTTTTAATCAGCTGCATTCTAAGTATGTGGGCATGTGCTGGGGTATTTTGGGTAGTGGTGAGAGGCGATAGTGGTATATGATGTGGCTCTACACTCTGAGCTTCTTTGTAGCAGTTAAGACTGGCGATATTGGATTTGTTGTAATGTGCCACTTTCTCTCATTACGTTCAAATACATTAAAATGCCCATAAAGCTGCTTTTCTCTGCATTTGTGGTTTTGTTAGTGCCGTTTATGAGCAGCGTGTGTAATTGTGGAGGGTTTTGTTTAAGTTGCCGGCTGTCATAGAGGTGCCATGCTGTAAAGTCTCTTTGTCTGGGTGATATGAATAGAGGCAGCGGCAGGAGGAGGAGCTGTGTAATCTGACACGGCTGGGCCTATGAACCGGTCCCACTCCTCCTCGTCCTCAGAGAGAGAGGGAGAGAGCATGCTGACTTCAGACTGACATTTGACTCCTCAACCCACAGGCAACAGTGGTGACGGTGCAGGCGGGACTCTCCTTATTTCTGCGGTCGTTCTGAGAGTTCGCTCCTCTGTGCAACAGCATGTTTCTTGCTTCTCCGTTTTCTTCACTTGGAGAGCTGACGGGGTACTCCGAAAGTCCTGGGAGTGGTCTCTCTCAAACGAGTCGTGGAATGTGCTTTTAAAGGGAGGAAAAGCCTATCAACTCGACTCCTTAACCGTGTTTTTTAGTTTTTCCCTCTTTTCTTGGGATTGCTGCTTAAGTCTCCTTCCAGGCGCTGGAAACTGGATCTACTTGTGTAACATTCCTAGATTACAGCAAAT
>RJVU01048406.1:5646373-5667281 GCA_003731715.1 Anabarilius grahami | reverse complement strand
ATTCCATTGAAATGAAATGTTGATTATAACTGGTAAATAATTACAGCATCTGAAAGCATACTCGTTCCCTTACAAGAATCCCCTACAAGAATTGCATGCCCATTTATCAACTACCCACAATACATTTATATTTCTTTCCCACGTCTCACATTTTGATCCCCCTCAGGTCAAAGCTTTTTGCTGGTTGGCTGCATTAGTTTTCTATATGACATAGAATTGGTCCTGAGATTTAGATCGGTCACTATATGACTTGTAAAAGGATTCATAACCTTATCTGATGTTCTCATAGCAGCTAAGTCAATTACAAATGTTGATATCAAAACAAAATTGAATTTTCAGCTTTTAAGTCCCTGTTGGCTTTTGGTCATGCTGATCCATGCTATTGACCATCTGCCAGATTTGGACTTCTACACCACCTAATCTGCTGAATAATTTCACCAGATACTTTAATGCATATTGATCGACCTTCCATTCTGAATAGCTTCTGATGAAATATTGAAGCGTGGCCTAATATGGAGAAATCAATGTGAACCCCAGCCGGTATTGTGCTCTGCATTAGTCTTGCCCACCGTGAGCATCTGATTTAACAGGCTTCGCATTAGAAAAGATACGAAAAGGTATTTAGGCCTGGGCGATATCAAAGTCCCTTTCAAGGAAAGTCTGTTTACTCGGCGGCCATATTTGCAATGCCTCCGGGCAGCTATTTCGGGCATCTAAGACCAAGTCCTATCTATTTGAATGGGGGAAATCCTGAAATCTCAACTACTGCTTGGCGAACTTACAATTAAATAACATATTTCAAATTAGCAACAAAATCTGACATGAACTGTTCCATAAATGTTGTTTCTTATGCTCAAATAGCATTAAAAAATGCTGATTTTTCAGGCTAGACGAGCCAATGCGCATGTGCAGTCCTAAGCGGGAACCGGAGCCTCTAACGGCAGCTGCAGTGACGCATGACTTTATCAATCAGCGATTGGCTCTTTTACTTAGAAGGCAGGACATATTCCGCCATATTGCATGTTGCAGTTTCTACCATTCATAATAGGAGTGAACCGTCTTTCTATACCTATAGTCTTTGATGACATAGACAAATCATACTTCGGTATTTTTCGGCTGAATGGCAAAACTCTGTATTTTTTACTTTTTTCTATTTGGATTTTTTTTAAAAAGCCCAATTTTTGTATTTTTTTTGTATAAATTTTTTTAAAATATTTTTTTCATATCCTTCCCAATGTTGTAATAATACATGGTTAAAATGTAACCATGTATGCAAAAAAAAATTTGCATCTTTGGAACACAAATTAAGATATTTTTGATGAAATCCGAAGGTTTCTGAACCACACATGGGCAGCAACTTCATTGCACCTTTTGAGGTCCAGAAAGGTATTAGAAACATCGTTAAAATAGTACATGTGACTACAGTGGTTCTACTTTAATGTTATGAAGTGACGAGAATACTTTTTGCGCACGTGTGGTTCAGAAACCCTTGGATTTTAACAAAAATATCTTAATTTGTGTTCCGAAGATGAACAAAGGTCTTACGGGTTTGGGATGACACGAGGGCGAGAACTTAACAGAAATTTCTTTTTTGGGTGAACTTACCCTTTAAAACACAAAAGCTTTTTGAAGCAGATGTTAAAAACACTTAAAAATGAAAAGAAAAAAAAAAAAGCATAGACTAATTGTTAACGGATGACATTCACTCATCTGAGCTTATATTAGCCGACATATGATTACCCCATTACAATAGTCAATCTACAGTTACTGCTATAATAAAACACTTCTTTGTAGGTCTAAAGTTCTGCATATGGCACATTTAATGTCCAGCAACAAATATTTTAGCATAATGTAGACTATATTTTAGTCAGAATTATTGCCTGTTCGGTTCAGTGGCGCTTGTTCACTTAAGTTTAGCGGAGACTCTCTTGCAGAAGGCTCATCTACTCCTGACAGCAAATTGGAAGTAACATTTACATTTGATGAGTATATTTTCCATCTGTAAGCTATGCACCGAGGAAAAAGTCACATCTTAAACACAAAAAACAGCACAAGTATCAGAGCATCTGACAGGGCAAGCTGCGTTGAACTATACGCATTAACTATATCTTATAAATTATTTTTAATATAAAGCATCTCATGTTTAGGACAATTTAGATTATGCACTTTCCTCACAGCAGCTCACTCTGTGGCCTCCGCTATTTTTCAGATATGCTCGTAATACCAAACTACTGTATTGATATAAACGGTATTGCCTTATTCTGTATCGTTTATAAAAAATATATTGATTATATCGTACAAACTCTCTATACCGCCCAGCCCTATATATATTCATAGGGGTGCTAAAAAAAAGGTTCGGTTACATGGGTGTGTCTTCACGGTATGAAGAATTATCTGTTTTACTTGTTTTGTACCTGTATTGTTCCAGACTTCATTGACTCTTCTGTTATCATAATGTATTGTACAGTTGCTATAGAAAAAACAAAGGTGTTGGTGTTTAGAAATTCTTTCTGGTCTAAGAAGGATGCTTTGTTGATAAGAAGGATTTGCAACACTTAAGTAGTTGTTTAGTTAGTGTGGGAGCTTAATGACACTTAAACAACATGGAAATTAAACTTTTTTTGTTACACAATGAGAAAGCTGTGAGACTTGATTTCACCCGTCTTTATTCTTTGTGGAAAAAACCCCCAAACCTTTTTAGTTATAAAATAAACCAGAAAAGCAGTTGAAGAGTTAAAGGTGCTCTAAGCGATCCTGGGTGGAGTAACTTTCTGTTGACGTTCAAAGTGTTGTCAAACAAAAGAGGCTAGCTAGACCCTCCCCCCCCTCCCCTCCGTGCTTCCTGAAACGGTCATGAACGCGCATTTAAAATCATTCTTGTCGGTTATTGGCTGGAGCATGTTTATTATGTTTCTTGGTCCAGGCTGCACCAGTTTGTTTTTGGAGCTTGTGGCGACTACAGAGACTGCGTTTTTTTTACAGTGTGTTCAGGGGACAGGCAGCTAGCGGATAGTGAGGAGATGTTTGCTGTATGTGACAAAAAATGTTTTGACCTAAAAACGCGTGACATCGCTTAGAGCACCTTTAATATACAAAAACGGATAACTCCGTTTTTATTAATTCATAAATCATGTTTTTTTATTTTTTTTATTGTGCATTCCAAGTAATATCAATCAAACTGCAGTTGGGTTAATTTGATTAAGTAATAATAACTCCAAAAAAACAGGTAACTTACAAAATTAAAGTTCATTGAAAGTATGTTTTTTCATATATTAAACGTTAGTTTTTTGGCAAAAGCAGATAACTCCACATTTCATGTTAAACCAAACCAAGTAATTGCTTTGTAATTGCATTTACACACACTCAAACACGTGTGCACTCAAACACGTGCGCACAAACGCACACACACACATATACACACACGCACACACACACACACACACAAACGCAAAAGGACAAGCAAGGTTTAAGCATGTAAAACGTGTATGGTGTACAAGGACTTGCAGGAGTCAAAATTATAAATCCTCAATCACTTTTAGTCAGCTTTGACGAAACTCCCCTCGGCTAGCACGTCTTTTTGAAGTGACTAGCAGCCTTGTCACCTGATCTGAATACTGCGCGCTGATTCGCTAAAATTGACTAATTGGTTTCTGTACACAAACAACAAGGGCACATGTCAGTTTCTGCTGTAAAACATGAACTTGCAATGCCTCAACAGTGGACAATACCGGCTTTTCTGACAAAAAGTATTTAGGGTTAAGAACGTGCTATATGTGGAGAATAACGGACAGGAGTCAGTTCATTTATTTATTTTTTTATTTTTTTAAAGTGCCGTTTATCGGTTTTTGCAAATGAACTCTTCAGTTGGAAAACATGCATAGCTAGATCTAGACTTTTTTCATTGTCTGTTACAAAACTGACACATCCTTCTCTCTCTCTCACTCTTTCTTTCCAGAGGTCCACACATTTCAAGGAAAAAAGAAAGACGTACTTGGGAATCATATGGACGAAGGCAAGTATTCAGTTTTATGTTGTCGCTGTGCATGTTCTAAAAATACAATAACAGAACTCAAAATGTTTGGGAATCCAAGTAGAGTCCTCTGCCAATGTGTAGGCCTTTGGAAATGTAGGTTCGTTGAAACTTGCAACAGGGTTAGGTATTTCTTGGCTGTGATGCTTCAATTCATGTTCAGCTGATGTTTAGTTCAGCTTGAATTCAAGGGGATGTGTAAGGCTTCTTAGTGGAGAGAATGGAGAAATATCTGAGGAAAGATAAATGATAAGGGTTTGTCGTTTGTGCCAGTATTCACACACAGTCCCCACCTGGAATAGCAGGACAGATCTGTACCACCAAACTCCCATTCCCTCGAAGCCTGTTACCACAGGCAGAACCACTAGACATTGCAGAGTGACCCATCTCTACCAAAACCGTCCCTGCTGGGCCACATTACCCTACCATCTCCTTGGCCTTAATCTCTTCATCCCACCAGAACCTTGAATACTGAACCTCTTGTCTGTGCCTTGCATCAATTCTAGAAGGAATTCTTCCAGAGAACTGTGTTCCAGAGCACTGTTTACAAATGAAACTAGACCAAAAACAGTTCATTTTATTGGAACGTATCCCAGAATATATCCCACAAACCCTTTCTGCAATCATACATGTGTACTGTACAAGCTTGTTTCCATGGCACATATAAGCCTCCATAAAGAAAGTGAAAGAGCTAGTCAAACTTTAATCATAAATCTTAATAACCCACAAAGCTTTTATTATCCATTTTGAGTACTGACTTCAGATCTCAGGAATAAAACTAATTCCCATTACAGAATGTTGCAGACCACTAACCACATTAGAGACTGCAGCAAGCCTAAATCGAGTGGTAACACCTACTGAGTGAACAAAGCTCTTGACCACAAACTTCTCCATGGAGTCTGGCATTAAACCACATCATTACTGTACCTGATAAAACTGCAAGAGTTTAATAAAACTTGAATTTGCTAACCCTTTTTATGTTTTGAAGAAGTACACAGTTAATTGGCGCTACCATCAATTTGTGCAGCTGCAAATGATGTTATATTATGCCTCTTGCTTTACAAAGTGCTGCATTGTAAGAAACTGAATTCAAGTGTTTAATGTAGATATTTGTAGCAGAGGTTAGTTATGTAACTTTGTACTGTTTAAACAAGATGCAGGAGGATCAACTCTTTCATTTCACATTATGAATATATTTTATTACCATGAAATTGTTTCTGTACGTTTTCTTATTTCTAATTCTTGCTGCTTCATTTTAATCAGGTTTTTTATTGAGGTTGTATGCAGTTATAACATATTGATTGTTACATCAATTATAATATAGAATTTTTGAGTTTAAATTGTTAGTGTATTCAACTTTTTTAGCTCAGATATATATTATCTTTTTGTTTTTAAGTGTTTAAATTAGTTCTGTCAACTCGTGTTTTGTTTTCATGTCCCGTCAGAAACCAGCCCATATATCTTACCAGACATTTGGAGTCCCAGCTCATGCCTAAACTTAGGCCCTGTTTACACTAATGCGTTTTCGTTTTAAAACAGCGTTTTAAAATGAAAACGATCCTCGTCTACACTGGCGTTTCCGAAACGTTCTCCGTCTATACGACACGACCGAAGACGCATGTCACATGACTGTTAATGCACACTGGGCATGAGCATACAAGTGTAAACAGTTGCCTCTTGCGCATGAAGGTAGCTGCAGTATTAAAACATTTTAAGAGTTTAACTGCACAATGGCTGCTAAAAATGACGACAAAACCGGCAAAGATTGCAGTTCAGTATCAATGTTATTGTTTACACGGTCATCAAGGATACGCAGAGTGAACGTGGGCAGCCACGCCATCGTTTTCAAAAGTCTCCGATTTGGTCCGTTTACACTGAAATACAACCCAGGCGTTTTCAAACTAAAACAAGGTCTGCAGGGTTTATGAAAGTCTCCGTTTTCGAGGTTCAAAAATGCCGGCGTAGTGTAAATGACAGGCGTAACCATAGCAAAACTTATGCGTTTTAAAACAAAAATGCACTAGTGTAAACAGGGCCTTAGGTTGCAGTTTTCATATTAGGATTCGATTGCAAGAATTCAACAGCAAACATTAGAATACTTGATGTGGCTGTTTTGCAGCCAGACTCCACGGAGATGCTTGTGATCAAAAGTTTGTTCACTCAGTAGGTCTTAGTATTTGGTTGGCTTGAACTCTGGACCCACAGTATTCTTTAGTCAAAGATTACAGAAACATACTGGATGCAAATATGCAAACACAGTTGCAAATTCTTTGCCAAAGTATTGTATATAATATGAGTAGTACCACTGTACATAATATGTTTTTAGGTGGTAATGCTTTCAAATGTCTGTGCCATTAAACCAGATGTTTTAAGTAGCTACTTGTGTTGACCTTGCGTAGCTTTTTGTTCACATACTTGCTTAGTTTATTTTGGTCCTTGGACTTGTGCAACTGCCATGCTTGGACTCAGCTCAGCACTAATGCTGATGTTACCCTCAGCATTAATGTTGATGTTTTTGCTGAGGCTCCATTAATCTGATGTATTAAAGTTACCTGACTTAACTGTCTACCTGAGACACAAAATAAGTCTTGGATATTGCAGCATTTTTAAACTCCAGCTTATGCAGTGTAGGCCAGTTGCATTGCCTTTTGTTCGGTCTTCCTAACTCCATTAGAAGACCTGACAACGAGTCTGCTCTAACCACTTCCTCTGGGGTTACAGGATTTCCTGTTATATCTGATGGACTGCAAACTTTCCACTGACATCAGCTCAGCACTGCTAGAGAAGACACACCGCACACCACCTTTTGATTCCCAGACGAAGAACTTTACAAATAGAAAATTCAGCAATTCCACAAGGGCTCTTACCATGCTTTGCTTTTTTTCCAGAGTTTTAAACAAATCCTTATTGAAGTCAACTTTTTTTCCCCCCAAGTCTACTATTTATGTGCCATATAATTTTTCTACAGAGTGCTTTCTAGTCTCACAAAAAATGTGTAGGGAAACTGAGCACAGTGGACTAAAAAAAGAAACAAATTGCAAACCACCGTGATTTACATTATAGGTTGCCTAAAGAGTAACCCATACTGGACATAAAGCCTTTTTTAACATTTGCATTGATTTAATGATCGACACTTACTCTTGCTCATTACTTTGAAGGTTATTTAAGATAAGACTATTCATGAGACAGATAAACATGATGTTTAAACATGCTGCTTTGGAATGCTTCTTCTCTGTTCCCCCTCAAGAAACAGATTTCTGATGAATTGATATTTAGCTTTGGCAGAAGTAGGATATTTTGCCTGCCAACCACAACTTACAAAAGTCAATGTCCATAAATAATCCTTTCTAACAAATCAAGCACTATCTCTCAAACTGTAACTCTAAACTTGACAAGACCTTATTCCTTTTCCTTCCCTTTCAATGTAAATTTACAGTTTGTTTTTTCTCTTAGTGAGACACATGCATCACTTCAGCTGTCGTTAAAACCTCCACTTAATGGACCAGCACTGTTGTAACAGTAGTGTACAACAGCCATCAGTTGCTCAGACTGTTTCTTGGTGGGAGGGTGGATTACTGTCTCTTTAGCTAAACTTCCAAGCAGACGGACTGTCATTGCTTTTCTCATTGTGTCGGGGACATCTGCTCTGGATATGAGTACGCATCTCAACAAAAGCCAAGTCTGTCCAATCGTGCTTCTGGAGGGCCAACATCCTGCAGAGTTTAGCTTCAACCTGCCCCAATACACCTGCCTGAAGTTTCTACTAGTCCTGAAGACCTTGATTAGCTGGTTCAGGTGTGTTTGATTGTGGTTGGAGTTACAGTGGTCCTCCAGGACCAGGATTGGACACAACTGAAATATGTTGACCAGTCACCTGTAAATTGTTTCTTTAAAATGTGTACAGTTTAGGGGCTCATCTGGGATTTGGATTCGATTCTTATGAACTTAAAAAAATTATTTCTTGAATGCACTGTCACTTTGGATATAAACATCTGTCAAATGATATTGTAAACATGTTCCTGCATCATTTATTATTGTTCTAGGACCTAAGGTTAACCCTTCTCCTAAAATCTGAGACTTCTGATTGGTTGATAGAGATTATGTTCCAAGACCAAAGGATGTTGATCCAGGAACATGTGTAAATTGTTTAGAATCCATATATATGCTTTGCAATGTTTATCTGTTTTTTTTTTGTCATTTCTAATCCCTTGGTCTTTGACTACAAGGCTTGAAAGGTGTTGGGGACATGGTGTTGGGCTAATTTTGGCCTCAGTTGTTATACTCTGAGAGCTGCTCGGTGAGGGGGCTAAAAATACTTGGCTTTATCAGAGCAGATGTGTTTACTAGCAGATTCTAAGCCACCTACATACACGCACAGTTCGCCGTCTATCCACACCCCCACCCTCCTTTCTGGCACTGTCCTTATTCCTCTACATGAGATGATTTACTGTGCTCTGATCCTGCCACACTGCTCCTTTGTTCTGTAGTCTCTTTATTCCTCACTTAATTGATGTCTGTGTTAAATCTGCAATCAGTCTTTTTCATTTGCTCCCAGTCCTAATTTACAGTTGCTCTTGTGCTTCCTATTAACTGATGTCTGGGTGTAGGATATATATAGCGGTCGGGTGTTACAGCTGGGTCACACCATTCCTTTTGTCATGAATTAGGAAAAAATCCATCCCAAGTCCTATACGTCTCTCCACAGGTCATCCCATACACGTTCACACTTCTCACTGCAGCTTGTTGCCATAGGAACACTCTTGCAGCAGACATGCGCTCTGGCCTTCTGAGTCCACTCTCCGTGTCTGGCTTTAAAAAAAAAAAAAAAAAGGCAAGGCGTGAAGATCTGTGCATTTTACTCATGCCAGAAATAGCTGCCCCGAGTCTTCCCCTGAGGCCCTTGTCTGACTTATCGGTGGCTCTAGATGGCTATATCTCTGAGCCACTCGGGGAGAACAGGCATTGCCTGGCTCATAGCACTGAGACTTTTTCATCGCTCTATTTGGAGATCATACTGGTTGAATCAGCAGAAATGTGTACATTTTACCCTGAGGCTACATTCTAAAATGTCTGCCTCATGTTCAGGAAGCAGAATTGCTCAGATCAGTGCATTAGATGCCAGCTGATCTCTGCAGTCATGCATAATGCAGTTGCTTAGCTGGTCTTGGATGTTCCTTGTAAATGCTTGCACCTCCATTTCTTTCTGGTCGTCTGTTTGCCGAGCTAACTCTTTTCTTTATCTCCTTTTCTTTAGAAATGAGTCGCCAGACTGCCACAGCGCTGCCCACAGGAACCTCCAAGTGTCCCCCTTCTCAGCGCGTCCCAAACTTGTCGGGCACCACTGCATCCAACAGTGACCTCGCCAGCCTGTTTGAGTGCCCGGTTTGTTTTGACTATGTGCTGCCGCCCATCCTGCAGTGCCAGAGCGGCCATTTGGTTTGTAGCAACTGCCGGCCCAAACTCACCTGCTGCCCCACCTGCAGAGGCCCACTTGGGTCAATTCGCAATTTGGCCATGGAGAAAGTGGCCAACTCGGTGCTTTTCCCTTGCAAGTACGCCTCATCAGGCTGCGAAGTTACCCTCCCGCACACAGACAAGGCTGAACACGAGGAGCTTTGTGAATTCCGGCCATACTCTTGCCCCTGTCCTGGCGCCTCCTGCAAGTGGCAGGGATCTCTCGATGCCGTCATGCCTCACTTGCTGCATCAGCACAAGTCCATTACCACGCTACAAGGTGAGGATATTGTCTTCCTGGCCACAGACATCAACTTGCCTGGGGCAGTGGACTGGGTCATGATGCAGTCGTGCTTCGGCTTCCATTTTATGCTCGTGCTAGAGAAGCAGGAGAAATACGACGGCCACCAGCAGTTCTTTGCCATCGTGCAGCTGATCGGAACACGAAAACAGGCGGAAAACTTCGCCTACCGGCTGGAGTTAAATGGCCACCGGCGGCGGCTCACCTGGGAGGCGACGCCACGTTCCATCCATGAGGGCATTGCCACCGCCATCATGAACAGTGACTGCCTGGTGTTTGACACCTCCATTGCTCAGCTGTTTGCAGAGAACGGCAACCTGGGCATCAATGTCACCATATCCATGTGCTGAGGACTAACAGCTGTGCATACTTGAACACATACACACACATAAAACCAGACATTTCAGAACACCGCAGGATACCTTGAGTTGTGCTTGGGGGACGGGGGAGTAGCTATCCTAGGGAACTTTTTGCTGTTGTACGTTCCAAGTAGTCATCAAAAAAAAAACTGTTATTGGTTGGAGCTTGGCACGTCCGACCAGACTTTACTCCTGGGTTCTCAGTTTTATGCTACAATATTATATAAATTAAATAATTAATGTATTCTACATTTTTGAGAGCAACATTCATTGCCCTTGAAGGTATAGGAAAGCCACTTTTGTGGAAATGGACATTTGCAAATGTGGCATTTGGAACAAGGGTTTGAGGAACAGCACGCCGAGCTGGATGGCGGTTGGGAATATTGATCAATTTCGAGGTGGGTTTGCTCAAAAGGTGCAACCCTTAGAGCAATTTTTTTTCATTCTGTTTTGTTTCCCAAGAAGTTTTACATTTCAGTTCAGATGAGACACTAACGTTTGTTAAAATATTAGGTTTTGTTTTATGTCTTCCCCACCCCAAGTTAAGATTTCATTTTAGAGTTCTTGTTTGTTTCTGCCTATCACTGCAGTGTTTCTCCTGTTTGTTTTTGAAGGGATAGTTTCATAACTTGGCACACGCACATCAAGCCAGGTTGTAAAAATGGTCAAGTTTCTGTCTGTCAATGCCACACTTTTTTTTTTTTCTTTTTTTTTTATATCAAAAACTAACAGCTTGATTCAAGTTGTGCAGTGTATGCATGAGATCTTAAGTTTTGTTGCCTGAGATGGAAGCCCTCCATTACAAACAGTGGAGTAAACACTGCACTGAATATCAGGCTAGGAACGGGGGCAATTAATACAGTTATTATAATGAGATTATTGTCATAATTATCATTTTGTAATGACTTAAAAGAAAATGGAATGAAAAAGGCTGTTGTAACCTTGTGGCTAATCTTCAGTGTTTGTAGATAGTGTTGTTCTTCAGAAGACCTCAGTGTCTTCTTTTTCTCTTTTTGTAAGTCAATAATTTTGTTGCCGTTGTTCTTTGTATGTCTGTATTTCTGTTTTTTGCAAGGATAGGGTGAAGCAAAGCCAAACATCTCTGTGGATACATTGTACTGTTGCTAGTCCTGATCTCTAATTTTATTTGTTTTATTGTTTGTTTTGTTCTATTTTGCCAGTAAATAAATCTATCTTTTTCATACCCATTTTCTCACTCCTCATTCTAAGCTGCAACTGATGGTGATGACGGCTTATTTTGGTTTCCACTCCACCTAATAATCGGTGAGAATGGGTGAAGCAAACAAGTGCTCTACCAACTAGATGTTTTGTCATTAATACTTACCATTGTCTGTTAGCTTGAGTGATAATGGGGAACTTGCTTTTTAACCTTTCAACTCTTAAGTGCTTAGGTTAAGTAGTAAAAATATTTTAGTCTGATTTAAACTTTTTTTTTAATTTTTTTATTGTAAAATGTTAATTCTTTTTTTTTTTTTGATTAAGCAATACTTCATGGGCTGCACAGTTAATTTTCTCAATAGAAATTAAAGGTGCAGTAAGCGGTTTCTGTGAAACACTGTTGACGTTTTAAATCAACCCAAACAAACGCACCCCTCCCTTCATTGCTCCACCCCCAAAATGCAAGAATGGAATGAACATGAAAGAACAAAAAAATGAGCATACAATACACAACAGTATATATACAATAAAGAGATGGTTGTTAGTCGCCAGCAGCACACCAGCTCCAGACAAAAAAAAAAACAACTCTCCTGTTATATCTAGCATTACTACAACAGCATATCTTGGTTCTGAGAAACAGCAAAACCAGTGTTGCTCATGTATGGAGCAAAAACTACAACCTCTGTGTCCGTTTTACAGGCCTTCCCCGCTTGGGTCTCTCCAGCACTGGAAAGCTTTTCTAATATTAACGGGGGTCCTAAAGCTCTTGCTTGACCCTTTTTTGTCCAGTGATATTCCTCTGACCTTTTCTTTGTGTAATGTCTCTCAGCCATTTCTCTTTCTACAGTCTTTCTTCAACTCTCTATCTTGCTCACTCTCTCCCCTCCCCCATCATGGGCCCACCTACTGCTGATTGGCTACAAGTGTGTTGTGGCGCTCGGTCCACTCCAATAGAGTTTCTCAGAAATTGCTTACTGCACCTTTTATTTGTTTTTGTTTGATTCTCAAACTTTTTTTTTCCTGATTTCAAAGTTGAGTAATCTACACTACGTGGTTCATTACTTTTAACTTTTAGGAGTATTTTGAAATGTTAATGGAGAAAATGAATAGGTAAAACACGTACGGAATTAAGACTGCGGATAAAGTGGGTGGTAATTGTTGTACTATATATTTCCTTTTATGGTACAACTAAGATCAGAATTAAGGTGTAATGTATAGAATAATTTGGAGCAGACATCAGTTACGTCACTTGCAGCTGTGCGCGCAAAAAGTGGTGCCAGAAAAATAGTGGTAACAAGTGGAGGAAAATGTGCAAAATCCACAGAATAAGAGAAAAATGTTTTGTGCCTTTGGATGTCAGAATCGGAACGCAAAAAATATAGTCTTTATTTTTATAGAATACTGTCAATGAAGACGCCCTTTGAAGCTAAATGGAGACATTTATGTTGCAAGTCACAGACTGGACTGATGAAACCTGCAACGATTAGTCTACTGTTAAAGCATGAATTTGATGTAAACAGTAAGTCTACGTAATATTCACATACGCACTTAATAGGGGACATACATCCATAGCACTTACAGCATGAACTAATATTTAAACCTATAACATTTTACATAGATAGCTTTTAAACAGCCTATAACATTTTTATTTCCCAGTTCAGACTTTATAATTCGCAATTGTGAATTTATATCACAATTCTGAGGGGGAAAAAAGTCAGAATTGTGGGATATAAACTTGCAGTTCTGAGGGAAAAAGAATGAGTATATCTCACAATTCTGTTTTTCCTTCCAAGAAATGTGATAACTTAGATTTGTGAGAAAAAGTCAGAATTGTGAGATATATACTCGAAATTAACTTTTTAAATTCTTTTATTCCGTGGCTTCCATAGACTGCTACTGCAGAACTGTCAATTTTCTGCTACCAGGTAGGCTCCATCCACAAAAACAAAAAATTGTCATCGTTGTTTGCAAACACAAAATTGGTCTAATGAACATCCTGGGAGGATTTTCACTCAACATTGCTGAATTGTCATTTCTGTCGCTTATATCATCAAATGGAGTGGCAAAATGATTTTCAGCTTTGTGCAACATTTCGCTGTCTTCCATTGGTTGACAAAACTAGTCCAACGCCAAACTAACGTCATTGGTTGAGTCAATGTTGCTGGTCAGGATGCTCAGAGCATTTATCCATTTTGGGGAGATCAACCTACAAATTGCCTCTAGCTGTCTACGCAATTTAGCTTTCAAACAGGTTATTTCAAGAACAGTGTGTGGAAAATAGTGCTTCTCACAAATCTCTACCCTTTATGTTGAACCGACAGACTCCAGTGAAAGTGGTTAGTCTACATCTTATGACATTTCCAAACATGCCTTCTGTTTTCAGGCCAGAGCTGTCATGCAGGTATTAATGCCTTCTTGTTCTTGATTTAACTGTTTATAACTCCCAAAAGTAGGTCAAATGTCAGCTTTGTTTGCAGTATAGCATATCAAATTATGTGCATGACAACTACAAATACAACAATACATGGTTTAGTTGTCAAGATGAGTCATTTCAGCAGTCCTGGTAGAAGAAATAGTGCACTGCTACAGTGACTCTTTTTAATATATATATATATGGAAAAATCATGTTTATTTCAAGGTTAAGAAGCATCTAAATATTTGCAAACTGCTGATCTAACTAGTAAGACTATACTACCGGTATGCTATTCTATGATCATCACCTCAATGAACTGCTTGTGACTTTGTACACAAAGGAAGAATGAGGTTTCAGGGTGCAACCAAGTCTTAACATTTCCTGTACAGACACAATGAGATTTCAGGCAATTATTTAATGCCAACCTAAATTTCAAAGACATTAATTTGACATATTCAAATGTATTACTTTAAATTGTACTTAGCTGTCAACATGCATTTAAATTTTCCAGTCTTCATATTTAAGAACTTTGACATTTATTAATCTGATTCATTTTATGAGGATCACAAAAATATACTGGATTTGTATAATTACCTAAAGTATAAGCAACATTTATTGTCAGTTGTACAGGAACAAAATTATACTCAGTTACAATCAGCCAACAGTGGTCCTCTGTTATTAAATTAGAAGTTATTAAATCATGAATTAGAGAAAGTTTGTCATCTTTGAGCGCTTATTCTAAGTGCTGAATGTTCGACTTCCTCTATGAGGGAAAACAATTTTTTTTTTGAGTTCATGTCTATCAACTACAGTCTCAGAGTTTACTAACAACTTGTGGATGACTGACAGCTGAGGGAAACCCGCCATCAAAAGCCGCATTCAGGACTTCATCCAGAGTGCTGGCGAACACAAAATCCAGATCAGCTCGCACATGGGCTGGTATCTCCTCCAAATCTTTCTCGTTGCGCTTGGGGATGATAACACGTTTCAGATTGGCCCGATGAGCTGCCAAGACTTTATCCTTTATACCTCCCACCTGTAGAGAGACAACATACATCTTGTGAGGTCAGACAATCAACATCTCTGATGATGAACGGTCAGTGAGAGATCTGCTTTAGGTTCCTCACCGGCAGAACCAGTCCTCTGAGAGTGATCTCTCCAGTCATGGCCACATCAGAGCGCACCAGACGCCCACTCAACAGTGAGGCCAGGCACGTTACTATGGTAACACCAGCGGAGGGTCCGTCCTTAGTGACGGCGCCTGCCGGGAAGTGCAAGTGGATATCGGTACCCTCCAGAGGATCAGCGCTGCCTACAACAACATCATTCAAACAGAAACATTGTGATAAATCAGTCTCGCCCACAGTCAACTATGAACAAAATGTGGTATTTTAGGGGAACTAAAAGCTGTCACATAAGAGTCAACTTCTCTATCTATAAATGACTACTGTATGTACAGTACCATACAAAAGTTTGGGGGTCAATAATCACTTATTTTGAACTTTTATTTAGCAAGGATGGATTAAACTGATTAAAAGTGACGGTAGTATAATGTTAGAAAAGACTTATATTTCAAATAAATGGTATTCATTCAATGGTATCAAAGAATCCTAAAAAAAAAAGTAGCAGTTTCCACAAAAATATACACTGAAGATGCTGAAAATTCAGCCTTGCTTAAATGCAAACCAAAATTAACAGTTTGGTCACATGACTTGTGGGCAACAAGGGGCATGTACATAATTGTGTGTCTTGCCATGGGCTAATACACAACACTCGCTTTCAGAAAAATAGACACATAGACGTACTCTGTAAAAAAATACACCCTAAAGCTGCTTTCCTTATTATTAAAACCTATAACACCGTATGGTTTCCTCCCAAAATTAAGATAGCACCTGCTCTCCCCCTTTAGCTGGACTTTCACTTTCCCCCCTCTGGCCTCAATGTCTGTCACCTTCTTTAATGAAAAGCCTCAGATAGGTAGTATACATGTATGGGTAGTCAATGTCTATTACTTACCATTAGAGAGGAGGTAAGTCTTGGCATTGCTGCGGAGCCAGCTGATAGCTAGATGGGCAGATTCCTTCATGACATCACCCAGCTGTCCCGTCAGGGTCAACTGACCTTCTCCATCCATACGACTGGCCTCCACAAACATGATCTCTCCACCCATAGGAGTCCAGGCCAGCCCAACTGCCACACCTGGTAGGGTCAGTCGCTCTGAGACCTACAAACATATACTGCTCCTGTTACATACTTAACATGCTTATCTTAACATGTCAAACAGTGTAAAAATCAGAGCAGCACTAAATAAACTTTTTTTAAGTGTTGTGCATCTTACAAATTCCAAACAGCTGATGTAAACTTGTGACCACGACTTTGAATGCTGAAAAGAACAGCAAGCCCTTTTGATTTTCTTCCCCCAGCACATCCAGATTGAGAATTTGCCCCATTAAGAGAAGTCCACAGAAAAAGACAAAAACTTTTGTCTGTTTGTATACTTGGTAAACTAACTGCAGAAAGCTGAATGCTAACACAAGGTTTGAATGAGAAGATGTGTGTGATAGTTCAGCAGAACTGAAATAGGGTGACTTTGGCTGCTCTCTGACTGCTTCTGGTCTTTCCCTGTCCCGTCCCCATAGGCATGGCTGGAATGCAGCCTCTATTACTGAGAGGAGAGAGAGCACTCCTCTGAGAAACACAACAGCACACACAGGGCCGGGGCTGAAACGATTAGTCGACATTATCGACAATAAAAAATTCTCGACAAATATTTTTGATGTCGAATAGACTTTTGATCTCACATGACCTATTTGAAGGGCCTGCAATAACACAGTTTGACCAGTGGGGCAAATACTGTGCACAATACTGTAATGCAGCCCTACACAGCGCTTCGGAGTGCACAGTGCAAACGAAGTCGAACCCATAAAATGTGGGAGTATAACATAGCATAATTCAAACTCGCTGTTCGCCACACGTCCATTTTCTCACACAGTGAAAGATACATCGCAGATCAAAGAGGACACAGACAACGTGCTGACAGATAAGACAGAGCAGGTTACTTTTGATATAAAACAAAGTTTCAGCTTTTAAATTCTGTCAATTTTACTACGGCATTCAAACAATACATGTGGTTTTGGCGCTCTTTAATGTGGCGTGACAGATCGCTGTAACACCTCAGGTTAAGCGGCACGTGAACCTATTATCTCTTCCTCTTTACTACTTTTACAGAATGAAATAAACATGAATGAACATCAAAAAGTATGTTGAAAGATACAGTACAACTTACTGAAATGAATCCATCTCTAATGTAATCACTTAATCAGAGTTTTAACCGCAGAAAGACATCAATAAAACAGCTTGCAAACAAATGTCACAAAATGTTACATTTACCTCAGGGAAGCCATTCAATGACCATAAACTCGATAGTTAGTAGAAAAGAAAAAAAGAAATCTAGAGAGGAGCATTTTTCAAAAACATTTGCACAATATTACATATTCATATTTTTACTCATTAAAAAGTTATTGCAATTCCCAGACTTAATAAAAACACAGTACCAGTCATTTTAACAGTATTTTTAACAAATTCATTAAAAATACACTTTCAAAAGCTGAAGTGATTTCCTTGTTTTAATTATTAGTTAGAGTACAACTCAGTATTTTAACTAATTGCTAGTGGAATAATCGAACAAAGCATACTGATTAACCAGTGCAGTAACCGATGATTAGTCGATTAATCGTTCCAATGATCGGTAGATTAATCGATTATCAAAATAATCGTTAGTTGCAGCCCTATGTGCGAACAGTTCAAAAGGTTTGTGGACAAATGAACAATAATATGCGAGTAATGACAGGACTGCACACACACAAAAAAAAAGACACTGGCCTTCAATTGGAAAGAACACGGACTACGAGATTTTTACATTTTTTCTAAAGAAAATGTGTGTGGTGTTTGCTCATGCAAAACTTTCCACTGTGATGATAAAAATAAAAACAGTAATATTATAAAGTATTATTACTATTTAAAATAACTGCTTTCCAGTTTACCATATTTTAAAATGTAATTTAATCCTGTGATGCAAAGCTGAATTTTCAGCATCATTACTCCAGTCTTCAGTGTCACATGATCCTTCAGAAATTATTCTAATATGCTGATTCGGTGCTAAAAAAAATGTTGAATGTCTTCTTATTATCAGTGTTAAAAACAGTTGCTGTGCTTAATATTTTTGTGGAAACTATGATCCTTTTTGTTTGTGGAGACATTGTAAAATGCTTTTGACTTGTGCTTTTTTTCATAAGGATCGTACACAAAGGTGGAAAAACTTGAAGGATTTTCTACGTTTTAGAAAAATTTCCTTCAGAGACACAAAAAGTGGTGCATCCCAATTTGTGTTCTTATGGACTTATTCTATGCCATTTTGTAGTATAAATAGTGTGAGTATTGTGCTCATACTGAAAATACCAAAAATAAAAGTGCATTTTAAATACCCTTAAATGCTGGATGAATGTTAGACACTTCAACCGTCACACCTTTAATTATGTAGCAGAAGGGGAGAGGCAATCAGACATGACAAAATAACCTTATAAAGTTCATAATCTACACAGTTGAGTACATAAGTACATAGTGTATAAGGAGTGTATATTGCCTCATTTAGGATGCAACTAAGGAGCTTTCAGGCATTTATTTAATACCAACCTCTATTTCAAAGAGTGGAGGTCCAAGAATATCCTTAAGGGCAATGTGATCAATAACAATTGGCATCTCTGGAGGTGCCGCTATCCCAGAATCCTCCACCTTGGTCTCTGTATTCTGGTCTGAAAGATATAGACAGAGAGAAAAGGTGGGAAACTGGTGAAAACTGTGGTGGAATTCTAGGTTTATCATCAATTTAAAACTTTAAAACTGGTGTGTCAATATAAAAGAGGTGGGTGATTGACATTACATGAACTAAAAGTAAACTCAATTTAGGCAGAGATAAAAGCATATTCAGAAAAGTGAATTACAAGAGAAAAAAAAGCGCTATAAAATTTTATCGCACCAGCACTTCCATTATCATGTCTATTTGAGGCTTTTCATTAGAGAAGGTGACAGACATGGAGGCCAGAGAGGGGAAAGTGAAAAGAAAAGCGAGAAAGAGCTGTCTGAAATAACGGAGAATTATAGGCTGCCACAGGGGTCCAGCTAAAGGGGGAGAGCAGGTGCTATCTTAATTTTGGGAGGAAACAATAAGGTATTATACGTTTTAATATCATAAATAATAAGGAAAGCAGCTTTAGGGTGTATTTATTTACAGAGTACGTCTATGTGTCTATTTTTCTGAAAGCGAGTGTTGTGTATTAGCCCTTGGCAAGACACACAATTATGTACATGCCCCTTGCTGCCCACAAGTCATGTGACCAGACTGTTAATGACATGCAAAGGAGGAGAATCATGTTCTGAAGAACAAAGGCGGAAAGAGCATATGCCATTCTGAGGAAAGACATAATTAAAATGTCTTTTAAGATTTTATTGTGCTTATGATATAGTTGATCAGTGCACATTATTCTAGGGGGAAAAAAAAGTTTGCTTTCATAAAAATTCATCAAAGTCAGCTTTCTCCACCTTTTTTTCTACTAACATAAACCAAGACAGACCGAAACAAATAATATTAACCAATAGTGTCATATAATAATAACCAAAATGTCAAGCTCAATTTTCAAGATCTAATCAAATTCCGATGGATAAAATTATGTCCCTAGCATTATTTTGCACTATATCTTTCGCTCAGAAAATAAAATAAATAAGGTAATATATTATAATTAATTTATTTTAATTACTTTAAAAGCAATTTTACATCATATTAAGCGGGATGCTTCATGGGGCCAGGCATGTTGGTCACATGACCAGCCAAATTCTACTTGCTTTATTTATCCACCCTATTATTGGATGGCATTAGTAACTGAAAACTTTTGCCTGATGCTGCATCCACAGTATGTTCCATATCAGTCAGCGCAACAAACAAAAAGTGTACATTTAAAGAAAATCAGACCTGTGCTCCTTTATGAGGAATCGGCTACCTGACAAACTGATTCTTTCATTTCCCTGTAACTTGGGAGGTTAATGCAAACACTGAACCATAAGAGAGGACTGAGATGTACTGAATGTACTGAGAGAGTGGATATAACAGCAGGAAGCACATGCGACAGCTGTCATGATGTTAAGACTAAGAACAACACCTGCTACAGCAAGCGGCAGATAGAGCCTGAGAGACTGAATATAAAATAAAGCAAAGCAAAGCAAAAAAAGAACCCCTGACCCTCGTCTCTCTAAATCTCATCTCACACATGGGCCATGCAGGAGAGGATTGAGAAACAGAGTTGGGGTAAATCAGAATCTAACAGAGCATTAACTGGCTGGGCTATTACTTCTGTTACAGAGGAGCAGCTGCAGTGGGACGTAAAGGGGGGTTCTAAAGCCGTCTGTTAGCACGCTTTACCCTCCTCCACCACTCAGGGGGCCCATGCTTAGAGAGATTGATGACCAATATGTGCATTTGTGTGCTGAGGTTCTCATAATGTGTGAGACTAGTTTTTCTGACTGTACGTTTGATATTTTCTCAGCATGGGTTGCCTAAACATGCTCTTTAGTCTGAACACACACCTAAAGTTAGTGTACTTGATTCTGTCTGTGTGGCACAGCAAGGGTAAGTAGGTGTTATGGATTGTGCTGAAGTCAGCCGTCTGTATGTGGCAGGGAATGCTAAACCCTTCCTGAGCTGCTGCTGTTGGTGAGTGAAGCATGATACACGTACAGTTCCTCAATCAAATACATCCTCACAAAGTGTCTTACCAGCTGAGAGGACTAGTGGTCCATCATTATAGGGATTTTTAAGGACAATACGGATGCCAATAATATCTATAAATAGCAGGGTGAGGCAAATAAAATTAAATAATTGTATTTTATTTTATATATATTATAATTTATTTTTAGTGCTCTCAAACGATTAACTGCGATTAATCGCATCCAAAATAAAAGTTTGTGTTTACATAATATATGTGTGTGTATGGTGTACATTTATTATGTATATATCAATACGCACATGCATGTATATATTTAACAAAAAATATATTACATTTATATATAAAATTTTAATATTTATATATAATATAAATTTATATATATATATACACGTGTAA
>RJVU01048406.1:5635509-5646268 GCA_003731715.1 Anabarilius grahami | reverse complement strand
TGTTTCCTCTGTGTGTGTGTGTGTGTGTAATATAAAAAAAAAAATATATATATATATATATATATAATATATTTTTTTATCATTTTATTTTAAAATAATTTTAAATTAAAATACATTTACTGATAACAAATGAGATATATATACAGTTGCAAAAATTATGCTTGTGTGCATTTTTGTAGCTGACACAAAGGAAACTACTACTACCATTAAATGACCAAGCAAGATCAAAACAGCTAAATCTTGCCAGATTTTTTGACTCATTTAAATGAATAGTTTTGTAATTGAATGTTTTTGAATATAGTTTCATAGTTACACTGTGTATAAACCAGGCATAAATGCAACATGTTTCCAGCAACATCAATTTTCCTGTTCTTGATGAAAGCAAAATACTGCACAAAGTGTCATTCTAGCCAATCAGAACATACCTCACATGTAATATGTAGCAATTGTGGTGCAGTATTTTCATCCAATGAGACTTCACTGTTGGCAAAGATAGGCATCGGGACGCAACAAAGACGAGAACACACTGGGACGCACAGTTTTATCTTTGCCCAAAGGCTACTACCATCAATCCTGTGTCTATGACTGAAGCAGAGCCTAGGGGAGCTGATGTAATTCCAGCCATAAACTACAATGATGTGCGAGGTGAAAAAAAATCCCACTTTTACCTGCATGCTGCTCAGTGGGGGACTCTGCTCTAGAGACCTTATGACCTTCAGCGACCTTCACAGCCACTGCTCGACAGATGGCCCCGATCTTCCTCTCCAAAGAGCGCACGCCTGCCTCCCGTGTGTACCTACAAACACACATTCACACACAAATCACTCTGTCATTACTGCTGGCACTGCTGGGCTGGGCCATGTATTGATTGCTTTTTAGCAGATAATCATCCCCAAATTAGCAACCTCTGAGGTAATTAATTAGTTTGCTGTGCAAATGTCTCTAATTGACGATCCCTGGTGGACTACAGACTTTTAGAAGAGAAGTTTGGCAGCTTGTCTTAAGATATGGGTTTGAAGAGTGAGACAGCAGAGGATATAGTTTACAGGAGGGAAGCCCAATCTGTGACCCAAGCTGCCCCCTGTTCCTCTGTTTCACCTGACAATCTCTCTTAGCAGTAGCTACATTTACATGGACACCTTTTGTTTCAATCGGAATTAATTAATTCATGAATCAAAACGCAGTGTTTACATGAATGCTAATAAAGTGATCGGTTTGATATGCGTGTTTATATGCCACAAGCTTCAAATCTGAATAGATTTTTTGATATGCGCACACTGCACGAACATACAGAGTTTCTCGCTGTTTGCACATACAACTACAACGACGACGACTGCTCGTTCCGCGTGTCATACATCATTACGTCATTTCTATGTCATTGCACATGTGCAGTACTTACCAGTTTTGGTTTTCACTCCGATCAAGTTTTACGTGTCCTCTTGATTGGATTAGAAAAGGTTTAAACCACCCCTTACAATCTGAATGAAATTTTAATCAGATTTGACCAATTCATTCCGATTGATGTGGTTACATGTGACATTTTTATTCCGACTGTGCAATTAGTCGGATTATTAGGGTCCAAGTAAACGGAGCTAATGAGAAGCTACATTCTCTGAAATGTTCTATGTTCTCTTCTGGCCTTAATGTACTCCTTAAAATATTCTGCACATGCATTCATATTTACTCAATTTAATTACACTCGAAATGTTGTGCAAATTATTTTTTTAGCCCTTTATTTCAGTGTGCTATCTATTTTTGTTATTTGTTTATATTTTCATTAATTTTATAAATGTATTCATTAATCCATCATTATATATATATATATATTATATTTTTTTTTTTATTTAACAGTGGATTTATCTGTGATTGCAAAAAAAAAAATCTTTCTGATTATGTTTATGTTGTGCTGATCATATATCACCAATACATTCACTATTCAGAGTCAATGCATATGGCATGTTAACTTACAAATACCAGCATACTAGCGTGTGGATGGAGATTCATCCGTTAGTGTGTGTTATTTCTTAATTGACAATGACTGCACCTGTCTTGACACTTTAATCTTGTCCTTCTGTCCTCCACGTGGGTTAAAAGGGATGTTATCAGCCTGAACCTGTTTAGAACACAAAGTGTGTATGTGTGTGTGTGTGTGTGTGTGTGTGTGTGCATACTTGCTGATAATCTCATGTGTAGTGTCCTGTGGGATCTGGAGCTGTTGTGGGGTCAGCCCATGCTGCTCCAGCTGATGAGGGATCAGGTGCCGATGGGCGATTTCTACCTTCTCCTCCTGGATGTACCCTAATGAGACACACATGCTGATATTCAGAAAACAAATTACAATATACTAATCATGTATTCAACTACAAAACCATCTGCTCAGTTGTAGGATAGAGTTAATTGGGTTCAATTTAAATGGTCAGGAATTAATCACTAAAAATGTCACATCGTCAATGCCACATCCTGCTGTCTTTTTTTGTCCGATATTGAACTCTGACCTGGCACCTGGAGGACCTCCATTCTGTCCAGCAAGGCAGGGGGGATGGTGGCCGTGGTGTTTGCGGTGGCAATGAAGAGGACTTGTGAGAGGTCAAATGGCACGTTGAGGTAATGGTCGGTGAAGCTGTGGTTCTGCTCAGGGTCCAGAACCTGATAATGACCACAGTTTATTTGCAAAATTAGGTATAAAATGGATAGTTTACCCAAAAAATTAAAATTGTCCCATGATGTACTCACCCTCAAGCCATCATGGGTATATTTGACTATCTTCTTTCAGACGAACACTATCAGTTATAAAATATCCTGGCTCTTCCAAGCTTTATAATGGTAGTGAATTGCGCTCCTGATGTTGTCAAGTCCAAAAAAAGTGCATCCATCCATCATAAAAGATATCCACATGGCTCCAAGGGGTTTATAAAGGCCTTCTGAAGTGAAACGATGGGTTTTTGTAAGAAAAATATACATTTTTAAACCTTTATAAATTAAAATAACTAGCTTCCAGCTTACGCAAATCAATTTATGCCAAAAGAGTAAGAATTTCAATTTAAGAGGAGCTTGAGTTTGTTGCCCAGTCCTATTTGTTTGAATCGCGAGAGGCGTCAATGCTTACGCTCCTCTTACATCCTGCGTCATACTCATTTGGCGTTGACTTGCGTAGGCCGTCTGCTGGAAGCTAGTTATTTTAGTTTTCTATTTTTAAATATGGATATTTTTCTTACAAAAACCCATCGCTTTGTTTCAGAAGGCATTTATTAACCCCCTGGAGTAGTATGGATTACTTTTATGATGGATGATGCACTTTTTTGGACTTCAAATTCAGAAGTGCCATTCACTACCATTATAAAGCTTGGAAGAGCAAGGATATTTTTAAATATATCTCTGATTGTATTCGTCTGAAAGAAGATCGTCATATACACCTAAGATGGCTTGAGGGTGAGTAAATCATGGGATCATTTTCATTTTTGGGTGAACTTTGAACTGTGCATTTTAACCACACGTCAAATAGATCTCATGATCATAAACAGAAACTGCTCTAGCCCAAGTAGGTAACCATAGCAACAGGCTGCTCAAACCCCTCCTGTTAGAATCAGCACTGGTTGGTACGTCGAAAAAACAAACACTGTCATTATTTATACAAACAAAGATTCCCTTACAATCTGGTATTAATATGCTAAACAATAACCAGTTTATTAAGCCATATTTTAATGTTTTTTTACAAAACCATTATTAATCTTTAATTACATGTTGTCATATTAACATTCAATCAGTAAACTAACCAATGCCTCAGTATCTATAGTATACTAAATAATGGTAAGGGCGAGTGTTCACTAAAGCATTTCTTCTTAACCAATCAATCGTTTGCTATGGGAGCGTTGCATGTTTAGAAAAAAGCCAGCAGAGTGTCCATTCCACGCTAAATGTTGTGCTTGGCATTTTTTGCTAGCAGCCAAGAGTTAAAAAAAATGTTTAACTTTTGCTGCATTTCATTTACCTTGGAAGAGGGATTTCGGAATGATGTCACACCCAAGTTGACTGCATTTCAGAACACAGGGTGGAAAACTAAGATGGACACATCCAGGCAAACCTTTACTGTGCTTTCTCTTTCAGAATACAAACACATAAAAAAAGCAGTATTTTTGCACAGTCTACAAATAGATGTTGGATAGTACTGTGTGCACCACTGAGTTTATTGAGACATAGACAAATAGAAGTGCTAATAAACAATATTACTACTGTTTCACGACGGTTGATGTGCTGAGCAGCCATATTGGATTCTGAAGTTAGGGTTGTTGTGGTTCCCTCGAGTTTTCCAGTCGCAACTCGAGAGAACTTAAGAGGGCATTCCAGTTAAAAGTTCCTACTGGAAACTAGGAATTTCTCACTTCCGAGGACAAATAGAACACACCATTGGTCTGTCAGTTTTTACCCTGCCGTCCAATCACAGTGAAGGAGGGGTGGGAAAAATATCATACCAACCGATCATCACATTATACTTGTACTTGAACAACAATGAAGGAAAAGTTAATACTGCTGGTCTTTGAGAATCTATGTCTATACCATATGACATCTCCAGGCTGCCACAATAATAATGAAAAATATTTAAAAAGAGCGCCTGGCATTTTCAGCTGGCTAAAAACGCTTTGGTGGTCACTGGACACATGGCTTAATGGTACCTGGTTTATTTTAAATCAGACATTTTTGAAAAATGACTCGCTGTTCAGTGAAGGAGTCAGTAATGGGTTTGATTGATTCACTGACTAAGCGAGATGTTTCAAACTGCTAACTCCTGAGCATTTCAACAGGAGTAAGAGTTTTTCCAAGTGGGTTCAAGTTGGTCGTGAGAATTCATCACATTGACCAACAGAACGCTGCTTGGTTTGAAAGTAACTTCTGTATGAGCTGTGCTTCACACATCACTAAACTACTGACAATAAACAATGGACCTTTTTGGCCACAAAATTCCGCTGATGTGACAGCACCTAACCACGCAAAATGATGTTTGACAAAACTGAAAAAACAGTAAATCTAATTGTTTAAAATCCATTCACACCAAGGGCGATAACTATAAATAATGATAAAAATATAGTTTTTAAAATCATCCTCAATTTAAAAGAATAGAAGAGTCCACACCACAACTATAACTATAATGGCACAGTCGAACAAAATCATGGAATCACTTTCAGAATGATTTTCCAGCTGATGAATGAGCCTTTGTGCGAACAGGCCTTTAGTCAAGTAATAACACCTCTCCACGATGCACCAAGAGGTATGAGATGAGTTATGTGCTGAAGTTTAATACTCAGGGTTAAGGGTTTAAAACAAGATCGCTATAGCTATAAACAACCATCTTAAAACGATTTATTTTGAAATGCTTCCCTAAATAAAGTGTGTGTATTCTGAGCCTCTGACAAACTAAATCATAGAGCTTTCTGCTGAGCTTGTCAGGTCACGTCCGCCCTGTGATGAACTTCACTATCTCCAGATCCTATCTGGAGCACAATGAAAGGAGTCACATGCTTTACAGTAGGAGATGAACGTCACTCCCTGGATGATTTTTGAGTGGCGATCTTCTGATTACACGATGCAGACTGCTGATCTCTGGTGAAATTGTAAGATACATATTTCTCTCCCTGAATTATTGTAAAAGTACGTCATGCCAACAGATAGGAGGATTACAATCACAGATATACAGATGTTCAAAGCATGCACGGCAATATTTGGATATTTATCTCAGTGGAAACAAACTGGCTCATGTGCAATCAAGTGTATGCAAATGGTGATGTGTATGTGATATTGTGTACAGAAAGTACAACAAACTACTACCTTACCTTGCATGCAAAAATATCTTGTAGACCACACATGAACACATTTCAAAAAACATTTTCTTTCAGTATCCTGGCATTTAATGTCATGCAGTAATACTATTCTGGAGCAGAGTGACCTGCCCTGTCAGAAATATCTGTCGGTTTTGCACTATTCCATCTCCAGTTTTTCAATTTGAAAGCATATCACAGTACATCCATCCGTCCATCCGTCCATCCATCCACTTATATAAGGCCAATATTGCCCTTGAATGCATTTTAAAACTTTTTTAGCCTTAATCATCTATCCATCTATCTATTCTTCCATCCTTTCATCCATGCTTCCATCCTTACTTTCCTCCATCCATCCATCCTTTTATCCATGCTTCCTTCCTTTCATCTATCCCTTCATCCATCTGGGATAGATGAAAGGAAGGAAGCAAGGATGGATGGATGAAGGGATGATGAAGGGATTTACAAAAGGATGGAAACATGGATGAAAGGATAGATGGAAGGATGGATGGAGGAAAGTCCATCCAGCCTTTCATCCATGCTTCCTTCCTTTCATCTATTTCTTCATCCATCCTTCTATCCATCATCCATCCTTTCATCCATGCTTCCTTCCTTTCATCTATTCCTTCATCCATCCTTCTATACATCCATCCATCCTTCCATCCATTCATCCTTTCTTTTAACCCTTCATCCATCCATCCATCCTTTCATCCATGCTTCCTTCCTTTCATCTATCGCTTCATCCATCCTTCTATCCATCCTTACACTCCTCCATCCATCCATTCATCTATCGCTTCATCCATCCTTACATTCCTCCATCCATCCATCCTTTCATCTATACCTTCATCAATCCATCCATCCATGCTTCCTTCCTTTCATCTATCCCTTCACCCATCCTTTCATCCATCCTTACATTCCTCCATCCAACCATTCATCCTTTCATCCATCCATCCATCTTTACATTCCTCCATCCATCCACCCATCCATCATTTCATCCATCCATCCATCCATCCTCCCTTCCATCCATTCATCCCTTCACCCAACCCTTCATCCACCCCTCCAGGCAAATTTTATTTTTTATAGTTCCCCATGTTGTGTCTTTTGCTTATAGTTCCCCATGTTGTGTCACAACAAAAAATAAATAACATTTTCTTGTAGTGTGAGACTGTGGTCAAGGCAAGTAGCAATACTGTAACCTACATGCAGTTTCTCTCACCTCCAGCAGGGCAGCAGCAGGATCTCCCTGCAGGCTCTTCCCCAGTTTGTCCACCTCGTCCAATAAAAAGACAGGATTGTTTACCCCAACAGTTTTTAGTCCATTTATAATGCGGCCAGGCATGCTACCTACGTACGTGCGTCTGAGGACAAAGACATAGGGAGATAAAGTGGGAGTGGGAAAAAAGTAGTGAGAGGGAGAGATAAAAGATGGAGTGAAACATGATGAGAGGAGTAAAAAAGATCTGTATCAGGGCTCAGGTGAATAACTTCTTTACAATGTTGCTGGGGCTCAAGTGCATCTGATGGGGTTGAAAAAACTTAAGCCGTAACATTTCATCCTACTGAACTACCAAAGAGGCAGGATACGAAGACAGACAGGATGGAGTTGTGCCCTAATTACAGTCATTAGGGGCTGTAAGACTGTCATTAAACTTTACACACTCTACTGTAGTAAACTAACGCAGACTCTGAGTTGTGAAGAGACAAATGCAGAGAGTGTGTGAGGAAAAGTCTCGTAAGAGCCGTTTGTCCTAAGGACACATTTTCCATATGAGAGTGTGAAGTTTGACATTAACCAATCAGAAAGCACAGAGGCTCCTTCCGGCCTGCAGGGTGTCATGATGTTATCACCTTCTAGTTTCTATAGTGACAAGAGATCAGAGGGAACATCAAAAGAAATCACAGTGCAGGTTAAGGTTTAAAGTTTCTCTCGTTACTAATAGGTCACTACGTCACACGTCTCTTTGGTGGGTTTATCATAGCCTGACACCTCAATCTGACACATCTACATCACTGCACGCTTCACATCTTGGTTATGACTCACCATTTGATTGCAAAACAAAAGCTTGAATGGCTTGAGTTTCAAACGTCTGATAGAACTTGGATTAGTAACGTAACACCCAGGTTAATCACAGTGGTGTCACAGGGTTTTAATAATGCTGTGGAAATATAGCCTTTTTTCTTTTTCTTTTTTACAATAATCCTAAAACTGGTTGATGTTTATATAGTATACACTACCATTCAAAAGTTTGGGGTAAGTACTGTTTTTTTTTTTTAAAGAAATGAATACTTTTTTTCAGCAAGGATGCATTAAATTGATCCAAAGTGACAGTGAAAAGTTTTATATTGTTACCAAAAAGTCTGTGAAATAAATACTGTTCTTTTGAACTTTGATTCGTCAAAGAATCCTGAAAAAATGTATCATGGTTTTCATGAAAATAATAAGACTTATATTAACAACTTAACAATAAATGTTTCATGAGCACTAAATCAGCATATTAGAAGGATTTTTGAAGGATCATGTGACACTTAAGACTGGAGTAACAGCTTCTGAAAATTAAAGGCACAATATGTAATATTTTTGGAATAAAATATCCAAAAACCTCTAGAACAGTGTTATATATTTTGTTGAATTGTGTACTTACATTATCCCAAATGTTTGCAAGAATGTTTACATCTAGAGAAATTTTAACCAGGACACGGACCATGTCCGTACGTCACCTATCAATGACATCATACCCGCGTTACCCTCGATTTCCGGTTTTATTTTGTAGAAACCATGGAAACAGCAAAGACCCTTTAATGTGTGTTTTATTAGACAGGCGAGCAACTATTTGGATGGATACATTAATCGACAGAAAACTAATCATTGTTATATAGTTCAACACAGTAAGTCTTATTGTTTAAATCTCATTTTCTTGATTTACGGTGAGTACCATGTTTTACCATGTGTATAATATCAATCTAGCTTATTGCAGTGTGCAACAAGTGTCTCACAGTAGCCGCTGAGCGAATGCAGTGTAGCACTATAACAACTTTCAACACACAAATTTATATAATATGATAAAACAGCGCTGCTTTACCCCACATACGTTTGAACGGAAGAAGCGGAAGCAGCAACTGTGGCATAAGAAAAGTTCCTATGCTCTCAAGACGTGTGTAGCGCTCGTCTCTCATTAGCAATCGCTCAAGCGGCCTTGTTTCAGCTTGCACAGCACTCGGCCCTGTTCTGCTTCATACTACAGTAACGTTAATAATCTCATCCATGAGTATGAATTCTGCCCGAGTCCCATCCCAATTCTTTTCCACCGGCTGTAGACGTGAAGACAACACCTCCCATGATTCCGCAAACAATCAAGGCGTCATCAAGCTACAACTTTGTTTTGAATAAGCGACCTCTAGCGGCGAAAATTTACATATTGTGCCTTTAAGCTTTGCCATCACAGGATTAGAGTTGTTTTTAAATTATAATAATATTTCACAATATTATCATTTTTAATGTATTTTTGATCAAATAAATCCTGCTTGGTGAGCATAAGATAATTCTTTAAAAAAAAAAAAATCTTACCAACCTCAAACTTTTTCACAGCGATGTATATTCTTGTTCAGTCAGACTTTTGATTATCAGCATGAAGTCTGGCCCACACAGTTTATTCTGGCCAAGAACACACCGCAAAGGATCTGTCTGACCTGCCTGTATAATGACCGACTACAGTTTCTTTCTCAAACCAGTCAGACACTGAGACTATATGTATCATGTAGCATGCCTGTTTGAAGATCAGACTTTGAGTCTACTACCTTTATGATGACCTCTTACCTGTGGCCACGGATGTCAGATTGATCACAGACTCCCCCCAAGGCGATGCGGTGGAACTCTCGACCCAGCGTGCGAGCGATGGAACGCCCAACGCTGGTCTTTCCCACACCGGGGGGTCCCACAAAACACAGTATGGGTCCCTTAAGGGTGCTCTTGAGCTGCCGCACAGCCAGATACTCCAGCACCCTCCTCTTCAGTTTCTCCATAGCATAGTGATCATTATCCAAGAGCACCCGCGCCGCACGGATGTCCAGGCAATCTAATTAGATAACAATGAAACTAAAATAATGATATATACACTACAATTCAAAGATTTTTTTGAAAGAAATTAATACTTTTATTCAGAAAGGATGCATTACATTAATCAAAAGTGACACTAAAGACATTTATAATGTTACAAAAGATTTCTATTTCAAATAAATGCTTTTCTTTTTAACTTTTTTATTTATTAAAAAATATATCATGGTTTCAACACAACACAACACATGATTTCTGAAGGATCATGTGACACTGAAGACTGGAGTAATGATGCTGAAAATTCAGCTTTGCATCAATAATTAGCATTTTAAAATATATTAAAATAGAAAACAGTTATTTTAAATTATTATTTCAAAATATTACTGATGTTAATTTTATTTTTGATAAATTAAATGAAGCCTTGGTGAACATAAAAGACATTTTTTCAAAAACATCTTACAGACCCTAAACAGTCATTGTAGCCCTTGATTGCACGCATGATGTAAACATTCTGAAAGGAATGTGAGTATTTTATCAAAGACATATGCATCTCCACTGCCTGATGTAATAAGATACAGACATACGTGCAGCTGTCTCATAAAGTAAACTTAAACTGGGCACAGAATTTTCTTTATGGTTCTCACAAATCATGGATTGTCGAATTCTGTATTTACAGGAGAACATTCTTGTAAGGGCAGACCTCTCTATTCCCAGCTTTCAAGCGCCGATCAAACCACTAAATCAGTTTTCTTCTAATGCTGTCCCACCCTTAAGTGCTGAGCTTAAAAGACTGTGAAATGCACTTCATGTACATGAGACTTTCCCAGCACAATTCCTGCCCCAAGGTCTGTTACACATCTAGCAAGGGAAATTCAGAGGTATGTATGACGTTCTGTGT
>RJVU01048406.1:5621831-5635444 GCA_003731715.1 Anabarilius grahami | reverse complement strand
ACAATCACATGCGTATGTTTGTTTGAGCCCTTCGTGGATAGTCAGAGATCCTATTTCAAGGCAAGCTTTAACCTTAGGATAGTAGGTAATGTATACACTTTTGAACATTCCTTTGAGTGTGCTAGTAAATTGATAAAAAGAAATAGTTGCAATCCTGCACATGAAATAATAATATAAAACACCAAAAATGAATGAATAAAAAGGTATGTTTAATGCTTCTCAACATATGGTCAAACATTCTAGCTATGCTTTGCAATTTGATGTACTGTATTTGAATTCTCAGATTCCCCCATGTGGCTATGGAGGACATGACAAGAATAACAAATGTAAACAGCTCTCCACCACTACAGTAGACTCACAGTAATTCATTCACAAAATTTGGTAGAAGACTCCCTCTACTGGTGGCAAAACAGTGTAAGCAAACTCTCAGATTGATTTTATATGAAAAGCTTATTTAATAGTTAAAGTTGTTACCAACAATTAAAACTGCTCTAGACAAAATCTCAAGATATCTGTTTTTGATAACTGGTTAAATTAGCCATTTTTCTATCTGAAAAATTAATTAAACTATTAAACATTTCTTTAAATTAATTTTCAAAAAGTTTATTATACATTTAGTGTATAAATACACTACAATTAAAAAATTGGGGTCAGTAAGATTTTTTTAAATTAGCATATACTAAAACTTGTGCAATACCACATTAAATTAAATAAAACGTGAGAGTTCTTTTGAACTTCCTATTGATCAGAGCATCCTGAAAAAAATGCATGACATTTTAAAAAATATTAAGCAGCTCAACTGTTTTCAACATTGGTAATAGGAAATTATTCTTAAGCAGCAAATCAGCATATTAGAATGATTTCTGAAGAATTACTTAAGTGACACTGAAGACTGGAGTAATGATGCTGAAAGTACATTTAAAAACATCAAAATAGAAAAGCTTTTTTCAAATTGTAATAAAATTACTGTTTTACTTCATTTTTGATCAAATAAATGCAACCTTTGTGAGCATAAGAGACTTTTTTCAAAAACATTTAAAAATCTTACCAACCCCAAACTATTGAACGTTAGTGTACAAAACACTGGTTAAAATAAGCCTAGGTCATTTAGAAATATACAATATATCTACAGTAACAAATTGTCAAACAAATAGTTACTCAATTTTAATTTAAACATTTATGAAGTAAATAACATATAGAAATGCTACAATAAATAGTGCTATACTTTGACTCAATTTAATAATACAATACTACATATTTTGATTAAATTTAGAATTNATTATATTTAGAATTATATAAAATATACTACTATAATAATTTGAGGTTTGACATAAATAGTTGTAATAATTAGTGATTAGTGATTAACAGTGTTTGGAAACTTCACTCCAAAAACAAAAATGCATATATAAAAAAATACAAATACATTTTATTTAATTTTATTTTAAAAAGCTTTCTTACCTGTAGTGCTCTTGCTCCAGGGCAGCTCTACCATCATCTCCAGATAGTTCCGGGTGAGGGCATACTCTGGCATGGACTGTGGCATCTTTTTTAATCTGTGGCAACAAAAAAAAAAAAACTTTCTCTTAACTCTCTGGTGCTCTTCGGTCATTTTTGACAGAATAATTGAGAAAAAAAAAGTGTTTTGTTTATGTTTTTGTTTTTTTACTTCGTCGGAATGGAACAGATGGTACAAATGGCACTTGCTATGTGAACACACCCACACAAAAAAAATCATGGACATGATTTGAAAAGGTTAAATGGTCCTGAAAAAAAATTGTCACACTTGTACTTACAGTCAAAAATGACCGCATTGGAAATGAATGGGAAACGAATTTCATCTAGTGGAAACCTTTGGTACCTGCGCCCAAACAAAATCTTACTGAAAGCATGTTTTTTGAGATATCAAGCTCAAATTTGGAGCACAACTTGTTAAGATTTATGACTGACTTTCTTAGAGGAAAACTTGTGTTTTAGAAAATATATATATTTCTTATAAAAACTGAAAATATTATTTTTGTGCACTTTTCATAGCAATAAAGATCAAATTCTATAACATTTTTTAAGCTTACTTTATAAAACTTTTTTAACTTCAGCAATAATCTGGCAAGTTTTGTCTTTAAAAAGAGATCAAACTTAAGTCTGTTTTCCAAAGTACTCAATATTTATGACAGTTTAAGTTGTAAATTTGGATTATAAAAATAGATTATAACTATAACTACCAAAAAATTCCCTAAAAATACAAAATATTATATAAAAAACATTATCAAAATAAAACATAGTACATTCATTTAATTGAAATAATAATAATAATTAAAAAAATAATAATTTTTGGCCACCATGTGAAGGGCACCAGAGGGTTAAGATGTTGGGTAGATAAGGAAGAAATCCAGGGAGGAAACAGCTCAGCAGGGGGAGTCATGAATGTGTTATTAATTAAAATAATGATTAAACTGTAAAGACATTGACTTCATTTAATCTAAAATGCAGGCATTGGTCAGTGAAAAGTCCCTTGTGCCTAGCCAACTGTGAAATGTGGTTTCCTCTCAAATTACCAAAACATACCTTCTGAGCTCCTTGAGACACACGCGCAGTGCTGCCTCTGGCATAGCTGCTGCCTTCACCTTCTTCTCTAGCAAAGCTGTGTCATCACCATCTTCATCCTCCGCCTCCTCATCCAGTGAGAACTGACGGCCTGGGAACACACCACCTTTACGGATGGCCAGCACCTAAGAAAAATTAGAAGAACTCTGATTTAGCAGGAAGTTGCGGAGGAAGGTGACTGTGCAGAAAGAGAAACAAATATTGGCCTACTCTTTTGTCATCATTAGGTCTGAGTTTACGGGTCTTCTGCAGCAACTTGAGCCCCTCAATTTGTCTGGTGAGCAGAGGAAGGGCCTTCTTAAACCGTTCCTCCAAGTCTACTGCATCCAGCACCTGACAACATCACATTCAGAAAACATAAAAAACAAAACAAAAGTACTACATTTAGTTTAGGAAAACATGGTGCATGATCACACTAGGTGAATCATACTGATTCTAGAACCATGCACAATAACCCTTATTGTTGCACCTGCAGTTTCTCTTTGTTGGAAGTGCGGATCATGGAGGCCAGGACATCCGGTAGGGTTTCTTTAGGCAGACTGTCCAACAGCCGCCTGAGTTTAGCCACCACAGGCACAGACATGTCCAACATCCCAACCAGCTGGACAAAGAGAGGCCAGAGAACACTGTCAATACACTGAATGAAAAGCTTACATGCAATGATTCATTCTGTAGCATTTGGCAAAGAATAAAGCCTTTTTATTCATTCAGTGTTTAAATGATGACTCACTGTATAGATGACTGGTGCCAAATAAGAGAAAAAACACAATCACATTCATCTTTTCTTCAGTCATGAAAAAAGGATGTCTTTTTTTTTTTTTAAACGTATATTTAGCATATACAGTCATGTGAAAAAGTTAAGACACCCTATTGAATTCCATGGTTTTCTGTATCAGGACATAATTTAAAAAATCATCTGGTCTTTGGCAGGTCTTAAAATTTGGAAAATAAAACCTCAGATGATCAACAACACATGACACGTGTTATTATTTATTTAACAAAAACTAGGCCATAATGGAAAAGCCATGTGTGATAAACTAATGAAACCCTTACTGTTAATATAGGAATTAAGAGGGTAAGTAGCAGTCAGGCACTGCTAATCAAATGCCTTTGATTAATTGATCATCAGCAAGTGTGAGCACCTCTATAAAAGCTGAAATCTTGGCAGTTTGCTGGTCTGGAGGCTTCAGGTGTGTGTTAACACAATGCCAAGGAGGAAAGACATGAGCAAAGATCTTAGAGAAGCAACTGTTTTGCCATCAATCTGAGAAGGGTTATACGGCCATTTCCAAACAATTTGGAGTCCATCACTCTACAGTAAAGAAGATTATTTACAAGTGGAAGACATTCAAGACAGTTGCCAATCTTCCATGGAGTGGACATCCCAGCAAATTCACCCCAAGATCAGACTGGGTAATGCTCATAGAAATTGCAGACCACCCAAGAACTACACCTCAGACTCCACAGGCCTAAGATAACATGTTAAATGATAAAGTTCATGAAAATACAATTAGAAAAAGATGGGTCAAGTATGGCATGTTTGGAAGGGTTGCCAAGCTTCTTCTCTCTAAAAAGAACATGGCAGCACGGCTTAGGTTTGTAAAGTTGCATCTGAACAAACCACAAGTCTTCTGGAACAAAGACTTTTGGACAGACATAACCAAAGTGGAGATGTTTGGTAATAATGCACAGCGCCAAACACAGCATATCAGAACAAACACCTCATACCAAAAGTCAAGCATGCTGGTGGAGGGGTGATGATTTTGGGCTTGTTTTGTAGCCACAGGCCCTGGGCATCTCACAGTCATTGAGTCGACCTTGAGCTCCTCTGTATACCAAAGTATTCTAGAGTCAAATGTGAGGCCATCTCTCCGACAGCTAAAGCTTGGCCAAAATTGGGTCATGCAACTGGACAATGATCTGAAGATCACCAGCAAATCTACACCAGCACGGCTGAGAAGAAAAGAATAAAGGTGTTGCAAAGGCCCAGTCAAGTCCAGACCTCATCCCCACTGAAAAGCTGTGGCGAGAGCTGTGCATAGACAAATGCCCACAAACCTCAATAAACTGGAGCAACGTTATGAAGAAGAATGGGCCAAAATTCCTCCAGAATGATGTGAGAGACTGATAAAGTCATACAGAAAATGATTTCTTCAATTATTGCTGCTAAAAGTGGATCATAGGGTGTCCTTAGTTTTGTCACCCATGGCTTTTCCATCTTGGCTTTATTTTTGTTAAATAAATAATGATACGGTGTAATATGTCATGTGTTGTTGTTCATCTGAGGTTTTATTTTCCAAATTTTAAGACCTGCCAAGGACCAGATGTTTTTTTTATTATGTCATGTTCCAGAAAAACTTTTTCACATTACTGTATATTTTTTCAAAAAATTTGGCTGCCATCAATTACCATTATTTGAATTTATCAAAGATTTATCAAATTCTCATGTTGGTTATCATAAAAGTAAAAGTAGGTAAATAAAAAAGATTATTTATTATTTATTCATTAAAATACATACTTACTACCATTAAAAAGTTTGGGGTCATTGGGGACATTTTTAAATACATTAAAATAAAAAAAAACTGTTATTTTAAATTGTAATAATATTTCACAATATTACTGCTTATTTTCGATCAAATAATTGCAGCCTTGGTGAGCAGAGACTTCTTTCAAAAACTTTTACATAATCTTACTTAATCTTATATTATACACAGGTGTATCAAATAAATAAAATCTGTGACTTGTGGAAAAAGACTTATTTTTATAGCCAACAGAATCACGGCATAAACACCCAAAAGCCTGTCTCTTTCCTCCTGACCTGTACAGCCGCCTGATAGAACCTCTGTGACAGCTCTCCCAGCTCTCCATCAGCCGTATCCCCCTCTGTGTACTGCTCCAGCTTGTCTAGCTGTTCCACCTCTGCCACAGGGAAGGGTCTCTCTCTCAGCAGCTGGGTCACACGAAAGCGACATAAGCCCGTAATGAGCAGTGTGTAGTGAGGTTTCGGCCAGTTGCTTCCCACGACCTGCACTGCCAGTCCTGCTGTGCCAATACTGAGAAGACAGAAGTATAGATTAAATTAAGCATTGAGGCCTAAGTTTTGCTTTCTGTCAAATCTAATTTGTGATATCCGTGTAGATTTTATGCCAATCTTTACATCTAACAGAGGCACACACACTGATTTAAATATTGATTATAAATAATAATAATTCATCAATACCAGTATTCTCTCATTTTCATTTAAAATTCTTCTAGACATTGAAATCATATATTAAAGAAGCTAAAATGTGACTGGGTTAACGTACAAACGTGCTGCTGATGCATAGAGTCAAGGTTGAGAGAAATATTGGCTCTGTTAAAACCTAGTGAGCTGCCAACTAGACAGCGCATGGCAGCAACTCAATGCATTTAGGCACGTAGAGATGGTCAAGAAATGCAGCCCGGACTGGTTCGAGCTGAGAGAAAGGTAACAGTAACTCAAATAATTACCCATTACAACCAAAGTCTGCAGAAGAGAAGTCTCCTGTCAGCTAAGAACAGGAAACTGAGGCTACAATTCACACAGGCTCACCAAAATTGGACAAATCTGCAGCAACTGTGTGATGTTATTATGTGCTAGGTGTAGGGTGGCAAAGGGGCGGAAAGTTTCTGGTAAATGTCCGGAAACTTTCCACGGTAACTTAACCTGGGGAATTTTGGAACTTAACAGGAATTTATGGGAATTTATAGGAATTAATTGGAAATTTGGGGAAATGTATAGAAATTTCTAAATAAATTTTATATAAAATGTATCATATACAAACATAAATATAAACATTTTGTTTGGTCATAATAAGTTAGTCATGAAATAACAGTTATTTCTTTTTTGCATCCAATTAATTCTAATTCAGTAAATATGTAAAATAAATATATTTTTATTGCAGCAATTATTATGTGTGTGTTATTTATTTCAGTGTCACATGATCCTTCAGAAATCATTCTAGCTTGCTACTCAAGTATCAATGTTGGAAACACTGGAGTAATGATGGTGAAAATTTAGCTTTGCATCACAGAAATAAATCATTTTAATGAATATTACAATTGAAAACTATTATTTTATTTATATATTCATATATTTATTTATTAAAATAATATTTCATAATAAAAATATAATATAATAAAATTTTCTGTATTTTTGATGCATGTTATGGAGGAATGCACAGTGCATACAGGGGGTGTGGCCTCAGTATCCCTGCAGTAAGCATTGTGCTGTGTGAATGTGATTGAGGAATGTATAGGGTAAAAATTCAACAGAAACTGCATTAAATTAAGATTATGCTGCAAGATATTTTTTAAGTTCCCTTTTATAGGATAACCTGCAATTTTGCAAATTCCCTGTCTATTCCCAATAAAGGATTAGTCCACTTTCAAATAAAATTTTCCTGATAATTTACTCACCCCCATGTCATCCAAGATGTTCATGTCTTTCTTTCTTCAGTCGAAAAGAAATTAAGGTTTTTGATGAAAACATTCCAGGATTTTTCTCCTTATAGTGGACTTCAATGGTCTCCAAACGGTTGAAGGTCAATATTAGTTTCAGTGCAGCTTCAAAGGGCTTTAAACGATACCAGACGAGGAATAAGGGTCTTATCTAGTGAAATGATCGGTCGTTTAAAAAAAAAAATACAACTGTATATGCTTTATATAAACAAATGATCGCCTTGAACATGCTTCCAAAACCGCACTTCTGTATTCTTCAAAAAGCTTACGCTGTATGTCCTACGCCTTCCCTATTCTACTTACGGAAAAAACAGAACTGGTGCTGCGTTCATTCCGTAAGTAGAATAGGGAAGGCGTAGGAAATACAGTGTAAACTTTTTGAAGAATACAGAAGTGCGGTTTTGGTGGAAGCACGTGCAAGGCGATCATTTGTTTATATAAAGCATATACATTTACTTTTTTTTCAGAAAAGGACCAATCGTTTCGCTAGATAAGACCCTTATTCCTCGTCTGGTATTGTTTAAAGTCCTTTGAAGCTGCACTGAAACTGTAATTTTGACCTTCAACAGTGGAGTCCATTGAAGTCCACTATAAGGAGAATAATCCTGGAATGTTTTCATCAGAAAACTTAATTTCTTTTCGACTGAAGAAAGAAAGACATGAACATCTTGGATGACATGGGGGTGAGTAAAATTATCAGGAATTTTTTTTTTGAAGGTGGACTAATCCTTTAATTCCATATATTCCCGTTAATTTCCATATATTCCCGTTAATTTCCATGGAAAGTTTCCAGCCTTAAATTCCCAGAATTTTGCAACCCTAGCTAGGTGTACCTAATAAAGTACACCTAGTACAACCAGCTAGGAATATATATATATTCCATTTATGACTTTCAACATTTTATTACATTTACATGCTGTCTTGTTTTGGTTTGTTTTTTTAATGATCTTATATGTCCATGTTTTACATTAAAGCCTGTCTAGACAGGTCGCAAATTATGAGACATGTCCATTGATCGATTAACAGAGCGGAGACTCTCAAGGTTAAAGTCCATCTGCAGCTCAACGATTATTCTAGAAAACGAACACCGCTACTACTAGTCTCTTAGCATATAAAAACCAGCATTTAGGTTAATGTTTGATTTTGAACACCATTTAACTAAAACATCCTCAAGGTAAAGTTCAGTGAATACAAAATAGTGTCTAAATGTCAGTCATCACCCTTACAAACAATACCATGGTAACCAAAAAGATTCCGGCAAAATATCAAAGTTACACATAAACCAAAGTTTAAAACTAAAGCTTATGATACAATAAAAGTAAGTTATTGTGTTATAAAATCATAATAAATGACTATTGGACCTCCTTCAAATAGTTTCATAACGAAACTCAATGACAGTTGCATCACACTGAATCTGCAGCGGGTTTGACAGACCCACCTGTGTAAGGACGGGAGCTCATCGCTGTCGTGCTCGGGGTCTCTAGTGTTAGGAATGATCCCTATGATTGTGCTTTTCAGCGAGGTCCCCTTCAGCAGTCTGCTCTTCACTAACTGCATGTTTCTCGCCGTGTCGACGCTGATTCTCATGGTCGAGCCGGGTAACAGCACTCCATCATGAGTACACAGCAAAGGCAGCCGGCTGGGGATTTGAATACCACTGTTGGACGACATTGTGCAGAAGCTGGATAGACGTTTAAAGTTTAAAACTTGTATTAGCAGTGAACTAGAGTGCAAGGAACGCCTTCATCGTATGACAAACTGGGACAAATGAAAACAGGAAGTTGGAACTACGGCATGTACACTAGAACAATTTTTGGAACGCAAACGGAAACGCCTACTTTTGTGAAACCACGCGGACTGCTGCCAAATGTACACTGTGTTCTCTCTCTTCGTAGTGTGTTTACTCAGTTTTACTTTGGGGACGCGTTTGCAAAAAAAGTTAAAGAAAAAAAAAACGGAGAACTTTTGAAGCAGGTCTAAAAATCACGTATTTGGCATAGAATCTTTATAGATAGGACCCTCCCCTGGCCCAATGACCAACGAGGCGGCCGGGGTCCATTATCTGGTCCTCCATAATTAGGGTGCCTCAGCAAACTTCCAAGGGGGCTGATAGAAGACTTAAAATGATTGAAAACATACTAAAATAATCAAAGCTAAATGCCCAAAACGCTAAAATAAAAATTTACAATATGTAAACATACTTCTTATTTTAATTTGTCCCCTCGACAACCTATTTTTTTAACATTATTTTGGAAAATTCTGGAATCACAAAGTTTATTCTCTATTCTATTCTATTGACTAGTTTTTGTTCTGCTTTCTATGGGAAACAGACAAGAGATTCCATTGACTGAATATTGTCTTTGATTGAGGACCTTAAAGGTCCTGCACTTCACATATTTTAATATCATTTATAAACTATTATAGTATTTATTAATATTTTGAATGAGCTTTTTTATATATTCAGTTTTCATTTTAATTTGAGTTTGTTTTAGCAATCATATGTGCATTTTTTATTAAATATTTTTTATGTTTAGCTTTATTTTATTTCTGATTAGTCAAACTTATTTTATTTCATTTAGTTGTCAAGGCAATGTTTCTAGTGTATTATTATTATTTAAAAAATGCAAAAGTTTTCTTTTATGGTTAGTCTACAGTGTTTATAATTAGCTATATAAAATAATTTAGCAAATGTCATCACCTCCCTATAAAAATGCATCTTGTGATGTTTATCTCTGATATTGTAAACCCATCAGGTACTATGTGTGTGAAAGGTGAGTGTGTTTGTAAAGTAACCAAACCCATAGCTTAAAACAAATGATACATGTGAACACATGAGGGTGATAGTGGGAGATTTATTTCCAAGCCATGTTACAACAGTTACCAGAACATTCTGTGGCAGGAGCCCAAATAAATAACCTAGATTAAAATCTGTGTATAAAACATATGCAAACCTGATATCAAACCCTCTTGGTCACCTAAAAAAGTTTTTTTTATTGGAGTACTTTGGTGCAAACTTTCAACATCGAACCAGCAGTAAAGCACAAAATAAAGAGCCAATGGGTAAAAGCAACAATGCCGACTAAGCCAGCAGTCAGCACAACATTTGCATGCAAATGATACGTGTACAAAAGAAGCTTCATGTTATTTATACGTCTTGCCTAAATCTTACCAAGAACATTTACAACGTGGCAATGATAATATACTGTTTTGCTATTCATCAAGGACAAAACATTTAATTTCCTCAGAAATATAAGTCACAGTGGCAAAGACTTCTTGGAATAATCAATACAAAATGCTACAGCGAAGAGTCAAAGCTTCTCTCCTCCATAGAGCACACGCATAGTGCATACATGATCCTTTATTAGCAAAATACCACATAAATATGCAGGTTGGCAGGCGGGTGGACGGAGGTATGAATGTTCTGAATGACGGAGAGCAATAGCTGCAGGGTCAGTAGAGTGTCTTCCAAGTGGTGTTGTATTTTTCCATATGGGTAACACCGGTGGAGGCAGTCACTAGGACAAGAGGCACGCAAGCATGATGCATGTCACTACATACACCGGGAAACACCCTTTTACACCAACACCAGCAACATGAAGACAGGATCAGATCCGCTTAAATCTGCTGCTATGTTGTTTTCTTCCCTTTCCTCCAGTTGAGGACTTCACAATCTAGAAATGAATTAAGAGAAAGAGCACAGATAAGTGGTCACATTTTGGTGTCACATATAAAGATGTTATTTAGAAGAGACACATCACAAAGAATTGGTAGAAAGCAAAAGACCAGGCATGTTCAGGCTAGTAAAAACATGTGGGTTTCTTAAGGTACTTTACATCCTTCAGACAACCTCAAAGCCTGAATCATGCTACCATCTCATTCATCATGGAGGGGAGGGGATAAAGATGTTGATTCAATCCCCTAGGACTTTTTTTGTCATTCACAAAGGCTGATTTTTGACCACAGACATGCATCAACAAACAGCTAAATTTCCATCTTTTTGCTACCGTGTGCATACATTTTGGGGTTGCGTGAGGTTATCAACAAAAATTTGGTGGACTGGTGGAAGAACCCTTCTTGTGGTTTGACTCCAAAATTCCCCAAACCAAATGGTAGCAATCATTAGATGGACCTCAACTGTCTTGCCTCAAACCCTCAAAACACCAGTGAGTAAGTCAGTACCATCATTCCCAAAAAAAATTCCAAATTTTAAAAAAAGTAGTCTGTGTTTGTTGAATTGATTCAGTGGGTCTTTTACCAATCAATGTTTAGCAGATCAATATTCTACCATCACACAAATGTAAAAACAAAAAACAAGCTCCATTCACTTACAATCATAATTGTCATCCTCATTTGAGAAGCACTCTTTGAACAGGCAAAGCATGGTCCGATAACAGTTATCCAGTAATGACTTGGGTGTAACAGACTTCCATCCCTGGTAATATGGGTCCGTCAATCGATCCCAGATGTTTTGTATGCTCTCTGGATGATCTCTCTATTTTGAAACGGGTACAAAGACACACATTTTTTTATTATGATGAATTTAAACACTATAAATATTGCTAACATAACATCAGTAACACAGACTGGACAGATTCAAGGGGTCAAACTGAGTTCACTTTACCCAATCAAGGAAACAATAAGCCTATATTGAGGTTTTATTTAACCTCTTAAGCCCTGAAGGCATTTTTGAGTTTTTTTTTCTGAGTGACATACACAAAAGTAAAGACTCATAACTCCAAAACGGTAGCAAGGAGAGTCACAAGGTAGGTGTTGTTTGATAGAATTTTTTTAAATTTTTAAATAAAAAAATTATTATTACATTTGGACATTCTCATGCTGAGAAACTGCTGATAAAAAACCTAATCCTACCCATAACTTATCCCTAAAATCAGAGGGGAAAGATAGGTGAATAACATTGATGTAGAAGCACCTAACCCTGGTTGCAAGCCTAAGTTTGACATAAACGGTAAACTTGTCCCTCAAATCTGATTGGTTGATTGGAATGTTGTTCCAGGATCAACAAAGTTGTTGATCCAGGAACATGTCGTACTTGGCAAAATCACGGTAACCCGGGATTCACGGTAACACTCCGATTTAGCGGGATGACTCAGCACTGATTAAGTGTTGGACAAAATGGTTGGATGCATTAAAAAGATGAGTTTTGTGTTATTCCTGTCAGTGTTTGCTTAGTAATTTGATTATGATGTTTTTCGCAGGGGGTGGTGTACACTTTGGGCTTAAAAAAAAATTTAAACTAATGCTTGTATTTGGGCCTGTCACAATAACTAATTTTTGTTGTGCGATGTATTGTTCCAGAAATAATTGCGATAAACGATATTATTGTCAAATGCTCAAAAGGCACTAACGAGATTTTCCATTTACAGATTTTTATTTTATTGCTGAAAACACAAACCCTACTTAGCAGTCAGATGTCCGTATGAACAAAGGCACAGATGCCTCAAGGCCATATCTGCTGCTAAAATAATTTTTCTAGAGGCGTATTTTTTAAAAGTTTAACTTCTTTTAACTTAAGCGCCACGTGATTATGATGCAGCACATGTGATGCTGCAAACGTTGCGAGCACAACGGTCAAACATGTCTGTTTACATAGAAAATACAACTGAACAACTGCAGTGGAATGCAAAAAATGCATTCTCTGTGAAAATGAACTCTACACCCTCAACTGCGGTGTCCCTTTTGAAACGGCCTTAACATTAGCTGTTAGTGTGCACTATTTTGCACTGTGACCATTATATTTGCACTGGAACAGTGGATTGTGGCTTTGAAATCGAGAGCATTTGGACTTGTTCTTCCAAACTGTCAGTAATTGTCAGCCAAACACTATAATATAACACCTCAAAAAACAACTTTTTTCACCTATCGATGACTGCTCTGTGTAGAAACAGCAGATGACAGCATGATCGGCAAAATGTTGGTGACGTCTATTATGTAATCATAATGGGCGATATATTGATTATTGAGACAGGCCTACTTGTATTCAAAAGCAGAAAAAAGTTAGCTTTGAGATACTGTGAGCAGTGGCAGTGACAGCCAGAATGATTAATAGCGTGATGCTGTTAAGAAAGCAGAAATTACATCATTGTACTAACCTCTTCGCTGGGATTCCTCTGGTTATAAAGCGCTCCAAAATCTCTGAAGAGATTCTCCAGATTGGAGAGGTATTTACGTCGTGTAGGATGTCTCTCTGGCAGCACCCTTAAAACCCTCTTTATACCCTGTTGACTAACCAAAAGCCACAAATCCTGTAGATCTCTCTTCTGCACCGGTTCATCTTCAGTACTTGTGTTCTAGAGAATAGAGAGTGAGAGATAAACAAGATAAGACAGAAGGAACGAGGAGAAGAACTGTAATGAGGGAGGAAATGTTGAATTATATTAGAATAGTTGTGATTTATAGGCATGTATTCTTTTACAGTGTCAGAGTCTCGTAATGTTGAAAAAAAGAGCTTGTTTTAAGGTCACAGTGTTTATGCCAGGTCAGGTCAAAGTTCAGAATTTATGGTCTCAAGTAAC
>RJVU01048406.1:5602017-5621672 GCA_003731715.1 Anabarilius grahami | reverse complement strand
TAAACGTATACTATATGTATTCAGTCCATTTTTCTTACCATTTAAGAAAAAATCTTTCTATCACATATATATTTTTATATCTATCCATTCTTCAACCATATGTGGCTCTGGCTTTAACCATTTTCTATATTGTTTTCTTAATTTAATGTTATATTAAATTTTATTTTGACATAAGGATTTTATTCAATTAATATTCAATTATCATTATTGTAATTTTAAGAATATATATCTTAAGATGTAAGATATTTATGCATAGTGGTAGTATATGCCTTTTGTTTATGCTTGTGTTAAAAAAACTTTTCAGTAAAAAAATCATTTTATATAATACTATGATACAATAATTTACAGTGTTATGAATTGCTGTATTTCTTTTCTTTTTTCTTTTTAGTTTGTGTGAGATTCACCCCTGAATATTTGCAAATGCTGAGTCACAGGCCCTCAAAGCCCTCAGAAACACTAAAACTGTGACTCCAATCTGACTCTTTTTGTAAGTCACGAGATTTAAATCTCTGGTGATCGGCGACAAACAGGAAAAATGATCTAATTAGTGTGGGAAGTTGTGGAGAGTGTGGCTTTAAGCCACGATGGAAAGTGAGTCAGAGGGTTGTGGTCAGGGACAGTGTCAGTGGGATAAATACTTACCAGTCTGCTGATGTTGCGTAGTCTGAACACCTCCTCATAATGCACTTGAATAGTATAATTAATAGGAAAGTTCATTTTCTGTGAAGAATAAATGTAAAAGCTTTTATTGGCATGCCATTCATTCTGTGGGATGGGCAACTTCGTTCCTAGAGTGCCGCTGTCCTGCAGAGTTTAACTCCAGCCCAGATAGAAACTCACCTGCCTGTAGCTTTCTAGTAATCCGGAAGATGTTGATTAGATTGTTCAGGTGTGTTTGATTAGGGTTGGAGCTAAACTCTGGGGGTCTCCAGGACAGAAGTTTCCCATCCTTGTGCTAGACATTTATACAACCTTCACTTTATGCAAATTGTATATTTTCCTGTTTTTTTATGTCTGTTTTCATCATTAATATCTATCCATGTAAGCTTTACAAGAGCGTAACATAGTTATTGTTCAGAATATAATACTAGAATTGAAGTATTATGAATCCATTTACCATATAACGTCTCCTAAGGGTTGAGTTTAGGCTTTCCCGTACTGTTTTCAGTGGGCCGCAGAGATCTGGTGCTGCGCTTATGCACAATGGTAATAGACAAATAAAACCTAGAGGAACAGAAGAAGAAAAATAATAATGGCTTCATGAAGTGATTGCTGTTTTGTACTTAAACTTTACATCAAAATATGCATAGCAAAACACAGTTTGACTATCTTTTCTCCACTTAATATGAGTTTATCAATTAAAAGGCCTGTACCTTTATGTATAGTATCAATACAAATCTTCATGATGAATGTTTTCAAAACCATTTTGAAGATGGAGTATACAGGTCCTTCTCAAAAAATTAGCATATTGTGATAAAGTTCATTATTTTCCATAATGTAATGATAAAAATTAAACTTTCATATATTTTAGANTGTGGAGAGTGTGGCTTTAAGCCACGATGGAAAGTGAGTCAGAGGGTTGTGGTCAGGGACAGTGTCAGTGGGATAAATACTTACCAGTCTGCTGATGTTGCGTAGTCTGAACACCTCCTCATAATGCACTTGAATAGTATAATTAATAGGAAAGTTCATTTTCTGTGAAGAATAAATGTAAAAGCTTTTATTGGCATGCCATTCATTCTGTGGGATGGGCAACTTCGTTCCTAGAGTGCCGCTGTCCTGCAGAGTTTAACTCCAGCCCAGATAGAAACTCACCTGCCTGTAGCTTTCTAGTAATCCGGAAGATGTTGATTAGATTGTTCAGGTGTGTTTGATTAGGGTTGGAGCTAAACTCTGGGGGTCTCCAGGACAGAAGTTTCCCATCCTTGTGCTAGACATTTATACAACCTTCACTTTATGCAAATTGTATATTTTCCTGTTTTTTTATGTCTGTTTTCATCATTAATATCTATCCATGTAAGCTTTACAAGAGCGTAACATAGTTATTGTTCAGAATATAACACTAGAATTGAAGTATTATGAATCCATTTACCATATAACGTCTCCTAAGGGTTGAGTTTAGGCTTTCCCGTACTGTTTTCAGTGGGCCGCAGAGATCTGGTGCTGCGCTTATGCACAATGGTAATAGACAAATAAAACCTAGAGGAACAGAAGAAGAAAAATAATAATGGCTTCATGAAGTGATTGCTGTTTTGTACTTAAACTTTACATCAAAATATGCATAGCAAAACACAGTTTGACTATCTTTTCTCCACTTAATATGAGTTTATCAATTAAAAGGCCTGTACCTTTATGTATAGTATCAATACAAATCTTCATGATGAATGTTTTCAAAACCATTTTGAAGATGGAGTATATATTTCAATTTATTGATGATAACTATTAACTACATCACATTTTACTTTGTTTTGTTGACTTTTGTAGCGGTATGTCACAGTAACGGTGCAATGTATATTTGAAGGCAATGACGCAATAAGTTACATAAATAAAGTGTCAAAAGTTGCCCATGTGACAAGACACAAACCTCAAACCACAGCCCGACTTACAAGGAAAAAGGTGCTGCTGCAAAAAAGCGAGTCATAATGCCACAACACAAGAGCTGCAGTCCTCAAAAGCATAATATGCATGAAATGATCACATAATGCTTATGGGAGCATTTTCAAGAAGATAAAGTCAAACTCATGCAGATGAACTGTGGTAGCAAACCTGAGGCTGATCCTGTATCTATTTTGGAGCTTTTATTGTTAAAGATAAGTGATTCTGACTAGCTAGCCCAGGGCGGAAAGACAGGGCACCGGCATTCATCTGTCACTTTGCTGTGGATCACAGTGCGGTTGGCCTCTGTGGTTGAGCTGCACTATAGGGCTGTTACCCAAACAGTCAGCAAAGTCTCCGAGCCATGAAAAAGACTTCCGAGGGCTAGGAATTTGTTATGCCACAGAACCTGGGCTATTTACTGGTGTCCGACCACTCAACCCCCACCTCCCGTCAAAGTTATTCTGGCTTTTTTGGCCTGGTATCCCCTCCTTGCCCTCTCTTTTACCTTATGCATCTGTCTATTTCTGATCTCTATCTCTCCTGAACACAGGAAGTGGTGACATTAACAGTCACGTCTTAGTCCTTCAGTGGCAGCACCATCTGCAGTAGCTCTCCTCAAACATATGTTCAGCTTGACACTCATTTCAGAAGTAACAATTGACCATATATGCAGATGTTAAAACCACACACTAATTCTTAGCAACTGTTGCCTAAGCTAGCTCACGTAATCAGCCAGAGAAGTTCTTCTCATTTGGATGTATCAGTTGCGTTTGTCCTTTTTGTGTAAAAGCACAAGAGACTCTCTCCAGTTAGCTGAGGAAGTAATGAATCACTCTAAATGTTTTTGAAGTGCCACTGCAGAAATATTTATGTCAAGTACTGTCACATCCAAATTTCCCACACAACTGAATATCTCCAAAATCCCATTGGCACAAAAGCTAGCATTATACAATTGAAATCACGTAATTACTGAACTTACCCAGCAGCCCTCTGAGGAGGCGGCATTCAAACTGGATCATGGTTCTGCTTATTCTCTGCTTGCACTGTATTATGGGTCTGAATTCCAGAAAATTCTTATGTCCTCTTGGTCTATTAAAAAAACAAAAACAGACATAGTCAAAACAAACCTCACACTAGATTGAATGGCAAGTTTTTGAGTTGACTTTATGTGCACATAACTAAATTCATATTGGACAAAGAGAACCCGGACCACATCTGAATTCATTTACTCTCCTTCTGGATGGTAAAACATATAAATATCGAAAAGGACTGAGCTGGCATATCTGAATTTAATGACCAAAAAAGTTGTAAAAACTCAAAGTGAAGCAGGAAAGGGGATCACTGCTCATCTGAAGGGCTGGAGTTCTATCATAACGTTCCACAGTTTTTCTCCTACACAGCCTGTGCAGCAGCTGTGTAAAACAAATCCAGATGTTATCTCTTTTTGCTTCTTTCGAAAGGAAAAATTAAAATTCCTTGTAATCCTACAGAGAATTTACTATCATCTTAACATGACAGCAAGTTTCTGACTAATACCCATGTGATGAACATGTGGAGAATGTGAATTTTTAATCAACATTTTTTTGTAGCTTTATCGGAAATGTCTTTACTTGTATATCTTTTTTTTTTGGATATGGAAAATCATTACTGGTAATAATGGATCTGTAAGAAAGAACCTGTAAAGAACACGTGCCAGAACAAATATTCTTTATGCAACATCATCTTTTATTTGACAATGTTTTAATTACTATTTTAAGAGAATTTTCTATTTAGCAATCAGTTGTCTCTGCTTGATTCTCCAGTTCAAAGCAGATTTTGACAAAATCTTGAGAGAAAAATACATACTGGCATTTCATACTAGTTTTTCAAATAGTGCTGTTTAATTAAGCCAGCTATTTTATTACCATTTGCACATCATTTCCCAAATAGCGCCAATATTCTGGTTGTGCCTTTAGATTAAACTTCTGGAAATACTGGAGATGCAATTTTTTATCCTAAATTTTAGAAATACTAGGCAGTGATTGAATTATATCATTAATTCACATTTGTTTTTTGGTTACACATTATTTTAGTGCCATTGTTACATGTTACATGTAGTTACGATAGTAATAACTTTAAATAACCCTAAACCAAACCCTATATATAAACCTATAGTAAGTACATGTAGTTACTAGTACTTAAATGTATGATTACAGTGTAACAAAGACACCTTAAAATAAAATTTAACCCATTATTTTAAGGTGACGTAGTTACATTGTACTTATTTACTTATTTTATGTACTTAGTAATATTAATTAACTACATGTACTTACTATAGAGTTACGGTTAGGGTTAGTTACTTGTAATTATGCATAATTTACTGTTATTACTATAATAAGTACATGTAGTAACGTGTAACTATGTCATCAAAATAAAGTTACCCTTTTTTTTACAACACAACCTTTTTAATTGCAAGATGTGGGTCATGCTGTTTGTTTGTTTATTTGTTTGTACAATGTTAGTCTCCTTATTGTTCCCAAATGTGTTTATACAAAAGCATAACGTTTTCCTGTGCCTAATATCACCTAGAATTACCTTTGTTTGGACCTGTACAGAAATAAATGAATGTTCAGTTTGAATAGTGGAATCCTGAATAATGTGACTCAAAATTCTGATTGGAATTAGAATCTAGAATTAGATTTAGATTCTGGAATATTTTTTTTAATAAAAAAATTAAGAGAGAGAATATATATATATATAATACAAAGAGAAAGTATCATGAATCAGTTAATAATTAATATAAATTATGCCAGCGACAGCGAAAAGTGTTGATGTGTCGACCAAATTTTGCTGTCAGAACATCTTGTAAATTCACCTGTAATCTAATCAAATCAAAAGGGATCTGTCAGTGGACGGCGTTGGATCGTTGGATCTTGGCGTAGCCTTTATGAAACGCCTTGTTGCGTCTAATTCCCATAGAAGACGCATTAACACGCAACACACTTCAACAGCACAAGGAATACAAATAAGCCACAAACCTTTCGATTCGATGACCTAGGCTGTCTCACAGGGAAGCCATCTGCAGTGTACTTTCAACAAACAGCAATTGTTTGCTTATTCCTCTAGATATGACCGCTGACACTTCCAGGCATGCAGAATACTGACCGAAGTAGTAAATTCGTCCCCTTTTCAATGCAACGTCCACCCAAAAGATTCGGAAACTCCCTTTTCTTATATTACCTCTTTAGGTTAAGTCGCTATATAGCCTACACACACACACGCCTACAGCCTTCTCCTCGCGAAGTACCACGAGAAGAACACGCTGAGTGAAGACCGACAGTCGATGAAGCTGTTACTTTCACTTTTGGGGTCAACATAACTATTAACTCATCAGTGGCTGGACGTGAGCAAAACAGGTTTAGTCTTCTAAAACTAAAAAAAAAACCGAAGAAACCTTTACTTCAGCCTTTGTTCGAACACTCGGACAATGGTACGAATCATGGGGAAGTCTGACCCCCCTAAAAGGTCTGAAATTTTGGGGGGTCTTAAAAGTATTTTTTAAATATTAGTAAATACGTTTCAGTAACCACAAAAGCTTACAAGTTAGTCAGAGCGCGCTAAATTTATACGCTCGCGAACAGATGCCGTCCTGAGGAGGCAACCATTAACTGAATGAAACATACGTGTACCGTCGTTATTTATCAAGTTACTATACATTTAAACATGACAAAATAATATCTTATTTTAAGAAAATATTTCATATAGTTAATGTTAACTGGAAAAGACAATATTGTGCTAAAAATAAATAAATAAATAATAATAATTAAGTTGACTCTCCAGAAAGTGCACATACTACACTCAACCTCTCCAGATTATTTGATATGAGAGTAAAAATGACCACAAAATTGACACCAGCCAGAAATTGGTCCACTAGAATATTGCAAAACTAGTTATCAATCAGCCAACAACAACACCTTTAGTAAATGAGTCAAGAAACAAGCAGTCAAGCATCAGTTCAAGAGTGTCTTCTTTGCCCAATCTCCCTGTAAACCTCATTCACCCACGCACATTACTAATTTATTCCCTACATTTACTGTGGTTCTGTGGTGACAGGCTTGGCACAGTTGTACACTTTTAGGAATTTCATGACAAATGTCTTTTTCGGACTCTGAAGCGCCTCATCTCACAACACAATGGACAATGGGCAACCAAGGCGCACTACACACTTGCTTTGTCGTAGGATTGCTTTGTCAATTGCCACAATGACCCCCTTGTTTTGTAGTACCTATAATCTTTCTTTAGGGGTACAACCACTTGTCAATGCAGCTATCTTTACTGTCCTAACAAAGGCCAAAGCCACTCAAGACCCAATGTGAGGGATATTCCAAGTCCCCCACCCAACCCAAACAGTCAAAACACCATCTGTCAGCCCAGATTACATCACATCAATATGGAAACCCCCCAAAGGAAAAAGAATGAAAGAAAACTTCTAAATTTGCCTCTAAACAGCATCAGGTTATAAACACCCTCCACAATATCTCAACTTTTATGACCTAAAATGACGACTTTTTTTTTTTTACTCTTTACCAGTGCCGTCACACAGCCCGGGGCTGTTTTTGTGGGTGGGCCCGATCATCTCAGACCCTAAGAGAATATTCCTAGTCCTGTCATATTCTTGAAGTGGATTCACAACAATTTGAGAGTTGTCCAACCATCCCGCCTGAATTTGGTGACTTGAGGAACCAGGATTTAGATTACAAATTACAACAATCAATGGTAACAACAATCAAAGACTTCTGTTGGCACAGACACAAGCAATTTGAGGTTACTGCTATAGTACAATGTTACATCTGAGAGACAATAAAACAGTTGACTATACACACTGGACTGGAACAACCTCACAGCCTTAAACTCGTGTTAGGCACAATTGAAAACATAGTGGCCTTCCACGTATTGCGCATTTCTGTAACTTCATTCCACCGAACAGCACATTTTTGTAATTCTCAAGAAAAAAAACTCATGAATTCTTGATTAAGGGTGCAATCAAAGTGATAACTACTGTAGGTGGAGCGTGGTTGAACCTGGATGCGCAGTTCATTAATATTGTGGGTTTTAGTGTGATCAGGATGTGACTCACTTTGATAAACTCATCAGTGTCTGTTACTACTTCTGTCAGGTTCCACTGACCAAAGCAATTAAAATAAGAAAATGACAAAAGTCTTGACTCATGGAACGGAATCCTTGTTGCAAAAAAAGTGATGTGCACCATGTCTGAACATGACGGTGCAGATCTTGCATCGTGGACTAGGTTATAGTTAAAGTAAGCTGTAACTTCAGCTCATAGCATTAGTCAAAGTGAAACATTGAGCTAAAGTGTTATCAGGAGAATGGTGAAATGCACTGCCAGTGTTGGTCAGTCATCTCAATATGCCATTTTGCTTCAGATCAATAAAACTTTTAGTATGATGTCAGGTCAAGTGTAATTAGAGCAATCTATGAAAAATGTATCCAAAAGATTTCAATGACGCTTAATATTTGGTGAATTTAAGGAGATGAAGCCCGACTCATGTGAAACTCAAGACTGGATGTTTTTTTTTTTAATGGCTGAAGACTGAATAATGACTGAAGACTGAATTTAAAGCAACACAAAATGACTCATCGTCACGAGAAGACATACAAAAGCTTTATGGGACTTCTACTCAAGAGCAGGAAAAAAAAAAAAAAGGTTAGGAAAACAGTGAAAACCTGCTTTGCCTGTGGGCTCAGTTAACGACAAGTCATGTGACACGGAAACACATGAGAAAGTAAAAAAGGTTTATTTACAAATTCTTACACACTTTATGACAAACAGCACATTTTGTTTTTTTGGGTTTGGATGATNAAAAAAAAAAAAAAAAAATGTAACCACAACAGATTTGCTGCTTTCCACAGTGACAAAAACTAAATCTATTTTACAACGTTTTTACAAGAGTGGGAACAGATTTTTAACCTTCAAAAGAGAATTTGAATACTCGAGAAGAGAATGATAGAATGTTTTATGCAGACTGATTCATACAATAAAATGTGGATTTAGCTGGACTTAATTTGCATTGTGGTAGCTGCAAAATTAGTAATAGACTTTAAGTCTACACATATAAAAGCCACATTTGTATACAGGGTTATGTAGTCTTATGCATGAAAACATTACTCCAAAAATATTTTGTATTTGCAACCACTCAGCAAGAACTAAAAACTGAGATGCTTTGTACTGAGTACAGTATCAACAGTCATTTCATGCAGGACAAGGTCAATGACCACTGGGACTGTGACGGCTCCCAGCTGGCCCCGATTAAAGGGGAAACTTCCTTCAGCTGTCAACAAAATGTTGCTATACTTGTGGTAGAAAAGTTGAGACCACAGCCATGGGAAGTCCAGAGAAAAGATTGATTTTCTCATGGTGCTCCTGCCAGATGTAAAGACACTAAAAGGCATAGCGTGTTCTGATGTCTTCCAGTTTCTTCGACACCTCTGGAGGTGTGCGGTCCAACTCTTCAGAGACGCTCTTCTGCTTATGGGGGTCCATGGAGTTAAACTGCTCACACAGATCTCCATCGATCACATTCTAGAAGCATACAAGCAAAGTCAAATGAGAAAAATGACTAATAAGTGACTTAAATAGTCTGAGTCTTTGTAAAATAATGGTATATTGGTTACTATTTCTTTTAAGATACTACATTTAGGTGTAAGTGGATAGTTAAGAATGAATTAAACTTCTTTTAATACGGTCGATCCAATGCTTGGTATTGCTCTGATACGAACCAACTTTGTTGGATTAGGTAATGGTCAGACAGGACTAATCCAATTCTCAGAAGAACAATTCTCTACGATGTTACAATCTTCCCATTATTATGCATAGTCTGAACATAAATGTCTGTGGTTGTTTAAAAAAAGACAATTTTTCTGGAGTTTTTTGGTGATTCTCAATGCTGTGGTGCTCTCTACTGGGTGTCTGTTAGATGAGAGCACTGGAGAGCAAACAACGAAACACGCCATTCACACACAGAGTAACTAGAATTTAAAACCCTGATGAAGAAAGCTCAGTAAACTGCTGAAGAGATGCAATGCAATACATTTAATGTTGTGCGCACACAATATCTCTTCTCTTTGTGCTCTAAAAACAGACTCTTTTCATGCTCAAACAGCTACATTACAAAAAAAAAAAAGTTGAAAATGAAAAAAAAAAAAAAAAAAAAAAAAAAAAAAAAAAAAAAAAAGCATAATAGGTCCCTTTTAAGTATCTGCAAATACCAATGCCATATAGGTACCTGCACATACTTATGGTCACAGTATCGGCATCTGTTTCGTAGATAAAAAGGGATATCGAGCCATCCCTGGTTAATACTAAAGCTGTGAAATATATTAACTGTATGTTGGTCCTTACCTTCACTGGGAAATAGTATGAGCGGAAGCTGAGGTGATCACGACCACACAGTGGAGGAAACTCAGAGCGCATGTGCATCTCCAAGTGCTGGAAGAAGTCATGATCCTAAAGACAGATGAGACATACATTTTATTTTCACAAATAAAAACCTTATTCAATCATAAAATTAAATTACAGCCAACCTTTATTCCATTAGTTATTTAATGTGTTTGATAACTAAAGTAGCACCATACATGTCAGTCTCTACTTTGATGGCCTGAATGCAAGCCCTGATCTGAGGCCTTCACCTCTTCTGCTTCAGTGGTTTTAGACTTACGAAAGACCATTGCACGTTAGGACTACTCTTACGTAATTTCTGGTTATTTCCACTTTAAGGAACTGTACCTCATGAGAGGTGAACGGCACCAGGATGCCAATGCCTCCTGATAGCGTGGTGTACACCAGGGACTCCGATCCTCCAGGGATGAGGGTGGTTTTCTGGAGGGACAGCACAGTCTCTCCTATGTGATAGTTAATAATCACCTCAGCCTGTGAGTGACAGGGAAGAAAAAGACAACAGGTACGGATTAAAATGGGTCTTGAGAAGCATGTTTGGCGTCACAGGCAAGCAATTCCATATATCATATTAGAGGTGTGCATCTTTACTTCCCTCATGATTCGATTACGATTCAGAGGGCAACGTTGATTATGAAGCGATTCATCTTTTCCTCCAAGTCTTTTATTAATAATAATTGCATTAATAATCACAATTGTTCGTTATTTTATCTGTTATTAAAAATATGAACGAAGACGCAAATAACAGTAGAACAAATACAATAAATAATTACCAGTGGTTTACTTTCATTTTATATCTATTTAACAGAAACTATTCAATTTCTGTATTATTTCTTACTCGATTATCAAATGTAAAAATATAGGTCACTGCAGTCTTTAGTGTATTAATTATATTATACTTATTATTAAAGCTACAAAATTTCAGTCAAGAGGAGTGATTCCCTCTTTTTGTGATTAACAATAATTGCAGTAGACCTAATGCACAGATTTAATATAATGTTAAACAACAGATTCCCCCGCCCCAACTGTTTGTGTTCACTTAAGCCATAACGACTACATTAATACTCGCCAAGACAGATATCTTGAAATAATTCTGCATGAAGACAGCTGAAGAGAACTGAATTCAGGATCGCATGCTGTCAGAGAGACTGCTTTCTGTGCGCGCTTCGGGTGAGTCAGTCGGTGCGACTGATGCATTAATGCATTGAGATCTTTTCTGTGGCTTATTGCGCTTAACTCGGCACGTCCCGCTCTTTACTTTCTCATTCATGAGACAGACAGAAGTATTTTTCTTTTATATGATAGCCTATAAGAGTACCTTATTTACATTAAACAGTACATTAATATGCATTATAACCTTAATTCTTTTTTTCTTTTTTTTAAGAATCAATGCCTCCGAAACAAGCCTCCATTGCTAATTCTAAAACGTCATTTTAGAGCTAGTAAAGGAGACTTGAGCCATTGATAAGCAGACTAATGCAGTTATGAGAGAGATAGAGAGAGAGAGCAATTAAGCGGATGACAGATTGATGGATAACCACTCCTAATCAAAGAGAAAGCAAGTATATCTTGATTAAAGATTACAAGGACATTTTTTTTCCTTTACATATTAAAGGGCCTCTATGTAATGACACCCAGTGTTCAAAATAGGTACTGCAGTCCAAATTCAAAATATTGTTTGCCCCGCCCCCTCGTTCAAAGACGCGGTTGCCAGCAACAATAAGGAGCGCATTTCACAATGAAAGCTGAGGAGACTTACACACTGTAACCTGATGAGTTGATTTATCTGTTTTAATATGCTGTTGTTCATAGTGATATATAGATGGATTCAGAGGCTTTTAGGTCAAGTTAGAGAATTGCAGATTCTACCAGTTTGTTTGTTGGTTTCCATGGTTGCAATTCGCGGTGTTTTCCGCCAACTGGCAACCTGTGATGTCGAAATACTATTGGATAAACTGACAGCACGAGGTTTCGCACAGACCAAAACAAAGACAGACGTTCCGACACGGAACACACATTTCAAAGTAGAATATCTGGCTGTAGCATTGTTTTTCTGAGCAAGTAGGTGAACTCAGCATGTTTCCTAAATATCTGCAAACATATCGGGGTATTTTTATGCTTTATTAAAGTAAAAATCTTACATAGAGCCCCTTTAAATCACTCAACCAGAAACATGCATTATAGTAATTAGGGTGCGTTAATTTAGATTTTTTGAGTTAACTTTAAAAACATCCAAATTGAGCTTGACTCCAACCAGAGAGCTATGACTAAAGGATTTTTGGAGTATTAGACAAGAGAGTCTGTGTGTGGTCTGAAACAGGATTTGATAAACAGAGTATTAAGTATGAATAACCATTACTGGTTACTTAGTGTAAATCTTGTGTAAACTTTTCAAAGTAATGAATTTGATTCTAATGTATGAACACATACAGCTTTCCCACAACACCAAAATAGAACTAAGATATGTTGTTAAACAAAGTATTCTTAAAGTGATAGCAATCTTAAAAAGGTTATATCTTAATCTATCAGTCATAATCAATCAGTATCCACTCTAATTAGCACTAGATTACGGCAACATTTTATCTGATGTTAAACAGATGGAAATGAGAGAAATCCAACATTGGCCAATAAATAGCCAATATGACTAATACATGACAAATAAAATGACAAAAAATATATGATATTGTGCATCCTTAGACATTCCACAATAATATGTTTACGCCAAACCACTCAGTCCAGCTCTGTCCTGATTACACATGCTTTAGGTATGTCCGTCAAAGCTAGACGCAAGTCATTGGTGTGCAAATAGGGACTTTCCCTTGTGTCCACCTAAACATTTCCATGCTACTAATCTGCACATAATGATCTCTGGCGAGAGGACAAGATTTGCTGCTGAGGTTTCAGAACCAGAGCAGGGCATGGACTCCAGCCAAATGTTTTGGGGTGCAGGTCTGTGTGTGCGCGCAAGGAGAACAGCAACCGCAAAACCAACCAGACAGACAAAAACAATGAGAAACAAGCGGTTAGGACAGCTTAGTGCCAAAGGTCTTGCTAGCAATTTCCGGGACCTGTGGGTCATGAGGTATTGAGTAATAATGAGGGTAGCAGAAACTTCTACCTTTTGTGATGCTCCATTAAGCAAGCCTCTGTCCCACAATGCCTTGTTCCCTGTGGGGTCCTCATCAACATCATCGCTGGTGTTAGGGGGCAGGCGGACCTGAAAATAATTGGTATGAAATTAGTATGCAGTTTACTTCTGTTGCAAATGTATACAGATGACACCTTTATTTATTTATTACAATTTACATGTGCATTTTCTCCCTCCATTGCAACTGCTAATAAGATAAACCACGTCAATATATTAGATATTAAAAAACTGAAAATGAATGTTTGTTGACTTGGCAAACAGTATCTGGTACATCTGTGATACTGGTCTAAAAGTTCTGGTGACAACACTCACAACGCAGATATTTCCAAACTTATCCGCGGCAGCCATGGTGTCATAATCGAGCAGGCAGGCAGTCGTGACCCAGCGAGGATATGTATCGTCAGCAAAGATGATGAGCTGGTTCTCGTTGCGTCTGTAGCGCACCCAGAATAGACTCTCCTGAACATCAGACACAATAACACGCTGGCCAATAGTGTGGATGCCCGTCACCAAGTTAGGAACATGCTGCAAGAATAAGAAAAGGAGACAGTCAACACTGTTTAGCAGGTTATACTTCTTTTAAAACTTGTCAAGGACAAATATAATTTACAATTTCTATAAAGATTCTTTTTCTCCTCTTAGTTTTGTTTGGTTATGCCTGTGTGTGAGAAAAACTTGTCAGCAAGCTGATTCAACGAACACTGCAGTGAAGTACTCTACCCTATAACGACTGTCAAACTTTGTGGTCTAAACGTCTGTTTCAGTGTTTTTCATGTGGTTATGCATCAACAGCAAGTACAAGAGTAGTGCGTCATTTACATGACTCTCACATTGTTTAATGCTTTAAGAAAAAAAAAAAAATAAATTCTCAGAAAACAACATGTATTCTGTGACTCCTCACCTTGTTTTCACACTTGCGAAGAAGTTTCTTTTTTCCCAAGTCATAGATGCGCAAGAGTTTGCCTACTCCAACCAACACTCGTCCCTGAAAGGGAGCGATAGCCAAGGGCACGTCCTCCACAGGTGTCTGTCAATCAGAACCCATGTCTTAATTTATTTTCAAATCTTGTTTTGGAGGAAGTTGATCAGAATTGTACCTTTTAACATATGGTTTTGATATGCAGCTTGATCAAACATCATTAAACATTTAACTGGACCATAAAGATTCAAAACATGCCATTTTGGGGCCGTGGACTAAACACCTACATCATAAAGTTAAATTTTGTGATTTGCTAAGCTTAAATGGATTTTAGGGCACATTTAATGATTTGCGGGGAATTCCACATTCCTGAGCCCCCAGCTAACAGATGAGACCAATCAGTAGTTTCATGCCAAGTCATTTCCTGTTCCATTCACCTTGTGCAAAAACTCCAGCTTGTCCCCACCTCCAACTAGGCGATAGGTATAAATATATCCTCCACCAACGGAGCGCGGATTTAGTATCATATCTCTGGCAACGCCCACCAACACGTACCAGTCATCGCCTCCACCAGAAAAGCGACATACAGCCACACTGCAAAAGATACACAGAAAGAGGAAATAAGATCAGAGAAATAGGTGGGACATGCTTAACGCTGGTCACTTTTTTCACTTAAAATTTTGATCAAATAGTTGTGCAAGGGTAGTGCATATGTGCAAGTTCACATTATACTGTTTGTCCGATGTCCCCTTTAATCCATAATTCAACTTTCTCACCTGAAAGCCGCCTCGTTCTGCTCCAGCTGCACCAGGTCCAGTGTATTGCCCTGGATGGGGTTGATCATGCGTACTAGTGAAGCCCACTGCCCAGAACCTGCTTTAGGTGCCCCAAAGATGGCTTCTGGCAGGTTCTCATTCAAGAAAGCTGCTGCCATTTCTGCAGCCAGCTCTCTTTCATCCTCCCCCGCTGCCTCCACCATTTCCTGTAGAGCAGAAAAAAACATTTTATATGATGCATTATATGGCTAAAAATAAGTGTACACCATTAATTGGTTTAGTACCCAATTTTCAAACAATTGCCATCAATTAGGTACTAACAGGCGCATCACTGTAAGTTGGAAAATGGCTGTGGGCATTTGCTACCATTCAGACATGAACATCAGTGAGCTCAGGCTTTGGTGTAGGTCACCAAGTTTAAATTCATCCCAAAGGAGTTCTGTGGGGTTCAGGTCTGGGCTTGTGGAGGTCAGTTAAGTTCTTCCATACCAGAACCACTAAATAATTTTGTACATGGGGCATTGTCATGCTGGAATAGACCAGTGCCCTCCATGAACTGTTGCCACAATGTTGGAAGCACAACATTTTCATTCTATGTAGTAGCACTACGATTCATCTTCACTGGAATTAAAGGGCCAAACCAAACCCCTTAATTATAAGGGGCCGTCCACAAACTTTTGGCCACATAGTGTATATAAGAATTTTGAGACAATTTGCAGATAAACAAGAGAACTTCATGTTAAGCAATACATTCAGAAGCAGTCATTTTACACCACAGTTGTGGACTGTTTATTCTTACAAGATAGACTCAAACATCAGCAGGACAGCATCAATATAATTTATCTGTGAGGGACCAACACAGTAACCACAGGCTTGCACATTTCACAGTGCTTGTCACTTTTACGGCTCATCAAGGTGGAATTACCCTTGCAAACATATGCCATGATGAGGTAGCCACAAAATAGACATGACTGACAACTTACAACAAAAATGCAATGAAATTCTGTCTCAGACAGTGATTGGGAAAATGAGTGCATGAGTCAGACAGAAGAGAAAGAAGGAATGATAGATGTAGATAAGAAAAAAATTCCAGGAGGACATTAAAACAACAAAAGCGTTGTTTCATAATGTTGCCCTGTGAAGACCAGGTTCACTGACCTCAGCCATCTGCTGCTTGCGCTGGGCTTTGGTGGCTTCGGTGTAGGCGTTGTGGTCTGTCTCAATCAGGATCAGGTTGTTAGTTTCTGGGTGGATGACAAACTTACGAGGCGTGTATTGCAGTGGGAATGCCACCTGGTTGAAGACGGCACCCAGTTTCTCAAGAGCCAAAATTCTGAGGGAGGAAGGGATGAGAAGGAAAGACAGGCATGCAGTCAATTTAAAGAACGTTTAGACATCAGTTAAAGATTATTACATTCGGGAAGCCAAAACCTCTTGTTTCCTGGCTGTAATTTGGCAGAATCAGGCTTGTGCTGATAAAATGGCAGTTAACCTAGGCAGCGGTGATGTATATAAAAACATTTAGATATAAAAGAGGAGGTCTCTAGCTGAAAAGGGCAATGAGTACAGACCTCCAATAAAAAAAAAAGGAAATGTTTCACCAATTTTAGTGATGCCAACCTTTTCCTGGATCACTACATGGCTAAACAAAACAAGTAATTCTGTCCATTCATGGAAGAAAGGTTCACACTTCTGGGATTTGCTAACCACCCTCAAACTAAAGGAAACATTTAATCTCACCAAAACAGTCAAGCAGAGTCCAGCTCATATTTTATCCCAAAATGGAAGACAGGAATAGCAGAAGGACAGAAATTTTAGGCCCAACATGCGTTTAATTTAAGCACATTTAATTTACTTCTAAAGCCATATCTGAGTATCAAATTACTGGTCAATTATGAAATTATAAACCACACATTAAAAGGACCAACTACAGGAAATGACATCTACAAAACCAACCACAATATTCTTGACAATATTCTCACAAACCTGTGAAGTTTTACAAAATTCTGATTATGTACTGTATACACAGTATGAGTGCATGTTTTTACCTCAGTGTGTTGGTGGAAATGGCAACAATCCCCTCAGGACACTGTTCAGAAGCGAATCCTGAAGCATACTCTAAGGTTTCATATGACAGTGGGGTCAGGTGGAAGCGAGACTGGTATGAGTAACTCAGCCAGGAACGACTGGACATGGCCAGAACCTGCACAGTTAAAGGTCACATGACAGTCAGTAAATTGGCAAGCTGTGCGACACTGCAACAGATGTAAAATGCAGACATGACTCACAGCTTCTTGGGCCTGCATCCGGACTCTGAAAAGCTTGACGGGACGAGAACCGAGATACCGAGTTCGAGTATCAGATAGGTCCCCAGTCACTGGATCCAAAACAGTACGCAGTAACACTCCATTCTAAAACAAAGAGGTGATTATGGTAAGAGGCAATGGAATGTTCAGGAAAGTCATGTCATCTAACAACAGGAAAGGGAGTCACATTGCAGTTCTTTTGTTTTCCTTTCAAAAGTCTTTGATCCAAATGGCAAAAAGTGATCTTGTGATGTTTATAGTGAGCAAAGAAATGGCACAAGAACAGAGTACCCCATTTGCCTTTTTAGGTTGTAACAGATTGAGTTTTGCTCAAGTGTGCCTGCTATTAAAGTCAAGATAAAAGAAATTACTATAAGACTGACTATAAAAAAAGAAATTACTATAAAAAAAAGAAAGAACAGAAATGTAGTACTTCTATCCATCGGTTGTTGATTGGATGTAAGCAGATCTGAATGAGAGTTTGCAGTTGACTGTAAGAAAGGGGCGGGGTTTAAGCAGACTAAATGAATGGAGAATTCTTGTATATGCCTCCAGAGAGAAGAAAATGGGTATGTGGAATTTTTCTAAATTTCCTGGAATCAGCAGTAGAAATAATTTCAGAAAATTCTGATATTAGAATAGAACTACATTTAGGTAGCAGCAGTGTCTACTGTAACATCCTAAAGGGTAAAATGACAGTGAAAAAACTGATTTAAACAACTTTACAGTTCAAATACACAGTTCAAATACATGTTTTACATAATTGGTCTAAACAAAAACAGCAGATGGGCTGAATGAAAATGCAAATTCACTCTGACAGTAGGTGGCGCTTTTGGAAAAACAGAAATAAAGGAGTCACCACAGTTGAAGCAGCCCTACACTTACAAATACTACTTTATTAGGCATCTTAAGATTTTATTTTTTATTTTTTTGAGAGTGAGAAAACAGATGGGGAAGCAAAGGGGAGCATGCCTTGCTCAAATACACAAAAATGCATGGAAAAGTGATCAATTTCCTGTTTCGCCACTAGCTGGGAATGGACCTAAAACCTTTATGTTACCAACCTAGAGCAAGCAAGAGAGTTTCTTATAGAGGTCGACCGATATATCGGTCGGCCGATATTTGTCTTTTTTTAACATATCGGCAAATATCCATGTTTAGTAGCGCCGCTTTAAAGCCAGGCACGTCCGCGGGCAGCCCTGTGTTATTGGTGCGGTGGAATGTGCTGCTGCCGCATGTGAATTGAAACTTTTGGAAGATTCAACAACAGTCCTGGGAGATAAAGGTAGCCTAAGGCTTAAATTCTGATATTTCAAAGTCCTATGGCCATACATTTACTATATATTACTACTAAACTATGAAGTGTTGCTTCACTTAGTGAAAGAAACAACGAATAACATTGAACCGTCGGGAACTGCCATAATGCTACAGCTGGTTGAAGGTTCGCTTACTTGGGGCTGGGCAATATGGCTGAAAACTGTATCACGATATCAGTGTTTCATATCGGTCGATATCGATAATTATTTATATTTTTTTATGACCCATTTAAAATAAGGATCAGGAGAAAAATATATTACATTTAAACATTTTTATTTTAAACTTAACCTTCCTCTGATCATAATCCCCTCTGTTATTAAGACAGAAATGTCAACAACCATGGAAAACTCAAATAATTAAAATGTAAACATAAGTCTAAAGTAGGGTGACCACCCGTCCTGCATTTTGCGGGACAGTCCCGAAATTAGGAGCTTTGTCCCGCAAGACTTTAGTGTCCCGCATTTCATTTATGTCTGTAATTTTTTTCATCCCTGAAATTACAATACCACAGTAAGAAATATAATAAAAACTGTGAGCATTTAAAAAATCTATTTGTGCAGCCGTCATATTCTAGCTGTGAAAATAACCAACCAGCGCAATCATAGAAAGAGGTTTTCCCGCTGATGACAACTGAGTGGACAGTGCAAAGAGCAGGCCTCAAAGTCAGTAAACAACTACACCAGCAAGGATTTCATCTTCCATACTGGATAAGAACCTCAAGAGCTGCTCAAAGCTGCCCAAATCGATGATTTAAAGCATGTAATCATCCATCCTGATGTTAAATATTTCCAACCCACGGAAATGGTCGAGCACACAGAAAAACAAGATATTCTCCATTTGTTTTAACCAATACAAAATTGCGAAATTCAGACACGACTTTCTTCTCACATTAATATTTCATTTAATGCGGGTTCTATGGCGTTATTATATTGAAAAATGTCCAGAGCGCATCAAATGCACGAGCAATCTCTCCACTCACAGTCGGATTCCCTTGCACAAAACTGGACGCGCGCACGCTCTCGCTCAGATATCACATCTGCGCACTCAATCTTTTGTCCTCCTGCATGTGCAGCCGTGAATCTATCTTCTCTCCAGGATTTAATGTTGCCATAAGCGCAACATTATAGTGTGGGCACTA
>RJVU01048406.1:5588010-5601831 GCA_003731715.1 Anabarilius grahami | reverse complement strand
TAGTGGGCACCCACCGGCAGAAACATTAATCGGCGCATATGCAAAGTTTGCCAACAAATGTAAAATCAATATTTACATAGCGTAATAGTTGTAAATTTATCTGTCTCATGTGTCCCGCAAAATCACATCTACTGTCCTGCAACAGATCAATAGTCAGGTGGTCACCCTAGTCTAAAGTCACAATGAACACATTTCCTCTTTTATTTACAATTTCCTCGCTCGCTGCGGCACTCATTTTCTGCTTATCAGTCGCCGGTTACTGAAGGGGAATCCAGCAGACCAGCACGAGACAACGATATGGCACAACCAAAATTGATACTGTTACATGATTGGCTGTTAGTGTGTCACTTACTACGTTGCTAGGTTACCAGAGAGTGAGTGCCTTTGTTAATGCAACCAAACTTGCTTCGCAAGTTGTTTTCTTCCGACGAAGAATTAAAAAAAAAAAAACGAACATTTTATCGAACACATTTTTTATTGATATCGATCACGTGTCTATCGCGATACATATTGTTATCGTTTCATCGCCCAGCCCTACGCTTACTTGTAGTTAACTTTAGGACTGTAGTCCAAAACTACCAGCAGCTTGCTTGCTAACATATTAGCCCCAATGTAATAAGTTCTGTTTTATTTTTCCTGTATCGGAGTCGGAGAATTTCATTCTGTGCTTGGGGTGGAGAAGGCGGCAGTTCTCACAAACACTGCAGCGTGATTGAGGGCTACATTACTCCGACAAATATTGGCAATATTTAGAGGATTTGGCATTTCCAATTAATGTAAGCCTGTTACATTCTTCTAGTCTATTATTATTACTAAGCTACTTTTATTATTAAATTAATATAATAATAAATTTGCCCCACAATAATTTCACAGCGCATCACCGCATAACTGACGTGCTGTGAGGATAATAAAAGTTTAGGCTATCAGCTCCTCTTTGAAAATGTTTTAAACATTTTTTAGGTCTATAATACAATGAATTAGACATAATTACAATTATTAACAGTCAATAATATTTCCTAACACTGCAGTCATAAATGAAAATTAAGAGCAGCTTTAGGCTACTTCAAGCACCAACTTTAAAAAAACAAAACAAGCTGTTTAACACGAAATACTATTCTTCTCATTTGTTTCACTATATGTACGGGCCACAAGAGAAATAATGGAATAAATTAAGAGTTACATAGGCTACCATTATCAGCATATTATGTTGAAATTCGTCTCTGAGAGAAAATGCTCCATTAATGCAGCGTCAGGCAGCTCCGCCACTTTTACTTTCACTTTGAATACTGACTTTCGGCTCGCGGGGGGGCCCGCGGATTTGCGCTACGCCACTGCGCAGAAGTGTATGACATTTGTTCGGAAGCATGGTTTGATGCAGACAATAGCCGGGTTTCCATCCAACTTTGTATTAATGAAAATTCAGCTCAAGAATACACGCATCTGCATGTGTTTCCATCAACTGTGTAATGCGAATAAAAATGGACATCAGCCTAATAATAGTTTAGCACTGTCCTTGCATACAGGGCATGACAAAGTTATAATTGATTTTTATTTATAAAGTTGTATTTAATTTATTTAAATGTATATTTAAGTTTGCATTTATGTTCCAACAAACTTTAAAAATTCTGCTTGATAAATGCTCTAAAACTTATGTAAACGATTGACAGATTTTTTTTTTATATTACCTGTTTTATATATTTAATATTAACTTTGGATAAATATTTTTTTATTTAAAACCAGTGCAGTGCACAAAATTAAGATATGAGAGATGGTTCAAATCAGTGTTCAATAAATGATGTTAAGTTTAGAAATGTTGTGCATCCACTTATTAGTGTGACATTTTAGCATGCAAATGAAGGGAATACTTCAAGATATCGGCCATCGGCTGACCCTGACCTCTAAATATCGGCATCGGTTATAGAAAAACCCATATCGGTCGATCTCTAGTTTCTTACCTGCAGGCCAATGTTGAGGTATAGGAAGCCGATGGTCCCCTTTTCTCCAAGTTCATCCTGTTTTTCTACTCCACCCATCTCCACAATACAAAGAGACTCTGGCTGGGCCGGAAGAGCCTGCATACTTAATGGCTGCAGACAGTCCTGTGCAACAAAGAGAATACACATTTCACACAAGGAATTGTTATAGCAAGTGGGCACAATGACTAGAATCCTTGTTTGATGCCCAAATCAGCTGACAATAGATAAGCAATACGTAGCTTACGGATGGATCCAGAGAGATGATACGGACAGTATTGTCCACCAATCCAACAGCCAGGAAGCGAGAGCGCTGTTCACCAGGGGGCACATTTGCCAAACTCATGCACACCACATCTGCAGACATCTCTTTCCTTTCTGTGTATTCATTCAGCTGTCCAGACTGTAAAGAGAAATCATAATGGAAAGAGAATCAAACAAAAGATGAAAATTCAGGTAACAACTCAACATAAATGACCACCAATTTACCGGGTCCATCTCAAAGTAGACCAGTTCTCCTCCGGTCAAAGCAATGACCACCTGCCTCTGATTGACAGCACATCGGACGATTGTTTTCTTCCCTGGAGTCTTCCATTCATTCACTCTCTTATCCGCACGGATGTGACGGATTCCATCGGGATAGACCTTTACCCAGCAAATAAAACAAAATCCATTTGAACGTTAAAATAATGGAACATTTTATAAACAATTGTTTAATCTACTTGTTGGGCAAGAACAGAGATCAGAGTTATTTAACAAGCAAACAGAAAAGGTTCAGTGGTATATTGTGCATGCATGTAGGTCAGGGAGATGTCACTCACTTGCACAAGTGCATCTTCCCCAAGCAATGAGCAGGACAGGGTGGGTGTTGTGCCCAAGAAGCCAGAGTCTGTCACTTCTTCCACAGTCTCTCCAATAGAAAGCACCAGGGTGGCATTAACGAATGACACAATGATGTAGGCATCAAACTCATCTGTGAACAGGAAACCCACAATGTTCAAACAATTCTTTGGTTTTTAAACTTTTGCCACATATGGGCTAATTTGCAACCATAAAAGCAAACCAATACTAAAAGATGACAAAAGGGTCATGTCATTCCAAACCTATAAGTAATTTGTTCATGTGTGAGCAAATGACAATTTATGTCAACCATCTCTTTAAAATCTCTTTTTGTTTGTTTGTTTAAGTTTTTACACCATGTTAGCATCATGGTTATTTACATGGCAAACACAAAGGCCAATATCCATAAAATTTACATTATTATGTAAAACATTTCAATTTAACATAAGACAGAAAATCTAAAATACATTCGGGCGATATATTTTGAAATATTCCAAAATCTCTTTTTGTAATGGTATATAAACACAGTGAACAAGGCCCTTTGGAAAATGAAACCATTATGCACTATTTGCTTAACTCTCACAAGACTAGTCAAAATGAAACTTATTCCCCTTAAACACTCAAGTACATAGACCACATTCTAAACCTTGCAGAGCTCAAGCTGCACGCACAAGCCAAATAACCAAATAGCAAATCACATGATTTCAGAGAAATATCTGGCAGACAGTGACAGTTCCTGCAAGCCCAACTTACGGTGTGCATGCCAAGCAAATGTCCTTGTAGGTTGTTGATCCAGTATAATATGACTTGGAGAAAAGCTCTTATAAGTGAGAGCATGCTGAAAAACTGACCTTATTTTTCAAGGGGATAACCTTAGGGTTAGTTACTGTTCACATTTTAATCGGTACCTAAAATTCAGTGCCAGTTTTGGGAGTTTACTCTGTTTAAAGGTGCCCTAGAATGCTTTTTCAAAAGATGTAATATAAGTCTAAGGTGTCCACTGAATGGGTCTTTGAAGTTTCAGCTCAAAATACCCCATAGATTTTTTTTAATTAATTTTTGTAACTGCCTATTTTGGGGCATCATTAAATATGTGTTGATTCAGGCTACTTCCCCTTTAAATTCTCGCGCTCCCCGCCCCCGAGCTCGCGACTCTAATACATGGCATAAAGTTCACACAGCTAATATAACCCTCAAAATGGATCTTTACAAAATGTTCGTCATGCATGCATCAGATCATGTAAGTATAGTATTTATTTGGATGTTTACATTTGATTCTGAATGAGTTTGATGGTGCTCCGTGGCTAAAGCTAACATTACACACTGTTGGAGAGATTTATAAAGAATGAAGTTGTGTTTATGAATTATACAGACTGCAAGTGTTTAAAAATGAAAATAGCGACGCTCGTCTCTGTGAATACAGTAATAAACGATGGTAACTATAACCACATTTAACAGTACATTTAGCAACATGCTAACGAAACGTTTAGAAAGACAATTTACAAATATCACAAAAAATATCATGATATCATGGATCATGTCAGTTATTATTGCTCCATCTGCCATTTTTCGTTATTGTCCTTGCTTGCTTACCTGGTTTGATTCAGCTGTGCACAGATCCAGACGTTAATACTGCCTGCCCTTGTGTAATGCCTTGAACATGAGCTGGTATATGCAAATATTGGGGGTGTACATATTAATGATCCCGACTGTTACGTAACAGTCGGTGTTATGTTGAGATTCGCCTGTTCTTCGGAGGTCTTTTAAACAAATGAGATTTACATAAGGAGGAAACAATGGTGTTTGAGACTCACTGTATGTCACTTCCATGTACTGAACTCTTGTTGTTCAACTATGCCAAGGTAAATTAAATTTTCAATTCTATGGCACCTTTAATAACAAAAACATCTATTTCAGCAGACAAAAAAAAAAAAAGTGCTCTTCACCTGCGCTGTTCAGTTTTGCGTTTGGACATGTGCCATGAGTGTTTCCTCAACACAGCAGCACAAAAGTGTTTCATTTTCCCGACGATGCTGTCAGAGCTGGAGTTTGTCTAACAACACATGGAAAATATGACTGAAAATATTTAGTATGTAACAACATGCGGAGCACGCATGAGAGCGGTTTCTGCACGGAGCGCTTCAATGAGATTAAAGGGTTAGTTAGTTCAGTGTTATGTCTTTAGTGTTTTGAAATCGGCCACCACTAGATGTTGTTGAAAAGTTATTTAGTTTTTTTTGGCGCACAAAAAGTATTCTTGTCGCTTTATAATATTAAGGTAGAACCACTGTACTCACATGAACTGTTTTAAATATGTCTTTCAGTGCCCAGAAAAGTACTAAATTAACTTGGTGGCAATAGAGGCCTTACTGAGCCATCGGATTTCATAAAAAATATCTTAATTTGTAGAACGACATGAGGTTGAGTAATAAAATTACATTTTCATTTTTGGGTGAACCCTTTTACAATGCTCGCAACGCGGATCATATATGGACTGGAGTAAGCATGTTTCAAATTATGGACATATTGTAAATGGCGTTTTCTGCATCTAGTTTTGTGTGTTGTTTAAACAAGTTGCAGGGGTGATGTCGTATGGTCTCTCTCTAACGTACCTTACTCTCACGTTCTCAGGTCCCGAAATTTGACTTTTTTTTTTTAATTTAATGTGAATCGGTACTCTGTAGTAAAGATGTAATTCAGTCGATGCCCTTAAAAGTACAGAGCTCCGTACCAGAGATGGAAACTCGAGTCGCACTTAAGTCGCAAAAATAAACGACTTGCGACCTGACTTGGACTCGTGAACAACTAACTCGAGACTTGACTTGGACTTGAAGACAGAGACTTGTTAAAAATAAAGTCTTTTGGCATGGCATTCCTGAATACGTTCTCCATGTACTATGGCTGGACGATTATGACCTAAAATGAAAACCTCAATTGATTGAATATTTTACCTCGATTACGAATAATGAACGATTATTTTGTTTCCTTTTTTTTTGCCCTCATAGTTCACTTACAAGGTTTATACTGTAAATATGCTTGACTGTTAAAAGGTGGGATATTTTTTCCTAATGAAAGAGTGCTCTGACATAACATCTCACTTTCAGCAGTTATTTTATCTATGGTTCATATTTCTTACAGATTTCTGCTCACTGTAAATCAGATAAAGATAATTTAGCACAATACCAGTACATAATGAGAGCGATTGCGTTTGTGAATTAATCATACCGTCTCTCAATTAATTGTGAAGCTGTGGGTTGTAAATAGTTACTTCAAAAGAAGAAAAATATGCTATAACAACAACTTTTGAGTTTCTAAGCTACTTAAGTTATAAGTCACAGGACAGCGTTGACAACTAGTTTATGCTCCTCTCAGTGTGCGCCATTTTCACGTTTCGTGCGGCTACTGTTTGTATGAGTGTTCGTGCCACAATCCAGCTGCGTGAGCACGGTAGCTCGATATAATACACATCCGATCGTCTAATCGCTTGAATGTCCAAACCGTAAAACTGACAAAGTTTGGTGAAGACACAAGGCTCACCACTCGCGCGCCGCCTCTGTGTTGACTCGCTGTTCACCTCCGTGTTGCTCCCATGCCTTTGACTGGACGGGGCAGAGTCATGTGGCTACACACGCGGTAGTAACAGGATTAAAAAACCGAAATAACCGACATGAGAAAATTACGTCGGTTAGAGGTTCTGAATTTCGGTTTCGATTATGTTGGAATGGCGGCGCGTCCACACGCAGCGGCTTCTCTCTGTCCCGACAGAACGGTGTTTTCGTGTTTTTTGTCTTGTGAGTCGCAGTGTTTTTGTACGTCGTCATCGCGTCTACCTGTCTTTAAGCGCGCATACAGTCGTGAGTTTCTGCTGGATGTCGGCAGAACCGCATTTCAAGAGTTAAACTCCGCGCACGCGGAACAGCTGCGAGATCTCGGACTGCTCCGGAGGCCTACATCGTCACAGACCCCCACTGCTGCATCTCGCCCACAGCGGAGGCGCCGCAAGCGGTGTGAGAGGAAGCAGAAGAGGGGTAAGCGCGGAGGTATCCTGGCAAGGCTAACGGCTAACCCACACAAGCCATCTATCCCCACCATCGTACTGGCTAACGTACGCTCTTTGGACAATAAACTGGACTACATCCGATTACTACGTTCAACTCAAAGGACTGTAAGAGACTGTTGTGTTTTTGTGTTTACGGAAACATGGCTTAGCAACAGCGTTCCGGACTGCGCTATTCAGCTCGACCAGCTGACGTGCTATCGAGCAGACAGAGCTCTCGTCGCGGGAGGAAAAACTCGCGGTGGTGGGCTTTGTGTTTACATCAATGATGCGTGGTGCCGCGATGCTGTTGTGATCTGCAAACACTGCTCACCCCTGGTGGAGTTTATGATTATTAAGTGCCGGCCGTTCTATCTGCCGAGGGAATACACTGCCATACTGCTCGTTTCGGTTTACATTCCCCCGAACAACAACAACAGCAACAGGAGTGAGGCACTAAATGAACTGCACCAGCACATCAGTGAGCAGCAGACAGCACACCCTGATGCTTTTCTCATCATAGCTGGGGATTTCAACCATGCTGACTTAAAGAGTGTGTTTCCAAAAATACACCAACACATTCATTTTCCAACAAGAGGTAAAAACATTTTAGACTTTGTCTACTCCACACAGAGAGGAGCTTACAAAGCCCTCCCCCTCCCCCACCTCGGTGCCTCAGACCACATCACTGTCATGCTAATGCCTGCATACAGACCGCTCATTAAAGTCGCCAAACCAGTTCAGAAACAGATTCAGGTGTGGCCGGAAGGGTCGTCAGACGCTCTTCAAGACTGCTTTGATACAACTGACTGGAATATGTTTAAGCAGGCTGCCACTTACAATAACACCACTGACCTCCAGGAGTACTCAGAGACTGTCACTGCCTACATCAACAAGTGTATTGAGGATGTAACAGTTACAAAAACCATCACTGTCCGGGCTAACCAGAAGCCGTGGATGTCAGGGGAGGTCTACAGACTCCTGGAGACGCGGAACGCTGCATTCAGAGCTGGAGATGAGGTGGGCCTGAGAACAGCCAGGGCCAACCTATCCCGCGGCATCAGTGAGGCTAAGAGACAGTACTCCAGGAGGATAGCCCATCGTTTCAGTGACAGCAGAGACACTCGTAGCCTGTGGCAGGGGATACAGACCATTACGGACTACAAGCCCCCACCACGGACCTGTGATAGCAACATCTCTCTGCTGAATGAGCTGAACACCTTCTTCGCTCGCTTTGAGGAACAAAACGGCACCACTGCACAGAAGACTCCACCCCCTCCCGGTGACCAGGTGATGACGCTGACTCCGGACAGCGTGAGGAGATCCTTCAGCAGGATCAATGCACGCAAAGCTCCGGGTCCTGACAACATTCCTGGGCGTGTACTGAGAGACTGTGCAGCAGAACTCACTGATGTCTTCACAGACATCTTCAACATCTCACTTAGTCAGGCTGTTGTTCCCACATGTTTCAAAACCACCACCATCATTCCAGTCCCGAAGAAGCCATCTCCATCCTGCTTCAATGACTACCGTCCTGTTGCACTTACTCCCATCCTCATGAAGTGCTTTGAACGGCTAGTCATGCACCACATCAAGTCTGCCCTCCCCCCCTCCCTGGACCCATTCCAGTTTGCATATCGGTCCAACCGGTCGACCGATGATGCCATCTCAACTACCCTCCACTCAGCACTCACACATCTAGAGAAAAAAGACTCATACGTCAGAATGCTGTTCATAGACTTCAGTTCAGCATTCAACACAATCATCCCTCAACAGCTCATTCACAAACTGATCGAGCTGGGGCTCAACACTTCGCTGTGCAACTGGCTGTTGGACTTTCTGACTGGAAGACCTCAGGCAGTACGGGTCGGCAGCAACACATCCAGCACCACCACACTGAACACTGGGGCCCCCCAAGGATGTGTGCTGAGCCCCCTCCTCTTCACTCTGCTGACCCACGACTGCATACCGTCACACAACTCCAACCTCTTTATTAAGTTTGCGGATGACACGACTGTGGTGGGTCTCATTAGCAACAGAGATGAGACAAACTACAGGAGCGAGGTGAGCCGCTTGGCTGGGTGGTGCAGTAACAACAATCTCTCTCTGAACGTGGAGAAGACGAAGGAGATTGTTGTTGACTTCAGGAGAGCGCACACTCAGCATGTTCCTCTGACCATCAACGGTGCGACTGTGGAGAGAGTGAGCAGCACCAAGTTCCTGGGTGTGCACATCACAGAGGACCTCTCCTGGACCGACAACACCACAGCACTGGCCAAGAAGTCTCAACAACGTCTCTACTTCCTCCGCAAACTGAGGAGAGCCAGAGCCCCACCCCCCATCATGTGCACCTTCTACAGAGGCACCATCGAGAGCATTCTGACGAGCTGCATCACTGTGTGGTATGGCGCCTGCAATGCGTCCTGCCGGAAGACTCTGCAACGCATAGTGAGAGCAGCTGAGAAGATCATTGGTGTCTCTCTCCCCTCCCTCCAAGAAACTTACGGAACCCGTCTCACTCGCAAAGCCCTCTGCATCGCAAGTGATCCCACCCACCCGTCACACAGCTTCTTCAGTCTGCTGCCATCAGGGAGGAGACTGCGGAGTCTCCAGGCCAGGACCAGCAGATTGAAGGACAGCTTCATCCATCAGGCTGTCAGGAAGCTGAACTCGCTCCCGAACTTGCCCCCCCGTACCTTTTCTGCCCCAGGCACCACTGAACTATGACCCCCCCCCCCCAGATCCCACATCCCCAGGTCCTTCCACCCCCCCTCCCACTAACATACGATGACATGCACCAGTCACTTTGTATACTTTATTATTTAAATATAATAACTGCTCTTGAGCCCTTTTGTCACTTTAATCAGAATGAATAAGCCAATCTTTATCTGCACTGTTTGTTCACTGGTTTGCACTCTATCTGCCATGTGCCTTGCGCTGCTCTATTTAACTTTATTTATTTATTTTTATATATTTTTTTTTTATGTCTTTTTTTTTTTTACATCCCCTTATTGTATAGTTATATCTTATATTTTATATTGATCTAGATTCTTAAGCTCTACTATTAGTGTTAACTGTATGCACCGGGGGTCTGAGAGTAACGCAATTTCGATTCTCTGTATGTATGTACTGTACATGTGGTAGAATTGACAATAAAGCAGACTTTGACTTTGACTTTTGATTACTTTTCGATTAATCGTCCAGCCCTACCATGTACTAACCCACCACTTTTTTCCTTGCGGTGGTTCTAAATGATATAAAGTTAGAAAGTAATAGTATTGATTTAAGTAGTATTTTGTGTGCTTTATTAGGCAATTTTAAAGTAAAAGTAATCCGTTTTGATATTTAAATACACTGTTAATTACAATTACTAGCTGAAAAAAAGATATTGATAAATATAGAAAAAAAAGACTTGACTTGAGAATTCACTTGGACCCCTAAAGACTTGAGACTTGACTTGGACCTCAAAGACTTGAGACTTGACCACAGGGACTTGTGAACATGCCTGCTCTGTACCCAACCCTAGAGAGCCTAGAATGTACTCGTCTATGCATTTAAGCCCTTTAATCTTACAAAAATAACTGAGCACCCAGAAATTATTATGTGGTCCTGCAGGACTCTGGGAAGCCAATATGTTACAATTACATTTCTTGTAGTAGACACTTGTTGGTAAAAGGTTTAAATGCATTACTACATTTCCTTCCTTTCAAGGAAGTGACTTTAATAGCAGTGTCTAAACCACCACCTTTTTTTTTTCTTTTTTAACAGAAACATTTGCAGAAAATCATTTCAAACAATTTTGCATAGTTCATGACCAAGCACATGCTCAACGTGAGCAGATCTTTTACCTTCTACATGTCTCCTGACAGTCCACACAGCATTGGGGTTACCAGGCAGTTCAGAAACAGCCATTTCTGACACCTGAAAAAAAAAAAGCATGCACTTTAACACATTGAAATATTCATAGTCTCTGGAAAAACCTAAAATCGGATCTGTAAAACCACACAAGTTGCGTAGGTTCTCTTTAATACAGTGGGTGTCAAATTTCCATTTTGCAACTATGTTGTGAAAGCTGCCACAGAAATGTGACACCTAGCACCACAAACCTCCAGTCCATGTCTCAAAACTCTCAGTGTAGATCGGGGTCCTCTGCCACAGGACACATACAGCTGTGGGGTGTCTTCATTTGCCAAATCAGCAATCTACAGTACAATTTAAAAAAAAAAATTATATGGGTTTAACACTTCTTTATAGAGACATCAGTTTCCATCATTACATCAGAAAACGCAAGAGGGGGAAAAAAAAGTCTGAAGCATTTCCATTCTCAATTACCCATACTGATGTGTGACTAAACACTTTGCAATTTGGTAACTAAATTAAAAAGCAGCTCAAACCTGCACAGTCATCCAAGCACTCATTCATTCCCAAACATCTGTTCTCATGCCAACTTGTAATGCCACTTCCCATCAGTAACTCCCAGCTTGAGTTTGAACATCAGATTTCACATTTATTACACTTCATTGCAAAATACACATTCACACACCTGGCAGGACATGATGGGGGAAAGATTTTCTTGCTCGTCCACCAGCACAAGGTTCTTAAGGGGACGAGGTTGGAAAAAGAATGTGTCTCCCTCCTCCAGAGGCATGGCAGAAGAAAACTCAGGTTCTTCGTCGTCATCACCCAAGTGGGCAATCTGATACAGGTAGCTAACAAACAAAACATGTTTTAGATTCAGACTTCCAAAGAACACAATGTGTCCAACAGTGCAGATTAATTAAAAGCTTCAGGTTAAACATAGGTTTTGTGTAACTGAAACTACTGCTCCCACATTCCACCCTCTTTTTATCAGATTCTGTAAGCTAGTTATTGCACGGAAACTTGGCGAAAATGCCACCGAATTTGAAGTATTCAGTTATTAGGTGAATGACAAAATGTGCAAGATAGAAGTGACTTACTGGTTTCCAAACTCTGAAGAAACAAATAAGAAGCCAGTCTTCAAAACACACATGGCTGTGGCCACTGGGATGGTATCAAAATATTTCATCCTGATTTCCGTCACCTAAAATATGAACAGAAAATATGTAATCCAAAACACATAACATATCACTTTCCAGCATTTCAACACCTCTCGTGTGTATTTTGAGACCAGATCTCCCTCCAGTTCACTGGAAACACTTAACGTTATATTACAGTATTCACTTTACTCCAGTTACTTGTGAGTTTCATTACTAAATCTGCTATGCTGCATTCAATTCAAAGTCAGAAATGGGATTTGTTTTGAAGGTGCGCAATTTTAAGCAGGTTTTTTTTAATTTTTTATGTGGTTTACACGCCCTTATCTGCAGTGCAAACAATTGCTTAAATGGTTTTAAGATTGTATAATGAAGGAACTTTGTTCAATAAATACTATTTGCTTAAAAGTAAATGTTTAGCATCAACTTTGTGTTCGGATGATGTCATATACCCATATTTCTTCAAAGCCTGGGTCAAAAGTTTCCAAGTCCACCTTCAAGTGCCATTTTATTGCACTTTTCAAAGTAGGAAGTTAGAAATTCCACCTTTCCATTTTGAATGAAACAAGTATTTGAGTGCGATTACAGTTTAACTTTCTTGAAAAACCTCTGTATGTCCATGAAATAAAGAAACAGGTGACACAGTCAGGGTCTTTTGTTCTGTATGCTCACCATCTCCTCATCAGTTTCCAGTGTAACCTTAAAGATGTCGCCCTGTTCTGTCTGGGCTAGAAAGAAAAACATGGATTTGGTCTTGTGGGTGGCAGAGCAGACAAAGATCATGCCTCTCTCAGGATCATCCAGGTCATTCTAAAAGATGCAGAGAAAGAGAAAGGCGCTGTGGTCACATCTCACATCTGTGATTAATCTACTCTGTAAACACAATGACTGAGAACGTAACCATATGGAGGTCCAAAACGAGTATCATGATCAGAGGATTTATGTGTCTCCAGTTAAACGTCAGAGAAGAGACATGAAAAGCTCATCATTTCAGTACTAATAGCAGTACAAGGTGCTGTTTAGACACCTCAAGTTGATGTTCAGTGTATTGAGCTCAAACGGAGGGATGCAAAGGGGAAGACAACACAAACTCACCCTCCTGCGTGGGATTGGGCAACGGATGTCCGGTTGGTCGCCAAAGTTTTTGTAGGTGATATAGTTCTCAGAGCAAATGAGCACACCACTGGGTCCATCCGAACCTCCAGGAACTACGACAAACAGAGGAAAAGGTCAGATTAACACAAAAACTCAAGACACTTGGCTAGATTTTCTCTTCTGAAAGCAAAACTTTCTTTGCCAAGTCCATGAAGATCAGATATCAAAACATTCTCTTCACCAAACAGTCAGAGAAGAGACATGAAGATATTCATCATTTCTGACACAACACACTGGAGAACATTATATTTAATCTACAACACCGTTCAAAAGCTTGGGATCCATAAGATTTTTAAATGTTTTTGAAAGAAGTCTCTTAAACTGGTCAAAAATACAGTAAAAACACTAATATTGTTATATATTACACTTTTAAGTAACTTCATTCATTGAACTGCTTAATATGTTTGTGGAAATGTGTTTTTCAGGATTCTTTGATAAATAGAAAGTTTAAAAGAACATATATATGACCCTGGACCACAAACCCAGTCATAAGTCGCACAGATATATTTGTAGCAATAGCCAACAATACATTGTATGGGTCAAAATTATAAATTTTTCTTTTATGCCAAAAATCATTAGGATATTAAGTAAAGATCATGTTTCATGAAGATATTTTGTAAATTTCCTACAAAAATTATCAAATATCCTTTATATCCTATATCAAAAAATGTATTTTTGTTAGTGGATATGCATTGCTAAAGACTTAATTTGGACAACTTTTAAGGCAATTTTCTCAATTTTTTTTTAATATTTATATATATATATATATTCTCTTCACCAAACATATATATATTAGACCTGA
>RJVU01048406.1:5570896-5587987 GCA_003731715.1 Anabarilius grahami | reverse complement strand
TGCGTTATGCAATAGTGAAACAATCACACTTCAAACAGGTGAAACAAGTGTTAGATAAAAGTGTTCTGCTGAAAGTATTGCAACAAATCTTGTGAATCCTTATCTAGTAAGTAAATATATCTTGACATTATGTAAGGTCAGAACCTGTGATGAGGAAGTTGCCATGTTCCTCCAGTGCCTCGCTATACTTGCGCACCACATGGTTGAGGCCCAAGTCCAACTCATAGAAGGTCAGAGTCTGCTGTGTGTTTGCCGCAGCTTCTCCGGTGGGATCATTATCTGCCTCCTGCAAAACCATTTAACACTATGGGTTAGAGACCTATGTCACCCAACTGATGGTATCTGTAAAACCATGAAAAACTAAGATCAAATTAAGTAGCACAAACACGCAAATACACCTCAACCTTTTTGACTCAAAGGCCCCTCATTGTCCAACACAATATTTGACCTCAATATAGACTATTATAAAGATATGTCTGCAGTAATTATGACAGGGCAGCTAAAAACAAAACAAAAAAAACACTTCATTAATAGAAACTGTGAGTACTGATATATTACGTAAACCAAAATTCATTTTGTGATTCTTTGAGTTCGAACTGTATGTTCTTCAGTTTTCATCTTGATTTGACATGTTTAAACAATTTAAATCAAATTCAAATTAATTCAATATATTAGTATTAATTTATTATTTTAACTACTATTAAGTCATCCTGCAGCTCCCATGGGAGAACTGCTCAATCTCCAGCCAATGCACAAGAATAGGGGTTCTCAAATCTGGCCCTCAAGGTCCAATGTGATGCAGATTTTATCTCCAACCCTAATCAAAAACACCTGAACAAGCTAATCAATGTTTTTATAAATTACTAGAGTGAAGCAGGCAGGTGAATTGGTCAAGGCTTGAGCTAAACCCTGGAGGAAAGTGGATCTTGAGGGCCAGAATTGAGATCCCATGCACTTGATCATCTCTCAAGAATGACTCTGACCTCATAATCCATTTCCAGGCAGGCAAACATGGGGTTCTCAAAGCCCACGTCCACACCAACCACATGGTAGACGAGTGTATTAGCTTTATGCGCCTCTAGAGGTGACGAGATGGTAAGGCGGGCAGCTGCATCTCTGTTCAGGATGTATACCAACTTCTGCTTTTCAATGGCACCTGGGAATATAAAACATGGATAGTTAAAAAGAGAAAATGGGTTGCATATGAAAATCCTGCTTGACTGCATTTGCATTTCACTATACAGCCTCTGTAGTTTTACCTATCATAACAGCTCTGCCCTTTGGGTCCACAGCGAGGAACTGCCCTGGTACGATACGTCTGCAGCCACTCTTGCCAAACGTCTCCTGGTGTATCTTTTCAAACATGTTCTTGGAGGGATGGTACTCCAGGATCACAATACGGCCAGAGTCACTCCCCACCACCACATAGTCTAAAATTACAGGATGAGATCCATAAAAATTCAAATCTGTACATACAAACTTTGCAAAACAACAATTAAAACCAAGTTGCGCACCTTTAGTTCCACCCGTCAACCTGAAGGCCATGAGGGATCGGATGACACCAAACACCTCCATAGTAAGCAGCGTGTGGACCTTCCCTGTGTTGGCATCAGGACGCAGCAGTTCCAGGATTTTCCCACGGGAAACAACAATCTCCTGCTGCTTAGTTCCTAGTGAAAGAGAAACACCACTTAGAATTTAAACTTCATGCTTAAAGTCACCATGAAACAAAAAATGGCAAATCTTATTTTTTTAATGGGTTATTGCAGTATTTATTACAAAAGGATTTTTCCAAGTACATAATTATTATTTAAAAGTTCATGTGCCATTATAATGTTTAATCAAAATAACTTCCAATGACATTTTTCTTGTTCGAGAAGTTGTTTTACACAGATTTACTTCACAATAGAGAAGAAAACGGTACTTCAGTCTCAAATTTGACAATTTCTCCAACAAAATATAAGTGAAGCTGAAGCACACTACTCTTGACTCAGTGTTGTTCTGTGATATACCTGAAAAGTTGCCATGGATGGCATGGGAGATGCCAGTTGCCCGCTGCAGAGTCAGGTTGTACAGAAACATGGCTGCTGTTACTGGACCTGAGGCTCAGGACAAAAAGCTAAACCAGCACCTGCAAGCAAATCCCAAAGAGATTGTATAAGTACCAAAGCAAACAAAGAAATTACAGGCGAGGGCAGCAAAATAACTGGTAACAAGGCAAAAAAAAAAGTGTTTATTCTTAGGCTTAGCACTGCATAACTACAAATACGTTCCAGTTATGGTCTTTTGTTTACTATAACTATGCTGGTGTGCGGATATTAAATATTACGGCATTAAACATTTCCAATTTACATTACTAGAACCAAGTCATACCACATTTATGTAAGACAAAACGAAAACTGCATTGTGAAAGTTCAGTTTCACTTTAGATCATGTTACAACATGCATTAAAAAAAAAATTCGTTAAATAAGTGTTCTTGTAACACATAATTATCTACTGCTTACGGCACTTGAAATTGTAAGCGGTAGTCAGTCCATTCAGCATTAGCCATTCGGCTAACGAACTTTATTGTGGAAATAAAGGTTGTAACTATAATTTATGAACACAGATTTAAGTATGATTAAGCAATACGGGTTATTCGGGAATTGTATGAAAAATATTTACCGAAATAGCAACCAGGATGTTGTAGATTTCAATCAGATGAGAAACTTATATTGTTCATTGGCCTGGTCGCTCGTTATTTCAAACGGCGGTGGAACGACAGAGGGCCTCCTAGTTCTGTGGCGCATACAAGTGTTGTCCGAATACATGCCTGAGAATAAAGATCGACCTCAAAAAGAGATTTGGTAGAAACATGTTATAATAAAAACTATATATATATATATATCGTTTTTATTATGACCAAACCCATTTTATGGTCGATCTTAATCTTAAAATAAATACGAAAGAATTAAATACTCTTATATATATATAATGTTAATTAATTATTTCGTATTTATTTAATGTATTTTTATATATATATTCGTATAAACAAATCATTTACATCGAGTCAACAGACTGTAGCAACGGATCCACAGATTTTTAAATGTAACATGGATTTACCACGGTAACCATATTTTCGCCGAAGTAACATAGTTGCTAGTCACTGTTACTACAATAAAACTGGTAACGTGTTTTTGACCAAAGTAACCGAACAATTCTAAAAGCTTTTTTAGACTGTCTGGAGCAGGTCCCATCCCAGGTGAAAAAATACTATAATAAATAACAGTGTTTTTGAACCATACTATAGGAAAGTACTTGAATTAATTTGTTGTGGTAATTCTATATTTGCTGTGGTAATATAACAACTATAGTAATATAAACAAATTACTTTACTCAATGCTGTAAGTTTTCTACAACTATAGGGTATATTATACTACAATACACTACAGTTTACTGTAGTAAAAACTACAGTATTTATTACAGTTTATCAGTGCACTATAGTTTATATATCAGTATGCTGTAGCATTCATTAACAAAGTGTTGTAAATACTATAATATATACAGTATACTACTATAGTATAGTATTTTATGATCTAACCATGATATTTTGGGTGAAAACTGGCAGCCATTGTAAGCCATCGGGTTTATAAGGAATAAAAGTCAGTTTAAATACAATATGGTCTTCTAAATCGGAGTCATTTTCTTCAGAAAAGAAGTTTTAACTCCCTCTCACTTTGTGTGTGTGCGTGAGAGAAACGTTTGCACTGTGGTTGTGGAAATCCCAGAAAATAACCAGATACTGTTAAAAGCAAAATGTTTCATTCTTTCCATTACAGTATAAAACGATGACCAAATTTATATAGCTACCACTTTTTGTTTTCTTTTTTGTTTATAAATATTTACAACAACATAGGCCTATGATATTTAGGCGTACCTAAGGGCGAATGATGTTTTAAGTTTATTTTATTTTAGTCTGTTTTTATCATTTTTAATTATATTTATTTATATTTTGTATATGTATTATTATTAGGCTACTATCACTTGCACCTATTTTTTATTTATTTTTCCTGTCATTGAATTGTGTTTTATTGATGCATTGGCAATATTATATGTAAAACAATCATGCCAATAAAGTGGACTACTGTTAGAACCCGTGCGATATATCAGTCACTCCCTATTTGTGCAAATTCACGAAGCAATGGCTGTTGTAGCCTATAATTCATTAACAATGTATCTGAGGTTGAAACAAAAGAGACCTGACACAAACCCCGTCTAACAGAGGCAACGATTTGTAGACCTAATCACAGTCTATATCATTTTATCTATCATTAATGACCAAATAAAATGAGTTTAAAAAGTGTGTTATGTTCGAAAGTTTACACTAGTGGCGCAATCACTGTAGTGCAAAGTAGGCATGAAGCATTTCCACAAGGCGGCAGCCGTGCATCAACTGGGACTTGTCTGGAATATACATTGAGAATTAATTCCATATATAATGCCACGTATTTAAACAATACACGAGGAAAAATAACACCCTGAATGCTACGCACTTCTGATACCGCATCTCAAGATCATAAAATGTAATTTATGTGTCTGTTGTTAGTGCAAAAAAGTTTTTTTCAGGACATTTAGGCCTAACAACATACATAAATATACGAGAAATATAGTTTATATAGTTTATACAGATATACAGAGTGAATTTATGGATAGGTATTATTATCCGAACATCCTCAATCACGATCTGCTGTGAATACCATCTGTTCCAAATGCATTGTGGGAAATGTAGTACAAAAAAGGCGCAGGACTCGCACGAAACACCTGCCACCACCGCACACCACCTTTCAGGTGTTGTGTATATAAATACATAATAAATAATGTATTGGTAAGTCACTTGAGTAGCCACACGAGCAAAATAACGGTTCGCGGTTTAGTGATAAATCATTTAAAGAACTACATATCCCAAGCAGACTATAAAACGAGATTGGAGAATGTGGGGTGAGGGTGTCTTGTTGAGGAGGGGGGCAACACACACGGACTACACGCAGCATTGTGAGAATTACATTGTTGCACATTATCCAAGGGCTTAGAGACGATAAAATAACGCACAGCAGGACAAAACCTTAGTGCACATCTGCATCGGCATATTATGTGGACGCTGGAAACGACCACCGACAGAGAATTCATGTGAATAATCATATGGAAGCTGAATGCTGTTCATTTAGTGCAACATCTACAACAGCCTGCAGAAATTTACATTCCAGAGAGGAGGAGAAGTGGGTGTCTTTACATCCAAAAACTGTTTTAAGAATACATCATGTATGCATCTTAAGAGGCATTGCAAGGTAAGGAAAGCATGAGCATCATAACAATTGTTATTTGTGTCCATTGTGTGATATAACCTGTTGTGGTCAATGCTTATGTGGTTTTCAGTCTATTAACATCTCACCCCTCCTTTTTTTTATTTTTAAAGCAGATAGTCCCCGATTGTGTAGCTATAGAGTGGTCCCTGACCCGCATCATGCATAGAGGCACTCAAGAGGGACCCGTGGCTTGCCCCTTTGTGTTCGAACCCATCTCATTCATGTGAGGGTCTCATTCCTCTCTGAACCCACCCTTACCGATCTGCCAGCGTTGCTTAGATACAGGAAAGAAAGAAGGGTAGCAAAGGATTTTCTTGGGGTTGATGTGACAGGGTGACCTAATCAAGTCTTTGTCTCATCCTTATGCAGTTTGGTTAAAGTACACACAACTGAACTCTATAAATGTGAATGAAAACTCAATAAAGTGAAATCAAATAAGCAGTATGTTGTCCAGAAAGACAACAAAAATGTATTAACAATCTATTAACACATCCATTTTATTTTCTCAGGGAAACTTATAGGAAAAGTGCAAGATTTCCTTTCATTTTTTACAGACAAGTAGAATTTTCAATAGCATACATCAACATCATGACTGTATTGGAATTTCAACATCATTTGAGCATTAATAAACTCAAACTGTGCTTTAAAGATTTTTATAGATTCAATAGATTTTAGCAAACCAGCATTTCCCATGCCCTTGTCCCCAAAGAACTGTGCATTTAGATCAGTTATCACAGATTAATTGGTAGTTATTAGTGGTTATTAAACTAGATTTGCCTCTGTTTTAATATTTTGATGTATAGATTTTGAATAATTGCCATGTTTTTTCAATTTTGTTTATTGTTATGTGAAAGTTCTGACAATACCAAGTTGCACCAATTAAATAATAGTTATGGTACACTCTAAAAAATGCTTAAAAACAACCCAAGTTGGGTTGGAAAATGGACAAACCCAGCAATTGGGTTGTTTTAACCCAGCGGTTGGGTTAAATGTTTGCCCAACCTGCTGGTAGTTTATTTAACTCAACTATTGTATAAAAATTACTGTATAGCTTGCTTAAAATGAACCCAAAATATGCTGGAAATTAACATTTATTAATATGTTTAATAAATGAGCATTTATTAATAAGATAATAATGAATAATAAACAATAAACATTTATTAAATTGCTTATTAATAAATGTACACCTTTTGATTATTATTGTTGCCTCTAGTAATTATGTGTCTGATTTTTAATTTCCCACCTATTTTGGGTTCATTTTAAGCCAGCCATATAGAACATTTTTAAACAATAGTTGGGTTAAATAAAACTACCCAGCAGGTTGGGTAAACATTTAACCCAACCACTGGGTTAAAACAACCCAATCGCTGGGTTTGTCCATTTTCAACCCAACTTGGGTTGTTTTTAATCAAACATTTTTTAGAGTGTAACACTTTATTTAGTGTCATTGTTACATATGTTACATGCAATTACTATAGTAATAACTATAAATTATTCATAATTACATGCAACTAACCCTAAACCAAACCCTAATCCTAAACCTATCATAAGTACATGTAGTTAATTAATATTACCAGTACTTAAATGTATAATTATAGTGTAACAAAGACACCTTTAAATAAAGTGTAACCATATTAACTATTACATATTAATAACATATCACCTAAATGACCAAGTTATATTGGTCTCAACTGATTAATTTTTTTTTCTACTAGTATTTGAATTATGTAGCCAGATAAGAAATGAGAAGAATTTTGGTAGATCATGGCATTTCAGACTCATTTTATGGTGCTTTAACTGCTATATTACATATCTCACTGTAAACAGTAAACACAGCCTTTGCTGCAATGCCTTTAATTAATATCTGATTCAATCATGACATTCAGTTTGCCCTTTGCTAATTGGTCCCTTTTCAGTGACAGAATATGAGAGGACAGTTGCTGTTTGTGTTAATTGCGTGACTGTGGTGATAGGGCTCTCTTTTAGCCTAGAGTTTATTTGAGTAAATATCATACACACTGACAAATTTGGTGTATAGGATTTATTTTAATACAATTTTTACAATGGCAAGTAACACATTGAATTAAAAATGACATTTTAAAGTAGAAACATTTAAATAGTATTTTCTTGTAAATCATACTCCGATAATCTTCAAAAATAAATAAATAAATAATACAACTAAGACAAATAATTTGCTAACACTTTACAATAAGGTCTCATGTGTTAACATTAGTTAATGCATTAGTTCACTGACATGAACTAACAATGAACAATATATTCTTACAGCATTTATTAACCTTTGTTAATGTTAGTTAATGAAAATTATCATGTTCACAGTGCAACTTTTGATCTTAAAAATGTATTTGTAAATGTTGACATTAACATTAATTATGATTAATAAATGCTGCAGAAGTATCATTTGTTATTTCATGTTAACTAATGTTATCAAATAAAACCTTATTGTATAAAGTGTTACCAATATTTTAGTTTTTTACTGTGTCATAGACACATGCAGTCAAAATTAATCCATTTTGCAGCTCACCGTGCTTATCAGTCCAGAAAGCAAATGGCCAGGCTGAGTTGAGTTTAGCATGACGAGTTGTAGACATCCAGTGTAATGTTTCCCAAGGCATAATGGAGGATCATCTATTTCTTATTAAATCTTGACTGAGACGGTATGCACAGTGGCTCAGTGCTGAAACCATATAATGAATAAATCATAATATTTAATATTTTAATCATCTGATGTGTGTAACAGTTATGTTCTGTAACACACAGTTAACAGTGAAAGTGAAAAAAGTGAAAGTGACGTATAGAAAACTATAGTATTGCATTCTCGGAATTTGTGCTCTGCATTTGACCCATTCAAGTGCAAACATACAGAAGTGAGTATTGAACACACAAAATGTGAACGCACACCCGGAGCAGTGGGCAGCCATTTTTGCCTTGTTTAAGGGCACATCAGTTGTGGGTAATAAGAGTGGAAGAGAGCGCTAGCGCTGGTCATTCCCTCGCCCCACCTACATTTCCTGCTGGTACTGAGACTCAAACCAACGACCTTTGGGTTACATATCCGACTCTAACTATTAGGCCACAACTGCCCTAATGGTATTTCAAAAATGTGCTCTCTGAATCCCGTTATCAGGCCTCCAAAATGCTGTTGTCATGTAAATGAACAGCTAAAACGCATAAAACATTTTCCGTTTTTAGTTGAAAATGGTATTGTGTAAACGGCCCCTGAGTCTCCTGTGCTGGGCGCGTTGTAAAGCCACATCAATACTATGACTATATTTTTTTTAAACATGCATGTTCTTGAGTTGGAATTACAGTCTAAAATATTCAAATGTCAATAAGATGTAAAAGAGGATAAAACAAACAGCTTTTTTGTGTTGTGATAGACTGGAAACTTGACTTTTCCATTTGACAGATGTTCATCTTCTGTAACTAGGCTAACATGGTACCTGGGGAATTTCAGGGGCCAGCAAAAGTCGTGCTGACTTAGCCTTAACTAGGTTAACGCTGCGTACAGAGCGAGGACGCTGTCAACGAGTCGCATATGAGAGCTTTTAAATAGGTTACTCTATAGGAAACCTTTTTCTATCATGGGCTCAAATCGGTTAATTCACAGAGTTGTGACAGCAGGGTTACCTGAAATGCAGCTATATCAACTTAAACAGCTCAACTCAACATTTACAGTTACAAAATTTGCAGCATTTTACAGTTATGTTTACTTCTTCATTTGGAGACCACATGGATTGTAGAGAAAATAACAAATAGGGCACCTGCTGCTGAACACACTAGTTGTCTGTATATAAGTGAAGTGAAGTGACATGTGGCCAAGTATGGTGACCCATACTCGGAATTTGTGCTCTGCATTTAACCCATCCAAGTGCGCACACACACAGCAGTGAACACACACCCGGAGCAGTGGGCAGCCATTGCTGCGGCGCCCGGGGAGCAGTTGGGGGTACAGTGCCTTGCTCAAGGGTCTCACCTCAGTCATGGTATTGAGGGTGGGGAGAGCGCTGGACATTCACTCCCCTCACCGACAATCCCTGCCGGACCTGAGACTCGAACCCATGACCTTTGGGTTACAAGTCCGACTCTCTATCCATTAGGCCACGACTGCCCCCAAATATATCTGTATACACGTGTGTGTGTTTGTGCATGCATGAGTTCTCTGGGTTTCTGTTTCCCTAAGAGACCTGCTCCCAAACCCAAACAGATGGAAGACTTTTCCTTCAGATGCTCATCATATCATCACTGAACATGTAATGGTTTTTACAAACAGTAACAGTCCCAAATATATGGAAGCTTGTTTATGCCACAGAATAAACAATAAAAAAGGTAATTGTGACTTTTTATCTCACACTTTTTCCTCACAACTGAGTTTGTCTCACATTTCCGATTTTATAACCCCCAATTGCGAGTTATAGTTGCGAGTATAACTCACAATTCTGACTTTTTTCATACACTTGTGAGATATAAACTCAGAATTGCAAGTTATAAAGTCTGAATTGTGAGAAAAAAGAATTGTAAGATAAAAAGTCGCTATTTTTATATTTTTGTTCCGTGGCGGAAACAAGATTCCATAAAAATATCTTCTGAGTTCAGCCTAGACAGGAAGGAAAATGACACTCTCAGCTCTCTCTATTTAAAAACATTAAATGCATTAGATTATTGCAGTGTGGCATTAAACAAGCACACACAACTATAGCTTAACTCATTCACTAATTGTAAATTAATCCAGTGACGTTTTAACAAAATAGAGTGGGGTTTATTTTAATTTTGGATCTCTCTATGTATATCAGCCCGGAAATCAAATGGCTAGGTTGACTTTAAATATGATGAGTTGTAGACATCCAGTTGACAGATTTAGGAAAGGTATAATTGGCACACAACCTTACACTCTGTCATTGCAGCACTTTCATGACTTCAGAATATAGTGTGAGCAACGTTTAGTGAGGTGGTGAGGTAAGGGTTAACTGTGCCAACAATGAGGGCTTCTGCTGTGGTATTCCAGAGCCAGCGTTGCCCCTGGTTTTCCTTTCGATCGATGGGCTCTGTGACAGGCCTTGGCATCTGGCCCCAGTCTAGGTGGCCTGAGAGGATATCTACTGGATAAGTGAGGGAGAGAGAGAGATTTCTGAGCACAGGAGAAGAAACACTTTGTCATGCAGATAAAAGGGATGAAAAACATTGTTAAAAGAGGATGGCACAGAAAGAATGAGTGAGAGAATGGAAAGGTAGGACATAAAAAGGGGCACAGGCTGAAAGAGCATCTTTTTCTGTACTTGCCAAATAGAAAGAGATACTGTAGATAGAGAAGTAGATATAAGGTACAGCCTCAGATGCATGGATAATTCATGAATATGCTACAGAGGAACAGTGAGGAGATGTGAGGCATCAAACCTGTGCAACGGAGACAAGGTCAGTGAGGAGCAGGTAACTGAGGTCAGGTTGACCACACATTATATCCATTTGTTTGTTTTTATGCATGAATTTAAAGTTCATCAATTGAAAATACAAGGTTTTTATTTAGGGCTGCACGATATATATCAAAATATTGCAAATGTAGGCCTACATATCGCATTATGCATATCGCAATGGCTTGCAACAACTGCATGATTTTAATACTCCAAAAGATTACAAAAACTCAAAAGTTTTAGGCAGACGCAGACAACAGAGAGTAGGCTGGACACATGACTGTTAAATATGTGTGACATGCTTAATGTTATTAAACGCAATAAGCAAAGTACTCGCGCGCACAGAAAGACGCCTCTCAGACAGCGCCTGATCCCGAATTTAGTTCTCTTCTTCAGTTATATGGCCAAATACACACAAAATTATGTCAAAATACCTGTCTTGGTGAGTATTTGTGTAAACACAGTCAGTTATGTCTTAAGAGGATGAAATGGTTGAGAAAGATGTGTAACATAAGGTGCGCTCATGCCATGTCGTACTTACCGCAATTACGTAATTTCATCTGGTAAAAAGCGTTCACATCCACGTAGAGCTCATAATTACAGCTTGTAAGATGGGAATTGTTTGAGAGCTCTTGTACCACGTGACCGCTGTACCACCTGACCTCAGCAGATTAATTTAGCCAGTGATAGTGGTGCCATAGAAATGCATAATTCCCAGTCCGAGGACGTGAACAGCTCTGAATAGAACTTGACATGTTGTCATCTTAAACAACGGTAATTACGGCATGGCGTGAATGCAGCAATATTATATTGAATCTGTGCTGCTCTTAAAGGCCCACTGAAGTGCCTTGAAACGTGCAGCATTATTCACTCTGTTGACGTAATTTCCACTGAAACAGGAAGACAGTTTAAATTAGCCAATAAGGTTTCATTTATATCACAGCTCGGCCAGAGCCATTGAGCTCGGTAAAGCCACAGTGTCCTCCTTATCTCTAACCGTTTCTCCTCCTAATCTCCTTCATTTTGCTTTAAAATATGGCATTCTGTGTAGAATTCAAATGGGTCCAATACATATTCTGGTCTGCGCCAACTTGCGCATATGATCCGCTCTGTGCTATCGTGTCTCTGGACCAGAGCAGACTGAGTGCATGCTGCAGCGGTTAACGTAACACTAACCTGAAACCAGACTTAATTTCTCCCCCATTGAAAGCATATTTGCACAGTCTGAATCATTCCCTATCCTCTATATAAGTGCACTGTGTGCCATTCACCATATAGAAAATAGTAAATGTGTGACAGATTTCAGCAGCAGCTTCAGCATCTATTTATAATGTAGGGGGCGGGATGCTTCAGATTCTAGAGAGCATTTGATTGGACAGAAAATCTGATGAGAAGCTGAAGTGCACTGGCAGAATACTGGCAGAAGTGAGTTTTAAATTCTTATATCTTCTAAATGCGAATTTTGTCATTGTTTTGGCGCACACTAGCTTATATAACATTAAGGCTGACATATTTATACTAAAAGCCAAAAAACTGTTGTTTTTTGGCCAAAAATGTTAATCAAACAGCAAAATACAAAGAGAAAATCACTCACTGCTTTTAATGACTGAATAACTTTTGTAGCTCTAATAAGAATCACCTATATATATTTAAATCATACAGTGAAGATTAAGCAGTGTTTTATTTTTACATTTTATTATTCAATTTCTATTGTTAAATAAACCTATAATGTACCTAATACTCTAAACCCCCTGGTTAACAACAACATTAAAATGACACTTATTTGAATATATATATATATATATAATTTTTGCAATATTGATAGGTCACTCACTTCACCTGTGCTTACGCCTGAAATCAAAGTCAATGTTCCTGAGTAAGCTTACATACACACACATACTTCCTTTCAGAACCTGAAGCAGGGATGGGGTGCTGAGTCAGACACTTGGGCAGCTGCAGCTTTTGAAAGCTCCTACGACACACAAACACAAATTTCTGGTGAGGCAGTTTATGCGAGAATAAGACATAGTGACTGTACTGTCCATCGCTACTGTGACAAACAGATCTTTCCTGTTCAACCGTTCTGAACTCCTATGATCTGTTTGCTTCTTCTTTGAGATGCTTTCTGCTCTGATTTACATTTTACATTTATGCATTTGGCAGACGCTTTTATCCAAAGCGACTTACATTGCATTATCCTATACATTTGTATCCGAGTATGTGCAATCCCTGGGATCGAACCCATGACCTTGGTATTGCTAGTGCCATGCTCTAACCACTGAGCTACAGGAAAGCAATAGATGGTAAGATTGAGAACTACAGTATCATTCCCAGGCCTTTGAGATCTGTGAGGACTGTCTTCTATAGCAATGTGTCTGTGGCTTATCATGGTTGATCATAATAGACCAGCTTCTGCAGGCTGGATGCGGAGGACCTGACTGGTGGCATCCCCTGCAGATAGCTGTAGTCTGGTGTGTCAAGAGAGGCATGATGAAGGGTCAACAGTTGCTCAGGAGAATGTGACTCAAGTGGGCATATTAACTCGTTACTCTTGGGCACAAACACAATTCATGGGTACGGATTGCTTAGCTGTATGCTGTTAACTGATTCAGTTTCTCCTCAGGGCAATGTCCCATTTAGCATGGATATGAAATATATTATCAGAGTTAAAAGAAAGTGGTTGAAGGGATATTTAATGTCTGTCCAAAAAAAAAAAATGTCATGAAATGTTTTTATGTTACAAATTTGCTATGTAAGGATGTTTTTTTAGATGAGAACTTCACGCTTTTTATCTATGCCCAAGATAATTGTGACATTAAGTTAATCAGGCAGAAACTTGTTCAGATGAGTCAAAATAGCACCTAAGGTTATATCTAGTTCTACTTTCATGTTTGGTACACAAGGCTAAATAAATTTTCCCTTGAGAGGGTATAAAATAAGATGAAACTGAAAAAAAATGAAATAAAAATGAGAGCCAGTATTTTCTGAGAGGCAGAATGGGAAGTAAACATGACTGAAGCTGAAGGCTACATAAAATGAATTTGAGACTTGAATTTGATTAGAGATGTAGGCATTGTTCACTTGTTTTTCTGTCATTTAGTTGGTTTTAGGCTTTGGGTTAAGGGCTTGAAGTGAATGGTTATAGTTTTTTGTGATTAGTTTGAGTGTGTGACTCAAACTAGGATAGGTTTGGGACTTTGGATAAAAAGTTTCATTTTACACATCTTCGAATTAAGTTCAGTATTGTGAACTCTGTAAATTACTATCATGGATTATTTATCTGAAGAATGTCTTTGTGATTGATGACGTACACTGGCACTAACATTCTGATGCCCCATTTATTATTAGGTCGCATTTCCAGGAATTAAATGCTTGTCGTCCTCCAGTTATAGAGTTTCAAAAGGTCGACTGAACAAAGAATCATTGAACGAAGGCTTCTGAGTGTGGAAAACACATTCCACTAACACCAGATCACCTTGGAAGTAAATGTTGATTGAAATCGCTAAATCATAAATTTAGTCTATGGGGAAAAAAAGACACGATAATCATACTTTTTTCCCAAGAGAGGTCTAACAAGCAATAATGTATCCAGCTTTAAAAGGGTTTAATCCATTAAACATGAAATTAGATTAGGCCTTAGGGCCAAGCCGTTGAAAATGACTATTTTATGATTTGATTAATCCTCAGCCGAGAGAGAGTGCACGTTTTGTCAGTATGTTAACCCTAGAGTCACTGGACAGACAACGTTTTTCCATTCTGCTTCCAATCTGATCATAGATAGCACAACATTGGAGCGTCCACTGTTGAATATGTGAGAACAACCTGTCCAGCAGTGAATCGGAGAGAATGTAAGCCCACCCAGTATGTGAATGTCTGCTCTTCTCTTTCAATTACATTTCCATTGCAGCCAGCTGTGAGGTTTCGTTGCCAAGGCAACTCAGACACCCACTCTACAGTGTTCGGCTCACCCTTGCTGATCAGGCACATTGGTCAAGACCCACTAAAAGCGACTGAACAACAAAAGAGACTAGGAAAGAAAGGGGTAAGCTAAGGCCATTGGATGTTTTGTGTGTGATACCAGAGATTGAAGAAGGAAGATTTGATCTTTGTGTTCTCTGCCTGAATTTATCCTTGATAACGTATTACAAGAATTTGTATATGTGTGGTATCAAGAATAAGAGTATTAATGTGTTGAGCACAACTGAAAAAGCATTATCTGTAGCAGGTCATGTTTATATGTGTTGACCAAAAGAGAAAAATAATGGTTTATCTCAGCCGCCTGTTGTTTGTTGCAAGTCTAGCAATGTGTGCTGATGGCTTTATAAATTAGAAGACTGTCATTTTGAGATATTGGATGGGGGTAAGGAGGATGTGATGCTTGGTGAGAAAATAAAGCATGGATTGAATAGACTGGGAGCATAATTCAGATTTAAGAGGATTTTGCCTTTCATTTGAGATTTTATATCCTATGCTTATATATGATGTACTGAGTTCTATACTTTTTTTAGACAGTGTTATAGAATTGCATCACACTTATTTGCTGGATATAAAACTCTCTTGCTGTTTGGTTCTGAAACCATGTATAGAGGCAGCATAAATACAATTAAACAGAAATTAAAACTAATACAATGCAATTAATGTAGAACATTATGAATATAGAAAAAATGAAGTGATTAATGAAAATCTGAAATTATAAAACTATTAGCCAGTTGACCCTTCGCCAAGAGTTTGATTGACAGGCGATCTAACCAATCGTAACACCGAATCCGCCATTTTGTCCGACAAAGCATTCAGGGGAGTTAGCAGATTAACATAGGTGGACTTGAACTTAAAAAATGGTGTGTGCTGACGTCTTTCCGCGATTTAAACAACATTCCTTATGATGTTCATTCATGTTTATTTGATGCTATAAATGAATTAGTAGGAAGAGATGATCAGCTCACAAGCCGCTTGAACTGAGGCACTACAGCGATCTGTCATGACACATTAAAGAGCCACAAAACGGTATTTATTTATCAAAAGTAACCTTCTCTGTCTTGTCTGTTGACGCGTTGTCAGTGTCCTCTTTGCTCTGCGATGTATTTTTCACTGCATGAGAACATGATGTGTGTGGAGAGACCGACATGGCTTGTCAGACATAGCAACAGTAACTAAAGGGGGCTGGTCTTTGCGAACGGTCAATTATGATTAATTATGTTTTTTTCCAAACAAATTATCAGTAGGCTAACCACAAAAGTTTAAAAGTAACAATTTTACAATTACAACAACTAATAATTAAAAGTTTTCAATGGCCAACAAACCATAAGTAGCCTACTGTTATCATGTTATGATAAATTTACACATCCGAACTATACTTTAAAAATCGTTAGTAATTTGTTTTAAAACTAACTCGAACCACAAAAAAATGCCCCAGAACATTACTGTCACTATATCACCTTGTTTGACTTCTGTTTTGCACCATTTTCTGTCACCATGGTTACTGATCATCATCATCATCACTGTCAGCGGTGTATTGTTTATCACCTCGTTTGTTTGTGTATTTAAGTCAAGTGTTTTCAGTTCATCTTTGTCTGGTATCATCAGTGTATGTATGGTTGTGCTTTGTTGTTTTCCCAGTAGATTTATTAAAGACTGTTTGACCCGTCATCATCTTCTTTTTGTGTGTGTATTTACAACCCGGTGTGACAGAATACCGGATCAAAAAGTGAGATAGATTGCGGCCTGTTTTGTGTCAGTGTATTTGTGTTTATTTTCTTTTTGTCACCATGAACTCTCCCTCATTCCTGTTAATCTGCCTTGAGCAGGGAAATCGCTCCCTCGCGGCACATATAGCAGAATTTCTCGATTTAGCACATCTGTCGAGCTTCCCGGACAACTGCTTTTGATCATTCCTCTTCGTTGGACTCAACGCACTGACAAAGGCACAGTTGTCCTTGACCTCGAGGGAGCTTCGCCGCATTTGTGGAGTGGGTGCTGGCATCATGTGGATCGTCTTTCACAGTTGGATTCAACGACAACGACACCAGCCCCACTCCTACTCCAGTGCCCAGCCAGGAACCTCCAGACGGCGAGGAACGGCAGCATGATCCCACCAGAGACAGAGAGCCCGCCTCTACCGTGATGCAGGAGCCAGCGACCAACGGAACGACTGAGCGAAACATCGCTGCAGAGCCGGAGCACAGCGAGTCTGACCATTCATTATGAGCGTGAGTATATGGAATCCCGCCACTGAGAGTGAGTTTCTGGCATGCATCATGAACTATTATTTTGATTTTGGAGAGGAGGATACCCTACCCACTTTAATCCCTCCAAAACCTGTCTG
>RJVU01048406.1:5543923-5570870 GCA_003731715.1 Anabarilius grahami | reverse complement strand
CTCCCTCTCCCACCTCCTCTCCCACCTCCTCTCCCACCTCCTCTCCATACATCTACCTAGAATTTTTTGTTTTCCTCCAGTCCCTCTGTTCATCATCAGTCCCTTCTCCAGCCCTCAGCCATGCCTGATCCCCAGCCCTCGCTGTCTCCCATCATTCCCTCAGTTCCTCATCAGCCTCCTCTCAGTGGCGTGGCTACACCTGGGGCCTGCTGTGAGCCAGCTTGGGTGTGGATATCCTGTGGCTCCGCCCCCAGCCTCAGATTTCGTCATGCCACCTTGGCCCATCGCCCCCGACTCCTCCGCCTTTTGCTCCTTCCTCCCTCGACTTCAACAGCTACCATCTAGTCGACTCGATCATCCATTGTGAAGGCCTCATCGACATGACAGCCAGTAGCACAGTTCCTCAACAAACCGTCCATACCGGCGTGATGAATACGATCCTCAACTGGATGGAACTGAAATAAACACTTTGATTGGTGCGATCCTATCAGACTTATGATAGCAAGCTGATTCGTAACAAAGCACTGTTCGCCAGAGGAGAACTGGCCCCCCGACTAAGCCTGGTTTCTCCCAAGGTTTTTTTTTTCTCCATTTTAACACCTATTTGCCACTTGTTTGCCACCTGTTTGCCACCTGATGTCACCTGATGGAGTTTGGGTTCCTTGCCGCTGTCGCCTTTGGCTTGCTTAGTTGGGGACACTTGACATTTGACTTGACATTTAATCAACAGTGCTTCTGATCTGCCTGCATTGACACTATTCTTTAAGAGCTGCTGTGCAGCCAAAATTATGTACCAGTTATCAATGTAAAGCTGCTTTGACACAATCTGCATTGTAAAAAGCGCTATATAAATAAAGGTGACTTGACTTGACTTGACCATCTAGCATTCAGCTCCACCGGACTCCCTCGGACCATCGACTCCGCCTGGTCCAGACATCGGCATCACATCGCCACGGACTTGCAGGCCGTTCGTTGCTCTCCGGCCCTCCACCCCTACTGCTCCATTTGGCTCGGCCTTCACTCAAGCTCCGCCTCAATCCTCAGTCGTTCCAGCTCCACCTCAGCCCTCCGGTACCCTGTTTCCATCTCGGGGGTCGTCAGAGACCTTCTGAGTCACTCCGCTCCTTTGGCTCTCTGTCTGCACCCAGGGCTCTACCTCCATCGGCTCCAGCAACGTCGCCGTGGTACACCATCCTGGCTGTGGCCTGGAGCACCATCAGGACATTCCTGCTCAAGGCCACCCCCTGGATAACACCAGCATCTGCACCTCCCTGGACTTCCCTCGGTTCCAGCCCTCTCCCGGACTACCGTCCTCCTCCACCGAAACCTCCTCCATCCATCTGCTGGTGCAAGGTCGCGCCTTTCCAGGAGGGGGCGTTATGTCACAATATCCCCCTGTTTGGACTTCTGTTTGCGCTATTTTTCCACCACTAGTCTGTCACCATGGTTACTGATCATTATCATCACTGTCAGCTGTGTATCATTTATCACCTCTATGTATTTAAGTCATGTGTTTTCAGTTCACCTTTGTCTGGTATCATCAGTGTATGGTTATGCTTTGTTTGCCAGTGTGTGGATTTGCTTGCCTGTGGATTTATTAAAGATTGTTGGACCCGTCATCTTTGTGTGTATTTACAACCAGGGGTGACAATAACTGATAAAATTATTATTATTTTTTTTTTTTTAAATATAAAGTCAAATGTCATTGAATAATCGCACAATACACTCATCCACTCACTGACGACTAATTTTAATTTTAGCTAATTTGTATATATACAAAAGGAGTTTGAAATCGAAAAGATAAATGAAAAAAAAAATTTGTCAACACCCATAGTCAAACCTTGTACGCGTTCACGGCTTTCAGAACGACAAAAAACCTGATCGCGCGCGCTCCCGTCGCATCAACTGATGATTGGCAAGTAGGCTAATCGGCAGCATTAGGCGGTAGCAGAAATAAACACTAAACTGGAATTGCTTTAACAGCATTATATGACTTTGTATGCAACCTCTTTCGCTGTTTCTATATTTAAAATTGTTTTTTTTTTTTTTAACTAATATTAACTCGAACCAAAACTAACTGCCTCAAAACATTAGCCTACTGACAGAATTATTTTTTAAAAATCGAATGCGACTACATTGTACATAAACTAAAGGAGTTCAAATTTCGAAATCGATAACTGGAATAAAAAAAATTGCCTGAGCGCACATAAAAAAAAAGTCGAAACTTTGGCGCGTTCACGCCTTTCAGAACGTCAAACCTGATCGCGCTCCCGTTGCATCACCTGATTCTGGCAAGTAATCAACGCAGCATGAAGGCTGTAGCAGAAATAAACACTATACTGGAATTGCTGTAGCAGCATTAAACGACTTTGTACGCAGTCTATTTCGCTGTTTCTCTCTTCATACTGTGGGCGTCTAAAAAGAAGTTTAAGGGTGAGAACGTCTCAATCAAAGAAGTAGGCAAGCATTTGCTGCTGCCGGAGAAAATGAAATCTGGAATTCATTTTTCTAATTGGAGAGGAAGGGGAGAGCATTATGTGATCTCGAGCGGCTCGCCCACGCATGCAATCACAGTCACGTGATTTAATCTGTAGCCACAGTGAATGCAGCTCGAGCCACCTGTTTGTTTGGTATATCAATATATATTCTTCTAAGTCCACGGTTGAACTGTTGTTGGCAACAAACTGATGTGTTTTAAAGATGTATTATTTAATTGTCTTCACTGTCAAACTATACCTGTGAGTATTTCTTACAAATATGCATTTAAATCAATGTTCTGTGACTTAAACATGCACAAATTGGTTGGTGGTATTTTGTGACAGCAGTGTGAAGTTCATGTCCTTTTATGGTGCCTGAACTGGTGCTCCACATATTCAGCTCTGGTAATTTAGCTCAGCAGATGCTCTTTAGAGAATATTCAACAGAAATCAGCGGTCACAAGAGAGCCCCGAAGATAGAAACACTTCAACTGTGGTGCCTTCATAAAATGTGTGTGAGGGACAGATATCGGTGAAGATGATGAAAATGAAAAGTCAGTGAACAAGAGAGGGACAAAGAGGGTTTGGAAAATAAAATACGAGTAGAAGGGAGAAATTGCACAAATATAAAGTGCAATTATAAGAGCAGCATCTTTTGATGTGTTAGGACAGCTAATGCTTATTTATATTACTATGCTTTTTTTCCTCAGTTGTTACCATACTTGTATCAAAGAGCTTATATTCAGCAAAAAGTCTGAGACCACTAATAAAAAAAATGCATTTATTTTCTATTCTTTTGTAATTTAATACAATATTTTAATTTGCAAATTATTTATCAGGATTAAATTTGAATGAAGTTGGACTGAAATTTCTGGCAGAATTTCTTAGTATTTGGTTTGTCTCCCTTTTGCTTTAATGACCGCAGCTCTTGATCTAATCTTGTTTGAAGCAAGATTGGAAGCATTGAAATTTTCACTTTTGTACAAAGGAGTTCATATGGTCATTGTCAGAAATTAGCTTATTTGGTTGGTGACCTAGGAATAGTGCAGAATCTTAATTTTCTTATAAATTTTTATAACTTTTTCCTTAGTTTTGCAAAATCCTTTCAGTGTGTCTCAGACTTTACATTTGTAATTGTGGTACGCTGAAACTCCATAACATACATTTAATGTTTTTCAAAACACTGTTTTATTTTTCTGTGTACATTTCAAAGTTATATTGTTGTAATTTGTATTAAATGTGGAAAAAATTCACATTTTGGAATGTAACAGTGATTTAATATTTGGTTTTAATCATGCATGCCACTATTCTGTGCCTTTTTGCCAGTTTTCTGAACATTTGAATATGAAAATCTGTCTTAGAATTTGTGTAGGCTTATACTAAAAAAAAATCTACATAGCTTATAATAATAACAATGAATTGCATTGCAATTGCATCACTGTCTTAATATGCACTACATAATTCTACAATTCTTGTCTATCTGTCTGTTACCCTGTAGTTTGGAAGGTCACCCTTAATCAAGAAGAGCAGCTGTAGACACCAGCATCTGGATTCCACTATGATCCCGATGCACTGCACGCTCTCGGACTGACGGGTTTTCTCGGCAGCAAACTGGCAGAGAGAAAGAGAGCTCGCACAGGTGGGCCAGCAGCATCCCAGAGATTATAGATCTGGAGATTACAGGACAACAGCAGGTCAGGGCACATTGCCTTGTTGAAATCGGAGTTCTCCACCTCACCAATTCCGTTAAGAGCTGTCATTGTGAAATTGGCAGGCGAATCCTGCGACAACACTCATTCGCATGCACTCGACTGATCACGTACTCCTCTAGCCGCTAGGCAAATGCAGTGTTAGAAGAAAAACCGATGCCATTTTTTGTTTGCCTTTTTCTATAATCCAGCTCCTCGGTGCTCATATCCCTTTTTTGTGCTTGAGCCCTTAAATTCTTTTAATCATCTTTGTTGCCATCTTTTCCTCTAGTTTTTTTTTTTTAAAATAATTTTTACTGATCTGGAGATAGTGCTCAAACTATGATGTAGAATATCCTAACGTGCTCAGGTAGACTGGAATGTTTAAACCCCACTTCTGTTTTCCAGACAATTGGGAAGTGAAACCATTGGGACTGGAGAGCAGCAGAGAGATAAGTTCATCATAGTTGAATCTGCAAAGCTGCTTTCATTGAAGACACCACAAGGGGACAACTGCGGTGGCATGTCTCTGCACTTAAAGTAACTCGCAGGATACGACTGCGAAATGAATGAGACGGAATGAGTTTAGAAAGTGTTGTATAATATAAAGCTATTCAAGATGACTGCAAAAGAGCTTCATTACAAGTCTGTGAGAAAACTCCACCCTTTTCCTCCTTTGGCTGTGAAGTTCAGCACGATGGCTCGGTAGACAAAGTGCACAGACGCGGACAAACCAGATTACAGTGACAAACTTGGACTCATAGAGGACTGTAATGGAACAGACACGGATGACAGCCTAGCTTGTCTGGCACTGAGATGTCAAAACCACAGAGAAGGCTATTCTTCCAACTGTCACTGCAAGGAGAATAGAGCAGATCACACACACGCCTACAAGCAGACTGATTTTTAGAGGCGAAAGACTGGTGTGTGTTTGAACCGTGGCAGTTCAGAAGCGTGAAAGAGAGAGCTGGAGGAGATCCCATAGTGTAGGGGGAAGAGAGCGAAAATAAAGAGCAGTAAAACACTCCACGGCAGCAGTGACACATTGAAAGAGAAGACTGACAGACGGAAGATCAGCAGTGGCAGTTCACAGGTGCACAATTTTGTGAGATTCACACACTTTTGGGTTTAAAGCCTGTGTCGCTCAGTACGCAGAGTAGTACTGAGTCAAGGTTGGGCACGGTGGCAGGGGCCGGTTCATGGCAGTGGGGCGGACGCATGCCGTCTGTGCCTCCGCAGCGAGAGGGACGCTTGGGCTTGGGCTGGGGTTGGGGATGGGCCGCATGGGCACGGACTCAGAGGACGGGTGAGCTGAGGCCCTGGGCGCCCGTTGGAGCTGCGGCGGCAGGAGAACGCGGGGGGATGCGATGCTCCCTGCGCTTCTGCGTGGTCTTGGGATCCCTTGCCCTCCTATTTCTCACCTCACTCTTCTTCTCCTTCTCCCTGAGAGGAGGAGCCGGCCTGCCTTACTTTGAGCCCCCGGGATGGGAAGAGTCGCGCAGGGTTAAGCTAGTGCCCAGCTATGCTGGTTCCCACCAGGTGATCCCAGCCGAGAGCGCTCAGCAGAAGACATGTGCCTGCTCTCGGTGCGTGGGCGACCCAGGCGTTTCCGACTGGTTCGACGAGAACTATGACCCAGACATCTCGCCCGTGTGGATTCGGGACAACATCCAGCTGCCTTCAGACGTGTACTACTGGTGGGTGGTAAGTGATCTTATGGTTACTCACTTGCTGCTTTTAGCATTAGGAATCCATTCCCTTGACGTGGTTAGACTTTGTTGTGGTTCGATTTCGTGAAATGCTTTTGACCGCTTGCACTAACTAAATGGTAAAAACAAAATGAAATGACTGCAAAACCGTTTCATATAAACTCCCACTGTCCTTAATTAAAAGAGACCTTATTTTGTGCTTCTTTCCTTTAAACGAGAGATTTTAGTGCTCTGCAATTGTGCTTATGCATCATGTTTAAGTGACACGAAGCCAAGGAAACATGAGTAATGTCTGAAAAAAGTGTGTCAGCTGAAAAATGTTAGTCTAATATAAGTAAATTAAAAGCAGGGAGGGTGCCGGACTGCATTAAGCAAATGCAGCAGAAAGATTTGGGGATGAGGGTTGGGAAAATGCTTGCACTTACGGAAACTACAGAATTTTCAAAAACATGCTGTAACAATGCTGGAGGGTTTGCTAGGTAGATGCTTACTGGTTAAAAAAAACAAACAATTAAATTTAAAATTAAAATGACTGTTAATTGTTTTGGCAGTATTGGACATCTTGGACTCTATTGAACTATAGAAAATATCTAAAGAGAAATTTATTTTTCATATCAGTGTATAATGGGCATAATTATTCAAAACTAATTTTATAATTTGTTTTGTCATTGGACTAATGAAATTAGTCAAAGTTTCTGAATTGGAGCATCTGGTGTGACTAATTCAAATCAAATTCTTAGTCAGGAATTTAAATTCTGATTTTTGCCCAAACCTGCTACACGTTTTAAGGTGCACATATAACCTGCCTATATTCACTTCTGTTTACAATTCTGTGGTTGGTAAGAGATACATATATATGTATGTTTTTGAGAAAAGTCTCTAATGCTCACCAAGGATGGATTTATTTGATCAAAAATACTACAAAATCAGTAATATTGTGAAGTACTATTGCAATGAACAAAAACTGTTTTCTGTTTTAAGGTATTTTAAAATGTTATTTATTCATGTGATACAAAGCTGAATTTTCAGCATCATTACAGTCTTCAGTGTCACATGATCCTTCTTAAATCATTCTAATATGCTGATTTTGTACTCAAGAAGAATTTCTTACTGTTATCAATGTTTAAAACAATTCTGTATAATATAATAGTAATTTCCTTTTTTCAGGATTCTTTGATAAATAGAAAGTTCAAACGAACAGCATTTATTAAAGGCACAATATGTAAGATTTGTGGCTCAAAATATCCAAAAACCACTAGAATAGTGTTATATATTTTGTTGACTTGATTATCCCAAATGTTTCCAAGAATTTTTAAATCCAGAGAAATAAGCAATTTTAGCTAGGACACGGACCTTGTCCGTGCGTCACATATCAATGACATCATACCTGTTACCCTTGATTTCCAGTTTTATTTTGAATTATTTATCTTGAATATATTATGTTTTATTAGACAAGGGAACAACTGTTTGGATGCATTCATAGACCGAAAACTAATCATTGTTATATAGCTGAACACAGCAAGTATTATTGTTTGAATCTCGTTTTCTCGATTAAATTAATATATTCTAATATCGATCTAGCTTACTGCAGTTTTCAACAAGTGTCTCATAGCAGCTGCCAAGCAAACACGCGTTATAACCTAATTTTCAACATACTCGAATGTATCTAATATGATAAAACAGTGCTGCATTACCCCACATACGCTTGATCGGAAGAAGCGGAAGCAGCGACTGCGGCATAAAAAAAAAAGTTCCGCTGCTCTCGAAGTGTGCCGCGCTCGTCTCTAAGAAAGTATAAAAAATCTTACAGATCCCAACTTTGAGTAGTAGTGTATGTATATGGCTCCCATCATGTGGATGGGCAGAGAGTAAAATCAGTGGTTGGCATCTGTACCCAGTGAACATCTGCTAAGAATTATTAGGTGCATTGGAGACCTGATAAACTCTGCCAATTATTGGCAGCAGGGACAGTGAGGAGGAAAAAGAGGGGAGAGAAAACTGTGAGAGAGACAGAAGGGGTTGTTTGGAAGGAAGCCATGTCATGAGGGGATGTCAGTAAAATACAAAAGGAAAGATTTTAGGTCTGGTCTTGACTGTGTTTTTGTTAGATCTTTTTTCATTTATCCTCGCAGAGGGCTACAGCGGCTAATTGGCTTCCTGGATGTTTATTTTAGTATGCATGTGTGCACATGCAGGTGTGCAGATGGTTTGAAGTTAAAAGATAACTGCCCAACCTTATGTCAGTTCCTTTCTTTCTTCCTCCCTCCCTCCCTTCTCTTCCCTCTGGGCCCTGTACAGATGTTGCAGCCTCAATTCAAACCCCACAACATCCAGCAAGTTCTACAGAGGCTGTTCCAGGTCATTCCAGGCCGTTCCCCATACGGTTCGTGGGACCCTGCCCGCTGTCTGCGCTGTGCCGTGGTGGGGAATTCAGGCAACCTCCGCGGGGCAGGTTACGGTCCAGTGATTGATGGCCATGACTTCATTATGAGGTGAGTCTTGAAATGCCAATGGGAAAAGAAGTAAGGAAAGAAAATAGTCTTTCGAAATGGATTTTAAATACACATTCAAGATTATGATTGGGTTTTGAAACAAGATATAAAAATGTAAACTGTGCCTTTGTATTCAGAATGAGTTTGTCGAGCAGGGTTGTAATAGTTTTGTATATTTTATTTAATGCTATTATCTTTCAGTTTAGATAAATTTTTTTTTAGTTTCAATAATTATAATTAAAACAGGTTTTCTTAAAGGCACAATATGTAACTTTTGCCACCAGAGGTTGCATATTCAGAACAAAGGTGTAGCTTGATGACGTCTGATTTTGCAAAATCAGGGGAGGTGTTGTCTTCACGTCTACAGCCGGTGGAAAAGAATCTGACAGGGCTCGGGCAGAAATCATATTAATGGATGAGTTAATGTATTAAAGATTTATTAACATTACTGTGGTATGAAGCAGGGTGCATTGGACCGAAACGAGGCCGCTGAAGTGATTGCTAAAGAGAGACAAGCGCGTCACATGACACACGGCTCGAGAGCAGTGGAGCTTTTATTATCCTGCAGATGACCGCTTCTGCTTGTTCTGGTCAAGCGTATGTGGGGTAACGCAGCGCTGTTTATCATATTAGATACATTTGTGTGTTTAAAGTTGTTGTAATGCTACTCTGTGCATTCACTCGGCGGCTATTATGAGACATTTGTTGCACACTGCAGTAAGCTAGATCAATATTAGGCATGGTAAAACATGGTATTTGCGGTAAATCAAGAAAACAAGATTTAAACAATAAGACTTACTGTGTTGGGCTATATAACATGATTAGTTTTCTGTCGATGAATATATCCAAACATCTGTCTAATAAAAACACAATATACTAAAGTGTTTTTGGTGTTTCCATGGTTTCTACAAAATAAAACTAGGGTAACAGAAATCTAGGGTAACGTGGGTATTATGTCATTGATAGGCGACGCACGGACATAGTCCGTGTCCTGGTAAAAATTGCTTATTTCTCTGGATTTAACATTCTTGGAAACATTTGGGATAATGTAAGTACACAAGTCAACAAAATATATAACATTGTTTTAGTGTTTTTGTTTGGATATTTAATCCAAAAATCTTACATATTGTGCCTTTTAATCACAATTTTCCATTGGTTGATCAATTCCATAGTCCTGTTATAAATTTTGAAAATTGGTTGAGTTCATCTTGCTGATTTCAGGCTGATCAGGATACTCAAACAAACAAAGCAATGTTTTGAAAGCACATTTATACAGTGTTTAAATTGATCAATAAACATAAACCTACAAATAAATTACTTGTTACTATAGAAGATTTATTATAATAATTTAACATTGAAAGTACATCACCATTTAAGGAATCAATTGAGGAACCAACAGAACATTGCGGGAGCAAGACCTTTGATGAAAGAATGACGCATCTATATCTTTTTCCGTATCAATATATTTATTGATTATTTTAATTATTTATTTTATAGCTTATGGAATTGGTTTTTAAATCAGTAATATTCACCTTAGTTTTAGTATGCGATAATAGTCCTGTTTTCTGGGACACTGATCACAGCCAGATATGGTGGATTGACATTTGCAATTGCAGGTTTCAGTCGAATGAACATGGAAAAGGGCAGAATGTGTGTATTGCTGCTTAAAGAAATGATGTTTTGTAGAGATCAGAGAGACGGAGAGGCTGAAAGAGATGGAGGTATAAATTGAGGTGCTATTTCAGTGAAGTCTTAAATTAATCCCGTCCTCCTCCGAATCCATCTCTTTCTTCTGGCCTACAGCAGCTGTCTCCTCATCTCTATATTTGTTTAACTGCTGTCTGCTTTCATTTTATCACAGTTTAAGAGATGGTAGGAGCTTTTTTCCACAGTTGAATTAGTTTGCTGTTGCTGTTTATTGGCTTGTATAAGTTTCCATTGTCTGAAAGTTGTTTGTTTTTTTTAAAAATGGTAATTAAACAGTACTTTGCTTGTAATCCGTTAGCATCCTATATTACGTACTGGTGTGAATGTTCTGTGAAAAAAATAACTTTTTNTTTTTTTTTTTTTTTTTTACTTAATATATTTTTTTTTACATTATAAAAATAAATACTTTAGATTATTTTACTTTGAGGGCAGCTGTGAAAAACATTGCAATGTACTACTACTAGACTCTACAACCAAGCTGTAGAATAATAAACCTTCTTTGTGGTTTCTTTAAAAAAAATCTTCATGTTAAATGAGTATTCGAGTTTAAGCCATGTTCTTTGGCCTGTGTGTATTAAAGATTGATGATATAAGAAGAAAAACACTTGAGATTTGATTGGTAAACCATCTCTCTGGCTTTAAGACAAGCTTTGAATCTTAAGAAGATAAAGAGAGAAACAGGCGGACATGTACATTTGTTGTTTTGCATTAAAATCTCCAGGACTATTACATCTAAAGCTTTTTAAATTCCTGCTGCCTGAATACAAGCTTGAGATTCTACATGTTACAAAATCTTGGCGATGTAAGTAGTTCTCTGAATTTGAGTGAATACATGTAGGATACAGATAGAGAATGAGAAATGGTAGCAGGGTTTTTTCTAATCAGAGCATTTTGTTGAGAGGACATGAGCTGTGAAATGGAAGCTCTGAAATCCATTGGCGCAACAGACGTGTCTCCTGAATAGACACCGACCCTGTCTGAGTTCCTGTCTGATCCACCCTCTCTCCATCATCTTGCTAGTCTCTTGCAGTCTGTCTCTCTTAAAGGAATAGCTCTCCCAAAAAATGAAAATTGTCATTTTATTCATCCTCATGCAGAGTCCCCATGGGCCCTTAAGTCTTAAAATCAGTTTAATCAAATTTAAGGCCATAAAAGGTTTTAAATATCTTAAATGGTATAATAAAAGTCTTAATTATCAAGAGGTCTTAAATTTGGGAATGAACTGCAATACGGCCTGATGTGATTTATTAAACTTCAACGGTGATGATTTAATTAAATGCGAGTGCTGTGCAGTCTAATATCATGCATTTATGCCAATAATGGTCTACCGTTGCTGCTTATGATCTGCTGTTGATGCATTATGACAGTATTTATATACTAGTATGTTGTAGATGGTTGAATGCATATTATTTCCATCATCTTTTTGAATGAGCAGCCAGCAATGGTAAAGCATAGACATTTCAAAATAAGAATCTTGCTGTATTTTGAATTTCGTTGACATATTAAACTGTATATAGCATTTAAAATTTAAATGTTAAATTCAATATATGCAGATTTTACTTCTATCTTACCAGCATATTTTTTTTGCCTTTTAAAATGCTTTATAGTATCAGCAAAATCCAATATTGATTGACTTCTAATATTTATTGACATATTGGTACATGTACCAATTTCAGTACTTAAGTATATGGGTCACTGATGAAGGTTTTTAAAAGTGTAAAAAAATATAATGTAGATATAATTAATTTAAGATTTATTAAGTATTAACAATGAGATTATGTAGTTTTTATAATCAACACTGCTTTTTTTTTTTCTTTTTTTTTTTNTTTTTTTTTTTTTTTTTTTTTTTACAATATGGACAAAATTTGTCACCAAAAAAGTAATTCAGTTTAACCAAAATTACGGTTTTACCGAATTACACTTTTGGTTGTACTGAATGATGATATTTTCAAACAATGCTAACAGGCTGATGGCTGGCTATCTAGCTAGCAAAAGGACAATCACACATTTTATATTTAGTAATATTTTAAAAACTTGTACAACATTTTCCATGTTTTATAGCGGTTGTACCGAATGAGCTGATGTTTCGGGACATGCGTATGAGCGAGTGAAAACATGAAATTTTCAAATAGTTAAGAGAGAGTTAGTTACTTTGCTTCACGACTATGTGGTCCTTTGCAGGTGTCTGAATGATGTCACATCCTGTCACATGATACTGACTGCATGACGATCCAAAAATGGTCCCTTTATTTTGGTTACTCCGAATGACATCAATGAAATTAATTTTTCCGGACATTCTTTCTCATAACAAAGCAATGACTTCTACACATAGTTTTAATACCATTTTGCACTATGTTAATGTGTGATGTTATACAATCATGCCTGATTAAAAAAATATATATATATTTATTACATTTTTAGATATTTTAATCACAAATGAAATGGCTATATTGGCCTTTGGACAGTTAAACTGAATGACCTTTTGACACTTCAAAATCTTTAAAATACTTATATGTAGCAAAATATAATTAAATCCTTTGAGATTCAATAAAAGAGATCTAGTTGTACTACCTTACATACTTTGGATGTCATATCTTTGTTTTTATTATTATTACTAAGGCCTTTGGACAAAAAAAATGACCCATCACGTCATTGACCCATTTATCGAATAAAACATGTCTTTAGTATTTTAAACTTGCTCTTACCCTGTTTTGCAGTTGAATATGTGCCCCAGCCTGTTTAATTAAAATAAGCTAAGATACATGTTCAGAGTATTCATTTTATTTATGCAGATCTTAAAAGGTCTTAAATTTACCCTGTCATGTCATTCCAAACCCTTAAGTTTTTTTCTTTTTTTTTTCTTCTGTGGAACACAAAACAAGAATTTCAAATAATATCCTGGTTACTCTTTTCTATGCAATTACAATGAGTGGCGACTGTTTCCTGCTGTCAACCAGAATGCACTTTCTGTTTGTTCATTTTACTCTCTTGGGGAAAATAATGAAATTCCAAAGTAATACGGCTTGTTTCAGTGAAAGTGAGAGAGGGTTTTCACGGTCTAATTCAATTGGATCTGTGTGTTCCAGGATGAACCTGGCCCCCACTGTTGGGTACGAAGAGGATGCCGGCAGCCGTACCACACACCACTTCATGTACCCAGAGAGTGCCAAAAACCTGGCGGCCAACGTGAGCTTTGTGCTGGTGCCCTTCAAGACTCTCGACTTGTTATGGATCACAAGTGCCCTCTCCACTGGCCAGATCCGCTTGTGAGTACTATAACACAGACACAAAAATGAGAAAAAAAAAGCTTTTTCCTTTTTAAATGATTTTTTTTTTTTTTTCTTTCTTTTAATTTTATTTTTCTTTCCTTTTGAATTTTATTTATATTTAATTTTAACATGGTACAAAAAGACATAATAGTGTGACTTCCCTTCGATAAATTAGTTCAGTTTTCAGACTATGGATTTAATAAAAAATTTTTAAAAAAAGTCTAAACTGATTTTATTTTTGCTTTTATTTTTTTTAAATCTTATTTTTAAATATAAATTTTTCTTTTAACTTTCTTTTCTTTTTTATTTTATATATTATGTCACTCTAACATGGTAAAACAAAGATGTAAAATGTATTCGATAAATTAGTTCAGTTTTCAGACACTGGATTTAATGAGAAATTTAGGTATTGACAACCAATTGTTTTTTTTTATTATTCAAATCTTATTTATTTTTATTATAACTTTTGTATTAAATGTTTTTCTTTTCTTTTTTTTTAAAGTCATTATAGTGACATCTCATAAATAAATTAGTATTTCAGTTCAGTTTTCAGACACTATAGCCTGGTTTCACAGACAGGGCTTGGATTAAGACAGGATTAGGCCTTAGTTTAACTAGGACATTTAAATAGCTTTTATAAATGAACATTAGAAAACAAACATTACTGGTGTGCATCTTGAGACAAAATAACTTAAAACACTGACATATTTTAAGTTTTGTCAGTACAAGTTGCTTTCAGTTAAAACAGCTCAAACATGTTTTTAGTCTGTGAAACCGGGCTACATGGATGTAATGACAATTTAGTTGTCAATACCTAAATTTTGAGTCAAATTAGTTGTAGAATCCCATAGTAGCTGCAGCATGGCCAATGAGACATTGATATATTCTGTCTATGAACACACTGCAGTGTTCTGCACCCAGAAATGCATCATTCAAAGCACACACACTGCTACACATCATAGCACTTAATCAACAATACTCACTGCTTCACTGAAAAACTCTAGGATTTTAGCAGCAGTTCAACTCACAGGTTTTTATGAAAAGATGAAGAGATGTCAGAAGTGGGAAGACTTATAACTTTATTTTTCCGAATCGTTCTCTCTCTCTCTCTCAGTACTTACGCTCCAGTGAAGCAGTTTCTGCGTGTGGATAAAGACAAGGTAATATATTCCCATCCAGTCTCTCACAGATTTATATTCACTGAATTAAGACACTCTTTACACTCATTGAGTCTATCTGTTTTCTCTGTGCTGCTATAAATCTACATATGTATCAATGTCCTGTAGGTTCAGATTTTCAACCCAGCTTTCTTTAAATACATCCATGACCGCTGGACACATCATCATGGGCGCTATCCCTCCACTGGCATGCTTGTCCTGTTCTTTGCTCTACACGTATGTGATGAGGTAAGACCTTTGGGTGTCATAATACATTTTAAATAAATACACTATATTGCCAAAAGTATTGGGACACTCCTCCAAATCATTGAATTCAGGTGTTCCAATCACTTCCATGGCCACAGGTGTATAAAATCAAGCACCTAGGCATGCAGACTGCTTCTACAAACATTTATGAAAGAATGGCTCGCTCTCAGGAGCTCGGTGAATTCAAGCATGGTACCGTGATAGGTTGCCACCTGTGCAATAAGTCCATTCGTGAAATTTCCTCACTACTAAATATTCCATGGTCAACTGTTAGTGGTATCATAACACAGTGGAAGCAATTGGGAACAACAGCAACTCAGCCACGAAGTGGTAGGCCACGTTAAATCACAGAGCGGGGTCAGCGCATGCTGTGGCGCACAGTGCGCAGAAGTCGCCAACTATCTGCAGAGTCAATAGCTACAGATCTCCAAACTTTGTGTGGCCTTCAGATTAGCTCAAGAACAGTGCGTAGAGAGCTTCATGGAATGGGTTTCCATGACCGAGCCACTGCATCCAAGCCTTACATCACCAAGTGCAAAGCGTCGGATGCAGTGGTGTAAAGCACACCGCCACTGGACTCTAGAGCAGTGGAGACATGTTCTCTGGAGTGACGAATCACGCTTCTCTGTCTGGCAATCCGATGGACGAGTCTGGGTTTGGCAGTTGTCAGGAGAACGGTACTTGGCGTCTTTTGTCTAATTTTGCTGAGCTCGTGTGAATTGTAGCCTCAGTTTCCTGTTCTTTTTTTAATATAGTATTTTATATGTTTAAAAAAAAGTCATTTTTTTAAAATGTTTTATACATTTCCAAGCAGTGACTGTGAATTCATTTTTGCCTCTGACTCCATAGGTGAATGTATTTGGTTTTGGGGCGGACAGTCGGGGAAATTGGCACCACTATTGGGAGCAAAACCGCTATTCTGGAGAGTTTCGTAAAACAGGTGTCCATGATGCAGACTACGAGGCCCAGATCATCGACAAGCTGGCCAAGGCTGGCAAGATCTCAGTGTTTCCTGGAAAGTGAATCTGGGCACCAGGTGCAAAGAAATGGATCAACTGATGGACTACCATAAACAAAACCACCCATTATCCACTTGACAGACTTAGTGTGTCTGTTAAACGTGATCAAGAAGTAATGTTTCATGATCTTATTACCATTCTGTGCTGTTCTGAGTGGTCAGGAATCTGGGCAGTATCCCCCATGATGTGGTGGTTTTGAGACGAGACGCTAGTAATGCTTTTCCTTGCAAGCCTACCTCAACTAGGACAAGGAACTTGACTTGGCAAGGAACACTAATATCTCATCACTAAACAGCATGTTGGGTATATGTGCTGGGAATGGTATTAACTCATATTTATGACTTTTGTTGAATAGTGATGATACGAGAACTCTTTCCCGCCTATCTCTTATGCGTGCTCACGCCGAGGCCAGATAGATGAGTGAGACCAACAATCACCATAGTGTATCATCGTACTCTAGTAGTTCTCTGTGATTCATTGAAGGGACAGTTCACCCAAAAAAAAAAATTATCATTTACTCACCCTCATGTTATTCCAAACCTGTATGATTGACTTTCTTCTGCAAAACACAAAAGGTATTATGAGGAATGTTTTTGAAAAAACTGTTGTCACTGAAAGTCAATGGGGTCCAAAGTTGTTTTGCACCATTGAATTTCATTGAATTGAAAAAATGCCACTTGAGATATTTATCAAAATATCATCTTTTGTGTTTCACAGAAGAGAAATTTATACAGGTTTGGAATGACATGAGGGGGAGTAAATGACAGAATTTCATTTTTAGATGAACTATCAATTTAACTAAAAGCTTGGACATAGTGGCGGGTCGTTTCACTACTGTTACAGTGCTTCAGTTAGACTCCTCACGTCGCCGGGCGTAAACCAAGCTTTACTTCGTCTCAAAAGATATATTTAGTTGTTCGTGTTTGAAATGATCCTGCTAACAGTTTGCTATCACTGTGTGCTTGTATCAGTCTGGACAACATTGTCTTTTTTGGTTTGTTTGTTTTTGCTAATTACATTTGAGTACTGATCGCTCCTCTGGTCTGAGGAGGAACGACAAATACTCGATAACAGGAGAGAAACCACTGACGTTGTCCAATATGAACACACATGAGCAATATATTAAAAATATGTGGAGTACATTTAGAAACCAACGCTAATACAGCTGTGGTGATTGTTCTAGAGATGCACTGTGAACAGTGGTAGAGCTTCATTGTTGATCTACAGCACACTACTCTCTTAAATAACTTACTGTAATAGTGTTGGATGGAAGGCAACGGCAAAAAAAAGTGTTAGATTGTGAGAAACCGAATATAAGCTTTCAGTTACGAAGCCTGATTTATTGCCATACAATTTATGACTAGCTGACAGACAGATATTGGTGAAATTGATGGATCGCATTGATAAATGTTTTCTCGAAAGCACGTAGACACTCCTTTGCTGCTGTTCAGTCATTTACCATCAACAATAGGTGAATATTTTTTATTTTATTTTTTTCCCCTTTAAAATTTGTATAGTTCTTGTATAATTTATTACATTATACATTTTTAAGATCGTACAAAGGATAACAAAGATCCGCCAAGTGTTTCCTACGGCGGCCCTAAAGGGCCTGGTGAAGGGAAAAAAAATTAGATGGGAGGAATATTATATTTCGATGGTTTTGTGATCTCTCACAAATGTTTTGTTTGCCCGAAAATTTTTGCATTAGCTTGAAAATGTTTGCTTTTCTCTGAGAAACTTTGCATTAGCTTGCAAAATTTTTCAGTTCCCAGAGAAATTTTGTGGTAGTTTGCATTCTCCTGAGAGAGTTTTTGTGAGCTGCTCGGGGATGCAAAAGTTTTGCGAGGGAGATTTTGCAAGCGAATGCAGGGTTTCTCTGGGGAACGTAAAACATTTCCGAGAGAATGCAAAAGATATATTTTTCTTCCTACCTCTAATATTTTTTTTCATCACCATTTCCCTTTGGGGGTCCGTAGCTTTCTGTTTTGGACTAGTCCAAATTTTTACTTTCAGGTGCAGTAGTTCTTTTTCAAAATGTAGACATATCAGCTATTTCAGTGTGCAAATGCACACACGTTACATGCTTGCGTGCCTTGTCCTCGCTTCTGGACACATCCTCTCTCCAGAGCACCGCTAACCTCATTATAAGACGCATAAACACATGCTATTGTTCCTTTAGTCTTCTTACGGAGCATTTATTGATACATTCGTGCGCACAAATCTGGGCTCTAAAATAGGGCACGGATCGTCTACCCACCAGCTGTCCTCCGCCCACACATGATTCACGGCTTCTCCTGTGCGCCACCATCCTATCTTCTTGTCTGTTCTACTTTTAAGCTAAACCGAGCGCCGTGCCTTCGGGATCAGGGTGGGAAAACCTCTCACCTGAAAACTTTCTCCCCTCTTCATTTTAAGAGCTACCTACAGGCATTCGCTGTCACTCCGGAAAAGTCTCCTGAAACTTTAGAAATGTGGCACACAAGTGCTTTTATACATTGTCAATAAAGCGTAATTGTCTTTTGACGGTTATATACCGGGGAATATTAAATGCACAGTGCTGCAGTGGCTTTATTATATTTAAGCCTATTCTGAGGGATTATTATTGGGCGTTTCACAGTGAAATTCGAAAATCACGGACACGGCTGCCATCTCATTGGTAGAATATTGAGACGTGCAGTTGGTCACCAAAGACTTTTTTTTTTAATATAGCTTATGTATTGTTCAGAAAATTTGGATTAAGAAAAATGCTGGCTCGTGAAGTTCTTGTATTACTCTTAACAGTATTCAGTAATCCTAGATGGTACTAGTTGGCTATGAAGGATGTTGTTCTTGTTTTTGTGCCACAGGAGGATCGTAGCCTGCTGAATGACATTCAGGCAAACCTACTCAAACAATTTTTGAAAGACTGCATTATCCATGTCAACCTTCTCTGTTCTCTACATTTGAAATGTTCTGTGGCCAAATTGCATGAGATCAATTCCAAATTGGCTTGTTCTCTTTAAAGTTGTAAGGCTGCAAAGTACCAAATAAGATGAACATTACAGAGCCTGTAAAGACTTTACTGCTTCTTTCATTTTTCATCTTTCTTTTGCTGAGTTTTGCACAATCAAACACGTGATTGTGCCTCCAGGATATAGTGAGTGATGCAATTTCATTTTGTTTGCTTGAACTTTTTTTTGAAGGCTTTATGGTAGATTCCCCTTTTGATTTGAATAATTAAAAAAATAAAATGGCAGCAAAAAAAGGTTTAAAATGAGGCTACAGTATTTAGATATGTCCATTTGAGTAGAACAAACTCCACTATCAACTTAAATGTTGAATCCTGTTCTTCATTTGAAGGAACCCTCTTCTAAATCCTTCAACAGACTGTACATATCCACACTGTGCCACTGTGTTTGCTCTCATTAACTCATTAGTGTTGATATAGTGACTATTGGTCAGTGCTTATTCTTTCCTTTCACAACCTCAGTCTTTGTGTAATTATGGACTGTTTTTAATCTTTATGCTACTGTAAGAAATAAACACATTTAAAAATGGTTTGTCTCTGTGTACTTTTGATTTGATGGAAATCATGTTCTTTATCAGAATGTGTGGGAAAAAAAATTCTCTTATGATTTCATCCATGTCCCATTGTGCTATGCAACTTCCAACATGGAAAGCTGGCACTTAAAAATGTCCCAGGTTTCATTTTATTGTTAAAACTTGTAAAACTTTTTCCTCATGTCCTCAATATCACATTCCTTCCTGTTATCCTTTTGTAATATTGCTTAAACTGTGCAAACATCAGTAATGAACAATTATTTTGATGAATTCTGTGATGTTTTGTGGGATCAGTCTAAAACATTCCATCCTGATAATCAAACTTTTATAAGATTGTTAAACTTCATGTTGACACCCCTAAGCTGACTTTGAATCCCTTACTAAGCAATGACTAACTTTAGCCCTTTTCATTCTTTTGCCATTGTGTGAAGTTATTGTGTCTAAGCTTGACTGGAGCATATGTCTGAAAATCTGGTACACCCATTTATAGAAATTGCAAGCATATTCGGTTTAAAATTTAAAGGGTTAGTTCAGCCAAAAATGAATATTCTGTCATTAATTACTCACCTTTGTGTCATTCCACACCCATAAAACCTTTGTTCCTCTTCAGAACACAAATGAAGATATTTTTTTATGAAATCTGAGCTTTCTGTCCCTCCATTGGGAACAACACAACTACCACCCCTGACAGCAACAGTGTGGCCCAGATCTGGCCTACATCTGGTACGTGTGGATTACACGTGGGCCGGATCTGGGCCGACACTGTTGCTGTCAGGGACTTTCAAGGTACAGAATGTGGTAAAGACATCATAAAAGTAATCCATGTGATTCCAGTGGTTTAACCATTTTTATGAAGCGACGCAAGTGCTTGGTTTGCGCTTCATAAAATTGAGGTTAAACCACTGGAGTCACAAGGATGACTTTAATGATGTCTTTACTATCGTTCTGGATCTTGAATGTGGTAGTTGTGTTGGACCTCTATGGAGGGACAGAAAGCTCTGATTTCATCAAAAAGATCATCATTTGTGTACCGAAGATGAACAAAGGTCTTACAGATGAATGACACGAGGGTGAGTAATTAATGACAATTTTTATTTTTGGGTGAACTAACCCTTTAAGAGTTTAGAATGTACTGTATAACACGAATGATTGACTGGTTCTCAAAATATGTTCACATGGGCGAACTAAAACAACATGGAGACACACAGAGATGGCAGAACTGAAGGAGATGTATCCGCCGCAAAAGATCGAGCTAAGTGAAAGCAAATCCTTGATGCTTTATGTCCCACTAGGGACGAAGTAGTCTCAGCCTCAGACGTCACGTCCAAGGACCGCTGGCTGAATGTCTGATGCATATGGCACACTTAATTAGAAACACTTCAGGATTTTTCAAAGTTGTCATCTGGTTGGTTGAATTCTACAGGATGTCCAGGAGATGTCACGTTCTTTAACGGTCCACCTGGAAACAAATGCCATGACGCTTAAACCTGTCGTGGAAGAAGAAATGCCATCATGTTTACAACACTGACAATAAGCGCTTATCAGGACTGGTTCAATTACATATCAGTCAAACATCCTCTGTTCCTTGGCCAATGAAAGCTGCAATAGAGTCCAGACCATCTGCTGTCAGTCTGAAGGTCTAAGTACGCAAGACTAGGGACGAAGGGGAGTAAGTAATTATGCTGAAATAATTATAAGCAGTAGCTTTAATCACAATCACATTCAAAACACTACTCCACAGGACAATGAAAAGTCATTTATGCATTTGTAATCATTGCTTTTTTTAATTACCGTTAACAAGTGATACATTTCATGTGACAAGTGATAGATGGCTCATTTCCCCAAAACAGATGCTAGAAGACCTAGTGAAAGGTTAAGTGTTGACATGAATTTGCCTGAACCATTATGACATCTCTCCTGTTAAAGAGACAGAGCAACAATTCTACAAATCTAATGGAAAATCTTATGACAAAAAGACACCTATTAAAATGATAATGACAATGATTTCCGTCCTTGTATGTTCAGAAAGATAACAATGGCAATGAGGTCGATTTTAGCTAGCTACAATAAACTGTCAATCTAAATGTAATTTTGCAATCAGAAAGCATGCATAGCCCCATGTGCTTTGGATCACAGAGTCGGGACGGTTTGATGGATCAGTTGATCTACTAATGTATTGCCCTGCAATGACCCAGGTAACAGAGAGGGCGCTAATTATTTCCCTTCCTATCCATAATTAACAAATGACACATTTCTATACAGTTTTTACATTTTCCAGCCTGGAATGTCCAGTTTGAAAATTCAGCGGGCATAGCTGGAACAAGACAGGAGGAGGGTTAAGACCAAACTAAGGACCTTTTTCCAGATTAAACCCTAACTACACAACTCTCTAGCTCTCTTTGTCCTTAATTTTCACCCAGTTTGAGGCGGGCAAACTCATTGGCCAGCTGCAGAGCTTCCTTTATGCAGTGCGTGTTTCTACCCGTAGCCTGGGCAGACATGTCTTTACCGCCTCCTTTTCCATCCAGCAGAGGGCACACTTCCTGAACCCATTCGCTGGCTTTCAGGCCCCGGTTTGCAACATCCTGGAAACACACAAAGAGCAAATTGGGGATTTTAAATTGATACTTTACATATGCATTAATGTGTCTAGTACCATGCAAGTCAAAGTAATATTTAACCAGCATTTTACTTCTGAGGTCAACTGAAAAGCAAGCTGTTACATTTCACTGAACACAAAAATGATGTGCGCTGATTAATCATTCACAATAAAACTAGGAATGTGTATTGAGAAAATAAGCTACCAATCAAAAGTTTGGGTTCGGTTCGATTTTTTTCATGTTTTTGAAAGAAGTCTCTTTATGCTCACAAAGGATATATTTATTTAATAAAAAAATAAATAAAAGCAGTAATATTTTGAAACATTATTACAATTTCAAATAACTTGTTTTCTATTTTAATATATCATAAAATGTAATTTATTTCTGTGATGTTAAAGCTGAATATTCAGCATCATTACTCCAGTCTTCGGTGTCACATGATCCTTCAGGAATCATTCTAATATGCTAATTTAGTGTTCAAAAATAATTATTTCTTATCAATTTTTAATATCAGTTGTGCTGCTTAACTCTTTCAGGACTCTTTGATAAATCAAAAGTTCAAAAGAACAGCATTTATTTGAAATGGAAAACTTTAAGTATGTCTTTATAGTAACTTCAATTTAACGCGTCCTTGCTGAATAAAAAGACTAATTTCTTTCAAAACAAAACAAAACAAAAAATCTTAAGCTTTAAAGCAGATGTTGTTAAATATTTAAAAAGAATCTTCATCCATCTTATAGAATAAGTTTCTCCCTGACCCTGTTTACCTGAGGCACTTGGCACAAGCAGATAATTTTTCCTGCATCGTTGTCCACAGTAAAAAGCATAGCAGCAGTCTGTGGTGAATTTGTCTTCAGTAACTTCAGAGACTCATTCAAAGCCTGTGGAAGCACAGAGGAATCATTTAGACTTTCACAGAAGAGAATTTAAAAACCATATTCATTTCAACTATACAGTCCTAATTTGAAAGGACAGTGAGACATTTACCTTTGCAGATGCTCCACTTTCCATCTCCATCACTATTAGAGATTGATTAGGGTTGCTATCGATCATCTCCTTTGTCTTTTCCAGGACCTAAAATTAAAACCGTGTATTCACAGCTGGTCTTTGACTTTCCAATAATCTCTGTGACTAACTACCAAACATCGGAATCATGTTTTCTTACCCTCTTCTGTACATCAGCCTTACTAGCACGGTCCAGGTCATCCATGATCTTTTTAAGACCCTTCAGGGAATCCCTCATCTCATCCTTCTGCCACTGAGAGATTACTGCAGTGCCCAAGGACTGAATATATGCATACAAGGATTCAGTACACTTATACCAGACAAGCAAGAGCAGAACATGATTGAGTTGAACTCACCTCTGTCATATCAGCAATCTCCTTCTGAACGTCTTTATTTGGGGCAGTCTGGGCCTTCACTTTCTCTGCCATGGCATCTAGACCCAGCTTCAGGGCATCAGCTTTCCTCTGGGCCTGACAACACAAACATCCACCTGTCAAGAACTTTTAGGAATAGGAATCATAAGGAACTTTATTATTCTGCTTCCTAAATGATTCACCCACACACCTAAAAATATACTGCACTAAAATTTATAAAAAATATATATATTGTAACAACCACTGTTCTGAATGTGTATTTACACATTGTTCTATGAATAATCAGTCAGTAATAATATTGAATGAACTCTCACAAGTCTTAAGTACATGATTTGTGTGTCTTCATAACTGATTCATTGAATTAACAGAATTGGCTCAAAAGAATCATTTGTGAATCAGACTAGCCTAGCCACACTGTGCGTGCAAACAGCAAGAACAAGACAATAGAAATATTTAATCTTTGTATTATCCCAGGTCTTCCTTTCATATCACATTCAAATCAGACAGCAAAAACCAGTTCCACATTCCCCTACCCTACATCACATACTAAGTATCATTCAAAAAGAAAAGGGTGTGTGCATATTCATGTTGGCCACGCCTTCTCCAACCTTCTGAGCCTCTGCTCCAGTCACTGCCACAATCCTCCTGATTCCTTTAGCAATGGCCTCCTCTGATACAATCACAAATGGAGCAGCATGACCAGAGTTCTGCAGGTGCCTATGGGTAAAAGCGATCAATAAGAAAACTATGAGTAACCATACTCAGAAAACAGTGAAAGGGTAAGTTCACCCAAAAATGAAAATTGAAAATGAAAAAACGAAGGTCTTATGGGTTTGGAACGACATGAGGGTGATTGAATATTCACTCACCCTCATGTCGTTCCAAACCCGTAAGACCTTCGTTCATCTTCGGAACACAAATGAAGATCTTTTTGATGAAATCTGAGAGCTTTCTGTGCCTCCATAGACAGCAACTGACACTTTGACACTTCAAAATGTTGATAAAGAGATTGTAAAACTAATCCATATAAATTGATTGGTTTAGTCCAAATTTTCTGAAGAGATACAATCGATTTATTTGATGAACAGATTTATATGTAGGCTTTTATTCACATATAAACATTGATCAGCGAACATGAACAGAAGCTCAACGAACCTGCTTGACGTGCAAGAACAAACCTTTTGCGGAAGCTCAAACGTGCTGCGTAACACGAGAATAAACCTCATTGGTTCTCACACATCAAGCAAACATGCTTTAGCTTCCGTTTACCATAACCGATATGTGAGCTGATGAATGTTTATATGTGAATAAAAGCCTAAATTCAATCTGTTCATCATATAAAGCGATCGATCGTATCTCTTCAGAAAATTTGGACTAAACTGCTCAATTCATATAGATTAGTTTTACGATCTCTTTATGAACTTTTTGAAGTGTCAAAGTGTTGTGTAGACTGTCTATGGAGGGACAAAAAGCTCTCAGATTTCATCAAAAAGATCTTCATTTGTGTTCCGAAGATGAAGGAAGGTCTTACAGGTTTGGAACGACATGAGGGTGAGTGAATAATAATAGAATTTTCATTTTTAGGTGAATCATCCCTTTAATTCAATAGGGCTAAGGAAAATATAATTTAACGATGGTTTCGTAAAAAAAAATTTTTTCATGAAGCATAGATGGGACAAAATACAGAATATCAAAGAAATCTAGATGTGCTGCACATGAATGAAAGCGAGGAGCTGAGTGGGCCCACTTTTGCAATATTTGAAGTTTATAATATTAAATTCTGATGTTCATACGTTCCACCGCAGAACTCGATGGAGGTGAGTGAGCCTGCAGGGCTGTTAGGATCAGCCAGCAGCTCCTCCACTGGGACGCCAATAGACACCACTCTAACAGGATCAGGATACGTCTCATCAAACACTGCCCGCAGACCCTGTATGGCTTTAGCTGCTGCAAGGGGAGCATCCAGAGCATAAACCACCTAAAGAAAGAGAGAGAATATTTCAAATTGTGAGAGAAATTATGAAAGAAAACGAAAGTGTTCTTAGGGACACGTAAACTATGTATGTTTTCAACAGGATAACTTACAATAGGTTATCGTTTTGTTTTCAGAATATCTGCACTGTGAATACTTGTGGAGAAAGTTTCAAGCGGTATGAATACGAATGTTTGAAAACATCTTTGAAAAAGCCTGTTGAATGGACTTGACCTTGGCGTCACGAATCAAGTTGGAGGCGATCTCTTCTGTGCGGTGCACTTCATCTGTGCTCATTGCACCTTTAGCTGTGAAGTCAAAGCGCAGTCTGTCTGGAGCAACCAGAGAGCCCCGCTGATCTGCCTCTCCCAAAACTGAACGCAAAGCAAAGTTAAGGATGTGTGTGGCGGTATGGTTACTCATGATGGGCCTACGACGAGCCTGAGAGAGAAAAAGAAAGGGGAATCATGTTGCATTCTGTGCTCTCTATAAATGTTCATAACATCCTATCCATCTATCTTTTTTGTCTAGACCAAATGCTGTAAAAACATTTTTAGAAGTCATTTCGTTACATACCTCATCCACATGCAGAGTTAGACGGTCTCCAACCTTCAGTGTGCCGTATACTGTACCAATATGCAGCACGTATCCTCCACGCACCTGAGTATTCTTCACAGTGAACTCCATCCTCTGAAGCAGCAAAATAAAACATGACAGCAAAATGAATCATAACTCAACTAAGCAGTTCAGCTTCTTTCTACAACCGTTATCAGTTTCTTACATCCTCAGCAGAGTCGTTTTCTTGGAGCATGTAGCCTTCATCAAAGCTCTGCCCACCCTGCTCGGCATAGAAAGAGGTCTTGTCGAGCAGCACTCCGCACTCTTGACCTGTGGTCACCTCATCAACAAATGCACGCTCCCTCCTGAGAGCCAACACTGTGGCCACTGCCTGTTTAAACTCTGAGAGGGACACACAATATCACAGGCATGAAAACCTACACGTAAAAACCAACAGGAATAGCTAAGGTGTAATTCGTACCATAGTTGCCATTATCATCTGATGTGTACTTGTACTTGGGGCTGTCGTCAGTAGCAGTGACACCTTTGTTTCTGAGCTCTTCAATGGCATAGATGTCCAGCATGATGTGGTCCTCATCCCCAGAGCCTTTGCCCTGAGACTTCAACTGTGTACAAATGTTTTTATTTAGACCCATTTACATTAACAAAACACTTATTGTTATCAGTTACTATTGGATATATATATATATATATATCTCAGCTGATACAGGATTTTTAATTGTGCATGCTCATTTTTGACTATTTTACATTTAGATTAGCTTTGCCATCATTATAAATAAAACAGTCAAAATAAAATTCTCTGCGTTTTAATTTCTATGAAATTATTCTGTGCTTAATGAAAATTGCACTGCATAAAAAGAATGAACTGATTTCCACCTGAGCAGCTTTCTTCTCCTCCTCAAAGGCCTCCCTGTCCACCTCCATTCCCCTTTCCTCAGCGATCAGTGCTGTGAGGTCCAGAGGAAAACCATATGTGTCGTACAGCAGCCAGGCTGTGTCACCTACACAAAACAATGACATATATAAGAAGAAATAAAAATGTAATATCAGCTTTAGAATGTGGATTTACAGTTGATTTTAGCATGAGGACAT
>RJVU01048406.1:5431838-5543747 GCA_003731715.1 Anabarilius grahami | reverse complement strand
TACAATACTACAAAAATAGTTGTAATTTCTTTGCTTCCAAATGTTAAACCATAGAGGTTTTATTTTGGCAGAAAAACACAGAGAAAGCTTAAAGCCTTTCTTCCGTTGACAACAAATTTATAAACAATTCTTATTACAATTTTGGGTAGATGGTTGGCGAGTGTTGCGTTTTATAAATGCATGTTAAAAGCAACCCAAACTCCTTCCCTCCAATCATTTAAAAAACTCAAATGACCTATTCTGGATTCAAAATTGTGATTTTCGCCAAAAGGTGACAAGTTTCAATCCCTGCACCTCATCAAAGGGCGTTTGGCTCGGCACCTGGCTTGTTTAGAGAGTTTGTTTTGGAACCTGGTGTGTTTTCACTGTTAGTTTGGTTCACTTAGGCATATATGAATACGGCAATTACATTTGGATCTGAACCAAAACATCACTCCAAGATCGCCTGAATGTATATCATATATACAGTATATGACAGCTACAGATAAAGCCACAATAAGCTTGTGGAGCGAACTTGTCAATCCATCTTGATGGATAATTCCAAAAAAACTCTGACTAATAAAAGGCAGTGTTATGCACATGAGACTTACATAAACACATTTTAGCGAATAGAACCAAGAAGAAAATGCTACATTGTAACAAATTAAGTCCCTGTTTCGGAACAAATCAAATAATCTACAGGTCTGAAAATGCCCTAAGAGAAACTCTTTGTGGTAGTATGTGCTTTACCTGGTATAGTCGTGCTGTCTCCAAGACTCTGGATCTTGCGGTCCAGAATACGTCGTCCCCTGCTAAGGGTTTTGAGGAACTGTGCCTCTTCCTCATTGATGATGTCCTTTACCATATCAGGATCTTTCCGTAACTCTGGGAAAGCATCACCCTGTAGAGAGCCATGAATCATTAAATGGCCAACAAAGATAGAACTGAAACTGTATTTATTGAATGAGCGTTTCAATATTGCAGGGGCTGCCACTTTAAATAAACCGTTCCTTATGCACAAAGTGATGAGGGAAAAAAATTGTCAGAGGCCTTACCAGGGACTCAACCACTACATCTACTAAGGAGGCGAAGAAGCCCCTCTGTGCACCCAGCTTCTCGTGAGAGTATCGCACTGCACGACGCAGAATTCTCCTCAGCACATACCTGCGAACACAAAAACAGACATAGGTCACATAAACATATATTGAGTATATATATCAAATACATGGAAAACAAAAACACCATCATCTCACCCTCTGCCTGTGTTGTCAGGTCTGCCGCCATCAGACAAGGCAATAGTAATGGTGCGGGCGTGATCAGCCAGAACACGGTATGCCATGTCGATACCATCTGTGTCTTCTGCACCAACCTTTCCTGTGTATGCCCTGGCACCTGTGCCCTGATAACCAAGAACATTTTTTCAATTACAAGCAAAAGAGAGTTTGTTCATGTTTCATATGCTTTTCTATGATTGTACCTTCTGAATGGCTTCAAAATAAGGGATGAACAGATCAGTATCATAGTTGGACATCTTGTTTTGCAGCACAGAGACCAGGCGCTCCAGTCCCATCCCTGTGTCAATGCTCTTCTTGGGCAGAGGTTTTAGCACCGTCTCCGACTCCCTGCATGGAGAGGCCAAGACGTATGTGTTTAGAACAACATGTGCATATTAACAGTATCTTTGTGTAAAGAATTAGAAGTTGCAAGATGGCACCAATGTTAAAATTCTGGCCAATAATGAATATACACTACCGTTCAAAAGTTTGGGTAGGTAAGATTTTTTAAAATGTTTTTAAAAGTTTTGAAAGTCTCTTATGCTCACCAAGGTTAAATTTATTTGATCAAAAGCTTAAGAGATATTGAAATGTAATTTAATCATGTGAAGGCAAAGCTGAATTTTCAGCATCATTACTCCAGTCTTCAGTGTCACATGATCCTCCAGAAATCATTCTAATATGCTGATTTGGAGCTCAAGAAATATTTCTTGTTATTATCCATTTTGAAATCAATTGCTGCTTGTTTTTTTAGGTTTGATGAAAATAAAGTTAAAAGAACAGCATTTATTTAAAAGAGAAATGCTTTATAACATTACTTTACTGTAATTTTTTATTTAATGCAATTCAAATTATATATATAGGCTATTATATATGAAGTTGATAACTGATAACTAATAAATGGCTAATACTAAAATTGATACTACACCAAAACAATCATTTAATTCATCCATTCACTGAACAAATCAAACATTTAAATTGATGTTTTTAAAGATTAATCAATCTACTTAATATTAAATATCCAAAATCAGCTGATACTGATAAATAAAAAAAAAACTTTGATTTCAGCCAATAACTGATATAATACTGATATATTGTGCATCCCTATGAACAATAAATTACATAAGAAGTGTCTCTAAAAATAATATCTCTAAGTATGTGCTGACATTTTAGTGAAGTGAAATGTGGCCAAGTATGGTGACCCATACTCGGAATTTGTGCTCTGCATTTAACCCATCCAAGTGCACACACACAGCAGTGAACACACACACCGTGAACACACACCCGGAGCAGTGGGCAGCCATTGCTGCGGCGCCCGGGGAGCAGTTGGGGGTACGGTGCCTTCACTCCCCTCACCGACAATCCCTGCCGGACCTGAGACTCGAACCCATGACCTTTGGGTTACAAGTCTGACTCTCTATCCATTAGGCCACGACTGCCCACATTAACATTTTAATAAAGTGTTTACCATTGTTAGCTAAAGTTAACAAGGAGCTGTAGTTTACCTGTTGAACTGGATGAACACCAGGTTCCAGATTTCAAGCACATTCGGGTCATCCATGTTGACCAAGTGGGCGGCATCTCTGCCTCCAATGCGATCAAAGTGGATCTCGCTGCATGGACCACAAGGACCAGTGTCACCCATCTCCCAGAAATTATCTTTCATACTGCCAGGCAGAATACGGCTCTCCTCCATTCTGGGACAGAGTTGAGACAAACAAAAAATATTTGACTATTTCACATCAAAAACTTAATATACCTTGTACATATTTTTTACTCACCCCAAGTCCAGCCAGATCTGCTTGCACTCCAGGTCAGGCTCCAGGCCTGCATCAGCATGACCACCAAAATAAGTCACATAGAGGCGCTCAATAGGAATGCCAAACTCCTGTGTCAGCAGCTCTATTGCCATCTTGCAGGCCAGGTGCTAGATATAGAACGAGCAAGACAGAAATGAAGGGATGCTAAGAGAAAAGGCCAAAATTAGTTTTTCATTTATCATTTTAGCAGCACATAAAGTACTATGAAGAAATACGCCATGAGTTTACAATATACAACACCTTTCTCGCCATCTCTTACTTTAAAATAATCTCCAAAGGACCAAGAGCCCAACATCTCAAAGAAAGTGTGATGGTACACGTCTTTGCCCACATCATCAAGATCATTGTGTTTGCCGCCAGCACGAATGCACTTCTGTGTGTTTGCAGCACGCCGAAGTCTGGCCATTGGGTGGGACGGGTCGATGGTGTTCAGGAAGATGGGCTTGAACTATTATGAAGATGGAGGTGACAATTAATTTTCTCTAACAAATGAAAGGCCATTTATTTAACTAGGTTCAAATCTCCTTACCTGGTTCATCCCAGCATTGGCAAAGAGCAGAGTGGGATCATCTAGCGGAATGGTGGCTGATGAGTGGACATACTGATGCTCATGACGGCGGAAGAAGTCGATGAACTTCTCACGGATCTGTGCAGCAGTCAGCGAAGAGTCCATGCTGGTTGTGTTTTTCTCGGTGGACTAGGGATATATACAAACACACAGTGAGTCAGAAACCGGTTTTACAAAAACAACGGGTGGAGTTAACATGCAGCTGCTTTGTAGTGCTGTTAATTGTCAATCAAGAATGTGTTATGGACATCTGCTGCCTGTAAGAACACCAGGCACACCTCACGATCAACGCATCCATACCGGGACATTCAAGAGATGAACCCAGTTGGTGAAGAAGCAAAGCTTGCAAACCCACCAAACAGACAAAATCCTCTCTGCTAGGCAAAGACATGCAGAGAAATTATGCCAGTGGAAAACACAACTAAAGTTGAATTTTTCCCACTATCCCTGACAAACCGGAAGTCTTTCATTTTCAGTATAGAGTGCAACTGCATCATATGTCAGAGCACCTGCCCACATGGCTATGGCTCTGACAGGATGGGATGTATTATAATCAAAACTATGAGTGGAAGTGAGAATTGCCAGTGTTTTACCACTAAAACATCATTCTTTTAATACTATTTATGTAAAATGGCAGTTGAATATAATATTTTATAATAATTTAATCATTATTTACGTTGATTAGTCCTCGAAAACTACTGTTTTTCTTCCAGATGTATTAGGTCATCTGTGGATATATTAATACATTCACTATTTTTTTTAAAATCATTAATTTTACTATGGTGAATAATTGGAGGGTAGTGGCTATTTCACAACGATTTTGAAGGTTTCGTGCAACTGCCACTAGGACAATTGTATGCGAATGTCCTCACTGGAGTATTGAAGGAAGCTCCTCAGCAGGTGGAGCCAGTATGCAGCAAACAATAGACATCCCTGAAGTAATTACAGCCACTCCCATTACATCTAATCCAAAACATAAAGACATCTTTTTCCACATGACAACTACATAACCACTCTAGCCATGCATGCCAGAAACCGCATCCATTGTGAATTAATGAACTGCTTCAACATCTGCACCCTGAGAACCAGAATTCCCTTGCTATAATGACGTGGATTTAAAATAGTTATTTTAAAATATAGCTTAACTTGATTTACAATCAATATACACATGCTTAAAAATAAGGAACAATTTTCACTTGTCCTGTCAATGTTTTTACTGGACCCACTGCAAAAATTATATTTTTATATCATGTTTTTATGTGTGTCAGAATATATATTTTGTTTTTTTTATTTACGTTTTCTTTGCAAAATAATACTAATATAACTTAAGCTGTAGATTTCAACCTTCTCTAAATTATTCTTCCAAGACTATCACAAATTATAACATTTCATTGAATACCATGATTAAATCATCAAAATTTGACAACCCTTACAAAAATAAAGCCACGCATGGCCAATCAAAAAATGTAAGATGTGGTGATGCTCATGTTACTTAATAGGATGAATCACTTGTGTTATATATTTCCCAATTTGTATGCCAGATCGAATAAAAGCTTTTGCTAAATGAATGAATGTAATCTATAAGAACTATAATAATGTAACATTGACAGCTATATATATTCATATACTGTAAATACATGAATTGCTTTTATTATATTCCCTCAAGTCAGTTTGAATAGGAGTGTCTGCTAAATTAGTAAATGCAAATGTAAGGATGACGCAGCGCTACCAAGAAGCACAGGGCTGTGAAGTTTAGTAGCCTTTTATTAACATACTAATAAAAACATTACTGAGATTAAATCTAATTTCAAGCAAAGACCTGGGAAAGACTGCAGCAAAAAACAAACAAACAAAACTTCAATTTCAAAAGAAAATACTGGCCCTGTGGGACATCCTTATTGTTGAGTCCTGGATAAAAATATTAAACAGTGTAAAATGCATCAGACAATGCTTTATGAAGGACAAGAAACGGGCACATAACATGATGCACCAACATTAGTAAGCAAAACAAGTCAACAGACCATGTCCTGCACACAGTGAGGTTCACCTGACAACAGAAGAAAGCTTTGGCACATAAAAATGTGAGATGAAGAGCCATAGATAATGATGCTCTGTGATCCTAGAGGAAGTATAACACGATTTACTACAATAACAATGCCTGCAAAACATCATTCCAATGAATACTGAACTATATAAATGCAAATGATAGTTTTCACACATACATAAATAAAAACTGTAATCAGATTTTTTTTGCTGCACTGCTTTAACAAGTGCACTGACATAGGCCAAACCCCTATAGACCACAGTATGATGCAAGCTAGTGCTGACTTATGCACATCAACATCTCCATCATGATTGGCATTATCGGGATTCTGTACTAGACAAGTAACTAATTCCTTATGTTAAGGTAACATACAAAAAGCGCGGAAGAGTAAAGTCTTTCAGATTTATTTTACAATAGCATGCTTCCTCTAAGCACGAGACAAGGCTAAGCTGACGATCCAGTCATTCACTAAAACACCATGTAACTGGATATACAGTCTCATGATACAGGACATAAAGACATATAGTAATAACGAATTGCATATAACGTCATGAAACAAATAAAAAGCTAATGAAACTTACGAATAATAATCTTATAGCCGCTTCAGAAGCCAGTCACACTACTTTCCACGCCGGTTGAAACCAAAAGGAGAGTCGACGAAGTACCGCCCACAACATAGATGATTGGTTCAGGAAGAGCGATGTTTCAGTGTACGTAGTTTCTATTGGTTTAGGATGCTGTCGATCAAGACAAAGACGGGACTGGATATGTCAACTGTGCAAAGGACGGAACTGGATGATGCAATGATAAAGTAACAGTGCAGTGATATTTACGTTCTTGTCGTTATTTTGTCATACAATAGTTATTTACAATCTGCTTTTTCTTCTGGTTTATAAGAATTTCTGCTAGGTTCTTCTAGAATCAAAGCAACAACACTGCTCTAAATAATGAACTGTTATATGTTTCAATAGATCATTATGCGTGGTGATCTATAACTTTCTTTTCTTCATCATCATCAGTCGAAAAGTAATTAAGGTTTTTGAGGAAAACATTCCAGGATTTTTCTCCATATAGTGGACTTCAATGGGGTTCAATGGGATGAAGGTCCAAATTGCACTTTCAGTGCATCTTCAAAGGGCTCTACACGATCCCAGTCGAAGAATAAGTGTCTCTACACGATCGGTCATTTTCTAAACAATTTTTTAAAAATTATATACTTATTAACCACAAATGCTTGTCGTGCACTAGCTTCCACGACTTTACTCATTACAGAATCACGTTGGAAAGGTCATGCATTATGTAGGTGGAAGTACTGACCCAGTGTTTACAAAGAGAATGTGCAAGTAAAACGACCTTTACAAAAAAAAAAAAAGGTAAAACAACAATTTCGGACGATTTTGAAGTTGAAGGAGAAATTGAAATGGAGTTTTTCGCCCTACCACGGTAGTTCCACCTACGTCAAGCATGACCTTTCCAACGTGATTATGTAATGCGTGGCAAGCACAAGATGAGCATTTGTGGTTAAAAAAAGTGTACAAATTTTTATTTTTTAGAAAATGACTGATTGTTTCGCTAGATAGATCCATATTCCTCGGCTGGGATTGTGTAGAATGCTTTGAAGCTGCACTGAATCTGCAGTTTGGACCTTCAACCCGTTGGTCCCTGTTGAAGTCCACTATATTTAGAAAAATCCTGGAATGCTTTCCTCAAAAACCATAATTTATTTTCAACTGAAGAAAGAAAGACATAAACATCTTGTCATGGGGGTGAGTAAATTATCAGGAAATTTTAATTCTGAAGCGATCTAATCCTTTAAATTAAAACAAAAAGTACTTTATATTGTGTATTTGGGAGGAACAGTAAGCTTTTCCTCACAGCAGGTGGCGATCAAGCTCTTGTTTATTTACAGACAACCCCAAATTCTTCTTTCATAAGGGATCAGGATTAGTAGAAAACAGATATGAGTTTTTTTTTGCCATATGAGACAGTTGATCATTCACATGACAATAATGGTGCCACTATTTACTCAGAAATGTGCCTGTAATAAATGTCACCTGCTCGCTAAGGTTACTTTTTAGCTATCATCATTATATAAGTCACATTTACTTCTTAAGTCTTCGGTTCCATTTGTCAAATGCTACAAATGCAAGATCAAATGAGCATGCATACATTATAATATAGCCAAACCTAAAATAACATTGATAAACAGTGATAAACAACAAGATGGACACATATAAAACATATATCTTGCAGTCATATTTACATGCAAGTATATTTTTTATTATTACATAACATTTATTTCAAACACAACAACAGCATTATACAGAAAGTACAATAAACAATTGTTTCAAAATTATTATTAGATCAAACCAACTAAAAAATGCCAGAATGTATTCACAGGACTGGCTGGGCATTTTACATGTAGAAAAATAGCTTTTGTGATTCTTATATTCAATGTCTGCATGAAAGCATGCAAAGATATAATCATAAAGTAATCATAAAGGAAATGTTGCATGCTCTTTATATAAACAAATAGCAAACAAAATGTAACAAGCAAAACAGCTGTCATCAAGCCAAGTTTAGTGCTTTACAACACACTAAATGATTTATCGTTCTCTGAATTGTACACACTTGTCTAGATTTCTGAGACAGCATTCATATTCCGCTTTTTTGTCCGAACAATGATAGAGGCTTCTCCCTTGACATCTCTCAGTCTGTCCGAGTCAAAGTCGACAAGCAGTTTCCTCAGGCCAGCACGGGTGGGTTTGAAGGAGAATTTAACTGTCACAGCCTGACCAGGTTCAATCTTACCACTAGAGAAAGAGAGACATATAGACATTAACAGTCAACCATAAGGATGCACTTTAGAAAATGTATACTGGATCCTAGAATTCTTTCTTGTGTCATTTCTAAAACTAGTACATACTGTGTTTTTATTTCTCTGGCCTCTGTTAGTCCTGCTCCCTCCACGGTAAACACACCTCCTTGAAGACTAACAGGCAAAGGATTGGTGAAGGAGATGTGCGCTGTCAGTTTACGGGATACAATCGCATTTCCGATAATCTGAAATGTAGAACAAATGTGGGTATTAGTAAAATTGTTCAGGAGAGCCTCTCTCATCATTTACTCACTCTCATGCCATCCCTGATGTATGAAACTTTCTTTCTTCAGATAAACAAAAATGGAAATTTTTAAGAAAATAATTCATTTCTGCGAGTTCATATAATGTCATTGAATGGGTGTCACTCGGTTGACGCACACACAGTGACCCTACGACCCCAGTGGATGAATTAATGTCGTCTGAAGCTAAATATACTAATATTTTTAACTGTTTTTAAACTGTTCATGAGAGGGACGTTGTGACATGTGACGGAAGTGCTTTCCTCTGTGTTTCCGCGTTACTTCTCACGCAAACTTCAAAACGCACTTATGTTTATGTCAAGCTGAACCTGTGAACACACCAAGACAGTTTATATGCTTTATAGTTTCAGAAGATTCATCACAATTGCTGTGTGTGTTTTTTCAAGTGTAAATCGAGCGGCACCCATTTACTTGCATTATTTTTTGATTATTTTCCTTTGTTTGTGTTGAAGATAGAAAGTTTTATACACTGGGGATGGCATGAATGCGAATAAAATGATAAGATAATTTTTTTTACCTTAATATGAAGTGCTGGCATTTTCAAGGGGATGTTGACTTCTTGCAGGATGATGTTGTCTTGATCAGTGGGTTGGAGGAGGGCTGTGACCCTTATCATGTGATGTTCGGACACACACGACCCATAATGGTCATACTGAAGTCGCAATACTTCTTTATGAGCTAAAAAGTGATGCAAAGATATTTTAGGAATTACTGTCAAAGGGCCCTAAATGAGAGGTGAAATTTGTTTGCAGATGCCACTATGTGCAACATAACTCAGGGAACTAAGTTTGCTAGTCTTCTTACCTTTGTGAGCTGGCACTGTGAGAGAGGTCGTCTTTCTCTGGCACTCTCCGCGGTGGATACTATTATAGGTTATTGCGTTTGACATGACTGTGAGTTTTGCATCTGTGTCCTCCCTGCCAGCGTTATACACCTCTATGATCACGTCAAAGTCTGTCCCGTGGATAGCTGGGGCGTGCTTGATAAAAAGCTCAAGCTCTCCTGGGCTTTCGTTCTTTTGGCCCACTTGTCTTCCTGCTTTTTTATAAACCTCTCGCTCCTTCATTGAGCCTGCGGTGGGACAAAGCATTTGAATGTGATTAATATCACCTGTCAAAATTTCAGAATCAGTTGGCATGAATAAAATGATTTTCTTAATAGGTCTTGTTGTGAATAATTTGCTAGTGAAATGTATTTCCTTTTTATGCCAGTATCATCAAGACCTCTTATTTTTCAACCCAAGAGAAACAATTTTAATAATATCTAATAAATTTTGTAATATAAATTAACAAAAATAATAAATGTTTCTGGTACAATATAATGCTTCAGGTACAATAGAATATGAGACAATGAACTTCAAGTCACCATGAAATCAAAATGGACAATTCTTGTTTTTTTATGGAATATTACAGTATTTATTATAAATGATTTATCCAATTATCCAATTAATTCCCGATGGAGAAAATCAAGTCCCGTTCTACATTTTTTCTTGTTTGAGAAGGCGTTTCACTCAGTTATATGCCACAATTGCGAAGAAACAATTATCGCAACTTCAGTTCTCTGTTCTGATATTAAAGCCGGCCTTAAAGTGTTAGTTCCCACAAAAATGAAAAATCTCTCATTAATTACCCACCCTCATGTCGTTCCAAACCCGTAAGACCTTCGTTCATCTTTAGAACACAAATAAAGATATTTCTTATGAAATCCGAGAGCTCTCTGACCCCTCCATAGACAACAATTAAATTACCATTTTCAAGGCCCAGAAAGGCAGTAAAGACATCGTTGAAATAGTCCATGTGACTACAGTGGTTCAACTTTAATTTTATGAAGCAACAAGAATACTTTTTGTGTGCAAAAACAAAACAAAAATAACGACTTTATTCAACAATATCTTCTTTTCCCTGTCATTCTCCTACGCTGTTTACTTTACACGTGATCACCACGACGCATGCGTGTGATGCTGACGAAGGAGCCGGCCAATAATGAGTCGCCGTTCTGACGCAGAACCCGGAAGCGCTGCAATTTGTCTACAACGTAAACAGCGTAGGAGAATGACAGGGAAGAGAAGAAATTGTTGAATAAAGTCATTATGTTTGTTTGTTTTGTTTTTGTTCACAAAAAGTATTCTCGTCGCTTCATAACATTAAGATTGAACCACATGGACTATTTTAACGATGTCTTTACTACCTTTCTGAGCCTTGAAAGTGGTAATTAAATTGCTGTATATGGAGGGGTCAGAGAGATCTCGGATTTCATAAAAAATATCTTAATTTGTGTTCCGAAGATGAATGAAGGTCTTACGGGTTTGGAACGAAATGAGGGTGAGTAATTAATAACAGAATTTTCATTTCTGGGTGAACTAATGCTTTAATATCAGAACAGAGTGTCACAGATCAAAAATGAGTTTAGTTCAATATAAAGTGTTTAAATAAAGTTGAAACAAATGAGTAGATTTGACAGGTTGCTTGTTGGACATTACCTTCAGGATATTTGTAATTAGCAGTAATGTCCTCTCTGAAGTCTCCATACACACTCTTAGTGCTAATGTTCCGTCCAATCATTTTACTGTTTTGGGACACTTGAGATCGTTCCCCATCCGGATGAACAATCCAGACAATCAGATCTGCGTTCACCTCGGAAAACACAAATGGGGTGTCGTACTTCAACCCCACCTCTCCCTCCTTGACTGCACGGACTGGACAAGGCCCACAGCAGAAAACTCCTGTAAAAACATGGAAGCAGAGGATGTAGGAAAACTAGCTAATATTCCAGTTTGATGCAACAGGAGATAGGAGAAAGAAGGCATTCTTTTGATTTTCTTGTTTGTTTGTTTTTACTTTAAGGAGTAAAGCTTATTTATAAAGATTACCATCACTCCTTTCTTGAGGCGTTGGATCTAGCACCTGCCATTCATTGTAACCTTCTGGGAGGTCATCACGTTTCATCCAGGACTCAACCCAACAGTGGTAATTCCTGAAAAAAAGGATGAAGCTTAAAGATTAAGAACTAAAGAGGAGAATGTTATTTTTCAGAGTTATTCTTTCATAACTTGGGAAACTTAATGGGGTTATAACTTATGTCTTAAAGGTATAGTTCACCCAAAAACGAAAATTCTGTCATTGTTTACTCACCCTCAAGTAGTTCCAAACCTGTATGAATTTCTTTGTTCTGCTGAAGACATTTGGAAAAATGTCAGTAACCAACCAGATCTCACTGACATAGTATCTATTGTTTCTACTATGGTAGTAAATGGGGGGTGAGATCTATTTGGTTACAGACATTTTTTCAAATGTCTTCCTTTGTGTTCAGCAGAACAAAGAAATTCATACAGGTTTGGAACTACTTGAGGGTGAGTAAATGATGACAGAATTGTCATTATTGGGTAAACTATCCCTTTAAGTATCAACTTTGTCTCAGATCTTTCTCCTAAAATTGCTTAGAAGAAATAAAAATAGGCAGAAATGAAACAACTGTTTCATACAGAAAGGGTTTAGACCTTCAAATTTTATGTGGATATCATAACATACCAGATGCTGTCCTTCCTGCCTTCAGACACACTTTCAAGTTGATCATTGACAAGGTAATCCACAGAAATGTTTGCATCAGTGTCATGAGCAGATGAGTAATTAGTGATGCATCTGGTTGGAATGCCAAGACAGCGAAGGACTGTGGAAAGGCGACGTTACAGATCACGTGTGAGACATAGACAGAAATATTAAGACTATGCTATTCTGAATTTAGAAAATAATTAACCGCTCTGATAGTTCAGTTCAGTTCAGAGAAGAATTTTTCGAACTAACACCGACTATTCATTAAAGGAACGAGCTCATTAATTCGGGAATCAGACTAGTGGTTGCACTGTATGTTTTTGATTCATTAAAAGGACTCATAAGAGTCACTTGTTCAAGAATCAGACTGCTGTTTTAAATCACTAAAACGAACCGTCTCATAACAGTCATTAATCCAACTTGTAGTGTATTTGATTCACTATACAGAACCAGCTCATAGACATTTGTTCATGAATTGGGCTGCCCTGATTGCCTTATACACTTTTGGTTGACAAAGAAGAACCGGCGAGTCATTTGTTCGTGAATCTGGCTGCCCTGTTTACATTGTACATTTTTAATTCACTAAGAAGAATCGGCGGTTCATGAATTGGACTACACTGGTCACGCTGGATGCATGCAGGCTGTAAGGACAACACAACATAAATACATTTCCTGCCACTATTTTATGGTGCATGGTCTTTTCATTGCATCACTGCAAACCCTGAGCTCAGGTAAAATACTTTTTTTTTTGTCATACTGCTGAAGATACAGCAGCAGGAGAGAAAAGTGGTGCAGGAAACAATGACATTGTTTTTCTCACCTGTGCAGGCCACTCCTGTGAACACCCAGCACTGCCCATAACGCACTTTCTGTCCTCCACCCTCACTCCAGCGCCTTAGGATGGGCACACTGCCAGTCCAATGTGTGGGTGCCACCCCATCACCATACTCTCCATCCCAGCGCCCAGACACCACCCCCCGGTCATCATTAGCATTCACCTATTAATGCAGATTTTATGTATGTATGGTAGAGTGTAGTTTAATTCGGTAAAAACATAATTTATGCTTCAGCAAATATGATTATAACAAGGGGTGGAGGCAATGAATGGCCATGTTGAAAGATGCCTTACCATGGCAGTAATAGTCCTGCTAACATAAACAGGACTTGCTCTGTTGACAATATCCATCTCTGAATTTTTCATGGCTGCAGGTGAATTGTCCAGCACTTCAAAGCAAATATCCACCACATCTTTCTCAAACTGTTTGAAAAAGAGAATGCAAAGGATATGACTATCTGGTTTTTCTTGCATTATTATATAAAGTAGGCCTACCAAGGGGTATAGAGGTTTTCTTAAAGGAATATTCGGAATAAAATACAGTTAAAGTTAAGCTGTAACATGCTGTTGATAGAAAATAATTCTGACTCAGTAAAAACAAAAACTTTCTTTAAAAAGCATGTATACAGAAGTGAATTTAAAATGGAAACTTCTATCCGCCTGTATGTGCATGAAAGCACATGTTTTGTTTGCATTGAGATTATAGTCTCAGCCTCAGATGTCACGCCCATGGACCGTTGTCTGAATGTCTGATGCATATGGCACACAAAATTGGAAATGCTTCAGAAATTTCAAGTCATCATCTGATTGGTTGAATTTTACAGGATTTCCTGGAGATGTGTGTCGCGTTCTTTAACAGTCCGCCTGGAAACAAAGATGCCGTGACGCCCCTCATGGAAAAGAATGCCGTCGTGTTTACAACTGTGACAATGAGCACTTATCCCCAGATAGCAACTTTGTGCCAGCCCAGATCCGGCCCACATCTGCCACGTGTGGTATGATGATCTGGGCCACATGTGGTGTGGAATGATGGCTCTTGGGCGGACCGCTCCTGTTTGCCAGATCCGAGCCACAAGCAGGCCATAGCAATGCCGAATGTCAGCAAAGAAATAAACCAAAACTGGAACTTATCTGAGCCACAAAATCCTTATATATTATTTATAGAATCATCTTAGCATTAACAAGAGTGTTAACAAGCAGAATCACTGAAGGAAAGAAGAGAACAGAAAAAAAGGAGACAAACAGACACACAGGAGCTACAGCTGACTTCAGCCACAGCCTTAGATGAAATCAACTGAAGATAAAAATACATTAAATCTATAATTGACTATCTATCAAATCTATCAAATTGACGTCAGTTTTTTTACATCAAATTGACGTCATTTGCCTCAATGCCGTCTAGCAATAGCAGTGATGTAAATGAAAATTATTTACATGATTTGATCAGCAACTGATTGGACAGATTTGACCCAAATGTCACATCTAACCAATCACCTGCTTATTTATTTTCTTGTGGGCCAATGAGGGTCTTCTTTTTGTTCGTGCTGAAGTAAATTTAAAATAATAAAGAAAATAGTCTGGCCAATCCGGGGCCCCTGCACACGTGGGGCCCCTAGGTTGCAGCCTAAGCAAGCCTGTGCGTTACTCCGCGCCTGGCTTGGAACAATAGTACAAAACTCCCAGCATGCATCACAGCATGAATAAATTATGCAGCTGAATTGTCCTATTATTTTCTTTAATTCTAACTATTTGCTTTTAGTTTTGCTGTGGTTTTTGTTCTGTCTTTTAGTAGCTTTCTGTGATGTCCAGAATTGATCTGATTGTCTGAATATTTTGTCAGAATCAGAATCAGAAAGAGCTTTATTGCCAGGTATGTTGTTTACACATACTAGGAATTTGTTTTAGTGTCAGAAGCTCCACAGTGCAACAGAGTGACAGCGACAAGACAAGACACATAATAAAAGGAATAAAATAATAATATACGAATTTACAAGATAGACAAAGTGCAAAAAAAGCAAAAAACAATATATAATATAGACAATTGTATGTGCAGTTATGTGTGCAAATTTGAAGTATAAGTAAGTGTTTTAAGTAAATGATGTGTAATAGTGTAATAGTGTTGTGTGTTCCATGTTTGTCAAGTGTTCATGAGATGGATTGCCTGAGGGAAGAAACTGTTCCTGTGTCTGGTCGTTCTGGTGCTCAGGGCTCTGTAGCGTCGACCAGATGGCAACAGTTCAAAGAGGGAGTGTGCTGGATGTGAGGGGTCCAGAGTGATCTTCTTTGCCCTTTTTCTCACTCTGGATAAGTACAGTTCTTGGAGAGTGGGGAGGGTTGTGCCAATGATTCGCTCAGCAGACCGGACTACCCTCTGTAGTCTTCTGAGGTCAGATTTGGTAGCTGAGCTGAACCAGACGGTAATTGAAGTGCAGAGGATGGATTCAATGATGGCAGAGTAGAACTGTTTCAGCAGCTCCTGTGGCAGGTTGAACTTCCTCAGCTGGCGAAGGAAGTACAACCTCTGCTGGGCCTTTTTCACAGTGGAGTCAATGTGAATGTCCCACTTCAGGTCCTGTGAGATGGTGGTGCCCAGGAACCTGAATGACTCCACTGCAGTCACAGTGCTGTTTATGATGGTGAGTGGGGGGAGAGCAGGGGGGTTTCTCCTGAAGTCCACGATCATCTCCACTGTCTTGAGCGTGTTGAGCTCCAGGTTGTTAAGACTGCACCAGACAGCCAGCTGTTCAACCTCCAGTCTGTAAGCAGACTCGTCTCCGTCCCGGATGAGGCCGATGACTGTGGTGTCGTCCGCAAACTTCAGGAGCTTGACAGAGGGGTCTTTAGAGGTGCAGTCGTTGGTGTAGAGGGAGAAGAGCAGTGGGGAGAGGACACAGCCCTGAGGGGCGCCGGTGCTGATGGTGCGGGTGCTGGATGAGAATTTTCCCAGCCTCACTAGCTGCTGCCTGTCTGTCAGGAAGCTGGTGATCCACTGACAGACAGAGGTGGGCACGGAGAGCTGAGTTAGTTTGGGCTGGAGGAGTGATGGGATGATGGTGTTAAAAGCAGAGCTGAAGTCCACAAACAGGATCCTCACATAAGTCCCTGGTCTGTCCAGATGCTGGAGAACATAATGCAGTCCCATATTGACTGCATCATCCACAGACCTGTTTGCTCGGTAAGCAAACTGCAGGGGGTCCAGTAAGGGTCCAGTGATGTCCTTCAGATAAGCCAGAACCAGTCTTTCAAATGACTTCATGGCCACAGACGTTAGAGCCACAGGTCTGTAGTCATTAAGACCAGTAATTTTGGGTTTCTTTGGGACGGGGATGATGGTGGAGCGTTTGAAGCATGAGGGGACTTCGCACAGCTCCAGTGACCTGTTGAAGATCTTTGTGAAGATGGGGGCCAGCTGGTCAGCGCAGGTTTTCAGACAGGCTGGTGAAACGCTGTCTGGGCCTGGTGCCTTTCTTCTCTTGTTCTTTCTGAAGACCTGGCGCACATCATCTTCACTGAACTGAATTGTAGGTGTGGGGGAGAGGGGGGTTGTTGGAGGTGTGAATGGTGATGATGATGATGATGATGATGATGATGATGATGATGATGGTGATTTCTCAAACCTGCAATAAAACTCGTTCAGATCGTCTGCCAGGTGTTGATTTGCCACAGAGCTGGGGGATGGTGTCTTGTAATTGGTGATGTCTTTTAGACCTTTCCACACTGAAGCTGTGTCATTAGAAGAGAACTGTTTCCGAAGTTTATCAGAATAATTCCTCTTTGCCACTCTAATCTCCTTTTCCAGTGTGTATTTGGCCTGTTTGTACAAGACTCTGTCCCCTTTTCTGCGAGCATCTTCTTTGGCCTGACGGAGCTGGCTGAGTTTTGCAGTGAACCAGGGTTTGTCATTGTTGTAAGTGAAATGAGTCTTTGTTGTCACCATTGTTGAGATTCATAATGAAAAAACTGACCATCATTGTGCTCTCGTAACGAAATAAAACTGATTATCGTTGAAATCTCATACCTAAACAAAACTGACCATCATTGAAATCTCATAATATAACAAAACCGGCTGTCATTGAGATCTCGTAACCGAACAAAACCTACCATCACTGAAATCTCGTAGCAGAACAGAACCAATTAAATTAAACTGACCGTCGTTGAAATCTCATAATGGAACAAAGCTGATTGTCATTGAAATCTTGTAAGAAAACAAAACCAACAATTATTGAAATGCCTTAATAGAACAAAACAGGCCGTCACTGAAATCTCGTCAAGGAACAAAACCTACTGTCATTGAGATCTCATTGCAAAATGAAACGGATTGAGATCTTGCAACTGAACAAAACCGACCGTCACTGTTGTCACCATTGTTGAGATTCATACTGAAAAACGACAGTCATTGACATCTCGTAACCGAACAAAACCGACCATCTTTGAAATCTTGTAACGGAACAAAACCAGCTGTCATTAAAATCTTATTAAGAAACAAAGCCGCCTGACATTCAGATCTTGTTAGGAAACAAAACCAAGTGGCATTGAAATCTCGTAATGGAAAAAAATGGCTATTACTTAAATCTTGTAAAGGAACAAAATGGACTATCATTGAAGTCTCATAATCCAGCAAAACCGACCGTCATTGAAATCTCGTAATGGACCAAAACCAACTGTCATTAAAGGGATAGTTCACCCAAAAATGAAAATTTGATGTTTATCTGCCTACCCCCAGGGCATCCAAGATGTAGGTGACTTTGTTTCTTCAGAAGAACACAAATGATGATTTTTAACTCCAACCGTTGCTTTCTGTCAGCCGTATAATGCGTGTCAATGGTTAGTGAGGTCTGATCGCGCTCTGACAACGGCAGTGACACACTCATTGAAGTATAAGCGCGAGACATCACTTCTGTTGTCAGAGCGCGATCAGACCTTACTAACCGAGTGCTGAACGCAGTTAGACATAGTGGTGTATTAGAGGTAAAAAATTATATAAATACTGTTTCTCGCACAAACCGATCATTTCGTGTCTTAGGACATCTATGTGCTGTCATGAGCCGCAGGGTTTAATTTGGATTTGTCTATGCATGTTTTTTGACTCTTATAAATTGTGTTACCATTGACACAAATTATAAGACTGACAGACGGCAACGGTTGAAGTTAAAAACCATCATTTGTGTTCTACTGAAGAAACAAAGTCCCCTACATCTTGGATGCCCTGGGGGTAAGCAGATAAACATCAAATTTTCGTTTTTGGGTGAACTATCCCTCTAAAATCTTTTAAAAGAACAAAACATACCGTCATTGAAATCTAGAAGCGGAACAGAACCAATTGTCATTGAAATCTCAAAACAAAACCATCAACCATTGAGTTCTCAAAAGGAACAAAACTGACTGTCATTGAGATCTAGTAAAGGACCAAAATCATTGAAATTTCATAAAGAAACAAAACCGACCATCTTTAAAATCTCGCAAAGGAACTAAACCGACCATCGTTGAAATCTCATAACTGAACAAAACTGACCATCATTGAAATCTCGTAATTAAACAAAACCGACAGTTTGATTTGTTTCAAATTCAACCATCATTGAAATCTCATAACGGAACCAAACCGACTGTCATTGAGATCCCATAACCGAACAAAAACCGACCATCATTGAAATCTCATAAAGAAACAAAACCGACCATCTTTGAAATCTCGTAAAGGAACAAAGCAACAAAACCTACCATCATTAAAATAAATAAATAAGTGACAATCAAAAGTATCATGCTGCAATGCATGCTGGGAACAAAAATAGACAACTCCTAGCATGCATCACAGCATGAATAGATTATGCAGCTGAGTTGTCCTATTATTTTCTTTAATTCTAGCTATTTTCTTTTATTTTTGCTGTGGTTTTTGTTCTGTCTTTTAGTAGCTTTTTGTGGTGTCCAGAGTTGATCTGATTGTCTGAATATTTATTTGTCACCATTTTTGAGATTCATACGCTGATTGCCTATATCTTTGTTTGTCAGTGTAATTTACTGTTTTGGGCTCATTTTTTTTTATCTTCAATCTTATAACTGATTTCTGCAATGCAGTGCAATTCAAAAATATTAATGGCACATCACAATAATAACATTCAAATGACATCAGTAATTCATACTATAGTGGTCAAAATTTGAAGTGGATCAAAAAAGTTCATCATCCTAAGAAGAAGGTTTTAGGACAACTTTGATGAAAGGTTTTGATCCACTTCAAATGTTGACTACTGTATTTCACAAAGATTATAAAATCTTCATCTGATCTCATTTCAGTTTTCTTTGCTACTGCAAATGTGTTTCATAAACACACTGTCACAGCAGCCAGAGAAGACAAACATATTATAAGAGTTAAGAGTTCAACTAATGGAAACACCAATCACCATTGTGGTGACTTCAAATTAAAAACATGAGCGTTAAACTTCTGTTGATGAATGACAGAAATAAAGTCAATCTGGTTAGTAATATGTGAAGCTGTAATTCTGTTTGTGGAGTTGTTTAATCCTCCTCTGCTGAGATCTGGAGAGATTTAATGTCTTATTTTATCTTGAGTTGATTTCTGTGGCTGTGGCTGAAGTCAGTTGTAGCTCTTGTGTTTTTGTTTTTCTCTTTTTTTCTGTTCTCTTTCCTTCAGTGATTCTGCTTGTTAACAGGCTTGTTAATGCTAAGATGATTCTATAAATAATATATAAAGATTTTGTGGCTCAGATAAGGTCCAGTTATTTCTTTGCTCTTGGCTGACATGTGGCATTGCTATGGCCTGACATGTGGCATTGCTACTTGTGGCTCAGATCTGGCAAACAGGAGCCCAAGTGGCATCATTCCACGTCACAAATGGCCCAGATCATCATAAAACACGTGGCAGATGTGGGCCGGATCTGGGCCGGCACAAAGTTGCTATCTAGGATCAACTAAACACTAGATGTATGTGAATTATGTAAAGTACGCAGCATAGACGTCCAATAATTTTACACACCGCTCTGTTATTGTAGGGGCATCAACGTTACATTTTCAAGCCCCTAAACATGGCACAGAACAAAACGAACTGTGATTGGTTGCATTACATGTCAGTCAGATGGTCTCTGGGCAGTTCTTGGCCAATGAAAGCTGTTATGGAGTCCAGACCTTCTGCTGTCAGTCTGAAAGGTCTGGCTATGCAAGACTATTGAGATTATTAACAGTAAATGCTGTCCATAGTGCCTGACTTGCATTTTACAGAGAAAGCTTGGGACTTATAGTTCCCCCACCTAATCTTGTGTATCAAGTTTTTCTTGATCACCCTCGGACCTCCAATTTCTGTTTGACTGAAAGGGGACAGTCACTTGTTTGTGAGACAGACATTGTTTGATATCTACAGAGAGTGATTACCCATCAGACAAGCCCTCTGCGGTTCTCCTGCCACCAATCTGTCACAATTCACACTTTGCCTCATCTGAATTCCACCACCATGCAACATCACCCATAAATCCTGACTGTGTGTCAGTCATCTCAGGCCATGACACTTTCTCAGAGAGGACACTGACCACAAGATTGTCTAAACAGATGGGGCTGTATAAGTTTGGATCTTTGGTGAGCATGTGTGAATGCATTTGTAGGTTACCTGCCCAAAGTTCCAGGATACAGTAGTGATATCATCCCATGAGCCCTGGTACAAGATCCCGTTTTCATTTAAAATGTACTCCTGCAGCAGTTCCTCACTGGGAAGGTACACAGAGTCATCTACAGGAAGACATATATTAGAGCATTGTGTGTAAGGCCACAATGATCACATATGCTACATTCTTTAGAATTTGGTTTCTTTCTTCTGCTGAACACAAAAGAAGAAATTTTGAAGAAAGTCAGTAACCAAACAGTTGATCAGCCATGTTCTTCAAAATATCTTCTTTTGTCCTTAGCAGAAGAAAGAAATTCATACAGGTTTGGTACAACTTGAGGGTGAGTAAATGATGACAGAATTTTCGTTTTTGGGTGAACTATCCCTTTAAGGCCCGTTCACATCAAGGGCGATGATTAAAATGAGAACTATAATTAAAGTTTTAACAATTGTTCTAATTCTATGAGAATAGGGAAGTCCATGACACACAGCATTAAATATCATCTTCCGCTTTAAATGCTCAAACTCTTTTAAGTTGGGTGGCTTCTGATTGCCTGTCAATGTTTTTATAGTTCATCAGCTGAAAAAGAAGCATTCTGAAAGTGATTCCAATGATATCATTCCTCTGTCTTATTATCATTACAATTATTATTCTGTCTTACCCAACAATATAGGCTGTCAAGCTCCAAAATAACAAAAAAGCAGCATAAAACTATAATAATAGTGGCCAATGCAACTTCAGCACTATATTCCAAGTCTTTCAGGTTATACAATAGCGAGAAATAAAACCTTTGTATGGAAGAAACAAAGTCATGATTTTTCGGGTGAGCAATCCCTTTAAATACCTCACCTTTACACCAGGGATTGAAAAGCAGGTAGAAAGTCTGAGGCTCGGTTTGCTCCAGGATCTGCCCATCAGCTGAGAGCAAAACCACAGTCATGCTGTACAGACCCACAGGAGCATCAGCAGGGCTGTGGAGGGTCAGCATCACCTCACCCTGAGCATTACGCTGACTGAACCACCATTTCCCATGATCCTGCTCTGAATCTAACACCTTCAAGACCACCTCATTATTCTTACCTGTAACACACAAACACATGCACAGAAATTAGAGGATAAATATAAATTTACACGATATAAAACATATGTGTCTTATGCTGTTGTCATATCCATTTTAGTATTTTCGTGGTTGAGTTGTCTAATCTAGTGACTTGTCTTATACTCCTCCAACTCTACAGATCAATCTAAAATTATTACAGGTTCAAGCCACAGTCCAAAACCTGTAAGCCATCTATTTGTCTTTCTCGCTGCTTAATCTGTTACTCTCTCCTTCGTATCACTCACCCAGGTGTAGTATGAGGTTGAGCTGGTGGTCTGGGATCTGTGGGATGTGCTCAGTACACTGCAGGACTACAGAGAAGGGCTGACCTCTGCGCACCAGCAGACGCTCCACGTCCATCTCCTCTGTGCGGTGAGCATGGTTATTCTCATAACACTGCAGATCTATATCACTCAGTATGGCTGGACACAAAAGAAATGAATAAATATCCTAAATATCTAATATTCAAATATACATTTAGTTGTAGTGGGCCTCATAGTTTTCTTTGTCTATAATGTTATGTCACTAAATGCTCTGTTACTGAATGTTGCATGCAGTTTTTTTGGGGTGGCTGAATTTATTTTGATTATGGGATGGATTAGTGATGTGGTTGCCTAGCAAATTTTGTTCTCCAGCCTTGCTGACCAGTTTGAGATATGCAAATTTGGATCATCTTCTTATGAACTGCAGTATTGATTTGCATTATATTTGCATACATTATCTTTGTACGTACAGTGGGGTCTAAAAGTCTGAGACCGAAAAGTTATTACTAAACAAAAAAATTTGACTCTAATCAAAGGTAAGCAAATTGTTAACTTCTACAAAAATGTTCTTGTTTCCACTGAAGTACAAAATGGTCTTTGGGACAATTTCAAACATTCTTATTCTCAACATGTTTAGTCTGCATGAGATGCCAAATAACAGTTTTGGGGAAGGAAGAGAACATAATAAACTGCTGATGATGTGTGTCAAGTTTCATAGTTTGTGGTTGCAAGGGTGTAACTTTGACAGCAAACTAAAACTTTATTTCTCACAAAGCATTTAAAATGTACATGTCAAATGTATGTGGTAACACATCTGATCAGTTTGAATTCCTCTATTGCTTCTTGATGCTACATTTACTTTTAATATTACTGGCATGCCACTTTCTTTATCGCTTTCCAAGCTGAGGCTATAAAGCTCAGACCTCACAAAGAGATCCAATACGGGACCAAATAAAATATCACAGTCCGCCAACAAGTCAGTGGTCCGTTTCCATATTTATTTTAACGGTGCAGAGCATTTCCAACCCACCTGCCCAACATGACACACAGCCAACAGAAGTATTGCCACCAGGAATATTTTACTAGGAACTTTAGCATCTTATAATTTTGCTGTTTGAGAAATAATATAATTAATTTAAAAAAGAGTAATATATTTTTAATTTGAACCAGTGTAGAAAGACCACATTAGTGGAATATAAATTAAAAAGTGATTTGGAGTGTAGATGTTTTTTTGTTTTTTTAAACCTATGGAAAAGTATCATGCCAGCCCTCTTGGCGAAACTCTTGACCACCAAACTGCTTTATGTAATATATTTGAATTCACTTATAAACAGTTTTTTATAAACTTAACAATACCATTACAAAACAACCTTTACAGTAATTCATTAGTAAACAAAACATATTACATTTATTATATTGCAAGTGTGTGTAACAGGCGTTTATGCTGAATAGCACACTTTATTATTGCTCTCAATCATATGAATATACTTAATTGTGATTTTTAGCTTAATAATACAAATATATTAAGTGACAGAACATTAAAGTGACATTCTTACCACTATGCCTGGCCATTGATGGATTTAGCCTGACACTTCTTGTAAGTGATCGTTGAGCCTTTGTAAAATCCTTCTCTTGCAAATTTCCGTAGTCCAGTCCAAGACAGTTGTCTTCCCTGTAGCACCTTTGCTTTTTTAGGATCTGTTTTATAGCGAAAGAGCGTCCACGCCCCTTGATGCCCCACCATCTCTATCGTCGACTGTCCTTCTTTCTGCATAAGACACACCCTGACTCACACATCCTCCCCGTGGCCTTTATGACCTCTGACATCACACACACATACAAGTTCCTCAAGCAGCCAGAAGTGCTAAGTGTGTACAGACAGTGATCTGTGTGTATAGCTCTACCTCTGCCTCCGTGGAAAAAGGATAAAGGTTACGGAATTTACTACAACCGGCATAATTTCTGGAATCACGTCATTACTGGAAACACTTTCTTTTGCGTACGGGCCAGGGTCACACACAGGGGCCTTTGTTAAAAAGAGAAGTTCTGATGGTTGGGTAACACTTCCATAGTATTCTAATTTTAATTTCTCTGTAAGTCTCCTATTTAAGCAGAGGTAGAAAAGACATGAATTCTTAATTAATAAGACTGAATTAACAAATTACGGGTAATGTGAATTAGGGCCCCAAATGTTGGATTAAATAAGGCTACACTTTTTCCTGGCATAAATAATGAAAATCAGGCATTTGACTTTAGTTCAGTTTTTTTTCCAAGTTCAACAGTATGAAGGCAGATGGGTCATCAAATATTTTCAGACTAAATGTACTAAAAGTAAAGTCTTTCCTCCACAAACTTTCTCTGTACAACTGAATGTTAAAACATGCATTGAGTAACACACACGATATAGCGGTTTAACATATATTATCTATAATGTGTAAAGTGTAATGCACTAGTATGAAATGTATGACGTGTCAGATAGAGGTCAAAGGATCATATTGCAGAAGCAACTAAAACTTCTGACATAATTTTGTGAGAAATTTCCCTACTATTTGTGGAGTTAATTAAATTCCATTAAGCTCCCTCACTGATGTTATAACAGCATTAAACTTTTAACAACTGGGAGCCACATAGATCATTAGAATTCTCTTTCCCAAAATAAAGTCATGTGTCTGCCGTATTGTCTGGAAGAACAATGACCTCTCCGGCAGTGGATTCTCACCATGCTGTGACATTACTACAGTGCTTTTTGATTACACAGGAACACAGAAGGGTCTCTGTCTTGCCTATATGATGGGACGCAACATACCACACCTACACAATGTGCATGTATGTGACACTGAGATGAGGAATGCTGGAAAAGGTAGTTTTCAGGAAAAAGACTCACACCACCTCTTCCACAAAACAAGCACAAAGATTATGTACACAGATTTTTGTTGAATTTCACATTACTCTCTCACTGATTTATCATCAAAGAGTTATCGTCATACAAGTGAGGAACATACTAGTAACTGTTTGGATAAAAGTGTCTGCTAAATGAATGAATGAATGTAAATGTTCTGGTATTTGCATAGGTACTGTAATTTGTCAGACCTCTAGTCTATGGAAAAATTTTACTGCAGAGGCATCGGAACAATCTGAAAAGTGGGTGAGACAGTGATAAATGTAAATGGAAAAATATGTAAAAATGATTGCTAAAACTTTGTTTAAAAAATATTATTTAGCCTACTTCTTGTAATGTTCCACATGCTGGGTTTACAGTAAACGTCATTACTCTCTTGTGCCTCTGACAGAGTTTCCTGTTTTTCCTATAAATAATGTTTTTCTGTAATTTTCCTATTTGAATTAAAGTTTTCAATTCTAAATGGGTTTATATTTAAGCATAACTCTTGATGTATTAAGTACAAATTCATAAAGTATTAAATGGGATCTATTATGCCCCTTTTTACAAGATGTAGTAGTCTCAGGTGTCCCCAGAATGTGTCTGTGAAGTTTCAGCTCAAAATACCCCACAGATCATTTATTATACCTTATGCTGTTTTCGTGCATGTTTCTTTAAATGCAAATGAGCTGCTGCTCTCCGCCCTGCTTTCCAGAAGAGGGCAGAGCCTTTACAGCTTGTGCTTCAAATACTCTGCCAAAAACTAACAAAACATCTGTTTGGTTTTGATTATCATCTCTATTGAGGTCACGCTCATGTGACACTGCAGTTCATCATAATCATGAAAGTTCATTGTCTGCATGCGTTTTAAAGCCATATCAGTCAAAAATTCTGTTGCCTATATTGAAACGGTTTCAGTTGCTACCCAGGTAAGTTTGAGATACTACGTGTAAATGGTGTGTGTTAAACAATCAAACGTTCTGTATTCTTAAACTGATGACACGAATTTTGATGCACTGTGTACCACAATTATTTATTTAATGAGTTCGTTTGCTGCGGTTTTTTTTTTTTTAGCAGCTGAGAGTTCAGCTGTTCCACTTTGGGTAAAACCAAAGTCTCTTTTAGATATATAAAGTCTTTAGTAAAACGCAGTGCTCGTCAATGTCAGTTTTCACCCAGCCGTCCAATCACAGTGGAAGAGGGGCGGGACAAATACCACACCGACCAAACATTCTACTTGACTGAACAACAATGGAAAAGTAAACATTGCTGGTTACTGCATTTTTATGTTCAGTGATTTTCTTCAAAATTAGACACTAGTAACATATTACTGCCTGCCATATTCCATGTCGTGAAAGCAACCAAAGCATCTCAGTTGGAAAAACGCTGCTCCTCCAAAGCGCTCTCAAGCGCCATCGGCTGGCCGTTTTCAGAAGAACACCAGGCATGGCATTTTTTTCAGCTGACTAAAAACGCTTTGGTGGACAGTGGACACAACACAAGTCAATTGAATATTTATTGTTAGGCATATGGCCTAGTTACTTTTGCGTTTGTGCAGTATACTGGAACCAAACCTGAGAAGGGAGTCCCGAAGATTTCACAGCGTTCCTGGACACATAGTTTGATTATGCAAATTGAGAAAGAGCGCGCACCCTATTTACAAATGACTGGAGCGTTTGAATCCGGAGGAGAGTTTAGGGAAAGTTTTACGCGCAAATTACTCCGAGTTTACGCATATATTTACGAAAGTTTCATGAATGAGGCTAGTTAAGCTTAAGTGTTCTTTTGAGCTCTTTTATTTGTTTGATTCACTTGCATTGGTATAGTCAGATATTTCCCTCCATCTGGCTTCTCAAACACAAGTGTTTATTCTTGCCTTGCATTTAATTTCATGTTTTTTTCCCCATAATGTTCTAATAATCTTCAGCAGAGAAGTGAATATCGCGATAAGTGAATAAAACTGACGCTCTCCATGTTCCATGTGATTGGCTGTTCGCTGCACGTGTCACTTTCGCTTCAGACTGGCAAACTGAGTTGACAGAGAAAGTTGAACCTGATCTAAACCAGGTTGGGTTTATAATATGGATTTGTTAACTCTAAACCTACTCTGAAACTCAGAGTTTGTCCAACTAGCTTCATTCAACAGGCCTCTGATATATGGATGGTTTTCTGAACGCACATATCCGAAGCACGCGCACAGAAAGCTGGATGTCAGACGGCGCGTCCCGTGACGTGAGTATTAAACTAAGTTCTCTTTCATGTCTTATTATTGCGATTAAACTGTCAAATACACACAAGGTTATGTCAAAAACACTTACCCCCGGTTTCACAGTCAAGGTTTAAGCCTTGTCCCAGAATAAAATGCATGTTTTGAGCTGTTTTAACTGAAAGCAACTTCCTTTGACATATATTAAATTGTCAGTGCCATTGTTTTGTCTCAAGATGCACACCAGTAACCTAATGTTTTTCTAACAGACATTTATAAAAGCTACATATCCTAATTCAGGGGTTGGCAAAGTTGGTCCTGGATAGCCGCTGTCCTGCAAAGTTTAGTTTCAACCCTGAAAGTAATCCTGAACACACTGATTAGCTTGTTCAGGTGTGTTTGATGGGGTTGGAGCTGAACTCTGCATGACAGCGGCTCTCCTGGACCGATGTTGCCTAATTAAACTATGATCCTGGCTTATTCTAAGCCCTCTCTGTAAAACCAGGCCAAAAAAATAACATAAACAGTAGGTTGTGTCTGTGAAAGTAAACAGCAAGTAAATAAATCGTATGTGTATATTAGATCAGAGTCTATATGAATCAAACAACAAAAGACAAACACTCACTGCTCTTGATTGAATAACCTTAGTAGCTTTAATAAGAATACATTTCTTACTTGAATGCTGCTGCGGCGAGCAGATAAACATGGCGGACTGTATACAGCTCACTGAGGGGCGGAGTTAAGCAAATATGGAAGATTCTGTCATGGGCGGGGCCTGTTTCAATGTGACTTCACATTGGAGTACGTTCCTGAACGGCTCATTCTGACACACTTTCAGATTTATGGGGAAAATAACAAACGTATCAAATGTTATTTTATGTATGTACCATACACCAGGCCTATCCAATGCCACAGCAGAACTGTTGTGTCTCCGATCAACACAGTGGTGTTTACTGTAGGCTTATTTGAGATGCAACGGCACTGCGCAGACCGATCGGTGTATGACATCAAAGTACCGTGAGAGCGATTGGAGAGCATACAACTGCTTATGCTTTTGAATCGCTCTCGCGGTACTTTGATGTCATACGCCGATCAGTCTGTGCAGCTCCGATGCAGCTTGAACAAGCCTTGTTTCTTTCCTGAATGAATCATCTGTTATGAACAAATCAGTTGAATGAATCAATCAATGACTCACTCATTATAGGTGACTTGCCGCCACCTACTGGCGGTTTCACATTTAAAGTGACATTTGATAGTTCTGTATTCAATATATTGGTAACACTTTACAATGGTGTAATAACTAACATTAACTAATGATGACCAAATTCATTTGTTACAGTATTTATTAATCTTTGTTAACATTAGTTAATAAAAATACAACTGTTTATTGTTTGCCCATGTTAGTGGTTCACAGTGCATTAACTAATATTATACAACTTTTGATTTTAATAATGTATTAGTAAATATTGAAATTAACATGAACTAAGATGAATAAATGCTGCAGAAGTATTGTTCATTCTTAATTCATGTTAACTAATGTAGTTAACCTATGTAAACCAATGAAACCTCAAAAAGTGTTACTAATATATTTAAAGCAATATTCTCATAAAATTATTATGCAATTGTAACTGCAGTGTAAATGCATTTATTCTGTCTCAGCAGCATTGAACAGTCTGTGTAAATAAATGCCACTTCAGATGCTGTATCGTTTCTGGATTTTGTTGATACTGATATTTATGTGATTGGTATCAGTCCTATCGTGTCTTATTATTCTAATTGCAATAAAACTAAGAATTTGCTTGAAAGAGCATAAAAAAGCATAGGTCTACTACATTTAATAAGGTTAGAAAAGTTGCCCTTATAAAGGTAAAAATACCCCTGGAAATCAATTTAGGGGGAAAATATCTATATCTAGGCTATAAAATATCTAAATGGAAAATATCTAAGTGGAAAAGATTATTTCTGTAACGGCTTAGAGGTTTGGGATTATTTTTCAGTTATTATCCTGGCTTCACTGAATCCTGCAAAAATGTCCTTAATTTTTGTGTTAAAGAAATTGCAACCCTAAATGTCACATGACAAAAAAACCTCTAAAACACTATAATATAGTATATAATCTAAATAATATATGTCACTATTGCATGTATGGCTGTTTTTGACTGTTACACTGTTTTTGACTGAAACACCGACATGTCAGTACATTCACACCACTAGATGGCCAGAAATTACCCATAGTTCTGCATGTCAGGATGGCCGAGCGGTCTAAGGCGCTGCGTTCAGGTCGCAGTCTCCCCTGGAGGCGTGGGTTCGAATCCCACTTCTGACAACAATGTTTTTTTTTTTTGAAAAGGTGGACTGGACTGTTCTCCAGGGGCCAAAGTCCATTTCATACCTCACGGAGAGTAGATACCAGCAAGAAAAAACTACAACAGCAAAGTTTTACATCTGTCCGCTGCAGAAAAGTGGCTAAAGATGAACTGAGTCAACGAGTGCAGTACTAAAATGACTGTTGCAGGTTAGTGGATGATATAAGATGTTTAAGGATTATTTTTTGAACTGTTTCAAATAACGTGAGTGTTTCAAAGCAAGGAGTGCAATGAATATTGCCTACAGGAAGAGTAGTCTGCATATAATAAATAGTCTCATAATTTAATTACGAATGTTATGAGTGTGAAAAGTAGCCATTACTACTTTTAGCAATAACCACAGGAACAACATTTTGTGTGCTTTGCTGTTGGGTAGCTTTAACATTCAAAGTCCACCAACATGATCATAGGCATATTTTATATATATATATATATGTGTGTGTGTGTGTGTGTGTATTTATATTAGTGCTGTCAATCGAAAAAATTTTTTAACTTGATTAATTGCAATTAAAAACACTTAAGTTTTATACGTTTTTAATATATTTTATAATGTAATAATTTCACAGTTAATCTCCAAATTAAAACAACATAAAGAAAACATGAAGACAGTATATTTTAAATACTTTAATGGCATCTTTTTATGATTGAAGGCCAGTATCACTGATACTAATACTGCTACTGACGTCTCAATGAAATAGATTTTCCCCCCAATTTTAAACATGAATTATAGCCATTAAACACTACAGTGTAATTGAAAGCTATATCATTTTTTACATTTATTAGGCTTCAAAAATATAACAACGTTTAATTTAAGTGAACTTAGAACAATATATATATAATATCATATATGCATGTGTGTGTTTATGTTACATGTACTCTTCTGTCAATGATTTTGGCAATTTTAAGTTTTTAACCCCTAATTTTCACTTCTATTGTTTGCTATCTTGCTGTTCCTTTTTTACTAGAGGAAGGAAGAGGGTTTATTATGCTTACTGAAGTTATTTATTACTTTGACAAACAGTCAAACCTAACCTACATGATCACACGTCAAATACATTGTAGGTGTACAAAGGTGTGTGGAAAGAGAGAGAGGGAGAGAGAGAGGGAGGGCATGAAAGAGAGAAAATTTCTATCTGTTCAGACTGAGTTGCTAGGTAGTGACAACACCTGCATTACCTGTTCTGGTGTGTCTCCACTGAGGTGCATGCTTTCTCTCTCTTCTTTTTTTCTAAAGTGGCATTTTCATATAATCAACTCTTTTATACTGAGAAGAAATGGCAGATTTTCCTGGTAAGGTCAGCACTCAGACCAGCTCACAAGAACCTCAAAGAAGTTTTGGAATCCCATCTAGCGTTGACATGAACTTCATCAAGAGCATTCCTGGTATTCTACTTTTGGCTGAGATTGTAAGTTGGAAAAACTCAATTACACTTTCCATGCTTTGTCACATGTTTTTTGGTGTGTGTTCTTTAGCTTCGTTTTTGCTTTTGAAAACTTTTATTTTCCTTTCATCATACACTCACACCCACTTTTCTATGCTGTTTGTTTATTCTTCAAAAAATAATGCAGAATTTCCAGTATGAGAAATACTGAGACTGTGTAGGTGTTGGTTGATAAAACAAACTAACCAGGCCCATGTACTATGAATTATGGTCATAATGTTTCAACTAGGATATTATGTCGATATAAGATTTATTACCACAGACAGTCCTGCATGCTTGCACAGAGTTTGCGTAGAGGTAGATAATGTTTATATTGTACTTGCATTAGGTGTGTTTCTACACTGAGCCAACATACAAGTATGTAGATACAGCACAAGTCTATGTCTCTGTGTTATTTAGAAACATTAAAACTAGGTTCTGCTGTACGTATGAACATGCAACTATCAGGACAAATTATACAGAAAAATAATTATCTGACTAAATGACTAATTGTACAAGAAACATTTCTGAACATCAGTATTTATGAAGATGATCATCTTATCTGTCATCTCATTGGTTTTTGGGTCAATAACCCTAATAAAATGCTCCAGTCAATACAAATACATAACTTATGTAATCAGTCATGAATCAGTAAATATAAATGTAATATTACTGAGCTTTAGTGAATATTTGACCTGAGATGTTTCTGTTTTTACTCGTCATTCTGTGGAGCAAGTCACAGTTGTTGTTTGTAGGTATCTTGTGTCAGACACATAGCCTGAAATCTGAGACCTTTATCAGATAAATAATACATCGTGAACTTTTGATATTCATTGTACAAATGAATGCCAATGGTATTGTCTGTTCATATAAAAATATCTTGTATTTCTTTTTTTTTTCTTTTAAATTTATAACTATGTGAAAACATTCCTGAGGACATACATCAATACTTTCAACAGTATATATGATGTTAAAAATATCAGTAATTGCTGACAGGGATAGATAAGTATTGAACATCACCAGGATGACTCACACTTGCGTCACTTTTATTTCAAAGCTCACATGTTTTCATTCAACTCAATTAATTACAACACGCTTATGTTAAGAAAAGCCTTAGTGAAAATACCCTAACAATTATAACTAAGGGTTTTCTTGACTTAAAACAAAATTTCTCCCTAAAAATGTCATATTTTAGTTACCTTTATGTCCTTTTGAAACCTGTATGGCTTTCTATCTTCTGTGAAACACAAAAGAAGATATTTTGAAAAATGTCTCAGTATTTTTTTGTCCACACAAAGAAAGTCAATGGGGTCCAGTGCTGTTTTAGACTCCACTGACTTTGATCGTACAGACAAAAGCGGTATAAAAATCCTTTTAAAAGTTTAAAAGTCTTTTAGGTTCAGCAGTTGGTTGTGCTGTTGCTGAGCTTTCATCAGAGTCTACCCTCAATACCCTGGCCTTTGGTGGTGAGACTCTCACTTGTTGGTTTCATTCATAGCATTTTTAAATCAAGACTTGTTGGGCAAATCAAATCCTGTCTCCTTCTCTTCCTTAGCTCATGGTGTTTTACTCAGTCGCAGCTGTTCTATACCTAACTGCCTTTTTGGCTAATGCTGCATCTGTTCACTATGGACCTTACCATGGTCATCTGGGAACTTCTGCAGTGAGTGAAAACATCTCTTGAATGCAAACTCCACACATTCACACACTATGAGCTGAAAGAGGAGTGTCTGACTGTACACTTCATACCTCATTTATAAAATAAAGTAAAGCTTATCTGTAAAGCATCAACTGATAACAGGTCAGGTGATTCAGATGTCAGCAACACTCTCAAGACCTAACAAATTACTACCGTTCAAAAGTTTGGGTTAGTCTGTTTTTTTAATTTTTTAAGAAATAATCAAAAAATTATGAAAAAATTTATCAAATTCACCATTGATAATGAATGTTTTTTGAGTACCAAATCAGCATATTAGAATGATTTCTGAAGGATCATGTGACACTGAAGACTTCTTTCAAAAACATTAAGGAATCTTACTGACATCAAATTTTGAACAGCAGTGTACTGTAGATAGGGCATTCTTAAAACATATTGATTAAAAATGTAAGTCGCTATGCAAAAGCATCTAATCTGAAGCAGGGCCTTCACTTTAACTGTATAAAGCACGTTTCATCACTCACTGCAATATACAATACAGTATTATAGATCAAATGAAAGGCTTTTAGGAGATGGTTACAATGTGAAACTGTCAGATGAGTTCAAAAGCAAGGTTCTTTAGAGTAGTATGTGGGATTTATAGGGCTTTAAAAACAACATCGGCCAGAGTCCAGATTAAATTGTGCAGCAAGCACATGATAAACCCATAATGCTCAACAGTGGAGGAGTTTAATCACAATTTATACCTCCACCATGTGTAAAGGTCAACAGCTTAAGTTTCTAAATTACTACAGAATCTTTAAAGCTACATATCTGCTCAATGACTGCTTACATGTGTGCCCTGAAATCATCTTAAAGGGATAGTTCACACAAAAATGAAAATGATGTTATCATTTACTCATACTGATGTTGTTCCCAACTTGTTAAGTCTTTCTTTCTACTGTGGAACACAAAAGAAGATATTTTGAAGAATGTTCAACGGTTTTTGCTCATACAATAAAGTTAATTGGGATCCAAAACAATTTTTGTGAACTGCATATTTCTTATACTTGAGTACAATTTGTAAGATCTTCATTTTTTTTTCTTGCAGTTCTTTGCCATAGTGGTGACCCTGTTATATGCAGGTAGCAGCTACTTTGCCTATTTGGGCTGGAGGGGTGAAGGGCAAAACGCAGCAGGGAGTACAGTGCCTGTATAGACATCCTGTGATCAACACTGTCATTAACTATGTGAGGACACTTCCAAGAGGATATTACTCCGATTATTTGGTATTGCTAAAAATACTCTTCAGGAACGTCCAACAGCCCATCTGTATAACGGTGCCCAGCATAATTGCTAGAAGGTTTATAACATGGGCATTGTGTGTACTGAGAGTCACCAGCCTGCTCATGCAGCAGGTTTAGGGTCAGTAAGATTTTTTATTTTTTTTTGAAAGAAATTAATACTTTTATTCAACACTGAGGTATTGATTAAAAGTGACTACATTTATAATGTTACAAAAATTCCATTTCAAATAAATGGTCAAATTTTCAGTTCATAAAAAAAAAACTTGAAAAATTGGGCATTGCAATGAAAAAAAAAGATTTGCTATCACAGGAATACATCCTATTTTAAAATTAAAATAGAAATGTTGTTTTACATTTTTTTCACAATATTACTGTTTTTATTGCATTTGTTTTTATCAAATAAATACATCCTTAGTGAACATGAGACTCCTTCAAAAACATAAAATCTTACCAACCCCAATCTTTTGAATGATAGTGTACTATTTTTGTAAGATACATAAACTGACTTGAGCAAATATGTATTTAAGTGGTGAGGTTCTTGCATTATTGTACAGTTATGCTTAAGAATGTAATTGATTCATTGTTTTGAGCATAAAAATGTTTTGATAAAACATGATTAAAGAACAGTTGTATTTATTTCTTACACAGGCTCAAATATGTCTATATATACAAATAATAAACAAATATACACAATTACGCAACATTCATCTAGTAAGAACACATTCTATATAAAGAAGGGGGTAAAAAGGCTGAAATTTGTGCTGTATACATCAACAAAACATATCAGTTTGAACATCTGGGAGCAATCCATGAGCAACATGGACTCAACATCACAATAAAAACAAGAAAAAAACTGTATGAGATTATTTGCATTGTTTCTGGTAATTGTATAAACATATTTTTGAATGTAATATTTCACCTGGGGAAACTTTAAACCTTGTGAATGGTTAAAAAGGGTCTTTCAGAATGGTCATATCAGGCACATTGTATAATACTTTTTTTTTTTTTTTTTGCGACCTTTTTGATTGTCAAGTGAAAGGAATTATTTTGGTATCTAATGATATGGGGTTCTTAAGTGGAAAATATGAAACAAAGTGGCAGCTTTGAGATGTTGAGGCTCATTACAACTTTCTATATCAACTTGGTCAGAAACAGCAAGTTTTGCTCCATTGTAGGCCAGAACAAGATATGAAGAACTGATCCATTCTGGATTTAGTAACAGATCATGAGAATACTGTTAGAAGAGTCGAATCGGATGAGCTGACAAGTTAACCTGAATTTTATGTTTAAACATTAACCTAAAATAAACACAGATTCCCTTCTGTCAGGTTAGTATAACAATAATTTGTTTGTTTTGGGATGTGTCAGAAAGGAATTTTCAATGAATATTCATCTTTTTAAATGGGAGTAATCATTGTGTTGATCAAGTTCATTAACATGAAATCCCCATTTTCATTGGTTCAGCTCGATTGTGAGGCCATGCTGGAGGTCAGAGGTGAAGCTGAAGCAGAATTTAATGACTTCACCACCAGTCCGGTACTAAGGTCCAATCCTCTACCCTCCTTTTCCTATAAAAAGGGAAAATGAGTTTCTGTCAGACTACTGGCACGTTTATAGCTTCTGTTCATGATAGTAGAAAATAACAAATAGACCAAAGTTTCTTTGTAGTAGGTGATTAAGTTTCAGGTTTTTTATTATAGCCAAGAATTACATTTGAACTAGGCAGAACAGCTTTTCTCTAAACTGTAGAAGAAATCTGAGTACACATTATTTTACATTATAAATCATATATTTTGTTTAAAGTTTAAAGAACATATTTTTACTTACTGCTCTGTAATCAATGAACATCTCTTTAAAGGCCATAAAGTCAGTGAAAGTGAGCAGCATGTCAAGTATGTCCCCTGAGACTTCATCTTTGTGCTGTCTAATTGAAAAAAGAAGGATTACGAATCAACAGGTAAAAGGAATAATTTTCTATGCAAATACCATCATATGTCAATACCTCCATCTAGTGGTAATTTATGTGTATTACAATGAGACATTTTAGAACGGGTATTTAAAACGGGGGTCCAGGCGGCTCAAGGGAGTGCTAGTTTATAGAAAAACAGTGTAAAAACAAAATGAACATAATATAAAAAAATAAGATTAAACAAAATAAATAATAGTGTATAAAAAAAATAAAGCATGAAAAATTATTTAAATAGTAATTCATCTAAATATACAGTAGTACTATAGTGAGTAGAAAGAAGTAATGTTAGAAACTATATGTTTTCTAAATATTATTTTACACATTTATTAAAAAATAAAAATAAATAAAAATAGTATAAACTGGGTCTTTATACTTGAAAATATATAGCTGCCTTTTACATTTTTGGATGGGAGTTATATGATCATATTTAGGGGCCCATGGCATCTAAAAGACTGAAAACCTCTAGACTGGGTTGCTATTGTCTGTGTGTGTGTGTGTGTGTATAATATATATATATATATTTTTTTTTACTAGTGGGTGCAGGGCACTATAGTTCATTTATGTAAGTGAGGATAGTAAAATAAAGTAAACTGTGACATATTATACCCAAAAATTCTTCATACAGTGGACTACCAGTAAAATTTATAAACATTTGGAACCAAAAATTGAGGCTTTGACCTGACCATGTTTGGCTTAAGTGTTATCTGACATAATTATTTTTATTTTTACATAATTATTTTTAAGATTAATTTTTTTTGAAACAGTTTAACACTGAGATCTTGTCATATTTTATTACCATTTTTTTTAAACTATAGTGAATAAACTGTAATAATGAATGAAATGTTCAAGGTGTCTGAATAAATTTTGGTTTGACTGTGTATATATATATACATATATATATATTGTACTCAGGTTTAGAAAAGCTAATGAATTCAACATACTTAAGTGAATGTGTGAAGGAATCCATGTTAAATCCAGGAATTCGCTCTACCAACTGCTGTTCCAGATGTTTTTCTAGGATTTCAATCTGAAAAATTTCATAAATGACAGTTAAATATTTCCATCTCAACAAGGGTCATAAACATGTGATAAAAATGCTTAAAGTATCACATACATATTCATTAAATATAGGTGTATAGCTGAGCTTATTCTCCTCAGAGTCGTCAAACTCAAGGTAATATTTCTCCATGAAAGACTGCTGAAGATATTGAAATTCATCCTCTGTGGAGAAAATGGCATGTGTTAGTTTTCATGATAACTAGGTCATATTTCACCCCAAACCATAAGAAAATATAAATAACATTTTTAAAAACAAATTAAAACTAATTATATTAAGCACTTTTTTAGGAAATTGACTGTCACATCTTGACAGATTATGTAAGTTCCACCCCTGTTAAAGATGAATTCGGCTTGATTATATGAATGATTTACAGTTGTTGTGGTCATAAGTGACTTAAAGGTGGTACAGAGGATCTTTTCGTCGACTGATTTTTTTAAATGAGCGCATGCGTAAGAACAACCCCCCTCCATTTCGAGGGAACGCCTCCCAAAACTCGTGCACGAGTATTGGAACACGAGTGTTTACCACCGGCATTCGCTGTGTTATTAAGCCGGGCACACATTTAACGACTAGCTAAAACATTCTAAGACTGTGCTCAACATACAGCGATTGTTTCCTGCTCCTGAAGCAGATTTATATACTTTCACATGGAATCTGAACACCGACTGTAATCGCAGATTGAACACAACTGGCTCTGACTGGACGCGTTTGAGCGCTTTCAGTCATAAGTATCAATTTACATTCATAATCGGCCTTACAATCGTTAAGTGTGTGTGCGACTTAAAGCCGCGCACACACTTAGTGGATTCATTATGTCGGACTCACCGCAGGTAACTCATAATCTGCAGTTGTTACTCCTGTCTCCTGACAAAAACATTGCATGCGGCGCCTGTGGAGTGTGGAAAGTTACTGGAGCGCGCAGCCGCGCGTCTCTCACAAGGAACGTCATGGCAGTGATTGACAAGCCAGAGGGCCAATCCCCGCACGTCTCTCACAAGGAACGTCATGGCAGTGATTGACAAGCCAGAGGGCCAATCGTTTACTCGATGATCGCGTAAACGATTGGCTGATGTTTTTAAGGCCTACCTTGTGCACAGATGATGTATATTAATAATATTCCTTTCAGTGCACCTAATAAATAGTCTTTTATCAGTTAGTAAAGACAGTTTCAAGTAATATTGCAAAAATGTATAAAACAAAACATCCTCTGTAGCACCTTTAAGTGATTTAATATAATAATAGATAGATGAATACCCATTATAATATCCTCGATGTTCCCAATTACCATGTCAAATTCTGCATCAGCATCTGATGATCTGGGGAGACAAAACATTACGGATAAAAGAAGTGTAAATTTGATAAAGTTACATGCATTTTCACAGAAAACAATCTTTATAACTCACTTTGAAACAGCAAAGTCCTCTTCTTCCAAATTCTGCATTTCAACTATGTTCTCGTTGCCACCCAGCAGATCTTTTGGGTTTCAAAAAAAGTTAGGATTTTAAATATCCAGACGCGACAGATATGATCGCAATCATGAAACTAGTCTGACAGATTTCAGTAAGCTAGCTGCTTGTAGTGCAGGTGTGCATGACTGACGCACTGGAGCTTTAAAGACGCAGGTAGTGCACAACCACAGCGGCTGGTTTCGTGAACTGGGACATACAGTCGATTAAGAATATTTTAAAACAATTAATTACCTGTCTCTTGACGATCCATCATAAAAAACACAAACGTTCTTCCTGAAGTCGCTGCTGCCACGGCAACGGGAGAACGCGTACTTGTTCGAAATGTGTCCGGTAGAAACAAGTTTCCTTTCATTTAGTTCCGCCTCTTTGAGTCACAGGACAACCCAACACCAGAAAAAAAAAGGTAGCCTATTTCCGGACCATTACAGAGGCTTTAGATATTGCCTTTTCTAATTAATGAGCTTCTAGTAAGTCAGGCGATACGTGTTTAAAGTTGAACGAATCTGACGATATCATACCAAGAGAGGCGCCTCTCAGAAAAGAGGTCAAATCTGTCATAATTTTAATAATGACCTGCTTTATTGTGGAGAGACAGGAAATCATGTTTATCTATGCTATCATGACATAATATAGTCTTATTTCGACACACTGTGAACAAAAGATTCAAGAGAGTTTATTGTCATATTTATAGGAAACACTGTTACACTATACAATGAAATTCTATAGGAAAAAATCTATAGGCCTACATATACATATAACTCTGAATGTACATTATTTAAAAATGTAGAAACATACAGGACAAAAAAACAAAAACACACAAAACAGAAATAAATATTTATTCATAGCCACCCTGCAATGTAGTAATGGGATTCAGATTTATAAAATGTACGAAATTTGGTACATTTCGCATTTCGTATGTATATAATCAGGTGAAAAAATACTATACTAATTTATAGTAAATACTACAGTGTTTTTGAACCATACTATAGTAAAGTACTTGAATTAAGTTGTTGTGGTAATTCTATAGTTGCTATGGTAATTTAACAACTATAATATAAACAAATTACTTTACCCAAGACTGTACGAAGTTTTCTACAACTATAGGGTATATTATACTACAAAACACTACAGTTTACTGTAGTAAAAAACTAAAGTATTCTACAGTATTTATTAGTTTATCAGTTCACTATAGTTACTACAGTATGTGTTGTAAATACTATAATATATACAGTATACTAGTTTACTACGGTTCAAGAACACTATAGTATTTTACTATAAATTACTATAGTATTTTTCACCTGGGTGATGTTTACCGAATATAATTATTATTTATATATATTATAAATTGAATGAATATATATTTATATATATTTTGGTGTAGTTCTTCGGTGTAGTTTGAAATTCAGTATATGATAGTAAAAAATAAACATTTTAACGCAGCTGCCGATCAACTTTTATTTATTTTATTTGTTTTTATTGCAAGATTGAACAAGAACAACTTAATCATATCAATATAACAATGGATGACATCAAACATAAATAATAAGGAAGACAAATGCATAAAGTAGTAAAAGGAAAACAATCAAAAAAAATAAAAAATACAGAGGTAATAAAACAAATTATGTAACATTCATCAGATGATTATACAGATTTATAAATTTGACACTTTTTTTTGTTGTTAATCTTTTTTAGAGTTATAATTAAATAGTTACGGTCACAGAGAAAGTGGTTTAATTTGGGCACTGTTGAAGAAAATTTACATTTATGAATGTAATATTTTGCCAACAAAATAACTAAATTTCCAATATATTCTATATTTTGTTTACAAGCTGCCGAACAACTTTACTTGTTTTGTGCCACGCACATGACGTCAGTCAGCGTCGGCCCGTGACGCTGCGTCTCTTTGTTGGCCCAGCAGCAGCGTCGCTCCTCTGTTGTTGTTTTCTCTGCTGCTGGAAAAACTGGAATGCTAGCAAGCTAAAGAAGTATTCTCTTTTTGTTTTGCTATATCTGCCAAATAATACACATCGAACTTATCCCACTTGGCGTGTTGCTACATTAAACGCAACCCAGTCATGGACTCAGACGAGGGTTACAATTATGAATTCGACGACGAGGAAGAGGAATGCAGCGAAGACAGCGGCGAAGATGAGACCGCGGACGACACCCTGGAGCTCGGCGAGGTGGAGTTGGTTGATCCCGTTGTGGCCGGCGGAGATCGGGACGACTGCGGGGAGACCGGAGGCAGCGGCCTCGGGCCCGGGCAGGATGAGGAAGACTACCGCTTTGAAGTTCTTACCGCCGAACAGATCCTGCAGCATATGGTGGAGTGTATCAGGGAGGTCAACGAGGTCATCCAGGTAAGTGTTTTCAGGGCACCACCTGGGCTCAGATCGCCCTGGAATACCCTTTATAACAAAAGAGGAAATTTTTACATCATTCTGGGAAACTTTGCCCCCCGTCGGCAACACAGGAGACATGAAAAAGCCACCAGTTGTCCTTTAAACCAAACTGAATGAAAAGACAGTGTTGCTACGTCAACAGGGTACATATATGGGCATGATCGTGGTTATGAAGGAGCAGGTTTGCGTCAACCCAGTCTTCTCCCTGTCCTTAACACATCCAATAATGACATAAGATGCTTAACTAGCTTCTAGCTCACCTGCATACTGACATGCCTCCCTTTAATGAGCTTTATCTAAACAAAAGTACATTTGCATTGCCAAAACGTTAGTATCTGAACACATGACAAACCAAGTCACATATAAAGTAAAATAATGATATTGTAAATCTCTCCATTTTATTAGAGCCCCCTTGTTCCTGGTCAGACTAGCTTAGTAAGCTAACCACGAGCAAACAGCCCCAGTTTAAGTACATTGAAAACTATATTGCGATGTCTTCATATGTTTTGCATGTCTTCAGGGCTGGTTTTTGATAGTCCGATGAAGAAGGTGTCCTCTTAATCATCTGTTAGCTGGGATATGGGTTAGGTCGCGTTAGCATGTGAGAGTTACCTAGTTGCTCCCGACAACAACATGGCGGAACCGATGCTTCATCATGGCTGGTTATGTTTGATTAAACAGCACAAAAATAGCCCATCAAAGTGAATTTGAGTCATGATTGATGGTTGCTTTCTGCTGCAGAGTCTCAGCCACATGCTGTTTGGAGTCTCGACATTTCACTCTGCTAACCGAAGTTTGATTGTTTTGTTTTGTTTATGCTGGTTAATTTACATATTTTGCGCGAATTGATTAGATTTGCTCCCTTTATTCAGTCAGCAAACGCCTTAAATGCTGTTATTGTGATACGTTGAAGTGATTTATTCTGTGGCTCACTTTATACTGGTTAAATTGTATAATGTATCTGTTACAGTGACAGTACACCCATTTCTAATTTGCAGTATATTCTGTTTATATGTCCCAGTGCAGTGAAATCTTTCTCAACATGCCTGACATTTTCAACTGAACCCAATGAAGACCCTTGGTTTAGTTCAGGAATGTCGAATTGGGGTGGTTGCGAAATTCAGAAGGTTGTCCTGGTTGTCTTCTCGTATCCCTCTGGACTGCCTTTCAATATGCACTTTCATAAACTTTTTGGAGTATTGTAGTACAGGCTTTTGTCTTCCTGACAGGCCTGTTCTGTAATGAACTATTGTCTTAGCACAAATCATGTCATTGCTGCTCTTTGAAGCATTGTCCTTCATGCCACCAACCCCAAGATGTCTTTGCAGTCTGTATCGTGATGACGTACTGGATTGAATCCAATACATATAGTGGACATGTAATTTTTTTCCCCCTAACCAGGTTAAGGTTAGGGTGTAGGGTAGGTTTAGGGGTTAGTATTTGTTGTAGCATTATGTAGGCAATGTGATTGACATCAGTAATGAAATATTTTGAATCTGCAGCGGAGCGGAGTTTAAGCTGAACTGTTCTGGGGGGAAAATCATGCCTCTTTATGTATTGGATTTAATCCAGTACATCATTGTGATACAGGCTGCAGTGAGGACAGACTTGCAAACACAGATAGACAGACAGACTTTATTGATCCCTGTGGGAAAATTGTTTTGCCATAGCAGCATTTAACAGTGTTTTAAGAAGAAAAATAGGTGTCTCTGAGCATTAGATCAATGTGTAATTTATTATCATTTTTCTCTTTTGTGAGGTATGGTAGTCAAAAGTAAAACTGATCTGTGAGTAGTATAAAGTGTAACCATATACTTTATATAAACTATGATGTTGCTATATCTGTCTACACAGTACACACACACACGTTGTATATTAAACAATTAATGCTTTTGTCTCTTGTTACAGAATCCTGCTACAATCACTAGAATATTACTTAGTCATTTCAACTGGGACAAAGAAAAGCTGATGGAAAGGTAGTTGCTCTCTGTGGTCTGTTCCCTCCCTCCAGATTATTAGTCAGCTAACACCTGTCTCAATTTAATACTGAACCAGCAAAGTTTGAGAAAAATCTAACGTTTATCTCTTTACAGGTACTTTGATGGTAACCTGGACAAGCTGTTTTCAGAGTGTCATGTTATAAACCCCAGCAAGAAGTCTCGGACACGCCTCATGAACACTAGATCGTCGGCACAGGACATGCCATGTCAGATCTGCTATCTCAACTATCCTAACTCGGTCAGTGCCCTCCAGCGCAGTCGTTTTCGTTGCCTCTGATTAATCTATTTCTACGGCTGCTGTGCCGATAGTTTATTAGCAGACTCACACAGAATCTGTGCCTGGAAATGGAACTGCCATCGTTCACACAGTTCTGCACAAAGATTAGACCCCAAACTTTTGCACGGTTGTGTATTTACTGTATTTAAATCCATTCTGCAGAATTCCATAAATATCCTCCTAATATCATTGCATAAAATGCAACGTCTGCAGATTCCATCTGTGGTTGTTTATTTCAGTGGATCTGTTTATTCGCTTAGCAGTGTGAACAGATTGTTTACCGCATGGATGGGATGCTGTTGCATTGTGGGGTATGTGAAGGTGGTATGCAGTATTATTTGGACACATCTTGTGTTTTCGTGTTGCCATTCTGTGCTACACACTACAGTGTCTCAGCCGTCAGGAAGGATTTCTAATGAGCTCTTTTCGCCAGTAATCTGTTCTTCACTGGATTACTCAAATTGTATACAAAGCAGCCGAGGAGAGGAACAGGCGGGTCTTTGGATTTGTAGGGAACCTTGAGAAATGTTGTGTGTGTGTCAGTGAAAAGATAAAGTGCGGCATGCATGCATGCATGCATGTATTGTTTTGATCAGCTTTGTCATGAGAGACAGCGGCTGTCTGAAAGAAAACTCTGGATTAAGCAGCAGGGATTTGGAAACTGTTCTATTTATTGCTTTGAATCGTGACTGAACTATTTAACTGGAATAGCTACCGGTGAAAGTTCCTGTCTCACTGCTTGTCTGCTTGAAGTAAAGGATCAGTTGGGGGTCACATGATACAGCTAACTTCATGTTTGGCAAATTTAACTATATTCAGTTTGATATTGAATTTGCTTGACTAAGAGATTAATCAGATTGCATGTGTATGCAGTGTATTAGTTTATTAGGACGATTCGTTTGACCCAATGTCAAATTCAGATTTCACTGTTAATGTGTTGCTTCATAAAGCTGACCACCACTCCGTTCCCTTGAGATGTTCCTTAAATACCATTAGTGCCGTCTGCACAGTGCTGTTAAACTACTTGTGATGTTGTTGTAAGCAATACTCTGCTTGCGTCAGTCCTACCACAAATATTAAGCTGATTTGTTCTTGCCCGTGTTGTCTGTTGTCCCAGGAGAGAGAACCAACCATTTACTACCAGGGGGCATGAGACTATAAAACACATGACAAAGGGATACTTTTGTAGGAGCAGTAGATAATCACTATGGCTGGCTCTTCTGTCACCTGTTCAAAACTGCTTCGTAAGATCCCTATCTGAGCCAAAAACAACAGTCTTGTTGGTTGTATCGATCTGTTGAAGAGAACAAGGCTCATTGTATTTCATGGGCACACAACACTGGATAGCTGTTAGGTAAAATTTGTTTCATTGCTTTTTTAGGGTTAATGTATTGCAGTGTTTGTCATTTGTATTCCTGAATATTATAGTTCCTTACTGTGTCATTGTTGTAAGATTTACCCTTAAAAAAAGAAAGACATTCATTTCTTAGGCTATTTCTTGTCTTGAAACGTAGGGCTGGGTATTGACAAAAGTTTCAGGATTCGATTTGGATACACAAGCTCGCGATCCGATTCAGTTCCGATTTTGATTTGATATAGATTAATTGGGTTATGTATCAGGTACAGTACACTGCGTTCCAAATTATTATGCAAGTGACATATCAGTAAGATTTCAATACAATAAACATTCAGATTTTAGTTTTTCTAAGAAAATGTTTGTTTGCTTATTTATCTGTCTTTTTAGATAACTGGTATCAATCTCAGACAAAATAATTTGCCAGGTCTATGGAAACCCTACTTAGAGGTTGTTCCACATTATTAAGCAAGTCACAGTTCTCATGCAATATAGGGAGAAAGAAAGATCTTTCTGAAGATGAAAAGCATGAAATGGTGCAATGTTGTGCAAAAGGCATGAAAACAACTAATATTGTGTGAAAACTGAATGGAGATTATCGAATTATCATAAGATTTGTGAGTGATTTAGAGCACAGCAGAACTCGGTCAGATAAAGGCTTATTAAGGAAAGTTCCTGTCAAAAACAGTAATTGTATTAAAAGGGCAGCTATAAAAAAAAAAGCCAGTGTTGAGCAGCAAACAGGTATTTGAAGCTGCTGGTGTCTCTGGAGTCTCAAGAAGCTCTCCATGCAGGCTGGCAGTTGTGCGTAAAGATGCATTTTAGCCACCACTAATCAAACCTCACAAAGAGAAACATTTACAGTGGGTGTAGAAATACATATTCAAACAGTTTTATTGCTGTGGTGTTCTTTTGCAACATGGGATAGTGCATAGTGCATTGTATTTCAGAAGGCACTATCCTCCTTTTTATACCATAGCTGAAAATGGCCAGTTATGAACTCCACATATCTTGCAAAAGTCATTTTAATACCCTCCATCTCACTTCCTAATATTCCAGCCCAAATCATCACCCGCCAGCTCCCTGATGTCACAGTCTTGTTGGAATGTGGTAGCCATTCACCAACCATCCAGAAATCCATCCATTTAAACCATCCATTGTAGTACGGCATTAGTCGGTAAATAAAACTTTTTAAAAATGAGTCTTCATGTATTTCTAAACCCACTGTAAATGTTTCTCTTTGTGAGGTTTGGTTTGGAGTGGCTGAAATGCATCTTTACGCACAACTGCCAGTCTGCATGGAGAGCTTCTTGAGACACCAGCAGCTTCAAACACCTGTTTGCTGCTCAACACTGGCTTTTTTATAGCTGCCCTTTTAATACAATTAATTTTTTTGACAGGAACTTTCCTTAATAAGCTTTTATCTGACCGAGTTCTGCTGTGCTCTAAATCACTCACAAATCTTATGATAATTTGATAATCTCTATTCAGTTTCACACAATATTAGTTGTTTTCATGCCTTTTGCACAACAATGGACCATTTCATGCTTTTCATCTTCAGAAAGATCTTTCTTCCTCCCTATATTGCATTAGAACTGTGACTTGCTTAATAATGTGGAACAACCTCTAAGTAGGGTTTCCATAGATCTGGCAAATTATTTTGTCTGAGATTGATACCAGTTATCTAAAAAGACATGGATAAATAAACAAACAAACAGTTTCTTAGAAAAACTAAAATCCGAATATTTATTGTACTGAAATCTTACTGATATGTCACTTGCATAATAATTTGGAACGCAGTGTATATGGCAAATTTTCTCAAGGAAAAAAGTTGTAAACAATACAGTGAACCTCAGTTGGTTCATTAAGATAATATTAAAGGTTAAAATTAACTGACTTTTATAGGCTACTTGCATTTAAATTACAATTCATTTAAATAAAATAGGCTACTTGCATTTAAATAAAAATTCTCCTCTCTAGAGTTCATTTTTCTAGCTGACTAACGAGTTAGTCATGATTAGTGAATGGCTTTTCTGATGTAAATGTAACATTACCTAAAACATTGTGTACAAGCTGTTTTATTGACGTTTTTCCATGTTGAAATACCGATTGAGTGATTACAGAACACATGATACATTTCAGTAAGTCGTTATATATCTTTCAACATACCTTCTGATGTTCATGTTTATTTTGTGCTGTGTCTTGTAGTAAAGAGGAAGAGATGACCAGTTCATGTGCCGCTTGAACTGATGCAGCTACAGCGATCTGTCACGCCACATTAATGAGTACCAAAATGGCATTTATTGTTTGAATTTCTTAATAAAATTGACAGAATTCGAAAGCTGAGACATTGTTTCATATCAAATTTGACAAATTAAAAACCTTATTGCGTTATTTTGGAAGGGAGGAACGCTACAAATTTTGTTCATTCATCAACTGAAAACAGCATAGGCTGAAAGATTAATTCTTGATATTTAAGAATCGATATCGGTTCATCAAAATGACAATTGATTGAAATCGAGAAATCTATATTTTTAACCCAGCCCTAAAGAAATTGAATTAAGACATTTACACTGTTTTCAGAACTTATGTTATCATTTGTAACTTTGGATTGTAAATGTGGATTTGGTGTCGGCTGTTCTTTTGCAGTACTTCACTGGTCTGGAATGTGGGCACAAGTTCTGCATGCAGTGCTGGGGCGATTACTTAACCACCAAAATCATAGAGGAAGGAATGGGACAGGTATATATTCCAGCTCTTAGTACACAGAACCTTCAGAACACAAATTGTCAGTAAAATGTCAGTAGTTGATGCCAATACCAGTGAAATTCCATGACTCTTAATGCTACAGCAAAACTAATACGAACACACCTTTATTTAAAAAGTTGAAGATTAGTAAACAAAATGAATAAAATAACACTACAGTTCAAAAGTCTCAGGTCGGTAAGATTTTTTTTAATGTGTATGAAAGAAGTCTCACCTAGGATGCATTTATTTGATCAAAAATACAGTTAAAACAGAAATATTGTGGAATATTAAATTTTTATATTTTAAAATGTAATTTATTACTGTGACGGTAAAGCTGAATTTTCAGCATTATTACTCCAGTCTTCAGTGTCGCATAATCCTTCAGAAATCACTCTTTCATATCCTGATTTGGTGCTCATGAAGCATTTCATAATTATATTAAGGTTGAAAACAGTTGTGCTGCTTAATATGTTTGTGAAAACCACAATACATTTTTTTATATAGGATTCTTTGATTAATAGAACCTTCAAAAGAACAGCATTTGTTTTAAATTTTTTGTAACATTATAAATCTTTACTGTCACTTTTGATCAATTTAATAAAATCTTTGCTGAATTAAAAAAAAACAAAAAAAAAACCTTACTGATCCCAAACTTTTGAACTGTAGTGTAGACTTCAAGTACTTTACAATTACTTAAAGCAATGTTTACTTAATTGAGAAGAAAAATGAAGAGTAGTGATTGTTGTTTTTTTTCCACCTGTGAATATTGTAAACATAACGGGCAGTCGCTGCATTTACACTGCAAGGTCTAATGCACAAATATTTTGACACTTTTTTTTTTTCTTTTTTTTTTGTCCTGACTGTTTGTCTCATGTGAATGTAACCTACTATATTTATAACATTTTGACCAAGAAGTGCATTTGACAGTTCGTTCATGCAGCCGAAATACCATTAGGTGCAGACTCTCTTCGGCGAGCGCTCATACTTACACAAATACACATGAGAAAGCAGCCTATCACTCTGACAGGCTGATGTAAATACTGCAGCGTTTTTGTTTTTAGCTATTGAGTTATTCACACAGGCTGTAGCAGATTTTTTTCTGTCAGTTGACAATTTTTACACCTATTGTAACAAGCTTGTTTGTTTCCAATCTAGACCATTTCTTGTCCTGCTCATAGCTGTGATATTCTGGTGGATGACAACACAGTCATGTAAGTGTTTGAGAAATAAATCAGCATTTATTTATATATTTATTCATTTATTTCCTACTCTTCTTTCCTCTCTCTTTCTGTGGCCATCTTGGTAACATCCTCCAACCAATGTTTTATGAAGGCAGTTGGTTTCAATAAAAGTAATATCTTAATCTCAATATTAAAATTATTTCAAAAATCATCCCATTAAAATTTCTCCCATATATTTTTCTTAGAGTAGTCTTTGTCTCACGTCACCATTGCTCATGATATATAAAAGCCTCATTGGATTAATTCTTCTTAGCTCAAGCATGAAATTGTGTGTTCTGAAGTATATTATGGCTATCCTAGCTGAGCTGATAGAGTTTATTCCTAGTCAGAAGTAGGACACTTACCCTGTCTTTCTGGAGGTGTGAGTCACAACACAGCACCTCCTGTCGATTCAGTTAGATTATTTTGGATCCGCACAGCTGTCTTAACCTACATATGATCTCCCTGCTGCTTTTGTGATGCAGGTACAGGGTATGATCCTTTTTATATGCACTTTGTGGCCTTTTGTGGATAATAAATATATTATTTAGAAGCATGCATGTCTGTTTTTGTATGATCTAATTATATCTCAATTCTTTCAACAGGAGACTGATTACAGATTCGAAAGTGAAGTTGAAGTACCAGCATTTAATAACCAATAGTTTTGTAGAGGTGGGATTTCATTCCATTCTGTTATATTGTGTGGTCCAAAAGTTTGATACCACATAGAAAATGTGGGATTTAAAAAAAAATCTGGATGTAAATAAAAACTTAAAATAAAGTTGTGAAATACAGTGAAGAAATGTTTAAGATTTTTTTAGGATTTCTTGTTTATCAAATGTTAGCAAATTTGTGACATTGATCGTGTGAACAATTTATACTAAAGGTCAGGTTTCCTTGTTTTTATTGAAAATAAAGACATTTCTCAAATAATGCTGGAAAACACGAATCATCAGATATTGAAAAGCATTAAGTTGCTTCACTTTTAATTTGGTTTATTCTGGTCTCTTTCTCTGCAGTGTAACCGACTGTTAAAATGGTGTCCAGCACCAGACTGTCATCACGTTGTCAAAGTACAGTACCCAGATGCCAAGCCTGTACGGTGCAAGTGTGGTCGGCAGTTTTGGTAAGACTCTGAACTGCTAATGAGATCAGATCCTTTTGGTACGTAACCTCAGATCAGGTTTAGGGCTTCCAACAGCTCAGGGAAGACCTGATTAAGCCAGTGACACTAGAACTCAGGAGACATGTTCCCTAGATTGCTCTGGTAATCTTATCAAGCTATCAAAGCTACCTGTTCATTTTATTAAACAAAAAGTCATTAGAGCCATTAGAGGAAAATTTGGTACACACACACATGTAAAAGAGATTGTGTGTTTCATGTTTATAATGTTTGTTCTAGATGAGAGAATGCTCATGTTCTCTCAATTCATTTGCAGCTTCAACTGTGGAGAAAATTGGCACGATCCAGTGAAGTGTAAGGTATGTTGAGGCCACAATGTATTTTTTAAACTAGAATTGCACAACAATGCTATCAGTGTTTATATATAAATATATTGAGTCATGGTTTTGTGTCTTGTGCATATTTATTTTATTTATTTTTTTGAAGCTTTTTTTTGTCGTCAACAATGGTTTCTGTGTTTTTCATAGTTTAGCACAGTTAGTAGTATTTCTGCCTGAAAAACCTGGATCATACTTTTCTATAAATACACTAATTTATTTATTTATTTTACATCGGTGTGAATTCCGAAAGCCTGTGTGTGAAAAACACCCACTTCGTCTAAATAACTGAGGCAAAATGAGTAGATATTTTTTTATAAGTAGAATGCACAATTCCATTTCCATTAAAGGTAGGGTAGGCAATTTTGGAGTGGCTAGCAATAGCAAGCTAGCTTTGAAATCATAAAATCCCAGCCCCTCTCTTCAGAGCGCTCTCCAAAGCCACTCCTCCTCCAAAACACGTGAACGCACACAGCAGAGCAGAGTCTGCAAATCGTCACGAGAGATGGTGTTAAATTACCTCATGCCACAAAACACTCAACATTACAATAATAATGAACATAAACAACTTAAACTGCTGCTGCAGATTAATTTCAACATTGATAGTGTTGCCATAGAAATGCATAAATCCAAATCGCTCAGAGCAGAACATCACGGGTTGCCACCTCTTGTTAATTATGGTAGTTATGGCGTAATCGCAGCATAAGCTCGTTGTTTTGGTTCAGGAGGAACTGTAAAAGGTAACTGCTGTTTGTTTGTGGCTCTCAGTGACTGTCTGTGTACAGCTCTGCATAGCCTCATGGAACGTGCTGACAGGCAGGTAGTACATCCTTCTATTGCATTTGAGCCGAATGCAATGATTGGACAAACATATTTTGGTCCTGAGACTTCTACAGAAGATATATGTACTTTTTTAAATATTTAGACCACTTTTATTATTGATTGCTATCAGGATGTGAAGAGAGTTTCTACCAGTATAACAAAAAATGTTTATGAAAAACATTACCTACAATGCCTTTAATAGACATCCATTCTGAAAGGATAGCACTGAAAAAAGTAATTCACATTTACAGTGTAGAAAGCAGGGAAAATGTTGATTTGGTATGGCAAGTTTTTCAGAACAAAGAAAGCTAGCAGACTGCCACCTCTCCTACTCTCAGCATTAAGAGGCTCTTCAGAGACTTGTTATTGTGGGGGTAGTCTTGGCAAAAACAAAGGAATCTTCTAGTCCCTTGTGCTTCTCATATGGGGATTCTTCCATTGAGAGAGAACATTTAACTCTTCATAACTCCCTGCTCTTGTACACGTTTTTATGTAATATCTATTAATGCCTCACTTTTTAGTTGTCCTATTTGTTACAGTGAATTGATTCTTGTGTGTCCTCTGTTATTTTACCTCTTGATTCCAGTGGTTAAGAAAATGGATTAAAAAATGTGACGATGACAGTGAGACATCAAACTGGATTGCAGCAAATACAAAGGTCAGCTGTTAGACTCACTTTGATGTGGTGATTTTTTTTATTTTTTCTCTGTGTCATCTGATGACCCAGACGAATAACAGCTGTCTTGCTTGTGTCGCAGGAATGTCCGAAATGCCATGTCACCATAGAGAAAGATGGTGGCTGCAACCACATGGTGTGCCGGAACCAGAACTGCAAAGCAGAATTCTGCTGGGTCTGCCTGGGGCCCTGGGAGCCACATGGCTCTGCTTGGTGGGTTCAATTTTTATTTATTTTTTTAATAAAGAATTAGGATGAATTAGTATGAAGAAATTATCCACAAGGATTGCAGTGGTTCCCAACCTGGAACTTATATGCTTTGAGGTCAAATATAGATGCACAGTCCTTTAGTTTCTGTGAATGCTCCAAATAGCCAGCTACTGATAGCAACCAGCTGATAATCACTTTTATTGATTTGATACGCAGTATCTCAGCTTGCCGATCACATTTTTATGATGTGAATGAAGGCATGGCGAAGCTCAGCAAGCTACAAGGCGTGTGTGTTTATTTCAAGCCTCTTTATAAAATAACTCCTAACCAATTGGCAATAACAGTAGCTCTTCTCGTTCCACTCTTTTCTGAACTTTTCCCTCACACAAACATGTTCTCTTCATTAAAGCTCCAAGTGAAGGGTTGCCTGATATCACAAAAAAAGCAACCTGGTCTAATATATACAGTGACCACAGCTATTGTACTTTAGCTAGGAGATTGTATTTTCAAAAACAAGCCTTTAAAAATGCAATATAAGCAATCATATGTAATTATTATGAATAATTAGTTCAATATTAGATATTTAAATATTATTGCCTAAAGACAGCAAAATTATATTGAATTAAAATAATTCAACAAATAAGATTTATTATTAATAAAGTTTAATTATGCTTTGTTTGATTACACCAATGGGTTGCAATTAATATAAATTTGTCATCACATAACTATTGGGGTGTGGGGCAGGGTCACAGGTTTTTTTTTTTATATGTAAGGACAAAAGGTTGTGAACCACTCGTGCATTGTGATTCAAAGCTGTGATATATTGCAGTCATTTCTCATTCATCTTCACTGGACCTCTGTACTTTGTGCCATTATCCTCTTAGCTTGTGGATTCAATGCCCCAATGAGAGAATATGAGAAGACTGGAGTGACTTTAATTTCCCCTCCCCATTCAAAGCCTTCTGTAAACACTCCACTCCATGTTTTCCATGTTTCACTCTGCACTGGTGAAAGTAACTGGATCCCCCCCAAAAATTGCTCCCTGTTGGTGATCCATTGCAAAGGTCATTCATTATGTTTACTTTTTAATGTCATTAAATTTTTGTCATAAGGTTTAAACAAAAAATAAACACTTAACAGTGCAATCTTATTTTTCACCCCAATAATAAGAAAGTAAAAACACCCTGAACACTCTCTCAGATCAACCTAAATGCTACTATTCTACCTTTCCCAAGGCAATGTTTACATATGCACGTCTGGGATCAGTAGGTCCCTCATAAACCCGAGAGCTCAAAGACTAGCTTTCCCCTCCTCCTTGTTCCATGCAGTCATCTGTTTACAAATCATTGCAAACATCACTTAGGAAAACCTAAAGTGACTCACTCAGCTGATGACTGCTGAAATTCAGAGTTTAATGTTTCTTGATGTGTTTGTAAACAGTTTTTGTTGAATTTTACATTTGTTTATTGTGTGCAAAACATTATTGGCTAATAGAACTAATTCTTGGAATGTGTTTTACCCTTAGGTATAACTGTAATCGCTACAACGAGGATGATGCCAAAGCAGCCCGGGATGCTCAAGAGGTAAATAATGTTAGTCCATTTGCCTGGTGTTTTTAACATGCAAATTTTGGTCTCATTCTTAAACATTTTACATGTTGATATGTGTTGTGCAGCGTTCCAGAGCAGCCCTGCAGAGGTACCTGTTCTACTGCAACCGCTACATGAACCACATGCAGAGTCTGCGCTTCGAGCACAAGCTGTACGCCCAGGTCAAACAGAAGATGGAGGAGATGCAGCAGCACAACATGTCGTGGATCGAGGTGCAGTTCCTGAAGAAGGCCGTGGATGTGCTGTGCCAGTGCCGCTCCACACTCATGTTCACCTACGTCTTTGCGTTCTACCTCAAGAAGAACAACCAGTCTATCATCTTCGAGGTAAACCGGAGAAGCTCATTTGTAATATAATGTATTGAATTGTGTTGTAAAAACTTGGTAAATCTGTCATTTTAAATGTTTGATGGTTTATGTGTTTGCACCCAGAATAACCAGGCAGATCTGGAGAATGCCACCGAGGTTCTGTCTGGATATCTGGAACGAGACATCTCCCAAGATTCTCTGCAGGACATTAAGCAGAAAGTACAAGATAAATACAGGCAAGTGTACAAATACAAATTTTGGGTAGCACTTTATTTTACAGTCCTGTTTCCCATGTACATACGAGGTACTTTTTACAGTAATTACAATAACTGGGTAATAATGAGGTTCTAACCCTGAACCTACCCCTAAACCTAACCTTTAACCCCTGTAGGCCTGGTTTCACAGACAGGGCTTAGATTAAGGTTAGGCCATAGTTTAATTAGGACATTTAAGTAGCTTTTACAAATGAGCCTTTGAAAAAAACATTACTGGTGTGTACCTATGTCAGAACAAGTTGCTTTCAGTTAAAACAGCTCAAACATGCATTTTAGTCTAGGACTAGGCTTAAACCTTTTCTGTGAACCCGGGGGGTAGTTACCTTATATTACCCAGTATTTTCTCAGGTAAATACACTGTAGGGCTTTTCAAACTTGAAATTGTTATTCCTGAGTCATTCTAAACCCTGGGTAAACTGAATCCTGGGTTATCTTGCTTCACGTTTCACACTGCTCATAATGTACCCGGGGTTAGCAATTAATCCTGGGTATTCATAAAATGACGTTTCACAATGTACATTCTTAAACCCTGGGTTAACGTTCTTATTTGCATATTTGCGGGGTCAGTGTCATTGATTGGATGAATGCAGCTTGCGACCTGTTTACATAAAGCTCTAGCATTGCATCCTCATATTACTGACTGTACTGTCGAGTTTATACTGAATGTATACTTTGGAATATAAAGGTAAGAATGAAACGGTCACTTCTTCAATCAAATTGTTGCGTTTTCTGTCAGCATTTAACATTTTTCCTCTAAAACGCTGAATTTCCTCTTTGTTTACAATGTTTACTGTTTCAGTGACTGTCAAAGCACGCAAATAATGAGTACGTGATTGGTTGTCTGTTGCAAAGCGTCCAGCTGTAACATTCTAAAACCGCATCGTTTCACACTGTACAAGTTTGGCACGGGTAAAAAGCGGTGCTAACCCTGCTTCTAAATTACACATGAAACGTTCCTTTACCCGGGATTAAAAGCGGCGTTTAGAACAGCGATAACACGGGGTTAAGCACAGTGTGAAAAGCTCTTGTAAATACACGTAAATACACATACTGTAAAATAAAGTGCAACCAAATTTTGTTTAACACTAACATTTGTCTGACTTTGACAAGCATGGATTTAAGACCCAGTCCAATGCAACATAAAAAAACACATAAAATATTCACATCACAAGGCAATGCCAAAAATATATATATATATACAAAGTTCTGTCGTGAAACTCTAGATGGTGCAGGCTAATGGGTCCTTAACTCAACCTGCTTGCAATCACATCATTCCTTCTAGGGAATAGCTGATTGGTACCTGCTGTATCAGTAGCCAATGCGCTTGCAAGGTCATGGGTTCGATCCCAGGGACTGCACATACTCCGATACAAATGTATAGTATAATGCAATGTAAGTCGCTTTGGATAAAAGCGTCTGCCAAATGCATAAATGTAAATGTAAATGTGTCGTAGTTTGCAGCATGCTTTCAGAAACCCTCCACCTTCCCCAGCTCCACCTGTATAGATCTGCTACAGGTAATTCATGTACACTATATTGTACAACAACAGCATGTCTTACTTGCTCACAGCAGTGTGCCATGTATATATTGGCAGTTGCAAGTCCCGTATTTGCTCAGCAGCTGAAGCAGCATAGCAGATCTATTCCGTCAAGACCAAACATAATCAACATTTTCATACTCATTGCCATGCCAAACACTCAGTTATCATGAAAGAAATATATATCTGTAACGTCATACAATGCAAGAGAGCCTCTCTGTGCTGCACAAACGCCTGTCTACTGTGTTTTTCTGGTTTTCATGTGTGTTTTCGGTAACTTTCAGCAACAGAGATATGAAGGTTTTAGTTGTGTTCTGTGCACGACTCAAATGCTCTGCTCTCCACCTAGATTAAATATTTTTAGATTTTAGTATTCATTTTTTTTTTTTTACATTAAAATTTTTTTTTTAATTACTTATCTTTGACATCCCTAAAAATACATTTTAAAAACAACAACAAAACATTCTCTTAAAGGGTTAGTTCACCCAAACATGAAAATAATGTAATGTATTACTCACTCTCATGCCGTTCCACACCCGTAAGATCTTCGTTCATCTTCGGAACGCAAATTAAGATATTCTTGTTGAAATCCGATGGCTCAGTGAGGCCTCCATAGCCAGCAATGACATTTCCTCTCTCAAGATCCATAAATGTACTAAAAACATATTTAAATCAGTTCATTTGAGTACAGTGGTTCAATATTAATATTATAAAGCGACAAGAATATTTTTTGTACACCAAAAAAAGCAAAATAACGATTTATATAGTGATGGCCGATTTCAAAACACTGCTTCATGAAGCTTCGGAGCGTTATGAATCTTTTGTATCGAATCAGCGGTTCGGAGCACCAAAGTCACATGATTTCAGCAGTTTGGTGGTTTGACACGCGATCTGAATCATGATTCGACACAAAAGATTCGTAACGCTCTGAAGCTTAATGTTTTGAAATCGGCCATCACTATATCACAAAAAAAAAATTCTTGTCGCTTTATAATATTAATATTGAACCACTGTACTCACATGAACTGATTTAAATATGTTTTTAGTACATTAATGGATCTTGAGAATGGAAATGTCATTGCTGGCTATGCAGGCCTCACTGGGCCATCGGATTTCAACAAAAATATCTTAATTTGTGTTCCGAAGATGAATGAAGGTCTTCCGGGTGTGGAACGGCATGAGGGTGAGCAATAAATTACATTATTTTCATTTTTGGGTGAACTAACCCTTTCAATTTTCCACAGACCCTCGAGCTCTCTAGACCCCAGTTTGAAAACCACTGATCAAAGGCAACTTTTATTTCATTCAAGGTGTTTGTTCTCTGGCCTTGTTGTTTTGCCATGCTCTAGCACACTCTCTTCCTTTATAACCATCCACGTTTGATGCTCCTGTGTGCAGATACTGCGAGAGCAGAAGGAGAGTGCTGCTGCAACACGTACATGAAGGCTATGACAAGGACCTGTGGGAGTACATCGAGGATTGAGGCTACATCTCCACACCACAGACTCTCGGAGAGAAACTCCACCCACTAGAGCGCTGATGCAATGACAAGAGAGCAGCACAGATCTCTGCTGCCTCCTCCCTGGCAAACCGCCCTGCATTGCATAATTTTTTCCAGATTTTTGTTCCATGAAAAGCATAAGAATAAATTATATTTAAATGAAAAAGTTAGAGAATATTAAAAATAAAAATATTACATGTTCAACAGTATTGTTAGCAGCGTGAATCGCAAGACTGAGAAATCCAACAAAAAGGCATCTTCCTTTTGCTCGCATTGTAAGATCTTGCCCTCAGAAGGCTTTTTCCCTTCTTATCAGTTATGTTTGTGGACGTGTTCTGTTTGACTTTATTTTATATAATCTTTTTGTGTGTGGAAAATGGACTTTGTTTTCAAAATGGCTTTAATTCTGACCATGTCTGGCGAGATCCGTGTTTGGGTTGCTGAATGTGTATTGGTTGATTGTGAGGAGACGACTTTTTGGCATACAGACGTTAGCAGAATAGGACACAAAAAACACAAAAAAAACAAAAAATAAAGACGACAAAATCGGTATTTTTCAATTTGTAAATAATGCATATGCATGGAAGTTAAAGAGTAAGAGTGGCATGTGTTTGCATCATTTTTAAAAGATATTTATCTTTGCAAATATTAAAAAAAATGTATATTTGCTGTGTAGATTGAGTGTCTTTCCTATCTTGGATCGCCCCTCTAAAGAGGTTTGGACTTGAGATATGCTTGACGTAAATCGGGAGTCCGTGTGTCTCCCTCCGCTCCTCCCCTTTGCTCCACAGGGACGGAGCAGGGCTATATTCTGCCAAATCGAGCAGATCATGCCAAGGTGGCGCGTTTTCTGCCGACTAGAAGTCTTGTGGGAGCTTCTGGCTTTACATTTGGAGGAAATGGAGGTAGTATAATGTTCGCTGCTTTTTCCAAGAGTCCAAACAGAACAGTGGTTTCCTCTGCTCTGCCTCCTTTGCTGTTATTCCCCTCCTCCTCCTAGGTAGATTTAGGATCGTATGATTTTAAGAGTTATATGAATAATTTCTGAGAGCCAAACTGAGTGACATTCACTCATATAACCTTTTATATTTTTTCTTTTTGTCTCTCTGAAGTTCATTCTTCGTTCCTGACCCCGGCTCGAGGTTCTTTCTCTGTCTGCCCAACATGCACGTAGATGACATTGTACCGATGGGCCTGTTGAGCTGCTTTCTTGACATCTGTTGTCAAGTGTTCTGACTGAGCCATTGACAAACAGGGTTAGGCGTTTTCCACATGATCCATTTTTTTTTTTGCGCACCGCAGGACTAGTAGTCAGAAGCCACTGTTATCTCCACACTGCTTTAATTAATTTAGTGTAAAATAATCACACGTTTGCACCCGGGATGGTTTTCCAAAGGGCCGTTTGAGTCATGATATAGTTTGCAGGGAATATGTGATGTAACCTTCGTACTGTGACGTTGCATTTGTGTACACTTTGTTCATGCAAACATGTACAAATTGTGTGTGTGGACACACCGTGACCATCATTGAAGCACTGAGACCCTCTTTTCAGGGGTTCAGGGGTACAGGGATAGACACAGGTGGGACGGTGTCATTGTAGATCAAGTTGGCGTATTCAGACAACACCAAAGTGTCAGTCTCAAACTAGTGATTTTTTTTTTCCCCTCCTCCCTCTCTTTCTGCTGGAAGTGTCATTCATATATTGGCTTTTCATTCTTTTCGTTTCTTTTTTTATATTTCAAATGTCCGCCATGAAAAGAAATGTCCTAAAATGCATTTTTCATTTAAAGTAATATCATTCTTTTGTGTTTGCCTATTAATCATTTTGCTTTGTGTGCTGGGAATGATTGCAGTTTTTCATGTATGTTTTGAGTGCTGAGATGGTCTTCCAGGTATAAACATATATCATTTGACTAATAAATGAGAATTAAGACATTTCATGCAAGAATATTGCAGAATAATAAATGCAAAATAATGTCAAGTATTTTGCAGGCCCCTGTAGTTTCCATTACAATGGGATGCATGGTTTGGACTGCAAAAACATGGAACGGTTATACTGCCCCTGTATGCAGTGTGTGTGTGTGTGTGTGTGTGTGTGTAACTCCTTCCGGCCTGTTTGCTTCTCAGTTACGCCTATTTGATCATGTCTGGTAGTTCATGAGCATCCAAAATTAACATTCAAGGTAACAAAAAGCAGCTACTCTCATTTTGTTGAGACATCCAAAAACTTTTAATACTTTTCTACATGTATCCTTTCTTTATGCGATTTAATTTTTTTTTTTGATTTCTTGTATACATAGTGTACAAATGTGTAAGAAATTAGTTGTTCGTTTTGAAGAAAACAAATATTAAAGTGCAAAATGTTGCAAACATTGCTTTAGTTTGTGTGCTTTTGTGTTTATTTCAAGCTAAGTTTGTTTGGGTTTTTGTTGGCTTGGATTGTTTGCTATTAACACATAGCATTTTATGCTTTAAATAAAACAGTCTCATCCAAAGGACTATCCAGTCCACAAATAAAGCTCATAGATGTCGTGACACCACATGTATGACAGACATTTGAGAGAGAGGGTAGTTTGATTTCAACGTTCACAATGAAAATGTCCACTAGAGGGAGACCAATTTTAACTGATGTGACTCGTAAAAACGTGGCCTCCGCAACTGGGTGGATATTGCTCATTGTTCAGGTATGAGATTAAATTATTTATGTGTTCTACGTTCTCAATTTTGTGTCGCATGAGAAACACTGTAAGCTAGAAACATGTACCACCTGACTTGTAGAATTTATTGTGCAATATGTTTTTAAAATGAAAACCTACAAGACAAATAGGTTGTAGAAAAAAAGTCACTGAAATTTCTCTGAGGAGTTTTTTTTAAACGGTTTTGTTGCAGGAGAAATGTTGATTTGTAAATTACTTGAGTGAAAAATTATAATCTATGAGATGAGGACATCACAATGTGAGAGACACTGCTGTTAGAAAGTTTGGGGTCAGTAACTTTTGTAAGAAATTGGTTTTTTTTTTATTCAGCAAGGACGCTTTAAACTGATCGAAAGTGACCGCTTATAATGTTACACAATTTTTATTTAAAAAAATATATACAGTTCTTCCGAACCATCTAAAATCCTGAAGAAAAAAAAAGTATTACGGTTTCCACAAAAATATTAAAAAGCACAACAGTTTTCATAAATACTTAAGCAGCAAATTAGAATGATTTCTGAAGGATCATGTGACACTGAAGACTGAACTGATTCAGAAAATTCAGCCATTACAGCAATAAATTCTTCATTTACAGTTACTATTAACAGTTATTTTCACAATATTACTGTTTTATTGTATTTTTGTATCAAATAAATGCAGCACTGGTGAACATATCTTCAAAAACAAACAATATTACTGATCCCTCATTTGAATAGCAGTGTATAAAGTTGCAATTACCTTTTTTAACTCTTAAGGTAGAAATGTTTCCATACGCCTTTCAATAAATGTACCATGTAAACATTCACTAAAGAGCCCTTTAAAATGTCACAATGAAATCTCAAATGTCAATAAAAAAAAAAGAGGCACTTTATAATGAATTGGAACAAACCAAATAGATTTAATTTTTAAAATGGGTTAAAAGTCAGATACATAACGTGACAACAGCCGATATAAAAAAATAATTCTGTAAACAGTTAAAAATCTTGCTTTACACATTCCCATTCATCCCAACCACATGGAATGCTTAAACGCAGTTACCAACAGCTGCTGGGAATGTTTGCCAACAACTGAAACATTATTGACACCAGAAACGCAAAGAAGAGTTGAAACTGAACATACACTGATTATATACAATGTAACTTAAAGCATGTCAAGTTTTTGGTAGCAAAAATTATTTCAAAACCTAAGTCGATAATCATTTGACTGCTTCATTGGTCAGCAATTCAACATATACTCACAGTTTTGAATCAATTCAGTTCTCAGGTGCAAAATAAAAACAATAATACGGTCAAGACTTAGTCCTCAACTTTCAACCATCCTTTCTTGTAGTCTACCAGCAGCTCAAGATAGTACTGCCACTCAGGCTCACTATCATACTTGACCTCAAACACCGTTTTCAGCGGGTTGGTATGTGGCTCATGGATGCGCAGCACCACTCCTCTGTACCACACTTCTGTTTTGTCATTTTCCTCATACAAGTGCCAGATCCTCTTCCCCACCAGTTCAGGATATCTGTTCTCCATGGCCAGGTGGGCAGACTGCACAGCGGAGCGCAGGACCCATCTGCTCCGGTGCTTGGAACCGTGTTTTTTGGAGAGGTAGGGATGGTTTTGAGAGTACGAACTGAAAGAAAACTCCCTGTCCGCATGGCGTCTTTTGTGCTGGGATGATTTGTGTTTCTTTTTTCTGTAATGGTCACTGTCTGTGTGTCTGAACTCTTCTGGAGCCTCGGAAGAATCTGTGACCTGGTAGTGAGGGATTTTGCCCCTGTGACCCCCGTTGTAGAAGACCTTCCTCAGCTTGAGGACCATGTTGGAAGGCCCTTTGGACAAGGCCCGAGCTGATCCTGCTGAGCTGGATCTGCCGCTCTGAAAGGACATTGATGATGTGCTTACGGTCTCTTCGTCAGTGCTATCGGAGGAGAGCTCATCAGAGGTCAAAGGTCGTGCCCAGGAGGAGTTCTCAGGCTCTTCCTGGGTTCCATCTTCAATCTTTACCTCCACATGTGGTCCCCTGTCATTGCAAGTCACAAGAGACACTTCCCATTCATCTCTCTCTAAGGAACTGACGACGCTCCACCTCGCCGGTTCCTCAGTAAACTCATCCTCTTCTGATGAACTGGTCTCATCTAAAAATGTCCTCTTGGAGGAACTCTTTACTCTCCCTTTCTTTTTCTTTGTCTTCAGGCAATATTTGTCCACACATGTGGTTTCCGGTGTGAGCGGTCTGGAGGACTCCTGGTAGAATCCCTCAGAGCCATTCACAAGGCCGGTCGATTCATCTGAGCTGTCCGTGCTCTCTCTCTTGAAGGTTAAGCTGGTTTCTGCTTCTGTAGAAAGAAAACAAATCAGAATTTAGTATCAGCATTTGTTAAGTGACCACTATTACAATTAAAGAATAATGAATTAGTATTATTATAATATGTGAACCACCAGACTTAGAATGGGTTAATACTGACTAATATGTTGAACTAAAAGAGACAGTTCATCCAAAAAATCATACCAAAATGGTTTGTCTAATATACATTACATTTTATTTAATATACATTCACTTATTTGTGTTCAAAATTGACAAAAATTATATGAGCGAGTACATCATGAATCCATTTTTTCTTATCCTGAATCACTACGGTACACCTATAATAAGTCTTTATATTCAGATTTTAGACTGGTTGGGGTCGTACCACTGCGGAGTAGCACTGTACCCGCTTAACTGGTCATAGACATAAACAGAGAAGTAGCTCGGGCTGAAATGTTATTCCGCAAGACACATGCAGTTTTGTTTATCAACCGCTAGAGCGGCAAAAGTTACGGGCGGCCCTATCATACACCCGGCGCAATGCGACCCCAGGCGCGACAAGTGTTTTTTGCTAGTTTCAGCCCAACGCGGTTAGCATTTTCACGTCCAGTGCCACGTTGTTTTAATAGCAAATGCACTTGCGCCCATCTGTTCACCCATGGGTGTGCTGGTCTGAAAACAAGGTGTGTTCAGGCACATTGTTTTAATGGCACAGAATGTGTTGACGCCTTAAGTGCACCTGCACCGTGCGCTTCAGACTATGCGCTTAGATCGTTAAAATAGGGCCCACAGACTGCAGTTTTAAATAAATATATAATTATGTTTAAATATTCCAAGAATATGTTATATAAGAATATGTTCCATGAATGAAAAAGAAGGTGAATGCAGAAAGAATTGGCATGTAGGGAAGGAGGATAGAATGTAACTTAACATTGAGGGGTCATAAGATCGTAAGGGAATGAGTTGAAGAACTGCGATTTTTTTGGATGTTGTGTTTGTGTGAGAGCGGTGTGTGTGTGAAATGTAAGAACATCCATTCAGATCCGCTCTGATGGATAGATCTGTTTAGATTCACTCTGACGGACAACAACAGCTACAAAAAACTCCCTAGGACTTCCTTGCTCTTCCATCCAGATAGCAAAATTCTGTCTTTTCCTGTTTTTATTTCATTTCTAATGTATTTTATATCTTTTATGTATCATCTTTTTTATTGTTATTTCTATTCCTTATGTTCTATTTTTATTATTCTTCTTTATGTGAAGCACTTTGAATTACCATTGTGTATGAAATGTGCTATACAAATAAAATTGCCTTGCCTTGCCTTGCCATGGAAGTAAAATATCATACAGGTTTAGAAAAACATAAAGCCTAGTAAACAATCACAGAATTTTTTATTTTTGGGTGAACTATCCCTTTTGGATTTGTTAGCATTTTCAAAGATTGCAAATTGTCATTTATTCAGCTTTAAGAAAATAGAAAAATCACCCAAACACAAGGTGCAGTTAACTGTGGAAGCTTGTTTCTGCCACCAAATAAAAAAATAAAAAAGTTCTCACAATTCTGACTTTTTTCTCACAATTGTGAGTTTATATCTCGCAAGTTTGACATTGTAACTTGCAATTGCATGTTATAAAGTCAGAATTGAGAGATATAAACTTGCAATTCTGACTTTTTTCATCACAATTGCGAGTTTATATCACAATTCTGACTTTATATCATGCTATTATGACTTTATAAAGGGAAAAAATAGTCAAAATTGTGAGATAAAATGTCTCAATTACCTTTTTTATTTCATGGCAGAAACAAGCTTCAACAGTAGTTCCCTTCTCTCTCTAAAAAAAAAGAAAAAAAGAAGGTCAAGCAAATTGACAGAACATATGCCATGTATGCAAGCACAAGGCAAGAATTTCAGTGAATTTTAAATATCCTGTGGCTTCAGACCACTTTTATGGATCTTTATGGTGAATTTTTTTGGAACTCAACAACCAGGAGAATATCTTTTGTGTTCCATAAGACAAAAAAAAAAAAAAAAAAANNAAAAAAAAAAAAAAAAAAAAAAAATCATACAGTTTTGGAATGACACGAGGGTGAGTAAATGATGAAAAAAATTTGATTTTTTGGGTGGAGGGAGCAAACTAATATTTTGTGCTAAAGGGCAATCACACCGGATGCGCTCTTGCATTCTGTCTGAAATGTTGTTGGTGTAAATGAGTCAGACTGAACTGAGATTTTTGGCTGTTGCTTTACACCAGGATTTTTTTATATGTTTTATATCATTATATATTTTTAAAAAGTGCCTCAAAACCCTGTTTTGTTTCATTCTGTTGTGCTCCAGTGTAAACACACATTTGATACCTTTTGGTCACAAGTAAAACCTCCACATGTATTCTTGAGGCAACACAGCAGGAGCATAAATAAAATGTAATCGAACAGGTTACTATTAATAGAAGCAGTATTACCCAATCATGGCAATAAGAACAATAAGCCATATAGGTGATAGAGAAATTTGAAAAGGTGTCAGAAATGATTAAAGGCAAAAAGTGATAGAACACTGCAGAAAAATATGGAAACAAAGAAAAAGTAAAAATAATGATGATCTCTTAACCCTGTTATAGTCTGGGGCAACCCCAAATGAACTTTGCTGAACTTGATGACTTTGTCAACACTTGCTAGCTCTACAAACAAAAAAATAAATGGGAATGATATCTAGTTGTATGTTAGTGTGACAAAAAAGTCACACTCAGGATGTTCAGGGTCTCCCCAGATCCCACATTGGAAATGAAGTGGCAACACTATAAAACATCCACAATGTGGAATGCTCGTGCTCGCACCCTCAGTAATTCATGACTCAACAGAATAAAAGAAATCAATGGGACACTATAAAAAATTGCTTTTCTTTCCATTACATAAATTATCAAAAAATGGACTACTGAAGCTTTAACTTAATTTAAGCTGAATTTGAACTAAAATGTACAAATGTAAAAAACATCTGAATGCTGTAACTGATAACAGACAGCTGTCAACCCCTGGGGTTCTGTAATGGCACTGCAGGTGAGAAATGTTACATCAGTGTGTATGGAAACCCCTTCCATCCCCCACCCGCCTTAGCATTCATCCTAAAGCATATTAACTTCCTTCCCTGAAGTGCATGCACCTGAAACTGAAAGATATCCTAAAGCATATCACTGTTCCGTTCCAAACTATATCTGATCAGAAAACACCTGCAACAAAACTGCACCAGTAAGAAACTGTGACTGTATGAGCAATTCAAAGATTTACAAAGTGCTCTCTACAACTGTCAGAAAGATCCATTTGTGATTGAAAAGGTTGTTTTGGGGGACAAAGTAAAAAGAAGGTACCTGGGCATTTTTTGGACACCATCTGTAGCAGTGGAATCTGCAAGAACAAATGTGTATCAAATCAAAAAAAAGTATGACAAAAGTATGATTAAAAATAAATCATAAAGCATGAACAATAAAAGAAATGTCACCACAGGTATGCGCCATGTATGGCTGATCTTATATAAAAAGTAATTAAAATAAATGTACAATATCAAAATAATTCAAATAACTGACCTTCCTAAATCAAATAGGTTTTTATATTAAAAATATAAAATATATTACTATTTAACATTTTAAAGACTTGATCTAGGACAAAACCTTAATATTAGGGATTATGTAATATTAATAAATACCTCCTCTATCTAAAGAGTAAGAATTCAGCCAGAATGTGTAATATATTAAACTAACATCCAAGAGACAAAACAGTTTGATAGTTCTGCTTACTTAAAATGTGGAACTGAAATTTAATATTACTAAAATAATAAAAAAAAATAAAAAAAAGTTTCCGTTTTCAGAGTCCTTCCGCGTACTGTGAAATTTAACCCTAAAATAAAATGTCTTCATTTCTTGTGACAGCTTAAAAAAAAAAAAAGAAAAAGACCCGTTACAGAACTAAAAAAAAAAATGGAAGCAAAAATCTGATCTTTTAAAAGGAATAAGCCACAGTATGTTTCAGGCAATGATAGATAACAGTACCATCATTACCATAGTGCCAGATCCAAAAATGAACAATGATTTAATGAATAAAATTTTATTAAGGATGCCAAAAAAAACTTTTTATTAGGGTTACACCAATATTAAAATTCTGACTGATACTACATAATGTTTCATGGTTATTAAAATTCTGTACCATTTTTGTCTAAATAAATATATATATATAGTGCCTTGCAAAAGTATTTGTACCCCTTCATTTTTTTCACATTTTGTTTCTGCCTTATGTTAATCTTTTTGATTTGATTTTTAATGGGGGGGTTTTCCACATCAATCTACTACACTATACACCACAATGACAAAGCAAAAAACTGATTTGACAACTTTGCAGATGTATTAAAAAAAAGAAAAACTGAAACAAGTACATTGCATAAGTATTTGTACCCTTAACTCAGTACTTGGTTGAAGAACCTTTACAGCCTCAAGTCTTTTTGGGTGATGCGACACATGATTTTCTGCCATTCTTCTCCTCAGATCCTCTCAAGCTCTGTTAGGTAGGATGGGGACCGTCGGTGGACAGCCATTTTCAGGTTTCTCCATAGATGTTCAGTTGGGTTCAAGCTCAGGCTGGCTGGGCCACTCAAGGACATTCCCAGAGTTGCCTTAGCTGTGTGTTTTTTTTAGAAAAAAAAAGCACCTAAAGAACTTTTTTTTTTTTTTTGCAAATTCCAATTCATGTGTCTTCACTGAGGAGAGGCTTGAGTCTGGCCAATCTGCCATAAAGTGTTGCAGTGATGTTCTTCTTGACTTTTTGGTAACCACTCTAACCAAGGCCCTTCTCCATTGATTGCTCAGTGTGGCAAGGAAGCCAGCTCTTGGAAGAATTTCCCAAAAGCATCGTAGGCCTAAGTGGATCGTAGGACCATTGCTACCAATGGTCTCAATGATCAACTTAGCTCACAATATTTTTGAGAAACGCAGCCCTGGTTGTCAAACTTCTTCTATTAAGGATTATGGAGGCTTTATGCTTCTGTGAACCTTCAATGCAGCAGAATTTTTTGTAGTCTTCCCCAGATTTGTCTCGACACAATCCTGTCTCTGAGCTCTACATGCAGTTCTTTTGACCTCATAGCTTGGTTTTTGCTTTTATTGAGGTGTGTGCCTTTCCAAATCATATCCAATCAATTGCACTTGCCACAGGTTAACGCCACTCGAAGAGTAGTAACATCTACAAACAAAATTTGAATGCTCCTGAGCTAAATTTCAAGTGTCCAAGAAAAGGGTATGAATATTTATGCAATGTAATTATTTCAGTTTTTTNAATTTGAATGCTCCTGAGCTAAATTTCAAGTGTCCAAGAAAAGGGTATGAATATTTATGTAATTATTTCAGTTTTTTATTTTTAATAAATAGGTTGTCACAAATCAGTTTTTTGTTTTGTCATTATGGTGTATGAAGTGTAGATTGATGTAATTAAAAAAAAAAAAAAAAAAAAAGTAATTTAAAGTAGTTTAACATTGGGCATCAACATAAAAAATGTTAAAAAAAGAAAGAGTATGAAAACTTTTGCAAGGCACTGTGTGTGTGTGTGTGTGTGTGTGTATATATATACACTAAAAGCTAAAATCAATAAAATAAATCATTTTAAATGATGCTACAGAAAAATTTTGCACCAAAACAGTATAATGCAAAGTATGAAACATATTAATTTTGATATTTAATAAAATTGCATTTAATTATATTTAAAATTTACATTTATTAAATTTGAATGATCAACGTTCATTCAACTTAAGCATTAACAAAGATAATCCAAATGTAAAAATAGAGAAAATGAGCATGTACAATAGGGAAAATGTGCATGCATAATTGAATATCTAATATCAACTGATATGATAAACAAAAAAATAATTTTTAATATCGCTGTTAACTGACAGTACCAATATCTTGTGCATTCCTAAGTTTTATAAATTCAAAAATTATCACACTGCAGTTCAACATTTATTGGGCGGTCTTATGCTATTAATAGTGGTCAACCATCCAGCACTCACCAAGGAACTTGCAGACGTTGGCATGGTAGAGAAGGTTGAGGACATCAGGGTATATATCTGGCAGATGTTTAAGAGACAGAAGTCTCCGGAGTTTCGAAGAGAAAGCCTTTCTGTGGAGTTGAGTCAGCTGCCTCTCCTCCGAGAGGGTGGTGGGCCTGAGCTCCACCCGATGCTCTTGCAGGACCTGGTCTATGAATGTGCCTTGAACTTGAGGAAACAGCACCTCTTTGACCACCAACATGGGAATGAACACCGCACCAGCCCTCATGACATGAGGAAAGGGACATTCGCAGCTTTCGACATACTTTTGAAGCTGGCAGACCACCTTTTTAAGAGACACCTCCATTTCCTCACCTTTCAGCCATACTTCCCTCATTTTCAACCCCAAGAGACAAGACACTTTCTGAGCTTTGCCTGACTCTTGAAGGTCCAGTTGGCATAACCAGTCTCTGAGCTCCTGACATGGCGTTCGAGTAACACAGCAGTATATGAGTCTACAGAGGGACTGGTGAAGCTCCATAAACTGATGACGGGCTTGTTTGCTGCTACTCATAATCGGCTTGTCTTCCACTGGAGACTGAGGAACCTCAACAGGTTGTGTTGCTGTTGGAGCTTTTAGGAGTGCAGGGATGATTATCTTAAAATTTGACAATTTAAGGCAATGAGGTGGAATTTTAGTGAGAGAAAATTTATTCGACTGAGGCGGCACTGGAGGTGTTGAGGACAATGTAGAAAATGAAATGGACTCCACGTCATCTTTCACAGCATTCTCAGTCTTGCATGTGGCTGAAGATTTAAACTTTTCTCCAAAGGGTGGATTGCCTTCTTCTTTAAAGTCATTTTTTACTACAAAATGACAAGGAAGAGAGCCAGACATACTTGTGTCTGACTCCCTTTGCTCTTCTTTGGCCACAGAATCATGTGCCTGATGATTCATCTCCTCAGTAATGCTCACTTTCATTTCCGACTGATAAGCTACGTCATCTGGATCCAATTTTTCTTTTTTGATCTTTACAGTATCTGGTATTTCAACTGGACCATCACTGTTAGCTGGAGACATTTGGGCTTCTTGTTTCAACCTGAGGTCACCTTCACCTGAATTTGGCTCTAAATTACAGTTTTCAATTTCTGGCTCTTGTTTAAGCTGTGTTGCCTCTGGCTGTGGCTTTGGACTTTTTGAATCTCCTAGTGAAGTCAACATGCCTGTAGCTTCGAAATAGACTTTATAAGGAGCCAAGCTAAAAACTTTATTAATAACTGGCATTGGCGGGGAGGACGGTGACTGAGGCTCATCATCTGACAACTCATAGGTTGAGTCAATCTTTTGCTTTTTACTGGCCATGTCCATTTCAAGTTTCTCTCTGTGCCTTTTAGCTAATAGATCTTTGTCAGGTGGATCTGAAACATGATGCCTGTTCTTAAATACCTCTTCAGAGGACTTCATGGGAAATTCTTTGGAGCTGCCAACAAGAAACCCAGTTTCAGACATCTCTGAGTGTTCAAGGGTAGTGGTGTTACTGAGACGTCTGTAGTGGGCTGGAGTAGGATGGAAAGCCCCAGAAGTTCCAGACTGTCTATAAAGCTCCCGAGGGGAGTCGGGTGTCTGAACCCTTCGTATAGAAAAATCAAGTGGTCGCTCTGATTGATGCACTGGGAAAGGGGAATGTGGCTGCTCATGCATGGGTGCTTGGTTACTATTTAAATGCACCCCATAAGGATGATAAGTAGGATATTTTGAGAGTAACGGATGGCGTGGGGGGGCAACAGAGCAGGATGGTGACATCAAGTCAGATCGAGGGGAATATAACTGATCCATATGATGATGTTGACCATGCTCGTCAGTAATAACATTGGGATCGGTTCGGTAAGCCTCAGGGTGACTCTGAGGGTAATAGACATTGGAGCATGGAGGCATCGACGTGTATTTAGATATGTGAGGATGGTTCTGATATACCTTTGAAGGAACTCCACGGTGTGCCATAGTCCTTGGGTCATAAGCATAGTGAAGTCCAGTGTGCATCTGTGCACGAATTGGGGCACGCTGGCAGTACTCTGGTGTGGCACCAATAAATGCACGCGCAGTGTTGTAAGTATAGCTTGGTTCCATTAAAGGATGGGACCTCCTGGGCCCATTTGAGCCAATACCATGGTAGCCCTCTGTCTTTCCATCCTTTATAGCCTCCACACCATGTTCAAACTGCAAAACCCTCTGTTGCGTCAATGCCTCCTGGCCCTTTTTATGCAGGAAAGCAAGACGGCTGAAATGAGCAGCCCATTCGTCATCATATATACGAGGGGACATCCTATGAGGCCCATGTTCCATTCCATAGTTATGCCCTGCGGTGCATCCACGCTCAGTGCAGCAGGGGCTATGACCGTATACTGGTTTTGGAATAGCCAGCCCAACACAGCTTTCTGCATTTGACCCTCCAATGTGACCCTTTGGAACTGCCACTGGTGAGATGACCCCAGCTGCTCTGGGACTGTGCTGTCTGGGACTGCTGGCATAATAGGCCAATCTTTGCTTCGCTACCAACTCTTGCGGTACAGCACAGCGGCCACCACCGGCATCCACAGGGAAAGACGCTTTATCAGGCCTGTAAACAGCTGGAATTGTAATTGACCCCTGGGTGGCCGATGAATGAATCCCTGGGCTCGGCCCATTTCTCACACAGGTTTTTGAAGGGCCCCATGGAGAAGGAAAGTCAAGAGTTTCTTGTCCTCCAAGAGAGTAAGGGAAATAAGCCCTGCTGATTGGTAGAGCTCTGTCATGGGAATAGTTTGGTAGGCTGTCAGCTTTAGGGAGCCCCACGGGGACTACGGTGCCCACAGCACCGTCCATATTACTTTGAAGTAGAGGGTCGATGCAGCTTCGTCCCTGCTTACTGCTCATCTTGGATTCCCAGGCTCTGGCTTGACCCAGCTAAATCATATCTATACAAGAAAGCAAGAAGGAAAAAACATTTTTGAGTTTATATGTTAAATGAGCTGTATCAATGTTTTACAATAACTGAAATAAGTACCCACTAGTACTACAAGTAATAAGCGATTCATTTAAACAGTCACCCAGCTTCACCTCTGTGGTTTATTTATCTACTTAGCAATACCTTCCTTTCTGTGGTTTTGTCAAAACATAGTCTCCTGACTGCACAGTTCTTTATTCTATTTTGACAAATGTCACGTGACAGGTTCCTCCAAACATTAGGAAGAAATGTTTGAGCGGTAACCACAACAAGAAAAAAAACAGTTTTTCTGCTTCACAATTTTCTGCTTCACAACAGGGGGTGCATCTTACTTCCTTTTCGTGCAAGAGCATCTTGCACTTTGGCAAAATATATCAAAGTTAATTATGAGTGAATATGCACACATGTTCCAACTGTCACATGCATTTTAAGTTGTTAGGACAGAGGAAAAGATAACAATTTAGGATATATGTCTGTACACACACACATTTTGAATTACTCTTACTATTAATAATATGGTTTTGTTTTCTCATAAATGAAAAAAATCTGGAAAATAATAGAATTATGCATTTTGACATTACATACTCATACATATTTCATATTCTGATACACATCTTCTTTACATATCTTTATATTTTTATAATGTAAAACGTTAAATTAAACTTTTAAAACTAATATTTATAAAACACAATAGCTACCATCTGAAAGGTGTTCACATAGAGGGGAGATGCACTCATTCCCTCCAGTGATGTTCCCTAATGAGCAAAGAGAGCATAATGATGCTCACAGGAGGGTAACACTAGGCTTGTCAGTGGCAGTGAAGGGGGATTTAAGTGGTTTATCAGTGGTGGAGACAGTCAGTCCCAAGGTGAGGCCACCCAGAGGTTTCAAAGTGATGAAACAACCCCCAACATCTTTCAGCATACTGTGGCTGTGTGTCAAAACCTAGTGAGTTGCCTTCGTAGTCTGCACTTGTGAGGAACATAGGCGCGTGCAACATTAGGACGCGGCCATAATGTCCAAATATGCTGCATGTGCCTATAATGCCAAAGTAACAGAAGAATTGAAAAAGTATATGGAGAACTGAAACTTCTAAACAGTTACCAAATGTTAATATATATGTATACATTTAAATGATACTGGGTACACATTATTGCACACGGACAAATTGAGGACAATACTCTATTGTGTGCGAGAGGTGAACATGCAAATTCAAAAATGCAAATCGTTTAGAAAATACATAATTTGGGTGTTTTGGTGAACTTCCGTCAACATTCACCTGATCTAAATACTTGTATTTGACGCTTCTATAAACTGTTCTGAAACGAAAGCGACAAAACCTCCCGAGCCTGCGAGATATGTGAACAATTAATCGTACATTTAAGTAAACTATGTTTTTACTTCGGATAATTGTGATAGTGTTGATCATCGCCATAAGCTGAAAAGAGGTCTCATAGACCAATGACAAACTTTAAACCCGTCCCAAATACAGTTGTCAACGTTCATCTGTGTATTGATAATCTTCGTAAAACTTCGTCAATCTTCGCCAGCAAGTTCACGTTGTAATCATACCTAAAACAACTTTTGTTTATACAGCAACACTCACCTCGTGCACCAACATTCCTTTCCGTCCGCAACCAATCCATGACATCTGAAACACCCCAAAGTAAAACCCCAACGATTTGGGAGCGGAGGAAGTATTGTACAAGAAAGCAGAGAAGCATGCTTTAACGTCGCTGCTTATTTTGCGAAAGGTTATTTCGCATTACCAGTCAAAGTATGTCGGTGGCAGCACGTATAACCAATCGAACGGTGACATTAAAAAAAGAGGGCGGGGCTTCAACACACAGGCGGCAGCAGTTAAATCATGTGTGAGTGGCAGGCTGAATGGTTACACGAGCATGGAACTTTTCAGCGTTGCTGACCAGTTTTATATTTAGTACAAGCACAGGTCAAGCTTAATAGTAATACACAATTTTAATAAATTAGATTTTGCTTTGGTTGCAGTGAATAAAAGGCAAAGTTTTAGACAACATAAATAGATTGTTATTAAAGAAGGTACTGTCCAAACGCCATTTTGCTTCATATTATTTAAATCAACATTTTTCTTCACAGATTAAATGATCAGCAAAACAAATTACGTGCAAAGTTTAACCGCTAACCATTAATTTCAGAATGCCTTTGTTTTCACCCTTATGATGACAGCAGCACTGCATGAACTCCACACGTTTGGGACAAACCTGATGATGATGTTCTCCAGCATGATTTGAGAATGATCCAAAGAGCATCTTGTGCTTCACTTGAAGCAAAAACATCTGACAGTCTGTACAAAGGTTCACATGATCAGTGTCACAAATCTGACCTAGAAAAAAAGTGGATTATTCCTTCTTCATTTTACATCAATTTTATTTACATTATTCAAAATCCCCAAACTTTTGTCTTTTCCAGGCATTTTTAAATAATAATAATTATAAAAAGAACATTGCAGAGTATTAATGTTGTCTCAGATTTTTGGATTTCACAGTATATTTCTTGCTACACTGGGAAATACTGTGATTTACAAGCAAGGCTGCAGATTTATTGTCCTTAGAAGGCACTAAAAATCTCACTAAAACAGTGCAAATCAACATTAGTTTTAATAGGATTCAGTAGACTAATTTTTTGTTTTGTTTAAAAAAAAAAAAAAGGATGTTCATATCAAACAGTGCATTAGTAGCCATGAGCTTGAACATGCATATCCTGTAGGCCTATATTTGGTTTGTGATGTTTGACATGTATTCACACACCTCTGTGTGGAAATATCATCAACTGTCAGTTTAAGATGGCACGAAGAAGATAAACTCAAAACAGCAAAACCCTGGCTTTGTTGCTCGGCTAACTGAATAGCTTTTCTTACAAGGGATGAAAATGGAAATGTAGGCTGCTTAAACAGACTGGGGTTCTTTGTCAAGTTTATTCATGCCATTATGTCATTCATGGAAAATGTCAAAGTACCAGTCAGTACTTGGAATGGACATATAACTGACCAACACTTCTGACCATCACGTTTCTACAACAGACGGAGAAGCTGAGTTAGTGGTTAGGAAGTGCTATATTTGACACAACCTGTAATATCATCATGAGTTTGTGTGACAAATGCAGTGAGTAATACTTAGAGTGTGAAAATTACAATTATAAACCCATAATTAGTATGAATAGGTGTGTTTGTTTATTAATGCTATTCAGTTTAAGACTGCCGTTGATTTATGTAAAGTTCACTATGCCTCATTAGTCCAACTGGTAATGTAGATGTGTTATACATAAAGTTTATTTACTCTAATATGGAAGTGTGACTAAACTCATGACATTATTTACCTGGTAATTTCATCTGCTCTGCTGGATTTGTGTTTGCTCAACCAACTACTGCTGATGCAAAAGTCAATATTCAGAAGAAAAGGGAAAATGCAGAGGAATATATTAGCGACAGAACAAAGGAAATGATGCAACACTCTTTTACTAACAGGTCTTTGTCTTTTTTCTCACATCTAAAAACACATTTTACACTCCTCTGAGCACTGGCATCTTTCCACATTTCTGTCTAGAGGAATGAAATACTTCCCTTTTTTATCTATCCTGAGATGCAGATGTTTCCAGTCATCATGCTTACCCTAACAAAATTTCAGGACAATAGATCACGTTGACCTAAAAAGATAGAACTAAATACGATATAAGAAAATGAAACAGGAAATCAGTCGTCATGATTATCCCATGACCAGGAATGACACAACGATGCCTTAAAGAATGTTCTTCAAACCAACGCAACCAAAAGGTTGTACAGTTACGGCACCATAAATTAGAGAAGTTGTAACCAAGTCCTGAGAGTTACTGCTCATGTGCTCCTTCACAAAGTTACCATCACCCCCATGTTAGGACTCATAACAGTGCTGATAGGTAGTCCAAACATTGGGAATGATAATACGATTTCAGTGTTTACACTTAAGGGTTCTTGCTTATCGAGAAGTTGCAGCTAGAGAAAAAATAAGTTTACTTTCATCAACAGTCAGACTGATTGGAGTATGAAATTTAATAATCATTCTTATTAAAAATACACCAGAAAAAGTGCCTCTACTAAATGGTAGTGTGTGTCCGCATGCATTGAATAAACCATGGATCCCCTGCATGGTTCCATGTATCCATGGTTTTAAAATAAGACATTATACTCTGCTAAAATGTGGGAAGAAGAATTCAGAAAAATTTGAAACTGCACTGTAGGTAAATCTCACATTGCACATTGTAATGTTGATTTTGCAGTACTTCTCTATTGCAATACTGCTGTACAGAAGTATTACTAAATCAAAGGTTCTTTACTTAAATATATGCTTAAAGTCAGCTTAAAATGGAAGTTGCGATATCCTTATTATCCTATTGTAACGTATATCCGAGTGAAACAGCTTCTCGAACAAGAAAAAATGTAGGGCGGGACTTGATATTGTCCATCTGGAATTGATTGGATCATAGGATTGTTGTGGTTTGCTATTGCTGTGATGTCATGTGACTGACAGTTTGTCCCACCCTCACATTGGTGAACGCCAACAAAGTTATTTTAATACATATTATGAGGGCACATTAATTATTTTTTTTTAAATAATAATGTGTTTGGATAAATCATTCATAATAAATACTGCAATATTCCATAACAAATAAGAATTGTCCATTTTGATTTCATGGTGACTTTAAATATATTTTGTATTGAGTTACAACTGAATACATCACTAACCAATAAGTATCATCTTTTAAAGGGACAGATCACCCAAAAATGAAACTTCTGTCATCAATCACCCTCATGTCATTCTTGTATGACAACTTGTATGACTTTCTTTCTTCTACGAAACACTGTGAAATTTTTTTAATCTGTTTTTGTCCATACCATAAATGGCAATGTATGGATACTGTTTCTTGTGCATTCTAAAAATGCTGGGTTGTTTCAACCCAAATTTGGGTAAAAAATTGACAAATCCAACCGTTGAGTTAAATTTTTAAACGGTTGGGTTTGTCCATATTTGGACATCATTTTTTAGAGTGTGGGTGCAAAATGCTTTCTGGACAATGATAGCAAGAGTTGCCAATATGTGCACTTCTAATCCATCTTCTGTAGATCTGCAGAAAATACTCAATACACACCTCCTTTCATAAAGATTCTATAAAGTGTATACAATTTTGAAAAAATTGTTAGAACTCACATGGAAGGAAAATTCCCAGCCTTCACTCAGTATGTTCCATTACCTCCTTGTCCTCACAAAGGTCAAGAGCTTTGATATCAACATGCGTGTTAGTATCAGATATATTGTATCATCCTGAATAAAAAATGGTTGATGGCAAACATGTATGGTCAATAACTTCAGCAGCACTTCCTCTAATTGTAAAAACCCTTATGAAAATTACTCTATGTAATCATAGAAGGATGTCTTATAAGCATTTGGCCCAGATAAGCAAAAGTAAACATTGCTTGGAAGGACAAAGTTGCTTTAATTCATTACACAGACATAAATAAGGCACGTCAGTTATCCATTTACTTCAACTATGTCTTATCACACATGACCCTTTTACTACAGAGCACTTTAAAAGACGCTTCTGCAGTAATAAGTAAAAATTTGAAGGATATTGTAAGAATAATAGGGGCCTCAGATAACCTTGACAAAATCCCCCATCACACATTTTGTATATTGTTTACTTTGCTTCTTTTATATTAATCACTTTCTTAATCTTATTATAAATAATGATTCCTGTATATGTGCTCTGTGGCACAAAAGAGTTTTGTTATGTTTATCATCTCTTGTATTTTTGTAATGATTGACCCATTTGGCCTTGAAAAGAGGTACAAACATCTAAATATATGGCATGGAGAATCTGTAGAGAAGAGTAGGAGACATTTCTTTTGCAGGAGATATATATACAGTGGGTATGGAAAGTATTCAGACCCCCTTAAATTTTTCACTCTTTGTTATATTGCAGCCATTTGCTAAAATCATTTAAGTTCATTTTTTTTCCTCATTAATGTACACACAGCACCCCATATTGACAGAAAAACACATTTTTGCAGATTTATTAAAAAAGAAAAACTGAAATATCACATGGTCTTAAGTATTCAGACCCTTTCCTGTGACACTCATATATTTAACTCAGGTGCTGTCCATTTCTTCTGATCATCCTTGAGATGGTTCTACACCTTCATTTGAGTCCAGCTGTGTTTGATTATACTGATTGGACTTGATTAGGAAAGCCACACACCTGTCTATATAAGACCTTACAGCTCACAGTGCATGTCAGAGCAAATGAGAATCATGAGGTCAAAGGAACTGCCTGAAGAGCTCAGAGACAGAATTGTGGCAAGGCACAGATCTGGCCAAGGTTACAAAAAAATTTCTGCTGCACTTAAGGTTCCTAAGAGCACAGTGGCCTCCATAATCCTTAAATGGAAGACGTTTGGGACGACCAGAACCCTTCCTAGAGCTGGCCGTCCGGCCAAACTGAGCTATCGGGGGAGAAGAGCCTTGGTGAGAGAGGTAAAGAAGAACCCAAAGATCACTGTGGCTGAGCTCCAGAGATGCAGTCGGGAGATGGGAGAAAGTTGTAGAAAGTCAACCATCACTGCAGCCCTCCACCAGTCGGGGCTTTATGGCAGAGTGGCCCGACGGAAGCCTCTCCTCAGTGCAAGACACATGAAAGCCCGCATGGAGTTTGCTAAAAAACACCTGAAGGACTCCAAGATGGTGAGAAATAAGATTCTCTGGTCTGATGAGACCAAGATAGAACTTTTTGGCCTTAATTCTAAGCGGTATGTGTGGAGAAAACCAGGCACTGCTCATCACCTGTCCAATACAGTCCCAACAGTGAAGCATGGTGGTGGCAGCATCATGCTGTGGGGGTGTTTTTCAGCTGCAGGGACAGGACGACTGGTTGCAATCGAGGGAAAGATGAATGCGGCCAAGTACAGGGATATCCTGGACGAAAACCTTCTCCAGAGTGCTCAGGACCTCAGACTGGGCCGAAGGTTTACCTTCCAACAAGACAATGACCCTAAGCACACAGCTAAAATAACGAAGGAGTGGCTTCACAACAACTCCGTGACTGTTCTTGAATGGCCCAGCCAGAGCCCTGACTTAAACCCAATTGAGCATCTCTGGAGAGACCTAAAAATGGCTGTCCACCAACGTTTACCATCCAACCTGACAGAACTGGAGAGGATCTGCAAGGAGGAATGGCAGAGGATCCCCAAATCCAGGTGTGAAAAACTTGTTGCATCTTTCCCAAAAAGACTCATGGCTGTATTAGATCAAAAGGGTGCTTCTACTAAATACTGAGCAAAGGGTCTGAATACTTAGGACCATGTGATATTTCAGTTTTTCTTTTTTAATAAACCTGCAAAAATGTCAACAATTCTGTGTTTTTCTGTCAATATGGGGTGAGTACATTAATGAGGAAAAAAAATTAACTTAAATGATTTTAGCAAATGGCTGCAATATAACAAAGAGTGAAAAATGTAAGGGGGTCTGAATACTTTCCGTACCTACTGTATATATGGGTCAATGACGTGATGGGTCATATTTTTGTCCAAAGGCCTTAATAGTTATAAAAAACAATGATATGGCATCCAAAGTATGTAAGGTAGTACAACTAGATCTCTTTTATTGAATCCAAAATGTTTTAATTATATTTTGTACATATAAAGGTATTTTAAAGATTTTGAAGTGTCAAAAGGCCATTCGTTTTAACTGTCCAAAGGCCAATACAGCCATTTCATTTGTGATTAAAATATCTTAAAAGGTAATAACTGTATATATTTTTTATTCTGGCATGATTTTATAACATCATATATCAATATAGTGCAAAATGGTATTCAAATTTTGTGTAGAAGTCGTTGCTTTGTTATGAGAAAGATTGTCCGGAAAAATGAATTTCATTGATGTCATTCGGAGTAACCAATATAAAGGGACCATTTTGGATCAAGTCATGTGGTCAATATCATGTGACAGGATGTGACATCATTCAGACGCCTGAAAAGGACCACGTGGTCATGAAGCAAAGTAACTAACTCTCTTTTAACTATTTTAAAAATTAATGTTTTCACTTGCTCATACGCATGTCCTGAAACATCAGGTCATTCGGTACAACCGCTATAAAACATAGAAAATGTTGTAATATTTTAAAAACTTTTACTAAATATAAAATGATTGATTGTCCTTTTGTTAACAATGCTAACAGGAGATCTAGCTAGCTAGCTAGTTAGATTGCTAGCTAGATCTCAGCCTGTTAGCATTGTTTGAAAATATCGTCATTCGGTAAAACCGAAATTTTGGTTAAACCGAATGACTTTTTTGGTGACAAATTTTGTCCATCTTGTAAAAATGACAAAAGCAGTTTTAATTGATTATAAAAACCACATAATCTCATTGTTAACACTTAATAAAACTTTTAAAACTTTTTTACACTTTTAAAAACCTTATTCGTCAATGACCCATATATATGCATATATGTATATATATATTCCCTGTGTGCATTCAATAAACCTGAAGATTTGAAGAATACCACTTTGTGTGTGTCTCATTCGGAACAACAGAGCAAAGTTTGTGGGAAAAAATTTATGAATTTCATCTGCTTTTTTTTTTTTCTTTTCTTTTCATATAATGGGAACCAATGAAGTCCAAAACAAAACTGGATCTCACTGACTTCAATTGTATGGATTAAAGGAAAATGAGAAAAGAAAACTTGGTAACACTTTACAATAATGTCTAATTTTGTTAACATTAGTTAATGCATTAACTAACATGAACTAACAATGAGCAATATATTCTTACAGCGTTTATTAACCTTTGTTAATGCTAGTTTTAAAAAAATTCACGTTAGTTCACAGTGCATTTACTAATGTTAACAGATAGGCTACAACTTTTGATCTTAAAAATGTGAGATTAACACTAACTGAGATTAATAAATGTTGTAGTAGTGTTGTTCATTGTTAGTTCATATTAACTACGGTAGTTAACTAATGTTAACAAATAAACCTTATGGTAAAGTGGTAACGAAAACTTTATTATTTTTGGGTGAACTATCCCTTTAAGAAACTCCAGCTCTAGTTTTACACTATAATAAAATCTGGTATGTGATGAAGGGCTAATCTGGAGGATTCTTTGAAGTTTTAAAGTTTTCCCCACCAAGGAATCTCTGCATTTCAGGTTTGACAAAACACAGATAGCAGAGATGCCTGTTGTTTATTGAACCCTGTCATCTTGCTGGAGTTAATGGTTGGCCATGGTATAAGAGGCCAGATTTAGGTCATTTATTAGCAGAATATATATAATGTGTTTATTTTGGTTGCAAAATAATTTATATGTGGAATGAATCAGATACACTCACACACAGCATTTTTTCACCACTACTGTACAGTAGGTCCTATTGTAATTAATATATGAATACATGTTTTAGATAATGGCTGTTAACAGACAATGAACAGTATTTTGAGCTTTAGTATTAAAGATTTCCGACACATTTTTATCCATGATGGCTTTCAATTTACATTATTGTTGCTAAACACAGTACATCTGTCAACTGTGTCTAACTGTTTGCACGTTGAGATTGCAACTACATAGTCTAGACAAGTTGATGTCCTCCGTAAGACCGCATGTTCCCCAGGGAGTGATCTTTCCTCAGGAACAGGGTCTCTACAGGATTTCCTACAACACCTTGCACTTCCAGTTTCCATGGTGTTACGCATTACAGCTGATGTCACCAGGTGATCTTTTTATATAAAACCCTATAAGGGAAGATGAAGACAATACTGTTAAATGATTCAGGTCAGTTGTCTAACACAGCTATACTTTGGCTATACTTCTCCTTTTCCAGACGTATTCAAAAAAGCTATTTTTTGCATAATGTGAAGCTTCATGACTTCGGTATTTTTCTTATAAGGAAACCATAATCATTTGCCATTTTATCTAAAACCTCCAAACAATCATAGAAGGGAACAATACTGAGAGGGAGAACAAAGGTCGTGAAATAACTAGGCTAGATAAAAGAAAAAGGAAGCCGAGGCATGAGTGCTTCCAGTTAACGTGACAGTTGTGACAGATTAAACCAGTTCTGGGGAGGGGGTGGGGAGAGATGAGGTTTTTTAATTCTCAAAAAAGTATGCGCAAAACGTTCTACATGTGACCCTTAGGAAGTTGTAGCATTTGACACCTCAGTGTATGTAAGAGCCTGTGTGCTCTTACATACACAAGCATTCTGCCACTTTACTTTTTACTATGTATATAAAAATAAAACTACAATAATATGAAACAACCATGGATTTTTGTGGGAAGTGACTTTTATGGTGTCATATAAGCTGTTAGTGTGTTTTTTCAGTTACAGTTAGGAATTATATTGAAATATCTTGGAAATCAGTAAATACCCATAAGGAAGAAAACAACAGAAAATATGATAGGTATAGGTGATAGTGAAAAGTCAATGATTGCAATGCTTATCAGGCACATCTTAACAACTGTTGTGATTAGAAGCTCAAATAAAATCAATGCTGGTAACACTTTACAATAAGGTTCAATTAATTAACATTAGTTAAAGGGTTAGTTCACCCCAAAATTTAAATTGTGTCATCATTTACTCACCCTCATGTTGTTCCAAACCCGTAAGACTTTCGTTTGGAACACAAATAAAGATATTTTAAGTGATTTCTGTCCTTCCATTGACAGCTAAGCAACTACCATTTTCGACGCTTCAAAAGTTCATAAAGAGATCGTAAAAAACTAATCCATATGAATTGAGTGGTTTAGCCCAAATTTTCTGAAGAGACTCGGTCGCTTTATATGACGAACAGATTTAATTCAGGCTTTTATTCGCATATAAACATTCATCAACTCCACATATCAGTTACGGTAAACAGAAGCTCAAGCATGTTTGCTTGACGTGCAAGAATCAATGAGCTTTACTCTCGTCTGTTACGCAGCACGTTTGAGCTTCCGCAAGAGGTTTGTTCTAACGGTTGAGCTTCTGTTTATGTTTGCTGATCAATGTTTAAATGTGAATAAAAGTCTAAATTCAATCTGTTCATCATATAAAGTTGGACTAAACCACTCAGTACATATAGGCCACGTACACACTGCAGCTAAATTCGGTTGTCAGTTCACCTTTTAGTGCTTAATTACGAGCCTTGACTCATTCGAGTTGCCAAATCCACGAACAAGCCCATAATAAACCGAAATAAATCCAAATGCTTTATGCTGAAAATAAGAGCAAAATATCACAATTCATGTCTGCTCACTTTAATTAGGCCTACACCATAAACCCGTTTGCTTTATGAGACGAGCTTAAACAACAATCCCAAAAATGCTTATAATCAGTGTTGCCAAGTCCACGGTTTTCCCGTGGAACTGGGCTACTTTTACACTGTTGCCACGGGTTGTTTTTCTTGTCTGCGGGTTGAATTGACCCAAAATAACGTGATATTTAGTCCCTGGAATGCAAATTTTACCTGTGGAGTCCCGCCAAAAACAAGAATTTTACCCCCAGAATGTGATTTTTACTGTGTGACCCCCCCCCCCGAAATGCAATTGGGCTAGTTTTGAGGAGCAATTTGGAGGTTTTTTTTGTGAAAACCTGGCAACCCTGCTTATAATGAATGACCATGGCAACACAGAAAGAGCGCGCTCTTTGTGAAACAGGCTGTACATTAAAAAAAAAACACGACGCCTCTGTCAACTGTGTTAGTGTGTTTAGTTAAATTGCTGAAAACAACGAGTGTTTTATCACTGTAATATTACTTTGGTCACAATAACGGATACCAAACACAAGAGACGCCAGAATGTCGCTATAGTTTCCAAGCTGTCAATCATGCTTTTTCTAGCGTGAGTCGTGTTCCGTACACACATGTAGGCTAACGATAATTTAGGGGATTCACTCCCGCATTTAAATGCGGTTGTCACTCCTGATACTTACAGTGTGTACGTGGCCTATTAGTTTTACGATCTTTTAACTTTTTGAAGCATCAAAGTGGTAGTTGCATAGCTGTCAATGGAGGGACAGAAATCGCTCAGACTTTATTAAAAATATCTTCATTTGTGTTCCGAAGATGAATGAAAGTCTTACCGGTTTGGAACATGAGGGTGAATAAATGATGACAGAATTGTAATTTTTGGGTGAACTATCCCTTTAAGGCATGAACTAGTATTGAACAATACTTTTATTAAACTAAGTTTATGTTTATTCTACATTTTTAACATATCATGCTAAACAAGAATAAATTGACATCAGAAAATGTATTATGTAAATTTATAAATTAACCTTCAGGGTTAGAGTTTATTCTCAAATATTTCCTGCTGTGTTCATTTACAGCAGTACCTTTTTTAGCATTAGCAGCAGCAGCACAATTGTGCTAGTTTGAATGTGTTTACTTTGAACTTGTGATATGTTTAGAATGAGTGATGAAACCGTGCCAGCTCATGTGCTCAAATCAGGAGCTATGAGTTCACTCAGCTGTGGAGTTACATCAGCCATGTCTGTATTACATTTCAGCTACCTGGGGAAGCAGCGCCAAGGGCCTGTCAACATCCCCAAAGGGCTACAAGCAGGAAATGTGACAAGTGTTTACTCAACCTTAGTGACACCTCCAACATCAAGCAATCTGCTGGGGTACACCTGTGTGCATGCAAGTCCTTTGTGTGTGCATTTTAAATTCATAAATTAGATTTTTGATTATGAAACATAAGGTTCACACATGAACAAAACTGCAATAAATGTGGATAACATTTTTTGTTGTTGCTCTGAGTCCTCAAAAGAGTAAAAGGAGACGTGAACATAAGTGCACCAGAATTGTGCAATAGATTGGTTCTTGTTGTTTCGCAATATATTTCCCATGTTGTTTCCTGTTACCCCTCCAAAAAAGGCATTTCAGTGAACTGACCTTGACTAACACAGATCAGTGCCATCTACAACCCACATGTGAGAAAGAATATTTTACTCTCATTTAGCCTGCCAAGAGATTGGAGCCTCCTCCACATTATGCTCAGTTGATTTCACTCCCTTCCAGTACCTGCTTGATAAACGTTTCCCCTCCTGCCAGAGTGCCTGTTTTTAAAGTCTGGCTTGGCAGCCAATGACAGGAGGACACCGCATCAGACAGGGGACTATGTGAAAAGCAGCACTGACTACATCTGATGACAACACCTCAGCTGCTTTGCTAAACAAATAAGGATGAACAAGTGTTTTGATTAAATGTTAAAATTTAATGTGCCAGTGCTTGCATCATCTCCTACCATGGGTTCCTGACTGAACTCACACAAAAACTATTGATTCTTTGATATGATGCAATTTTCCATTATGCCAATGTTATATTAACAATGTTCATTTCTATTTGTAAAAAAAAAAAAAAAATCTATTGAACATGTTTAAAAGGTGAGACATGTAAAGGGGTAAGTTGTCTCAACAGAAGTAATTAAACAGTCATTTTTTCTCCACAATTAAAACAGAACAGCAAATTTGAAGCATAAAATAGTTAATTTAATAGTAAAAATGGAAAATTAGGTACACCTGTTCAACTGCACGATAATGCAAATATCTAATCAGCCAATGGCAGCAACTCAATGCATTCAGGCATGTAGACATGGTCAAGACTTTCTGCTGAAGATCAAACTGAGCATCAGAATGGAGAAGAAAGGTGATATAAGTGTCTTTGAACATGGCATGGTTGTTGGTTTCAGACGGGCGGGTCTGAGTATTTCAGAAACTGCTGATCTACTGGGATTTTCATGCACAACCATCTCTAGGGTTTACAGAGAAGGTAAAAAAAAATAGAAAATCTCCAGTGAGCGGCAGTTCTGTGAGTGAAAGTGCCTTGTTGATGCCAGAGGTCAGAGGAGAAAGGCCAGACTGGTTCGAGCTGATAGAGAGGAAACAGTAACTCAAATAACCAATCGTTACAACCGAGGTTTGCAGAGCATCTCTGAACTTACAACATGTTGAACCATGAAGTAGATGGGCTACAGCAGCAAAAGACCAATTTGTACCAATTGAGCATTGTTTAAATGCCACAGCCTGAGTATTGTTGCTGACCTTGTCCATCCCTTTATGACCACAGTGTACCCTTCTTCTGATGGTTACTTCCAGCAGGATAACGTGACATGTTACAAAGCTCAAATCATCTCAAACTGATTTCTTGAACATGACAATGAGTTCACTATATTCAAATGGCCTCCACAGTTACCAGATCTCAATCCAGTAGAGCACCTTTGGGATGTGGTGGAACGTGAGATTCGCATCTTGGATGTGTAGCCGACAAATGTGCAGCAACTGTGTGATGTTATCATGTCAATATGGACAAAAATCTCTGAGGAATGTTTCCAGCACCTTGTTGAATCTATGCCACGAAGAATTAAGGTAGTTCTGAGGCAAAAGGTGGTCCAACCAGGTACTAGCAAGGTGTACCTAATAAAGTGGCCAGTGAGTGTATATAAAGGGTTACATTGCTGTTCTGGACTGATTATTAAACCCAACGTGACTCTGGTCAAGAGAAAGTTGTTTTTGAACTTTGTGTCTCTCAAAAACCATTTCAAGGATTGTATAAATGCTCTTATAAGCTGTTTATCCCTATACACACATTAGCAGGATGTTATCCATCCTTTTAAACTGTAGAGACACAGATACACCCTTTGTTCTAACCCCAATGTCAGACATGCACGGTGACATTTTATAAATCTCTAGCCCAGAGAAAGAGAAACAAAAGAAGAATGATTGGGATGAAGGAAAGGTTTATGTGAAGAAAGTAGGTAAATGGAACAAGAGCCAAATAAATTGATTGACAATAGGTTTTAGGCAGTGCAAAGATTAATTTCCCATTTAACACTTTTACTTATATATTAAAAGTCTGGGCAGGATAATCCTCAAAATATTATACTAGGAAATTTAACATTTTAACACTCTTAAAAATTAGGAGAAAATAATTAAAACAATTTTGCTATTATAATCTATCCTTTAAACCTAGACTTATTTATATATATATATAAAAAACAACAACTCCTTAATCTTACTAGGAGACAGTATTGTTTCCCTAATTGAAGAATCACCCATGTACGGCACTCAATAATTCTACAAAGCCTTCAGATGAAACCTTTTTTATTATTATTTTAAAGCAATCATATAGTATCTAAGCCTGTGCTTTTGGTGCCTAATGAGAATAAAGGTGGTTAACCACATATGAATAATAGATGGAACCCATTTCTAACGGTAACCTGCAAACAGGATATACATCTGTAAAAACAAGATATTTGGAGGTGTTAAGTACATCAGTATCTCCTAGTACAACCAGAGGCTATTTTCATGACCGCTTGCTACTGTTCCGGTAAGAGGCCCCTCACTCGACCTCTGAGACCCTCGCTTAGAGGTGTAATTTCACAGAGAGGACATGTATGCCAACTAGGTCACATACACAAACTACACCAATCATGAATATGTTGTTGCCTTAAAATAAATATCAATACACTGTAAAAAAGTAACTACATATTTTCCAGGTTACAGAACCTATTGAGTTACAAAAATTGAGAAATGTGAATAACTTGAAACCATAAAAACCCAAATTAGATGAACGGTATTCCCCCAAATGTTGTCCCAACTAGTTAAACAACCAAGAATTTCATATTAAACAATATATTAAACATTTTGCTGTTTGCTGTCTTTATTCAAATTTTTGTTGGTGTTGGTTGTCATTATTGTTAGTTACTTGTTGTGTTGTGATGTTAAGAGCTCATTTCTTTGTCTTCTTTGTCACCGTTGTCACCGTTCCTGAGGTTTGTGTGTCCAGTGTTGAGGTCCTGAATATGTTTGCTTTTTAGGATGATTGCTCCTTCACAAACAAAGATAGCATGGTTCATTTAACATATTAAGTGTCCTATAAGACTAATATGTACAACTATCAAAATGATAGATCAATTTATTGTGTTACTAATTGAAAATTTGCCGAACAAGAAATTTGTAGTAGTCTTGATGAATTTGTTGGCTGAATGAGGAATTTTGCCTTTAGTGAACGAACAAATTTAGATTGACAAAACAAAGTAGTGTTAATTAGGAGTTGAGAGAACTTAAATATCTTAATGCATCAAGTTGCTTTGAATTTTAACTTTTTAACTCAACAGTTGATATTTTACAGTGTTGACGTGTCAGTTTCTGATCATCTATCATAATAAGTTACATATTGAGGATAAGCTACCATTGCATAAGGGATCTAAAGATTAAACAATATTGACATTCAGCTAAGCTAAAATGTGGCACTTAATGAAAAGGAATGTTTTCAATACCAAAAGATAAATTCATGTGAAATTTCTTAGCAAAATCCAATGGATGTAATGAATAAAACCATTACAAAGAACTATAAATGACAGAAAAATATGTTTGTTTGTTTGTTTCTAAATGCTATGCCAGCTTTTCATGGCAAAATCCAGGTTAAAATGTAATAGAAGATAGAGCATGAATAATAATACCAATGTGTGGATAACCTTGCCCGCTGGCCCTGGTACGTTTAGTCCGAGGTCATTCAGGAGGACGTGTCTGGATGTACTGTTTGATAGTTTCAACAATAGTTGAAACCTCTGCCATGGCACCTTTACCTGTGAATGTAAGACGAGCCAAAACACAAGAAATGCTAATTAAATTAATCAAAGCCTGTCAGATAACATCTGTTTGATGTTCAGTTTACGAATAATGCTTGAGTGACTTTCACACACTGATGAGAATTTTTTTATCTGTTCCATTCTCCCTTATCAATGCAATTGCCTCGTAAAAACACATTCTTGCAAGATACCTTCTTCTCCACAGACAAGTTTTTTGGCAATGCATGGTATCTCAACGTAGCCAAAGCCTTTAAGTGTGGCCACTTGCTGTGCAGTGACAGGGTGATTCCACATGGCTGTGTTCATTGCAGGACAGAAGAGCAAAGGACGGCTGGTGTCCCAGGCTCGCACCACACAGGTCTGTCATGGACAAAATGGGTAAGCACACTTATATAATAAGTGATACATACAATAAAATCCAAACAAAATGCCCAACAATGTAATAATAATACATTACCTACCAAAAGGTTGTCACATATTCCACTGGCAATTTTGCCAAGTGTGTTGGCATCCAGTGGCGCAATCACTAAAAGATCTGCCCAACGTCTAAGTTCAATATGTAGCACAGGGTCAGAGCGTTTTGTCCATATCTAGCATAGAAATATAAGGAAAGCCTTTCATATCTTCTCTGAAAAATCAGGTCAGTTTGTGTATTGATGTAACGTCACAGCAGGAAACAATATAATGTTGTTGTTTGATTAGTGAAAATGCATCTTTTCCTCTTCAAAGGCTGCACTGACCTCCCACTCATCCTTATCTCTGTACACACAAACAGGGACTTCACTGATATCGTAAAAATGAGTTGCATGGTCTGTGGTGACCACACGTACATCAACCTAGATAACATTAGAGAAAAAAGATTTGTTCAACTCCCATAAAATTTATCCCATCTTTTAACCATGACTGATATTTGAAATAAATAAATCAAATCAATTTATTTGTAAGCCAAATAAATAAATGGACACTATCATGTTTTAATAATATCCTCCATTTTATTAATTTTGAAGGACAAAAATGAAAACATCCACTCAAACCAAAAGAGCGAAATTAAATTCACCCCTATTTTCACGTAATTGTGATAAAACAAATCTAATATGACTTTAGTCTTACAAAATTGAAGTTTATTATTTTTTCAGTAAATTATGATAGTCATTTTAGAATAACTCGCAATGTTCAAACTCATAGCACTCTCTAGTGGACAAATATGTTTGATGAAAATGACATTGGAGGACATCATGACTTAAATCATGAGTATAGTTTGAACTGTTGGAACATAAAAACACTTACCCCTGGAATCTCAAGTAGTTGTGTTACCAACAAAGGCGCCTTGAGTGCTGCTACACTGCCAGTCAAACCGACCAGAACATGAAATTTTGTACTATTTGTTTGCAGTTCTAGTTGTTTATGATCAGAATCAGAATCCTGCTGCTGCATTATTAAAAAATAACTTAATCTTCGTGTTAACTATAGACTTTTTCTATTTGATTAGCTCCCCCTTTCTAAAGCATTTCTTTTGTAAGGTATGATATTTGTATCACTCATACTTAAATTGTAGTACGGGATGAGGAATTTAGTTGAACACTTAGATTGCACATTTAATAGGCAGTGTTTAGAGCCCGTTGAGCGTTAACCGTCGCTCATTCTTCAGGTTTTGTTTTTGTCTACTTCCGTAAACACTGGAGTAACGTTAAACGTATCGTCACAGCGCCGTCGTTGGCTGGAAGTGTGCACAGTAAAATGCTCTATGAAGCTGGAAAACGGATTAAGTGCCTAAATATAACAGGATTTACGCCTTTATCTATGAAAATGTGAATGAAATGTGATTTTAACTAAAAATCGTGACGAATTATACTACCCATAATCCGATTTGTTTATCATGCTTATAAGTCTATACATTCATAGTGCATATTGCACATTTTATTTATTTACTTTGCTAATATTGCACATGATATATATTGTCGTTTTTTTATTCGATTACGTCATTCCCAGTGCTTCATGGGCAGTGTAGTTCATTGGCTCATAAAAGACGCTACGTACACAGTCTTGTGCCTTTGTCTTTTTTTTCGATTTTCAAATGCTGAGTTTCTTTAGACCAATGATTGAAATAGTATTCGGTAGTTTGGGCCAAGGCTTAAAACGTATTATTGAGGAGTTTTAGAGAAAATAAATGGGATACTTCCAGAATATGAAAAAGTGGGCGGCGAGTGTTGCGTTCACGACATGTGCGCGCACGCGCATTCGAAGAATATTCTGGACAAATGACAAGAATCCGTGGAAACGTCTTCCGGCTGCTTGTTGCAAGATTTACATTGCCTGTCATTCATTGTTAAATCTGAGTAAACGCATATTTTTAATGTGAATATTTGCAATGCAGGCTCTCACACCTCACGTGTACTGGGCACAGCGGCATGGGGAGATATACCTGCGAGTGGAGATCAGTGATGCACAGGTAAGAAAAACTTGCTTTGGGACAATTGTAACAGGCAATGTGTTTTTATCTTCTTTTTTTCTTTTCGCATTTATTGCATATAATATGTATGGAGATCTAGGTTGTAGATAATAGAAATAATAAAACAGGATAGCGTTATGTTGATATTCTTTTGAACAACAGCACCTTCTGTAGATCTGATGACAGGGCTTGCATCAAGCCTAGATCACAGAGAATAAAGATGAAGATTACGGAAAGGGAGATCAGGACTTGATCCTAGTGGACCACTAGCCATCTGGCCCAGTTACAATGGCAGGACATGTTTTATTTATAATTCAGTTTCTGACATAGGAGAAGCAACTTCCCCCTCATTGCAGGATAAAGCATGCATGTTTGACCTGTCCTATCATTAAGGTAATGAGAGAGAATAGCATTTTGCAACTGAGAGCTCTGGAACAAAGGTGGTATTGCTGTGGTGTACTAATAGAGTTGCTTTGACGTCCCTTTATGCAAATAAATTTGTGTATGTTACATGTTAGAAAGCTAAACCCCCTAGTATGTCTCCATATAACTAAGAACAGCAAAATGAACACAAGCCCAAACAATCAGTGGTTCTCAACCTTTTTTACTCTAATTGTCCACAACATTTTTCAAAGGTACCATGACTTTTCCAGTTGATTATTTACTGTATAATAAAAAAAAAAATCTACCTGATAAAATTAAAGCTTGGCATAACTAGAAAAATGCATATGTATAAAAATGCCAATGGAATTATAAATTACACTTTAAAAAAAAAAAATATATATATATATTTTAATTTTTAGTAGTTTTAGCTTATTTTAGCTCCTGGTTGAGAACCACATCTATAAACATTAGTACCAAAGAGGATCTTATTAGAACCTCAATTATTAACAGCAGAGTTCCCCAGATCAAGGAAAACTTGCAAAACCAGGCCTGTAAAATATAAAAATCAGCATGATTATGTCAGTCTCCTGGTGGAGAGTCATTTGTACACCAAGTGCAAACGTTTAAACCTATTCTTTTAAAATATTGAAATCACTATAAAATGATTTTAAAAATAGTTTCCAGTAATCATGAACAACTGGAAAGTTCATGGAAAGTCAATAATAAGAAAGTGTGGGAAACCTGAAATGGTGAATCAGCGATAGGGCCGTTCAACGATTACTCGTTAATAATCGTGTCCAAAATAAAAGTCTGTTTACACGTAATATATGTGTGTGTTCTGTATATAATTATTATGTGTGTATATATATATATATATATATACACTACCGTTCAAAAGTTTGGGATCTGTACGATTTTTTATGTTTTTAAAAGAAGTTTCGTCTGCTCACCAAGGCTACATTTATTTAATTAAAAATACAGTAAAAACAGTAATATTGTGAAATATTATTACAATTTAAAATAACTGTTTTCTATTTGAATATATTTCACAAAGTAATTTATTCCTGTGATGGCAAAGCTGAATTTTCAGCATCATTACTCCAGTCTTCAGTGTCACATGATCCTTCAGAAATCATTCTAATATGCTGATTTGCTGCTCAAGAAACATTTATGATTATTATCAATTTTGAAAACAGTTGTGTACTTTTTTTCAGGATTCCTTGATGAATAGAAAGTTCAAAAGAACAGCATTTATCTGAAATACAAAGCTTCTGTAACATTATAAACTACCGTTCCAAAGTTTGGGGTCAGTAAGAATTTTTATTTTTATTTTTTTGAAGATTATTTTTTATTCAGCAAGGATGCATTAAATCGATCAAAAGTGACAGTAAAGACATTTATAATGTTACAAAACTTTCTATTCATCAAATAATCCTGGAAAAAAATATTGTACACAAATATTTTGTACAATTGTACACATTAAATGTTTATTGAGCAGCAGATCAGCATATTAGAATGATTTCTGAAGGATCATGTGACACTGAAGACTGGAGTAATGATGCTGACAATTCAGCTTTGCCAACATAAGAATAAATTACTTTGTAGAATATATTCAAATAGAAAACAGTTATTTTAAATTGTAATAATATTTCACAATATTAATGTTTTTACTGTATTTTTAATTAAATAAATGCAGCCTTGGTGAGCAGACAAAACTTCTTTTAAAAACATAAAAAATCGTAGTGATCCCAAACTTTTGAACGGTAGTGTATATATATATATAATAATTATATACAGAACACACATATATTAGATGTAAACAGACTTTTATTTTGGACACGATTACTCACAATTAATTGTTGAACAGCCCTGTGAATGTATTTATATTATGTGAACCATTCAATACTGATACATAATTATTATTTTATAACTACATATTATTATATGTTTGATGCATGGTGCATTTGAAGGCATTGTACTGGTATAACAGGCAGTGGGAGGAGTTTGAAACTTCTCACTTCTTTTTTTTTTCATCCTGTCTCTTATCACAGAATCTCAATATTGGTGTAGAAGAGAACATCCTTCACTTCAGAGGTACATCTCACAACGAACCATCAGCTGGAAACTCTTTCTCTTCAGTTGTGTGACTTCTGTTTATTCTGCTCTTTTCGAGGTCAAGGGCATGGAGCGAAAGGAGAAAATGAATACGAATTCAGCTTGGAATTCCTAAAACCAGTTAAGCCTGAGGTAACAGCCATCTTCATTTAGACTGTTGTGAGAAAGTGCAAAAAAAAAAAACAGTGCAGTGAAGATTTGCCATGGTTTATGTTGGGACCACATGAAAATGTTTGTGTGCACAGGTGAAGCACAAATCCACCCAGCGGCAGGTGAATATCACGGTAAAGAAGCAAGAGCACGTCTGGTGGGACCGGCTCACTAAACAGGAAAGGAAACCTCTGTTTCTAGCACCCGATTTTGACCGCTGGCTGGATGAGTCAGATGCAGAAATGGAGCTCAGAGAGAAGGTAAAGAGGTTTACTGTTAACCAAAAGTGTCAATTATTTAAGTTATACTTGAGGAGCTTTACTGAAGTGCACTATCTGATGTGTTAAACTGGTGTTTTCTGTTCACAGGAAGAGAAAATAAACAAAGTCAGCATTGAGTCAAGGGTTCGTAAGGACCGTGAGTATATTTTTAATTCTACAAGTGTAAAGTAAACACATTGGGTCAGCTTACCAAATAATAACCGTGCATTCATGACTCCTTTTTATGCAGCTTATCTCGGCTTGAAAAAGGGTTTTCTTTTTATGTACAACTTGGTCCAGTTCCTCGGTTATTCCTGGATCTTTGTCAACATGACTGTACGTCTGTTCATACTTGGGCAAGGTTAGTCTCTTTTTTTAGTTTTATTTTGCAAGCAGATTAAAGATGCATTTCTGTTTGTCACTGTCAGGAAATGCATTTCATTTGAATTTTTCTGAGAAGGCCTGCAGGTCTGTTATGCAAATGTCTGTATATACTGTATGTATATATAGAAAGAGCATCTCATTGCGTAACAAGTGATACAGAGTCAGTTTCACAAAATGCAGTTTGTTTGGTTAGTGCAAAGCGGTTCCTGAAGTGTGAAAACCATCTCTGAGTTCAGTACGGTCCTTACTGTTTTTTGTCAACCCAACAGATTCTTTCTACGATACATTTCATACCATTGCTGATGTGATGTACTTCTGTCAGATGCTGGCAATAATGGAAGTTATCAATCCTGCTGTGGGGTTGGTTAAGACTGGAGTCATACCTGCTTTCATTCAGGTATGCCTGGTGCACGCCATGCTTGAAAGGGTTAGTTCACCCAAAAATGAAATTTCTGTCATTAAGTACTCACTCTCATGTCGTTCCAAACCTTCGTTTAATCTTCAGAACACAAATTAAGATATTTTTGATGAAATCAAAGAGGTTTTTTTATCCCCAAAAGAAAGCAATGTAACTACCGTCATTCAAGTTCAAGAAAGTACTAAAGACATCGTTGAAATAGTCATCGTGACTACAGTGGTTCAACCTTAATGTTATGAAGCGACGAGAATACTTTTTGTGTGCAAAGACAAAACAAAAATAATGACTTTATTCAACAAATTCTTCTATACTTTGTCAGACTAGTATGCAGTCGACGTAGTGAATGCAGTTCAGTGCTTTCGTTTTTACATCCAAACGCCGACTCAGTATTGGCCGGCTCCTGCGTCAGCATCACACGCATGCGTCGTGCTCCTCACGTGAACAGCCTCGACCAATACTGAGCCGGCGTTCGGATGCAAAAACTACATCAACTGCGTATGAGTCTGACAGGGAAGAGAAGAATTTGTTGGATAAAGTTGTTAGTTTTGTTTTGTTTTTGCACACAAAAAGGATTCTCGTCACTTCATAACATTAAGGTTGAACCACTGTAGTCACAATGACTATTTTAACGATGTCTTTAGTACTTTCCTGGACCTTGAATGATGGTAGTTACGTTGCTTTCTTTTGGGGATAAAAAAAACAACTCTTTGATTTCATCAAAAATATCTTAATTTGTGTTCCAAAGATGAAACGAAGGTTTGGAACGTCATGAGGGTAAGTACTTAATGACAGAAATTTCATTTTTGGGAGAAATAACCCTTTAAGAGCCAGTTCCCTTACAGCAACATAGTGTCGGCCCAGCTCTGGTCCGCATGTAATCCACATATATCAGAGGTGGGCCGGATCCGGCCCACACTATGTTGCTGTCTGGGTTAATTGCACTTCATTTTACACTGTTTTGAATATTAACTTTCATGACAGTGAGAAACATTTAAATTTCTCTCTTTTAAAGGTGATGGGGAGGAACTTCATCCTTTTTGTCATATTTGGTAGCTTAGAGGATATGCAGAACAAGCCAGTGGTCTTCTTTGTCTTCTATCTGTGGAGTACGATTGAGATATTCAGGTAATTATGTGAATTATTTAAATTAGCATGTTACATGTGTGATCTTATTGAATCATGTTTAATAAGAGCAGTTTCTGCTAGTGGTGAGGAAATGTAGGAGTTGGTGCCATGGTGTACTATGAATATCCTTATCTGCAGGATATCCTCTTCTGTGTATTGTAGGCCAGATGTTGCTAATATTTCAACTTCCTATAGACAGTCTTTAGTTTGTTAAAGTAAATTAGAACTTTAATCATTGTTACAGAATACAAACTTTATTAGAAAGACGTTTACCGGTATATCCTTTTGAGCTGCCTTGGTATTTGAGGCAAATGGGTTTAGGTAGAGCTTTCATGGTCTTTGCTCTTTTAGAAGTGATGGCGTGTGTGTGGTTTCTGTACAGCCCACAGTGTTTCTACACTTCTTCTGGTGTTGCGATAAAACAAGTAGTTTTCTTCCTGTGGGCTCACACAACACATCACTATGAGACACACATCCGTGTACCAGTAGTAAAATGTCACAGTCGTAAAATGTCACAGTCATTACATCAAAATGGATTTAAAAGCAATGCAACTAGTTCATATGACAACTTATAAATGAGAATACATATCTGCAGCGGTTCTGAATGTTATAAATTCAACCTTCATGAGCATAAGAGACTTCTTTCAAAAACATTAAAATAATTTTACCAAATTCAAACAGTAGTGTATATTGAGCCCTACAGCTTGGTCCTCCAAGCAACCTTTGTTGGATAAAAACGAATATATCTAATCCTACTTTTGTAAAAATGACCCATAGGTATCCTTTCTACATGCTGGCCTGCATTGATACTGAATGGAAGTTGTTGACTTGGTTGAGATACACCATATGGATGCCACTGTACCCTCTTGGAGTTCTAGCTGAAGGTATGTGTATCTGTAGACTAGCCCCTATCATAGGGAAAAAATCATGATGGTTTGTTCATGAGATGGAGAGAACTGACAGCTTTTCTTATGCTCTTATGTTGTGATCAGCTGTGGCGGTGATCCAGTCCATCCCAATCTTTGACGAAACCAAACTCCTCAATATTCCTCTGCCTAAAGCTATCGGCATCTCTCTCAGCTTTTCCTACATCCTGCAGCTCTACCTGGTGCTCATGTTTCTGGGTAAGGTCCACAAAATACATGCAACAAATGAAACTAGGGTTCTCACAATGTTTGACCAATGTATTTCCATCATTTGTTCAGTTGCTTGTGATTACTATAGTAGAAGAGGATTGTTAAAAATCATTTCATAGCTAGAATAGTAGAGCTAAGCATAAATTGCCATTACATTTTCATAACATTGTATTAAATTGTTTGCAATTTTAGGCCTCTTCATCAACTTCCGCCACCTCTTCAAGCAGAGGAGGAGACGGTTTCGCACAAAAAAGAGGAAAGCCAACTGAGGGGAAGAGGACACCACATGCTTCATTCTCCTCCTGTATCCCTCTTTTCTTTTATTTAATTTGCTGCCTCCATTTTCTCTTTATATTTGCCCTGTGTCACAGAGAAGTCATTACTGAGGCAAAACTATCTCTCTTCTTTCAGCCACCAACTCAAGTGCATTTACTTTCTACATACTGAAATATTAAAGGTGACCATGACTTAGCTGTAGAGGATGTAAATGATTCTAAAGCACTAGAGAGGGAAACTGATCTTACCAAGATAATACTAACCAGGACCATGAAGGTATTTATACATTTCACCTATATGCAGTATGTTTGAAGTTTAGTGGTTTGTGTGTTTGATGTTGTAGATTAAATGTGTGACAGGCTTACTAGACTGAAACGCAAGCAACATTTTATCTTCCTGTCATTCCCTGAGATGTGTAGTAATAGTCATTTATCTGGCACAAAGTACTGCTAACAACAAGACAGACCATGAACCTCAGGGAAAACCTTGTAAAACATTCAAGTAACATGGAAAGAGCCAATTCAGTGTCAGTGGATGTGGGATATGGACATGAATGTGTAAATGCAACTGAAAACATTTAATTAAATTTCAGTGAAACAAAACATCGATTTTCAGATGACTATCATTAAGCATAAACTAAAGACAAATTATTTACAGTTACTGGCATGAAAATAGATTCCAAAGCCTCTAAATGCATTTTCTTGGAAAACTGAATGTTTTTCTTCCCTCAAATTGAGTACTCAACATCATAATTTGTCACAAAGTCCAAGGTTTCCTCTTGTTTTATATCTATCATCAAAACAGCAAACCCAACCTTTGCGGCACGACTAAAACACTGAAATGCCACATTTGTGTGATCCTGCTACAGTAACCCATTTTCCTTGGATGAACATTACACATTGAGCAGAGTTTTTAGATAAAGGTACATTCCTTTATAACTGATCTGGTAGTTGTCCATTGAGTATTGTTCCTCCATCCTCTATATTCTCTCGGCTCCTCCTCCCCCTGAGAAATCAGTGAGCATGGGGGTGATGTTATGTTCGAAGGCCGCATATTTAGAGTCTCCACTACTGGCCAGTTTAAGCTGCTGGGCAGCATGTGACAACTGGAAGGCGGCATCAGGGTGGGCGGAGTCAGGCAGCAGAGTGCACTCTCTCTCCAGAAGTTCAGCCACACTCTTCAGAAGCTCCCAGAAACCAAAGGCGAGAGCGGCCTTCCGAAGACGGTTCAGTTCCTGCAATGATGAAAATATCACACAAAAAAGTATTTTAATTAAAAGGGTCATATCTCGGCCCATGATATAAAATTATATATATAATTTAAAAATATGTATTTTAAATAAAAGGGTCATATATCAGCCCATGATACTCTTAATTTTTTTATATTTATATATTATACATTCAATTTATAAAAAAAAATAATAATAATTACATATATGATATATATATATATACACATATACCCACCTTATAGAATGTTTGTGTTTTTTCTGGCAATTTCCTTGCATTACGGAGAATTTTCTGTACATCTGTCTGAAAGTGTGATTATTAAAAACTTTAGTTATGATGACATTTAATCAGTGTCCTGTCAGATATTTGTAGTGTAGTGTTGTGTTTGGATGTATACCTGCAGTCCACTGGCTTTAATCCAGACAGTAACATTCTGAGCATAGCTTCTCTTGTGTTTTGGCTGTATGGGAAAAGGACTTTTACTGTCATCTTCACCATAGGGATTTTCAGCTGCATCTGTATGTCATGCAAACAAAGAATCATAGTGAATAGTTATTTATACCGTTGGCCAGTAAGCAAAACCTTATGCAAAACAATGAGCAAATGTTTTTTATCTGTATGAGAACACCTCTAGTCTCAGAAGGAAGCAAAGCATGAGAGAGGAAAATAAATATTTAATCATGCAAATGTGTGGTTCTACCGTTATCCCTGACCCTTGTGTGTTTACTTGCAGGTTTCCTAACTGAACTCGGTGAACTGTCTAGGTTACTATCTTTTGTTTCAGTGTTTTAATTATTAACTACTTGCACACACTGCATAATGCAATACAATGCATTTCATTTTTATTTCATTTTAACTGGCCTATTAAGTGTGGCTTTTACATAAAAACACTGAGCAAAAACTTGCTACCTGAGGCAGGTCCAAGCTGTGATACTCTGCCCAACCAGGGCAGAGGCTCTGAGCCGAACTCAAAGAGTGACATCATTAGATTGGACTTCTTCTTACTGTCTGCCTGGGAATAAAGCATTCCAAACCAGTCTGGCCTGATAGAGGAAAATTCAATTACAGACAGGGAAAACTTTATTTCAGAATAACTAGATCATTTATTTCAAATATGTTGGTAATGAAAATAAACTCCTCTCAACTGATAATCCTTATGAAAAGGCAGAGGCATATTTTTATATTGCTCCTTACCCTAGTTGTACAAGTGCCACCATGCCCTCCACCTTTAGGCTGCCATGTAGAAGAACGCAGAAATTTGGGCTTTTGCCAGCCATCTGATTTGTGGAGGTCTCTTCCTCTGTCTCATCAGAGGTCCCTGTACCCATCTCATCCCCCTCTATCAATCAAAAGAACATATCTATATATATATATCAAGGGGGAAGTAAGATGGCTTTAAACTATATAGAGCAGATATCTCCAAACTCGGTCCTGGAGGGCCGCTGTCCTGCAGACTAATAATCGTTTCTTTTACTCGCATTATCGCAGTTTCCCCTATTAAATCCAGTCATGGAGCAGGCTCTTTTGCCATTCAGTCCGGCTGAAGGGGGCGTGTTCTGGCAGTAAAGTGACGTCAATGCATACCCTCTATTTAAAATAAGACAAAACCAACTTTAAAATAAGTTAAAACCACTAAAAATGAAGATGTTAAGCTGACATTGTATTTCTCATTTTATTTGATCCCTCAACAACTGTCATTTTTATGAACCAAGATTCTCACAGTTTTGGAAAACCAAGATATACAAGGAAATTGATTTCTAGACCTGGAAAAGTCATGGAAAAATGAATAAAATCTTAAAAAGTCATGAAAATGTTTTATAATTAATTTATGTAAAATATTTTATTGGGTATAAATTGCTATTTGTGAGTAAAATAGTAATAATTAAAATAATCACAAACAACGAGAAGTCAAATTCATTGGTAATAAAAAGTGCAAATGATGAAGAACATTCAGTTATAGAAACTTCTTTGTTAATCATTAATCATTTTAATTATACTGACCTTTGTTCACAGCAATGGGCAGGACCAAGTGCCTGGATAAAACCGGAGGGCTGGAGATGTCTCCAATCTCAATAAAACCCACAATCTCCAAGTCTATATATAACACAACAAGGTAACATAACTATTATGTGCAATTTCTTCAGATTTCCTTATTATCTAGAATTTTAACAACAAATAAAAATACCATTTATTTATTTACATTTATTGTATGCTAAACACTTAATATTATATACAGTAAACCTGCTTACATAAAATGCTTTAGTGATTAGTCATGAGAAAATGGCATTTAAAAACAAAACTTGAATAATTAAAAGCTTACATTACAACAGAACATGATCATTTAATTAGATTCTCTGCTCGTACCTGTTTGCACTGTTTTGGGCAAGGGATCCACTTCCTCATCTATAATCACTGGCTCTGGCCTGGGAAAGACCTGCACATCAGAGGTCAGGTTCCCACAGCGCAGCACCGCATGGAAGGGAGAGTATGCCTGGTCAATCAGCTTACTGCCAACACAAACGTGCAGTGATGCTGTTAATCACAAAATGTAGCCTAAACAACAATGTGCACTTGATAAAAAAAATATACTTAGTAGAATTTATGCACAAAGTAACCACATTCTCACCCAAACATAGACTGGACACTTTTAAGACAAAGGGGTCCCTCCATAGTGTATATCTGACCCTCTCCACCATTCAAATTAATCAGCTGCTCTAAATTATCCATACCATCCGTAGCTTGGAGCTTCAGGGGACATCAAAACAACATAAAAGGAAAATATTATTTCATTACTATCGTTTTAAATATAATGTAAGATGACTAAATTTAATAAAACTTTAAAATTAAAATGGACTAATAAACTAATAAAAAAATATTAAAGGTAGGGTAGGCAATGTTTTTCATAAACACTTTTTTGTTATACTGGTTAAAACGCTCATCACATCCTGACAGCAATCAATAATAGAAGTGGTCTAAATATTTAAAAATGTACATATATTTTGTGTCGTTGAAGTCTCAGGACCAAAAAATGTTCGTCTAATCTAATTCGGACCAAATGCAATGATAGGGTGTACTAGCTACATGTCAACTTGTGTATTTGTGTCTTCAAACCAAAATTGGGTCTTCGTTTTCGACTACCTCTGGAAGTGGTCGAAAGTGGACAAGCTCAAAATGTTTTAGACCCAGTTTACACCTGTATTGGGCGTCGTCCACTTGTGATCTGATCTTAATACCAGGTGTAAACAGGACCTAGGTTTTTTACGTTCATTATTATTGTAATGTTATGTGCTTTGAGACATGATGTAATTTAATGCTGTCTCATGACACTTTGCAGACTCTGCTCTGGATGTGTGCGTTCGTGTTGTTTGGAGGAGGCGTGGCTTTGGAGAGTGCTCTGAAGGGAGGGGGTGATATCTTATGATTTCAAAGCTAGCTTGCTATTTCTAGCCTCTCTGAAATTACCTACCCTACCTTTATTAAAACTATAATAGTATCTCAATGACACTAAAATAACACTGGTAAGGACACAGTGAAAACAGACTGAAGTACCTCCTCTGCATTGGCAATGCACATGATATAGAGTTTGGAAGGGAATGGGAAAGGAAGTGGGAATTTCTTGTCCTCCACACGTTGTTTCACTGTTTGTAGGGAGTGACGCAAAGATCCACGACCAATGCCCAGTGCACCATCAGTAACCAGCACCACCTACAGGACACCATAAAAACAACATAAACACTGATCAACAACATAAATACAGTCAAAACAACAAATTGAGCATTACATATAAAATATATTGTCAGTAGAAAAATTAAATGGGACAATTACTCTACTGTATATTAAAAAAATTAATATGTTTAATGTTTAGACACCATGCTAAAGCGGTTATGTGTACCACTACCATGATACTCTACCAACCAATTGAAAGCATCATTCCTATCCATTTACTTAACAGATCAACTGGTACAGTGCTGAGACATCTTGTCCCATAACATGAACTACTTTAATCAGTACATATATTGCCAGTGGCAGCTATTTTACAATACACTGCCAGCTATTTTAAAAATGTACAGTACATTTATATCTTTTTTGTATATACTACACTGTATTGTACATTACATAAAATATTTTACATAACACTGTGTATTTCATACTGTATTTATTCTGGTGTACACTAGTGGTCAGTGTACACTAGTTTGTAGTTATGATGAATAGAAAGTTTAAAAGAACAGCATCTTTATTTTGCTTTTTGTCTTTTTAATCTTGCTCACCATAAACTTTTGAATGACAGTGTATCATGGTTTCCACAAAAATATGTTTGTTTGTAAAAATGTTTCAACATTGATAATAATTAGAAATGTTTCTTGAGCACCAAATCAGCATATTAAAATGATTTCTGAAAGATCATGTGACGATGACGACTGGAGTAATGATGCTGAAAATTCAGCTTTGCCATCTCAGGAATGATATTTTAAAATATATTAAAATACTAAGTTATTTTAAATGTTAGTATTACTGTTTTTACTTTATTTTTAATCAAATAAATGCAGCCTTGGTGTACATAAGAGACTTCTTTAAAACATTAAAATCTTTATTATTGCAAACTTTTAACTGGTAGTGTATATGCAAGTGTAAATGCATGATTCACATATTGCATTTTCTATAATATATAGTATTTTTAATAATTTGATTTATTTATTTATTTTACCTGGCATGGGCAGGAGGTTCCCCACTCCTGCTGTACTATATTACTGACACCTTGTAATGCAGCCTCCAGGCAGGTTTTATCATAGTCTTCAAGGTTGTTCAAGGCTTCCTGCAAAGCATTGAATGAGAGATATCAATAAGACCTATCAGATCGTAAGGGCTCTGATGATGAATTAGGTTTAAATTAAGACTTTGCATTTTACATGATATTTTATGAGGACAGCATGACACCATGTCTGCTTTTACCTGCAGAGTATTGTAGTCTCTGGTGAATGGCACCAGAAGCTCCCAGAGCGAGGAGAAGGCGACAAATGAAGTGAACTCCATCCTGTAGTTTGTGGCCATGTGTTCAAACAGCATGGTCAGTCCATGAACTGCCAGGTTCTTTCTCTGAAACTCTTCACTGCCCTCCACTGACACCGGTCGTGTCATGGACAGCGATGAGTCCATAAGAACCACAGTGGGCATGTTTGCAAACTCTTCTCTTTACACTTTGATAAACAGTTATGAATGAACGGCTGAGATATCGGTGTAAAACCTGTTATGGTTACACTTAACAGCTTGAACCAGACTAAGATGATGCTGATTTCAACTGGTCTAGCTAGTCCCCCAGCTTACAGTCTCCAAAACCCCTCTAAAGCCAGCCAACAGAGGCGCCTTACCAGGCTGGGAGACCAACTAAGATACTTTTTAAATAATTATCATGTGTAACAGAGCAACCAAAGAAAATAAAGTCTGTTGAGTGTTACTATGTCCAGCCAAACGTTCGCAGTTTAAATATGACAGGAAAAAACATCAAATTATCATAAAAGTCTTAAATATATTATATCCTTCACATTTCCAAATACAGCTCGTAAGTATGCATACCAATTTTTTCATATTTCAATCAAATGTTACAAATTTACCCATCGCTAAAAATCCATTCTTCCTAACCAAGTGTGCACCGTGAAAAGCGGACCGTTTGGAAACAAAAGAAACATGCCAACTCGTTCCTAGTAAAGAACGCGCGCGAGAAAGGGATTTTAAAAAGTTGCATCCTAAAATAAACTCTCTCAGAATAAAGGGGAAAAAATAACTAAAAGTTCAAGAGATAACCTATACAAAAAACCTACAAATCTAGGATCATGCAGTGGACTAAAACGGTTAAAAATCTATTTAAAATCGAATTGTGGGTTAATTTATTGCTAATCTGTAATCCATAATCCATAAACATAATTATGTAATAATACAATATTCTCAAAAAATTGGTTTAGACTTTAGTTTGTATTTTTAATTAACCAATTTTCATGCGTATTCACTTTTTACAATTATGAATGAGACGTAGGCTATATCAGTAAAATAATTGGGATAAAATGGTTCAAGACGTAATGAGAGTGTGGGGAGAGAGTACATCTAATCCTCTTAACAGACTTCAGGTATTAGGTATTGTGCTGATCCACGCTGAAGAGCTGTCCTGCGGTGCGTCCTGCTTGACCTATAGCAGCGCTCACAGCATCCGTGCCTTTCCCTGCAGCCCAGCTGTGAGACAGCAGCGCTCAACTCACCGCCGCGAGCATCGTCTTTCAACCGGTAGGTTTCTTTAGCGTGTTCTGAATTATTTCTTACATGAGAGCAGAGGAAGTTTTAATAAACGTTTCTTTGTTAATATAATTCATTTATCCATATTAGGATTTTATATAGCCCAATGCTGATATAAAAATAGCCTACCTGCTGCCACCAAACAGTCACACTTTATATTTCAGTGTTTATGCTAATGTGTTCACAAAATACTTAATGTTTCATTGTTTTTATGCTGCTACTTGCAATGACAGTGAAGGGTTGACAGAAACTTTAATAGAAAAAACCCCGGATATTTTCCATGCTGTGTTTGTTCAGACTGAAATGTTAAAGAAATGCTTTTCTTGATAATTTATTAATTTAGAAGCTGTGTCATTTTTTTACTGTTAAAGGGAAATATTTTTCCTTTGGAACTGATTTACAGGGGGACTTTTTTATGGCGTTTTTCCTAACCATGTAAACCATGCCTTGTGCCATTCATAAATGATAGATAGATAGAATGGTATATATAGAAAGGTTATATATGACTTAAGGGCAATTTATTACTTTCAGTGGTATTTTAGAAATTGAATTCACATTTTAAACAATTCACATGAGTGCTTTTGACAGTGTAATTTTCGAAAAGCTAGAATTGTTCAAATATTATTGATTTAATCCAATGCAATGTGTTGGTTAGATGAGATACAAGTATTAGAAGAAACTGCAATGGACACAGTAATCTGCTGATCCTACATTCAGTGTTGTCTGTACAACTGTTGCACTCAGTATTCCTCCTTTTATCCACTGTAAGGTCTGTGAGAGGAAACCTGCACCACAGAGAAAATGAGATGAAACAGTCTGAGAGAGAGTCCTGCATACCCCTTCATCTTTTGGGGGGAAATTCTGGATGTTCTGGGTGTCATTGCCCTAAAAAACAACTCAGTGCCCTTTAGGAAACATACTAGAAAATGTTCCTGACTCGAAGAAAGAGACTTCAGCTCAGCAGGATTATATTTCTTCTGTCTGGGGTTTTCCTTTGTTCTTTATATCAATTCACTATCAGAGCCAGACTTCCAGAAGCCTGGCCTGAGCCCCAGAAAGCAGGATACATAGAAGATGGCTCTGGACTTGGTCTGGAACCAGGACTGTTTGAGATGATAAAGACTAATTTGACCACAGTTGAGCCAAAGAACACCAACCACACAGTTGGGGTCCAGCCGTCAGAGACAGCAACAAATATACCCGTCCAAACAACATCTACAACAGAGACACCTACAACAACCACAAACAGGACAATTGTCCATTGCATTTATGTGGATCCAGACCTTCCGAAACCCACCCCAGTTCCTACTCCAGCAACCGATACGACCACTTTGGTGCCCAACACTACAGCATCCAGACCTGGAGACGCACCGCACATGAAGGGCGAGTACCCGGAGGACATCTTCTCCGTTGAGGATCGACGCAACGGCTGGGTCATTCTCCACATCTTTGGAATGATATACATGTTTGTTTCTTTGGCCATTGTCTGCGATGAGTTTTTCGTCCCTACACTGGGGGTTATCACAGACAAACTGGCGATCTCAGATGATGTGGCTGGGGCGACCTTTATGGCCGCTGGAGGCTCTGCTCCCGAACTTTTCACTTCCTTGATCGGTGTCTTCATTTCTCATAGCAATGTGGGCATTGGAACCATTGTTGGCTCGGCTGTCTTTAACATCCTATTTGTGATTGGAATGTGTGCGCTGTTTTCCCGGGAGATGCTTTACCTCACCTGGTGGCCTCTCTTTCGGGACGTGTCGTTCTACATCATCGATCTCATCATGCTCATCATCTTCTTCTTGGACAACACCATTATGTGGTGGGAGAGTATGATGCTGGTGAGCAGTTATGCTCTCTATGTTACTTTCATGAAGTTCAATGTTCAGATTGAGCGTGCCTTTAAATCTCAGCTCAGGAAACACAAGAACATTGTCAAAGTCATCGCGGTGGAAGAACCTGAAAAGGTACGCCTTATTACTTTTGCCAATAATATATAGAATTAGAATTAGTCTTTGGGTCAGTGGCACAAAACCGTGCTGTAAAACCAAGCATAAACCAGAATGAATTCCATGTTGGTCCAGGCTGGTATGGTGCTGGTCTAGCTGTTGGACCAGCATAGTCATGCTGTTCTCAAGCAAAACTGAAGAGGTGTAGCTAGTCTACCAGAACTCGTGCTACCCATGCTGGTGACCAGCAAACAAGCAACCAGCATCCCATGCTGGTCCCCAATGGTGACCTTGGGTTTTTTTGGCCCCCTGGCTAACTTCTCAGCCGAATTTCTCTGTGCTTGGGGTGTGGGTTGGGGGTGGTGGATTTGGCGTGCTGAATTTCTCCATCAGTGGAGAGGGGGATGGGGTGGGTTTCAGAGCACCGAATTTCAACCTTAGAATTGTCCTAATCTACCTTATCTAGAATTGTCCTAAAAGTGACTAATTATGTATTTAAAGGGACAGTTCACCCAAAAATGAAAATTCTGTGATCATTTACTCCCCCAAAAGTTGTTCCAAACCTGTATGAATGTCTTCACACAAAGGAAGATATTTGGAAGAATGTTTGTAACCAAGCAGATCCCCCCCCAGCAGAACAAAGAAGAACATAGAAATTCATACAGGTTGACAACTTGAGGGGGAGTAAATGATGACAGAATTTTAATACTTTAATACTTCATTTAATACACATTTTATCAGTACTGGGATTCAAAACAAAACCTTGTGCATTATTAGCACCATGCTCTACCATTTTTGCTTCAAGAACATGGATTGCATGTTAGCAATTTGCATTGCATTTTAATCATATTTCTCACAGAAACACTTATTTCTGTTTTACACGTTTAAATATAGCTTTTTTTACATTATGATATCAGGACATTTTATGCACCAAATTAAAATTACATACATGCTCATAATAGAAGAGGTCATGGTATTTGTCATTTGCAATAAATAAAGAGCCCCTGCTGAAAAATTCAGCATTGCTTGTCACATTATTTACATTTATTCATTTAGGAAACACTTAGACACTTTTTATTAATTAATTAATACACATTTTATCAGTACCGGGATTCAAACCCAAAACCTTGTGCATTATTAGCACCATGCTCTACTATTGCATGTTAGCAATTTGCATAGCATTTTAATCATATTTTCTACAGAAACATTTACATTTACAACAGAGTTGATGATTTCTGCTGTGGTATATCTTTTAGTGATGAGGAACCATTTTAATATCTGCTCATGGACGTGATAGCAGAGATATAATAGCATCCTACTCAGGTGAATGTGAGTCACTTATGTTTATTCATTGAACAGATACGCATGGGTTTGCGTTTTCCTTTGATAAACAGAAATGAAAAGGATCTCTTGTCTGCTGGGGCCAGACATTGTTAATGAGTTGTCTTGTAGCAGGCGAGGTATTTGGAGCAGGTGCATTTGGCTCGCAGTGACAGCCCCATCTGTATTGGTGACACTATCGCGTCACATAATAAAATTGTGTAGTCATTTTCACAAGTTCCTTTCTTCATCCTGAACATCCCTCAGCTTAGAAGCTGTGGTGAGAGGGAGGTTTAGAGAGATCAACACTTGATAATCTGTCATAACATCTCTGTGATCACAATCACCTGAGGAGGAGACTTTAAGCTTCAGTGACAAACAGTCTATGGGTTATTGTAAATGTGTTTTATACTGTAAAAAACGTATATTAATAAGTGGACAGGATATCATTAATCATTCATGTGATCAAAATAATATTAGCCAATATTATATTATGTTAGAGACCCTCTGGACAGGTAAAATGCTCTCTGATCCAAAGACGTTCACTTAATCCTATGAGGGTCTGCTGTGATGTACAAACTGTGTAACATATAGAGTCTTTAAATCTGATAAGTGTGATTGAAGCTTATATAGTGTAAGACGGCTTACTAGACCCAGAGGACCTAGATCTCTGTCAAACTAAACCCACTGGATTGAATTTATCACAGATAAGTAACAAGTACAGCAGTAATGATAAAATACAGAATTTCATATTTTATATATTTGAGTGCTCACGTGTGTTACGGTATTGTTATTGTGAACTATTCAAAATGATTTCCGCTATAAATAAATCTGGCATTAAATCAAATATAAACATTAGATGAAAAACTTAAACTTAACAAGAAAATGTAAAGAGAGAGAGATAAAAATTTGAAATGTTGCTTTGGCAATTAACTGAAATAAAATAAATTCAAGTTTGAAGCACTAAAAAGTGGCAAAAGACAACAAAACTGCTCAAATTTAAATGAAAACTGAAAATATAAAAAATAAAAGCTTATTTATAATATTAATAAAGCTGTATGCTACATCCTCTTACAGTTTTTCTTCAATTTAAATAAATAAATAAAAATGGGCTCGTAAATGAAAACTTTATCAACTTTGCAACAGACTAGTCACTTTTATTCTCCAAACAGTAGAATGAGAAGTGAAAGTCAAAGGTCAAATCAGTACCTTGCATCCTCTGTAATGTTTCAAACTGTTTTTGCACACAGGACAATGGGACTTCAGGTGAAGAGAACAGGCCGCCTGAACCAGAAGACAAGAATCGATTAAAGGTAATCAAAAATATGCAAATATATGTTAATGTATACATAAACATATGTAAATAGGTCTAGATTCAAAATATGTGAACCTCTGATAACTCATAAAAGGTAAAGGGTGTAATTTATCTGGCGCTATTGTCACCAAACGGAACTACAAAAATAATGCCTGTTTATAAACAGATAGTACTGGCCCAAACTCACATCACTGGTTGAGGCAGTAAACATACAGTGTTTTAATAGCCAACATATTTGAACTTTTCTGGGAAATCAACCTACAAATGGCTTTTTAAGCTAAGATATGAGGAAGCATTTTAACATAAAAAAAAATGATACACTTACCTTTAAAAAGAAAACACAACAGATACACACATGATAGTCTTGATTAGATTGGATAAATTTCCTGTTAAACTAATATTAATTTAAGTAATATACTTAATAACATACTGTTACTTAAATAACATGATCTGTTAATATACTGCATATACTAACATATACTGTTAATAAACAACATGATCATTTAGTGAGCATATTTCTCTTGTCTTGTGTAGCTGAAGCCCACACTGCAGCGCGGGGGCAGTTCTGCCTCTCTGCACAACAGCACCATGAGGAACACCATCTTCCAACTGATGATTCACACACTGGATCCTCTTGGAGAGGGTAAGAGCCCTTCAGTGTCTGAACCCTCATAATGAAAACTCATTAAGCAAACCCAGCATGAAGGCATTACAAATTTCAATTCTGGTGGTTTAAAGCGATAGTCTACCCATAAATGAAATTTCTGTCATTATTTACTCACCCTCATGTGTTTCACAGAAGAAAGAAAGTCATACAGGTTTGGAACAACAAGAGGGTGAGAAGATGACGACAGAATTTAAATTTTTGGGTGAACTATGCCTTTCAGAAATGTTTGTGAAAGCTGTTCACAAGGTTTTTCCACAAGGTATTTTGAGTAAATGTTAGCATTAAAAGACCAGGAAAGGTATATAATAAGAATGTAGTGCTCTTTTATTACTTGAAGACTCAAATTATGCCATTTTTTGTTTGATGACTGTTATTTGTACAAAGTGGTTGATTTGAGCACTACTGGTTACAGCTTTTTACAGACTGTTTTGTATATCGAAACACAAATTGTATATGGATCAAAATGCCAATCATATGATATAAGCCTATATTCACTCAGGCAAGTGCTGTAATAAGTTCAGAAGTGTAGCAGGAGAGTCCCTTTGTCCTTCTCCTAGTACAAATGGATTAGCAAAGCGTGTTCCATATGATGACAGCACTAAGTCCAGATTGATACTAAGAAGATAAATAGCTCTTTCTCAGTCTATGGAGTGGAGAGTGATTCATAGTAGTGAGACAAGGGATGGCCCACCGCAGTGGCTCTATGACATTTTGTCAAGTCACATCAATGTGTATGTCACCATTTAATCATACACTATAATATTTTCACGTTGCACATGGGTTCTCTAACGAGATTTGTAACTGTAGTTTTAGCATCACAAAAGTGCATACATGTAAAGCAGAAGAACTGGTGCTGAGGTCCTGTGGGTCAGTGATTTGATGGCTGGGGTTGGTCCCCTTGACCTTCAGCCTGTCCTCAGGAGGCTGCGCAGCACCTGCGCTCTCAGGGTCCTCCAAAAAACCTCCCAGTACTGTGCTGCTCCATCATTAAGCTGCTTTTGATTGAGCTCATAAAGGCTGGATGAGAGACAGGCTCCAGCAGCTCAATCCTGTTATTGTGATAGGGTCCCTGCTGTAGTCAATGAGACACATTTAAAGGTTCATAAGTACATATATACATTTGGGATGATAAATTACTGACAAGTACTTAACAACTTAAAACTCAACAATTTAAAAGGACCTCAATTGCACTGCCTTAATATACTTTGTGTACTCTGCAATGTCAGTCATTTAAATCTCACAAAGGAATGTCTGGGTCACATTTCACCCCAAAAATAATAGAAATAAAATCTTAAATTCCACGTGAAATCAAAATTTTGGCTTTTACTATGAATATGTTAGTCTTACTGTTATCTATAAGCTAGTGCGCTCTAAAACAATGACAAAATTCACATTTAGAAGATATAGGCATTCAAAACTTACAGTCTCTTACTTCCGCCAATATTGGTCAACGATTTTGATGACATCACCCTGCATTCAGCTTCTCATCAGATTTTCTGTCCAATCAAATGCTCTCTAGAATCTAAAGCGTCCCGCCCCCTACATTATAAGTAGAAGCTGAAGCTGCAGTTGAAATCGGTCACTTATTCACACATTTACTGTTTTTTACATGGTGAATGGCACATAGTGCACTATATAGGGGCTAGGGAATGATTCCGACTGTGTAAATATGCTTTCTATTGGGGCAGATCATATCCACGAGTCTGAGCATACCAAAAAATATATCGGACCCATTTCAATTCAATTCAGAATGCTATATTTTAAAGCGACATGGAGGAGATTAGGAGGAGCAGTGGTTAGATTAAGAGGAAACTGCAGTTACTAGCTCAACGGATCTGGCCGAGCTGTGATATAAATGAAACGCTGTTCGATATGTCCCGCCCTGTCTTCCTGTTTCAGTGGAAGTTACATCAACACATCGAATAATGCTGCACATTTCAAGGCACTTCAGATTTTTTTATTTTTTTTTTTCATTTTCATGACAATTCAACACCCTACCCCCAAAGCAAAAGAATAATAAAAAAAAAAAAATTCATAATGCATACACTGCATACTCTTAAAATGCATACAGTAAATAACCGTCACTATGTGTAGTAATCCAAGACGCGTGACACAGAAACTAGAGATAATCAGGGTACGTTTACATGATAATGATGTACTAAACATGGAAAAGTTTTTCCTTCAGATTTTTCATGTACAGACGACAATGTTGCCAAAAGATTTCCGTTCACACAGATCCACGAAAATGACCAAAAAATGCTGTATTATGCTCCCAGGCCAGTACTTGGCGATGTCACTTTGTAAAGAAACATTACGCGCCTCTAGACTGAACAAATACGCATGCGCATGACATCGTTGTTCACAAATTCATGTTTTTGTCATTTACACTGAAACGATAACGGTATTGTTTTCAAAAACGTACACTTTGAAACCCGTTTTCAAAAGTTTGCGTTTTCAAGTCCCTAAAACGCAGTTGTCATGTAAATGAATGGCCAAAATGCACGAAAGGTTTTCTGTTTTTAGTTGAAAATGGTGTCGTGTAAACACCCCCTCAGTTCTTTAATCGACACTTGGAGTACACAGGAGAATGCTGGAGCAAACGCATAATTCACACATAAAACAAAGACGATAACTGACAAAGGACAAAACCAAACAAGGAGCATAAATACACTGCAAATCATAAGTAATCATAGAAACAAACTAGGGAGTAACGAGTAACCAGGGAAACTGAAACTAAACAGAGTGGAGAAACAGGAACTAATGGAAACAAAATAGAATGTCAAAATAAGAGTCCATATGACGGAACATAAACCTGACAATAACAATTAACAATCTCTATATTTAAAATTATAAAATAATATAAGCATATTATATATATATATATATATATATATATATATATA